>CM060895.1:35690000-36890000 GCA_030762935.1 Hymenopus coronatus
AATCTTTTGTAGAAGGTTTCTTTCGAAGAATTAGAAATTTATGTGAATAGAACACATTAGATTTTTTCTTCTAAAATGTTAACTTGTTTTGAGATAGATAGTGAAATGAATAAACTTACTAATTCTTCGTCTTGTGGAGCATTTCCTTCTTATGGTTAACTAATTGTTAAAACAGTAAATTCAAAACTAATGAAGATCTGATAATTACATTTAGTGTGCACTTCATCTTTGAATGTACACATTTGAAGCAAATACACATGTATCACGGGCGATGTGCACACATTATAGAGCTTGTAATCCATTATTCAACTCACATATAACTGCACCTTGACTTGAAATACTAATTACTAATATTTCCAGAAAAATTACCTGAAAGTATTTTCTTAAACAGCGGTATACAAAAACTTAACATCGTAACAAAGTAGGTGTATCGGAAGATGTACCTATAATGATTTATACAGATTAAACTTAAAGTTACGATTTTCATTTATACTGAAGCTGTTAATCGTGCAATTCGATGTAATCTGAAATTAATAACATTGTTTAATTAAGTTTGTATAATATATTTAAGTTAAATAAATTTATGTCTTGTAGAATTAATTGATAAAATTGTCTTCTTTAGCCATTAATACCTGGATTGGTAGGTAGCGATTCTCCACTCTGAGGTAGAGAAGGTAGAATTGAACTCCACCCAAAAATTCGATCGAGGTTTAACCGGAAATACACCTTTAGGGTCCCCTGTGTAAAAAACTATTTTACTTTCTCTACACGTACTATGTACATAGTGTATAGAGAAGGTAATGTATTTTTCAGCAGAAAAGTTGATGCCGATATTTCAAAGGAAATGTATGTATTAAAGTCTCCTGAGTAAAAAGAGCATTTTTTTAGAAAAAGGTTCGTGTGCGTGGTTGTGGACAGCCGGGCTTAAAAACTAAAAGACCACTGAATACCATACTTAGTATTTAAGTGTATTATCCTCTACGGATGCGACACAAAGATTTTAAAGAAAGTCCCCCTACCCCATAATTACTGTCCTTTATATGGAAAATATTTTTAAAATTTTGTTTTTCTCAAAGGTGATTCTAAATATTTTGATTAAAATAATAAAGCATATACGTTTTTCCTGTAGAGTTGACCGCTTTCAAGATATTTCTTGTATCTGTTTCAGTTTTAAACCACCTTAGTTTTTCTCAAACAGGAAGCCGCCTTTCGTTCCGCCTCTCTTGTTTTACTGCAGGCCAAGCAAAGCGAACCGAACGACTGGCTTTCAAAAGATTTAACTGTCGCGCTGGTTACATTTCCCTTCTGCTTACAAGAAAGCAGGTACTCAGACCATTTCTGTTAATTCTTATCTCGATTAATATGATGCAGATAAAAGAATCTCTTGAATTAGTTTTTTGCAGAACGGGTAGAGAAATTCATGTGAATGCAACACATTTTATTATAAAAAACGTTTCGTGAGTGTATGTGTCCGTGAACACATTAACTCAAAAAGCTTAAATACCAAACTTTGTATTTAAGTTTAATATCTTGCATGAAAGATCTTTCAGGAAAATCCTCCATCCTAAAGTAACCTTCTATTGCCCATAATTTTGATTTTCTCAAAACTAGCTTAACGATTTTCATTAAAATACCATATATTAAGGATATTTACATGACAAGTAAAAAATATATATATATATATATGTGTGTGTTGAACTTTCTGAGAATGGCCTCTGAAGACCTCTAAATTCTGCGTCTCTTTGCATAACTGATAAGCCATAACAGATAGTCAAAAACTTACTACACAAAAGTTGTAGATCTCGTGTGGTATGTTAATGAATTCCTGTGAATTTTATTGTTCTTCTTATTCGGTTCTAAATATCTCTGCTGTTATTCTTCCTCTGTCTCTCTCTCTCTCTCCAGATTGTAAGAAGAGAGAGTAGAGAAAATCCTATGCTCACATTAAAGATGTTTATCAGAAGAAGTCACCATTAAAGAAGTTACCAACGTAATAAAATCTAACGTGTTAAAGCTAAAGCTGTAATTGTTTGTAAAAACGCAACTGGCAATAACAGAAATATTAGTACCAAGCTTCATGCAAATATTTTTATTTCCATTCTGGATGTATTAATTCCTATTTCTATTCAGTTAGCTAAAATTATAATCTCTCTCCTCCTACAGATAATGTTTTAGTTAGATGCAACATGTTACTTTCTCTAGCACATATGTAAAATGCACATAGTAGATAAAGTATTGTATATTACCAAAATTTCAATACCGAGATTTAACCAGAAATACTTGTTTTGGGACACCCTGAACTCCAAAAGACAGCATTTTTAGAGAAATATCCATGTGTGTGTCTCACGCAGGGAGGAGGTTCCGACCCCTTCAGCTGTTCTGGTGCGAGCGCTACGGACCCCGAGCACCAGTGGTACTTCTTACGTTATTAGAACTAGCTGGGCCTAACACCGAGCCCCTTCAGAAAGGGAGCTGTTCGGATTGGGTTGGACTCGGCAGTGGTCTCGACGCCTTAACGTCCTCCGGTACTAGCCTGGAAAGTTAGTAGACGGCATAATAGGTTGCTGTCGCCCCCGCCGAGATCTTTGTTAGCCATCTCCCAGGGTTAGACGCGCGTAAGTGGCGTGTCCACTTCCGTTCTTACGCGAGCTAGAGGCCGGTGTATAGAACAGGTACTGGCCTAATGGAGAATCCTACGGACTAGTTTGCTGGTCACACAGCACACCTGAGTAGTAGGTCACTACTGCATGGCTTGTGTGTGTATATGTGTGTGTGTGTGTGTATGTGTTTGTGTCTGTGTCTGCAGCATAGGTCAAAAACAAAAACAAAAAAACAAACAAAAAAAGTCACTTAATACCAAACTGGTATTTAGGTTAGGTATTTTCCAACAACTCCCCACACCCCAACTACACTTCACTTGAAATATTTTTCGAAATTTTAATTTTCTCAAAAATCCGTCTAGTGATTATCATTAAAATGCCGTATGTTCAACATATTTTCATGACAAAGGAAATGTATATCTTAAATTTTATGGGAATAGTATCTGCAGACCTCTTCATTCTATATGACTATAATTCGTAAACCCTAAGAGAGAGACAAAACCTTACTGCATAAAAAAATGTCGATATCACTAAGACGTACAGTTTATTTTAAATACATTTCCTTTTGGTGGAGTTTGCCGTATCCAAGATATTCTTTTGATATTCGTTTCAGTTTTAAAATACTTAAACTTTTCTCATAGTTGAATGTGTTAACTCCTGGGCATGCAAAGAAACAAATTTCAACCACATAACAACACATTTTAAAAGATTTGACAATTGCTTTACCTTAGCGTTCTCCCTTATTACTTGCTGCTTTAGAAGAGAAATAAGACACTGTTTCTGCTAATGTTTATACCAATTAGCATGAAGTACATAGAAGAATAAACACTTTAACAATAATTTGTTACAGAGTTTTGAGAAAATTATGTGAATGGAACACATTTGATTTTTTTGTACAGCCATTGCTGGCGACAATAAAAATATTCATACCAAGTTTCCTTCAAATTTGTATTTTTACTCTGAATATATTAACTATTTATTCGATTAATTAACTAAAATCAAATCTATCTTCTCCTATAGTTATTGAGTTACATAGACCATTTTTAAAGGTCATTGCTTAATACTATGTAACGAAATGTATCGTTGAAATGCTCCTGTGGTGCATAGGCTTTCTTTAAAAAATAGTTTACATTACAAACCGGAAAAAACGGCAAAAATAGCGCATCATTATAGTAATTCATTGTTTAAAATTATTAGTGACCAATATTAAATATTCAGGAACATTTTTCACTAGCTATAGATAAAGGGAAATAAAAAATATGATGTGTTCCACTCACATGAGTTTCTCTAGCTGTTCCACAAAATACTTTCATTATTAAAGATTATTTTAAATGTGTAATGCTAATCAAGATGAACATTGCAGAATTTATCTTATTACTCCAGGTTAAAGCGATAGTCATATCTTTCAAAAACCGGTCGCTATGTGAAACAATTTAAGTTTGGTTCCCTATGCCCGCTAGTAGTAAGCAGATGTCTCCCAATAAAAAAAAATCAACTACTTTAAAACTGAAACCAATAACTCAGAATATTTATAAAACAGTTAACTTTACAAAAAAAATGCATATGACATAAAATGTGTGTTCTAATGAGATCTACATTCTCGTGTAGCATATTTTTTTGAACTCTCATAGTTTACAAATTATACAAAAGCTATACAAGAGTCATCCAGAATAAAGAGGTCTTCAGAGGCTATCACCAAAAAATTCAAGATATACATTTTATTTCTCATGCAAATATCTTTATTATACGAAATTTTAATCAAAATTGTTGGATCCATTTTTGTTAGCGGCGAGGCGGGGACTTTGTTGAAAACCTTTGTGTCGCATCCTTGCAAGATACGGAACGTAATTACCAAGTTTAGTATTTGGTTGCGAGCTATGCTACCGACCGATACCCACACACACACTCACACACGGACATTTTTGTAAAAAATTGTTGTTTTTTTTATTCAGGAGTATATATTATATATAATATACATATTTCCGGTGAAATATCTTTATCGATTTTTTGGGTGAAATCCAATACCATCTCTATACGCTATGTACATACTATGTGTTGAGAAAATAAACATGTTCTTTGTTTTTTTTGTTTTGTTTTTTTGTTTTTTTTATTCAGATGTTATCAAAACATGTATTTCGGTCGAAATCTCTGTATCGAATTTGTGGGCTAGAGAAAGTAATAATTAAACCTGAGCAAAATGACTTTAAAGTTTTACCTAGAAAGTCATTTAACCAGGGCAATGCTTTAAAATGGCGTCCCAAACGTGTTATATCCATTCTAGGAGCATCAAACATTATGAATATGTACTTTAATGTATTGCGAATTTTAACACCAGAAATCCAAGCATTTACATATTTTACCGGAGTCACTAAAAACGCATTTTGGTGCCCCCTTGAGTGGCTTCCTGTTTTATGGGATCCGAGTTAATGTTCTAACCTAGACTTGTTTTTTTTTGTTTTTTTGTTTTTTTTTTCAGTGTGCGAGCTACCAAGATATGTCGTAAAGAACAGGCCAGACGTGCTTATGTTCGACTCCGATATATTTCACGCCCGGCGACCGAAATGAGACAGACAGAACGGAAATATACAGACCATATAGGAGCCAAGCGAATGAAACATAGGAACAGAAAGGGACACAATTACATGAAGAACCGCCTAAGGGATGTCTAGCCTCCAGGAGGAATCAGCTCACTTTCTCCCGCTCTAAACGTTATTAGTAGCTGTGCTAGGAATAAACACGTCATTTGTTTCTCAACATTATTTCGTTTTAGGGATATACGGTTCTCCCAAAATTCCTGCCATTTTTAAAATGTGTCCAAAATAGAGTTTGGATGCACCCAAAAATTTGATATCAAGATTTAACCAGAAATAAATGTTTTAAGGCCCTTGAATCCAAAAAAAAAAAAAAAAAAAACATTTTTAGGACAATGTCCGTGTGTGTATGTGAGCAGCATAGTTCAAAAACGAAAAACCCGTAAAATACCAAACGTGGTATTTAAGTTCAGTATGTACCAAGCATACAACATGAAGATTTTCAAGAATATCCCCCCAGATGTTTACAAAACAAATAAAATGTATATATTCAATTTTCTGGGAATAGCCTCTGGAGACATGTTTATTCTGGACGACTTTTGCGGAATGTTGCATAGCTGGTAAACCGTAAGACATAGACAAAAACTTACTTCACAAAAAATGTAGAGTTCGTTAAAACACACAATTTATATTAGATGCATTTTCTCGTGGAGTTGACCGTTTTTGAGATTTCCCTTGGTTTCAGCTCATACGAGAATTTGTCAACTCCTGTCCGTACAAACAGAGGAACATCAATCACATAGCAACCAGCTTTTAAAAGAATTAGCTATCGCTTTAGTCTATGGTACACCCTTATATCCTGTCTACTTAAAGGGAAGCAAGTAATAAGACCTTTTCTGCTAATTTTTTCTCGATTAGCGTTAAGTGAATAGATTAATAAGGTTTTAACAATAATTTATTGCAGAAATGTAGAGAAAGTCATGTGAATGGAGCACATAGAAATGTTTTTTCCTTCTCTACACATACTGTTTTTTTTTTTCATAACCTGAAAATACTCCAACCCGGTGCCTAATTTCTTAAACCGGGACGTGATATTCAAATTCTTATATTTATTATCCAAAATATTAAATTCCAGGTTTGCAATATTCAGATAAATTAGCTTTATATCTAAATATATAAAACAACAAAACTTAAAACAAAATATAATAAAAACTATTAACTATAATTTAAAGGTAACTAAAATACTACATCTAATAACTAATACTGGAAACCCGTATTTAGTTGATAAACAGCTCTCATCTATCTCATTACTCCGAATTAAGATAAAGATACAACTATCCGGTATCTTGTATTATGGGATACTGGTATCAGTACCTTTAATTTGTAATTCCACATTTATCTGATTACCTTTCTTTTTAATTTAATCTTTAATTCTAATCAAAATATTAATATTTAACACCTAGCTAATACATTCATTACACATTTTTTGCAATTATTACTCCATTTATATGTATTTATTTTATTATTATTGCATCATATATCTATATAATTTATTATTTTGTTATTATTAATTGATGACATATTATTTATTAATGTATTTTTAATAATTAGTAATGAATATTATTTTATTTAATTTTTTCTTCTTTTTTAATGTAAGTACTTGCTAAATATTGCTAATTAAATAAATAGGTATACATATACATATATATGTATAATACTTATTACTTATCTTTGCTTAGTTTCCTCCTTTCTCTTACTTTTTACACCTAGCATTTTTAGAAACGTGTCATGAGTGTTTCAGTGGGCAGCATAGCTCAAAAACAAAAAGTCGCTTAAATACCAATTTTATTTAAAGTTAGTATTTTCCAAGGATGCGACATGAAGATTTTCAGGAATATCCCCCACCCCTAACTACTCTTTACTCCTCAAAAATGGCCCTAACGAATTTTGTCGATATCCCAGATGTTTTAAGATATTTTCATGACAAACGAAATGTATATCTTCAATGTTCTGGGAATAGCCTCTGATGAATGACTTTTGCATAACTGGTAAACCGTAAGAGATAAACATAAACTTACTACACAAAACATGTAAAATTCGTTAAAACTTAGAATCCATGCTAGGAATATGTTTTGTATGGTAAATGATTCCGAGATATTCTTTTTATTGGTTTCAATTCGCTTCATATCTCTGATTTTATATCCAGTTATACAAAGAAAACCAAATTTAGTTCTTTCACATAGCGACCGGCTTTTAAAATATTTGGCTATTGTTTTAGGCGTAGTGTATTCCCTTATATCACTTCTATTTACAAGTAAGAGACAGTTTGTGGTAGTGTTTATTAGGGCTGGGTAAATGATGGCGCAGCTCGAGCAGGTTCGATACGCGGCACGTCTCGATAATCTCGAGACTACTCGAGCACTGAGATCATGACGTAAAAGCATGCCGTAACTCGGGAGGTTGAAATTCTCCCAATTCACTCAAATCCATATAAATATAATTTACTCTATTTTCTCATCTATAGTAAACAAAAACTGTATACCTAACAAACGTTCCTATATTTTGTTTTAGTTATTTAAGGGGAGCCAAAATGGTATTTTCTAAATGTTTTTTTCCATTCCATGTTTTAATTGCATATAAATATTTCTAATCTTCCGGTTATTTTGGTATAACTTTCTTATGGGCGTACTAATTGTAAATAGTTTAAAAATATTGTTGAAAACAATCCTGCGAGTAGTTTTTTAGAACATTTTGTATACTCACTTGGTAAAACATCAACAAATTTGTAAATATTAGTGTTAGAGAAGAGATCCTTATTTTATTTTGATTGGAAAGTTTTACTTTAGCTTTCCACAGCATTCGCATCCCGCTCATGTTTCCTTCGTGTGAGAGTTTCGAACTACTGCGAGGCTGTGTTTGGAAAGTTAAGTTACACTGTTTTCTAAATGCTCGGTTTGAAGGCAAGTTCTGAAGAAGTAAAGTTGTTTATACAAATGCCCCATTATCTCAGAAACTAATAGACACTAATGGTTGAAATTTTTAGAACACATTTGCACCTAAATAGTCTTTATTTTAATAAAAATATATTTATATAGATTAGCTATTATTTAAACATTTAAAAATTGTAGTTTTGCAATAAAATTCAACTTTACTTAAAACAAATCACAACTTTCCTTCTAATGAACAGACGTATTCTTGTTTCATCACTGCTGAATATACCTCGAAAAAGTTAGCTCATTATGTTAAGTAGTTTCTGAGATAATGGGTCAAACTTTGACATTGGCAAGATTGGGCATTTCGATTCCTCTAAGTTATACATATATGTGTGTGTGTGTGTGTTATTACAAGGTCAGTAACGGTTGTGCAAGTCAGTGTGCTGCTTATTTGTTATGCACTCTTGTACCAAGAAAATAGCAAGCATTTCAAAGTATGCTATAAATATTTCCACTGCAATTTTTTTTTAATTTATTTAACAATTTAAAATGAAATAGCTCACAAAATCGCGACTACTTCAATACCAGAGTATTGGCAGTAAAGTTTACAGGCCTTAACTAGTTTATACGTTTCTAATTTAAATGATGTAAACCATAGGTAATGTAAAAATAGCATACAGTATGATTTTAAAATGATTAGTTAGAAATATAATGAATTGGATTAATTATATTCGGCGATTGTTCCGGTTCCATACTTAGTGCATAAAACTAATAACTTACACGAAAAGATACATGCACATATATAATTTTTTATTCATAAAAATAAACATTGACCTTGGCTGTGTTTGAACCAAATATGTGACAGTTACTGTAAAGTATGTAATTCAAGAAAATAAACTAAATGATTCTTGGAGTATAGTATATCCATCACACAATTTGAACTTGATTGATAGTTTACTTTTTCGTTACTTAGCTACAAAGGCACTAAATCAGATTCTGAATCCAAACTCACGGGTGTAAATACCTAACAAGGTAAGTAGAGTCCGTAAGACATTTTTCTGCAATATCTATACTTTGAAACTTCAAGCAAATAGTTTTAATAAATGCTGCCTGTACGCAGCATGAACGAGTGGAAGCTCGAATTACAAATTAAAACTACTGGATGCCAGTACTCCATAATACCCTATACCGTTTAATTATAGGTTTATTTTAATTATGAGTTAATGGGGTTAGAGGAAACCAAATGGATAATATAATAGAAAATTGCTTTCTATTATTGATATCCCGTAATATTATCTATTATGATCAGAATATGACTTTGTAGTATTCCTTATTCCCAATGCTTTGAATCTCTCGTTTGTTGTCACTCTGTGGCTGACGACTTCAAGGTCTCTCTCTCTCTCTCTCTCTCTCTCTCTCTCTCTCTCTCTCTCTCTCTCTCTCTCTAGCTTAACGCCCTTCATCCTGGTTGGTTGGACGATAAATAAAATCGGTATGATGATGCTCATATTATCTCATGCTGCCTAAAATTACTCGATATTTGCCTTTTCAGGCTAAGAGAAAACCTTATCGGGTAACTCACTCTAAGCGGAATTCAAAGTGGTGACCTCTTGAATGTGAGGCAAACACGCTATTCTCACAGTTCGATTTTCTGTTTAAAGTTAAAAGCTCGAGACTTCTCGAGAAATGGCGTCATCTTCTCGAGCTACGCTCAAAGCACAGCACTAGTATTTATCTTTATTAGCATGAAGTAGATCAGGAATAATGTTTTGTAAGAGTAGTTGTTCCAGAATAGGTGGCGAAAGTTATATGAGTGTAGCATATCAGATTCTCTAGTGCTGCTATTCCTGGAATCCAACATGTGGGTAGAATGCAACATCATGCAAAGAGGTGGTGTCAATAGAGGGAGAGAACCCCTACGTTAAGGGTGGCAAGTGTTCTGTTAACTGTCAACTTTCAGGCCATAACTAACATACCCCACTTTAGGGCCATTAAGGTGAAACGTAAATCTTGACACAAAAGGAAAATGACCAAACTGGTGGGTTTATATGTCTCCGTTCTGCGAATACTGTTTTGGAGCTGTCGCTGCACAAACAAATGCCGACTCGGATGTAAAAATGAAACATCTGGACGTTTACGCCCCTCCACAAATTAAATCCAGTGCAAACATAACGTCTGGTCAACAGGAATAACATCTTGAGGACCGATGTCATCGGGACAAAATTGAAGTTCGCGCAGCATGGTATACAGCTGCGATATGTTGACAATGCATTGTATACATAGTTACTAATGCAAGGAAAGTGGTTGCGCGGTAGAATGTGATGTTTTCACTAGCAGTGGAAGTGATTCAGGTTGGGTGGGTGGTAAACATAAATATTGATTTACGGGAACTAACAATTTATATATATTATATAAACATATAAATATATTTATATATGATTATATTGATTCAATTGCTGTTGTGCAACTAACATCATTATCCGTTTCATTTTCTCTCAAGATAAATAGATTACAATGCACAAGCAAATACATTCGTAACATCTCAAATATGAATTGTCTCCGATTGGCATGTAAACATGTTTTATATTGCGAAAAACTTCGCGCCACATCACAAGATATGCTTGGAGCAGAACGAAAATCGAATACATTGGGTAAGATACACTTCGTATTTCACGCAGTATGGAAAATCCGACATTTTTTCCAATTTTGTCTTCATTATGTGGTGCAAATTTGAGCCAGACTTATCGTGTGGATGGACCGAGTGCCCAGTTGGAGAGCTAAGTAGAGATAAGGAGAAGTGCTCTCCTCGCAACATTGCCTGTTCCTATCATTAAGTATATGAATATTGGTTCTATTAGATAGGTCCTGTCTTCAGTTTGTTTTTCACGCGGACTAAAATAGGTGTGACGGGTTTCAGTGAATTGCTTGCACAAGTTCCTTGGCAGGGCTCGAGGCATTTCAATGTTCCATGTTTCCAAATATGTATTATTGTGCAGGTATATCTGCGAAGTTCTTCTGTATGAATTGCAAATTTTCATGCAATACATTTGAAGCAAGATATTTTACAGTTTTGATTGAAGAGTGTGCACTAGTATAAAAGATATTGATTACCTCTAAAATAGCATAATAATATACAAGTATAGCATACTGCTGCGTTGAGCCGCATTCCCCAACGCGTGCAGGTCGGTCTCTACTCGGTAGGTATGCAACTGGTATACGCATGTGACCTCTATTGGTCTCCAAGATGCTATCCCTACTGATCAACATTTAACTTCAAAATATGATGTGCTCCATTCACTTGAGTTTCTCTATCTGTTCTACAAATAAACTATTCTTACAGCAGGTTATTATTTTATCTACAATATTCTAACCGAGATAAATAATAAGGTAATGTACTAGGCCAAAACGAAGGTCAAATCTTTTAAAAGCTGTAACTATGCCATCGACATTGAAATTTGTTCTTTCCATGGTCAGGGGAAAATTAAGAGATAGCAAGCGGATAAGAAATGCCGATTTCAGAAAACTTTAAGAATTTAAAAACTGAAACCAAAACAGGTAGTAGCTCCACGTAAAGGTAGCTTGGGGTGAGGGATTTTTCTCAAAATCCTCGTGTCGCATCCCTGGAAGATACTAAGCTTAAATACCAAGTTTGTTAATTAACTGATTTTATTTGTTTTTATCTATGTTTCCCACTGACACAAATACACGCAAGGTCATTTTTACTTTCTCTATATGTACTATGTACATAGTGTATAGAGAAGGTATTGCACTCCACCCA
Organism: Hymenopus coronatus; assembly: GCA_030762935.1. Taxonomy (NCBI): domain Eukaryota; kingdom Metazoa; phylum Arthropoda; class Insecta; order Mantodea; family Hymenopodidae; genus Hymenopus; species Hymenopus coronatus. Next base: position 35,701,843 of record CM060895.1, read on the forward strand.
AAAATTCGATACCGAGATTTCACCGGAAATATATGTTTTAAGGTCACCTGTATCCAAAAAAACATTTTCAGTAAAAGGTCCGTGTGTGTGTGTGTGTGTGTGTGTGTGTGTGTGTGTCCATGTGTCCGTGTGTCTGTGAACACGGTAACTCAAAAACGAAAAGTCTGTAAAATACCAAAATTGGTATTTAAGTTTAGTATCTTCCAGAGATACGACACAAAGATTTTCAGAAAAATTCCCTGCCCCAAACTACCCTTTACATGGAATTTTTTTTCGAAAATTTTAATTTTCTCAAAATATGGCTCAAACGATTTTGATTAAAATTTCGTATATTAAAGATATTTACCTGACAAATAAAATGTCTATCTTGAATTTTCTGGGGAAGACTGCTTTATTCTGGAGGAATTTTACGGAATTTCGCATTACTGCTAAACCGTAAGAGATGGACAAAAACTTACAACACAAAAAATATAGAGCACCTTAAAACACACAATTTATGTTATATACATTTTTTTTACTCATTGATTTTGGTTTCAGCTTTAAAAAACATAATTTTCTCATGCAGGAAGCTTTCAACTCCTGTTCATACAAACAAAGGAACTACAGTCACATAGCAACCAGCTTTTGACTATCACTTTAACTTACAGTACTCCCTTATTTCATTTCTACTTACAAGGAAGCAAGTAATAAGACTATTTCTGCTAATTTTTTCTCGATTAGCTTGAAGTAAATAGAAGCATGAACTTTTTAACAATAATTTTTTGCAGAGATGTAGAGAAAGATATGTGAATGGAGCACATCAGATTTTTATAAAAATTACTTATTTGGATTCGTGGGTCCTAAGAACATGTATTTCCGGTGAAACATCGGTATCGAATGTTTGGGTGGAATACAACACATTCTCTGCCTGTTACATGGTACTAGTTACAGAAAGTAAACATTAAACAGAAAATCGAAGTGTGAGGGTAGTGTGTTGCCTCACATTCAAGAGATCAGAGTTTGAATCCCGCTTAGGGTGAGTTACTCGGATAAGGCGTTCCCTTATCCGAAAAGGCAAATATCAAGTAATTTTAGGCATCAGGGACACGAGATATAATTTGAGCATCTTCTCAAGAGAGGGAGAGAACCTTGAAGTCGTCAGCCACAGCGTATCAACAAACGAGAGATTCAAAGCAGGACAAGAAAGACTACAAAGTCGTATTCGGAGAATAACAGATAATATTAAATTTCGGGATATGAATAACAGAAAGTCGGTTTCCTCTAACGCCATTGAACGTACCTACAGCGAAGTAGGTAATTAATCTATTTGGGCAGATTTACATCTTGAATAACACGAATGAGATTGAAAATAAAGCTTTCATACAATGTAGAAACTTCATGAAAGTGAAGGATAGTGGACAGAGAAAGTCATGCGAGAAGTGTAACATATTTGATGTTTTAAAGCAGTTGTGTGCATAAAAGTGATGTACGAGAATATACGTTCGGACTGTCTCATTTGTTGCTTTGTCTTGGTGTTTTGAGGTGTTTCGACAATACGTGTGTTGTGTGTGACTTCCTTGAGGAATTTTAATATCGTATTGGTCCACTGAATGTCCGGCTAGTGACATTCGGAGAAGTTTGGTCGGTAAATTTAGAACAACGGAATCGCTAAACGCTAAACCAAAGAAGGGAAAACGACTGTTCTAACGGAGGAAAAGCTAGAGGAAATTTCTGGTGCACTTGAACGCTTTTTAAGGTTGACTTAATGTGATTTAAATTAACGTGACATATCGTGAAAATCTAACTCAGTGTATTAAATGGAGTTCTTTATGATTGACTTAACTGACTTAATTAACGTGACATAACGTGAAATTCTAACGCTTGTATCAACTGTAGCTATTTAGGATTGACTTAACCTAGCGTGACCTAGCGTGAAATCTAACACTTGTATTAAATGTAGCTATTTAGGATTGACTTAACCTAGCGTGACCTAGCGTGAAATCTAACACTTGTATTAAATGTAGCTATTTAGGATTACTTAACCTAGCGTGACCTAGCGTGAAATCTAACACTTGTATTAAATGTAGCTATTTAGGATTGACTTAACCTAGCGTGACCTAGCGTGAAATCTAACACTTGTATTAAATGGAGCTACTTATGATTATTTAACGCAATCTAAGTGAAAGTCTAACACATCGTATTAAATGGAGATATTTAAGGTTGACTTAACTTGACTTAACTTAATGTGACCTAGCGTGAAAGTCTAACACATTGTATTAAATGGAGTTATTTAAGGTTGACTTAACTTGACGTGGCCTAACGTGAAAGTCTAACACTCATATTAAATGGGGCTATTTAAGGTTGACTTAACTTGACGTGACCTAACGTGAAAGTCTAACAATCATATTAAATGGAGTTATTTAAGGTTGACTTAACTTGACGTGACCTAACGTGAAAGTCTAACACTCATATTAAATGGGGCTATTTAAGGTTTACTTAACTTGACGTGACCTAACGTGAAAGTCTAACACTCATATTAAATGGAGCTATTTAAGGTTGACTTAACTTGACTTAACTTAACGTGACCTAGCGTGAAAGTCTAACACATTGTATTAAATAGAATTATTTAAGGTTGACTTAACTTGACGTGGCCTAACTTGAAAGTCTAATACTCATATTAAATGGAGCTAGCTAAGGTTGACTTAACTTGACTAAACTTGACGTGGCCTAACGTGAAAGTCTAGCACTCGTTAAATTGAGCTATTTAAGGTTGACTTAACTTGATGTATCTTAACGTGACCTAGCGTGAAAGTCTAATACGTTGTATCAAATGAAGTTTTTTAGGGCGGACTTAACTTGACATAATGCGCGGTAACTTGAAGTCTAACACATTGTATACAATGAGATAACTTAACTTAAAGCGACGTAATTTAAGAGTTTGGAGGGGCCAAACGTTTCCTTCCCGTTACGTTAAGTGATGTCACAAGGTAATTAGAACCATCGGCTTGAAGCAATAGCATGAAGTAATAAAAACTAGAATCAAGAATAATTCCTGTAACGATAAGTTAAAGGGCATCCTAATCAGTCTTCAGTTTAACAACATATCTACATCCTTTAGCGTTAAGAGGGCCAATGGGCTTCAAATCTAACTATTTTACACTAAGCAATCAAATTTCTGCACTTATATATAGCATGACATGTACGAGTATAAACGTATTGAAGTTTCAACTACAAAGCTTTAATACTGTTCTTAGTTATTAGTGATATTGAGTTTAAAAACGCATGATTTCAAAATCTATTTCCTTCTTTAATTTAATGCAATAAAGCCGAAGCTGTTACTGAATTTTCTAGAATTCTGTTTCATAAAGTAAGCATCACACCTTTACCTTCTCCAGCGCATATGTACAACATACACAAAAGGTAGAAAAGATATTGTATTCCACCCAAAAATTCGAAACCGGGATTTCACCGGAAATATTTTTTCGGACCTTCTGAATAAAAAAAAAAAAAAAAACTTTCTAGAAAAATATCACAGCGTGTGGGTGTGTCTCTGTAGACAGCATCACTCAAAAACGAAAGGCCGTTAAATACCAAACTTGGTATTTAAGTTTAATCTCTCCCAAGGATGCGACGCAAAGATTTTCAAGAAATTACTGCCCAAACTACCCTTTATGTAGAAAGATTTTCGAAATATTTTATTTTCTCAAAAATGGCCCTAACGATTTTGATTAAATGGCAAATATTAAAGATATTTACATGACAAATAAAATGTACATCTCGAATTTTCAGAGAATAGCCTCTGAAGCCCTCTTCTATCTGATATAACAACCGTAAAAGAGATACAAAAATGTAAATCTCGTTCCAAATACACAATCTTATGTCCTTTACATTTTCGTTATGGTGGTCACCATTTTTGAGATATTCATTCCTTGATATTCTTTTCAGTTTTAAAATGCTTATACATTTCACAGGCAGAGCGTTTCCCGTGTTTCTTTTGTTTTATTCCTGACAAGCAAAAACAAAATTCAATGGCAATCCCAAAGCCACAGCTTTTAAAACATTTGACTATTGCTTTAGCGCTGTGCATTCTTTTTGCTCCCTTTTACTTATACGAAATTAAGTAATAATAACATTTTGATTTTATCTCGATTCTCATGGTGTAGAAAGAAGAATGATATTTTTTAAGAACTTTGTTATAGAAAAGCTAGAGGAAGTAATGTGAATGTACACATTAGATTTTTCATATCTGCTTCACGTGCAACAAACATTTGGTGTACGTCAAATGTTAGTAGCTAGAGAAGGTACTTATTTCAGCCAGAAACATGATGTCGAGATTTCACCGCAAATATATGTTTTGAGGGCCCCTGATTCTAAAAACACATTTTTAGAGATAATCTCTCCTTTTGTACGAGGGTTTGTGGGTGGGTGTGAGTGGGTAGCATAGCTCTAAACAAAGAGTAAGTTAAATACCAACTTAGTATTTAAATTCAGTATCTTTCAAAGATGTGACACGTAGACTCATAAGAAAATCGTCCCACCCCTAATTCTTTACATGGAACATTTTTGAAATGTTTTATTTACTCAAAAATGGCGGTAACTATTGAGATTAAAATGCAACATGTTTAAGATATTTAATGATAAACGAAATATATGCTTGAACTTTCTGGGAATAACCTCAGAAGACCTCTTTATTCAGGAAGAGTTTTGTATAACTTTTGTATAACTGGTAAACCGTAAGAGACTAAAAATTTACACAAAAATGTGAACCACACAATTTATGCTATATACATTTTTTGTAGGGCGAACTTTTTCGAGATATTCCGTGATATTGATTTCAATTTTTAGCTACTTTAATTTTTATCAAACAGTTGGACTTCTTTCTTTTCGACACTGCTGCAAGCAAAGAGAACGGAATTTCAATTGTTTCATATAGCAACCGACTATTAAAAGAATTTGACTATCACTTTACGCTAGTGTATTCCCTTAGTTTCTTTCTGTTTATAAAGAAGTAAGTAATAAGACTAATTCTGCTAATATTTATCTCGAAAAGCATGATGTAGATAAGAGAATAATGTTTTGTAAGAAAAGCTTGTCCACGGAACAGCTAGGCAAAGACATAAAAATGGAACCCATTAGTTTTTTTTCTCTCATGTCATAACTTTATTTTTACTTTCTCTACACGTACTGTACATGGTGTATACAGAATATATTGTGACCCACAAGAAATTTAATACGAGATGCATTTTTTGATGACCCCTGTATAAAAAAACTTTAGAAAAATGCGTGTGTGTGTGTGTCTGTGAATAGCATAGCTTCAAAACGAAAAAGGCGCTAAATGCCAAATTTCGTATCTTCCAAGGATGTGGCACGAGCATTTTCAGGAAAATTCTCTCACCCCATACTTAGCTTTATATGGGAACTTTTTTAAAATGTTTGTTTTCCTCAAAAATGGCTAACTATTTTGATTAAAGTGTTATATATTAAATATAATTACATGGTAAATAAAATGTTTATCTTGAATTCTCTGGGAATAGAAGACATCTTCTTTCTGAATGAATTTTGCTGTAGATTTTGCTAAAAAATGTAATTTATGTCAGACACACATACACACACATATATATACATATATATATATATATATATACATATATATATATATACATATATATACATATATACATATATATACATATATATATTATTCTTTTTTATGAGTTGACTGTTTCCTAGATATTGCTTTTTACTGGTTTCACTTACATAAATACTTCCCATTCGGAATTTATGAATTAATGAACTTTTGGCCATACAAAGGAACGAATTTCAATCACATAGGACCCAACTTTTTAAAGAAAAGTCTATAATTTTAGGCTAGTGTATTCTAGTACTTACCTCCTACTTATTAATATAGTAAGACAATTTCTGATAACCTTGATCTCGATTCGCGTGAAATAGACCAATAAAATGTTTAAGAATAATTTGTTACAGAGATGTAGTGAAAGTCATGTGAATGAAACACATAAGATTTTTATATCATGATCCATACATATAATAATATATGAAATAAATATCCCATTATATATATGGTGCTGAATATCCAATGCATTTTCAGCCTCTTTACATAAAAATTGTGAACTGAGATAGCTTTTGAAAACATAGATAAATCTCTTTTTAAAATTTAATATTATAGTTAGTTATATGATCCATAAATAATGGTTAAAAGATTAAATTACCTTAATGATAATAGCATTTTTTTAATTTTATCAATTAATTTTATAAAAACACAAAATTGTTTTAATTTAAATTCCAGAAAAATTGCATTAAGGTTAATGTTTACATGTAAAGTGCATTTTTTTAAACGATGTGGTTTATTAAGTTACAAATGTCGTATAGCCACAACATTTCTGAAATACGCAAATCAAGATTAATAACTTGACTTTTGCTTTAAAAAAACGCAATGTTTTGACGGAATATGAAGTCGACATTCATTTTCTCCCTTAAAGAAAGTTTATTGTAATCTCTGCTTAAGTCCTGCTACAAAATTCGACCTTGGCTCCTGAAGAAGCTAAGCGTTTATTGCCTTCTCTATTGAACAGAAATCGGAGCGGGGTGAACTCCTTCGCTGGCGTGCGTGCTCTAGAAAACATTCTCTATAAGAAGCAGTAATTGTTTGTGTTGAAGAGAAAGTTAGTAAACCATGTGACACAGCAAGCCCGCAGCAGTAAAGAGGCATATGGGGTTGTCCCTTTTATTCAAAACGGTCATCGCCCATTAGCCGATTGTCTGCCTGCAGCTGTTTTATGAGGGTGCAACTCAGGTCTTTTTTTCTTTTTATTGTGAAAAACATGTGGAAATATGGTGAGGTTCAGAAAAATACTGTCTTAGAGAAGACCACTTCAAAACGAGACCCTGCACCAACTCTCAGGCCTAAACACGTGCAACAGTGGCTCAAGGACAATGTTCCTGAGCTTATAACGCAGCAAGTCCACATCTGAGCGCCCTCAATTACTCGTACCAACTAATGTAGCATCCACAAGACACATGCATGCATACATACATACGTACATACATACACACATACATACATACATACATACATACATACATACATACTACATCATACATACATCATACATACATAAATACATCATACATACATACATACATACGTACGTACGTACATACATACATACATACATACACACATACACACATACACACATACACACATACACACATACACACATACATACATACATACATACATACATACATACATACATACATACATACATACATACATACATACATACATACATACATCTGACACTTTTATTCTGACATTTAGCCTCATAAGTCAGCACACATTGCCAAAGTATTTTATTTTCAAAAACCTGATACATTTACAACAGAATTAAACATCAGAAATGCCAGCCCTGATAGTGAAGGGTGGTAGCGTGTCAGCCTCACATTCGAGAGGTCGTAAGCTCTAATCTTGCTTAGGATGAGTTACCTGGATACATTTTTTTTTTCTGGGAACTTCCCTTCTCCTGAGAAGACGAATGTCGAGTAACTTTAAGCTCCATGAAACCGAGATCATCATTTCGCCGATTTTATTCACCGTCCAACATGCTAAACCAGGTTAAAGGACGTTAACCTAACCCCCCTAAAGCTAAACTGCTGGTTTCCAGTAAGACCAAGCTACTTTCCAGAACTGCAGCTACGGTATGCAGCAACTACTCAGACAACCATTATTTTAAGATCACACTCATACTTTTAAAACTTCTAAATGTATAACTAATAGCTTGAACTATTAAATGATATAAAATGTCATCAATATAAATTCAAAATTATATTCAAAACTTACGATATTTTAACATCAACTTCCTCAATTTCCATAATTGAGATTTTCACTTCCATTGTCCAATTAAAATGCTTAAAAGTTAAAATCACACTTCACTATTCCCTCACTCTAAAACCTTGTCCTGATATCGAGAATAAATATTGCATTGCACTCTCTTCACTAATTGTTTTCTTCCTCCTTTCATAACATTATTCTTCTTTAATTCTCGTCCTTTTCTTCTCTTTCATCTCCTGCTCCCTTTTTCCCCCCTCTAATCTCGGCGCCAAGCTCCATCACCTCACACCTCTTTCATTCCTTCTTCTCCGTTTGTTTTTTCTTCTCCTTTTCTTTTTATGCTCTGTCTCATTCTACCAATGCTATGTTAAATAATACCTTCTTCTATTTCAACACCGTCCATTATCTCCAACATCTAAATTCTCAGCTTCACTAGTCTACTAGACAGCAATAATACCAATTTATCAATAACTTCTGACAGCCCAAAAAAATATTATTGTATTAAATATTCCTTCAACTATAGATCTCTCTCCTTCCTTGTTTGTTTTTTACTTAAAAGCTGAACAAACAATTCATTTGTCAGATGTTGGGCATGGTGTATATCAACGGTGCGCAACCTCAGCAATAGAGGGGAGGGTAGATTTACTTGCACTCATTTATTTAATAGCGGCAGGCAAAAACCTCTCGATCTATGATGTCGCTTTCTATCAGTGGCGGGGGCTTCAGTAACATTAATGTTATATGGGATGGTATTTTACTAGAAAAGCCTTCTTGAACGTCATTCTTGTTAGTGAATTGGTTGACACTGTTTACTTTTAACCAGTTCATCAATGTTTGCCGACAAAGATGAACAACAGAGTCTTAAAAGGCAGACCAAGTGATGCTGCCTCCCTTCTCTACTACGATATCTTTATTATTTAATTCATTTCCGAGAGCATCTGTTCACAAATATATGAAGAACCAAATATTAGTATATTCTTTCCAGGAAAGTTTCGCAATTTGGGTAAATTTTCATTGGGAACGGATTTAAAATATTTCCAATCTTTTTTCTGAGAATACTTCATGGATGTTGAATTTTGCAAAGCAACTAGTTCCATTTAAAGATCGTGGGGAGCGTGTTTCAGGCAAAATTCATTCAAATTCAAGTGATGTTACTGATTGCATACCTGCTAAAATGTTTGCCATAATAGTATGATGGTATTTCTCAAAGTATCGCTTAATATTACATGGAGACAAGTGGTGCTTACAAATAAGATGTTTCACATTTAACCAAAGAATATTCTCCCTCCCATTCCTTCTGAAATACAATATCGTTGGTTCGCTTGAGACTTCTCGTTTCTCAGCTATGCTGCAGACAAACTTTTATAAAAAATAAATTACTGGGGGGAGGGGATTCAGGAGGTTCCAAAATATGTATTTCCCGTGAAATCTCGGTAACAAATTTTTGTGGAATACAATACTCTCTCTCTGTACACTATATACATAGTACGTGTAGAGAAAATAAAAATCTGATGTGTTCCATTCGCATGTTTTTCTCTACATCACTGTAACAAGGTGTTGTTATAATGCTTAGTCTTCTATCTGCTTTATGATAAGCATAAATTGTCTCAATTCCTTGCTTCCTTGTAAGTAGAAGGAAATTCACTAAATACAGTAGACTAAAAGGGAAGTCAAATATTTTAAAAGCTGGATGTTATGTGGTTGAAATCCGCTTGTATGCTTAGTTAGGGAAGTTTACAAATTTCCATGTGAGAAAAGTTTCAGCATTTTAAAACTGAAACCAATAACAAGGGCTATCTCAAAAATGGTCAACTCCACGAAAAATATATATATGACATAAATTGTGTGTTTCAACGATATCTATATGTTTTGTTTAGTAGGCTTTTGGCTATCTATTACGGTTTACAAGTTATGGAAAATCAAAGCGAAATTCATCCAGAATAAAGCGGTCTTTAAAAGATATTCCCGGAAACTTCAAGATATGCATTTTATTTGTCGTATAAATATATTTAATCCACGGTATTTTAATCAAAATCGTTAAGAGTCATTGTGATAAAAAAAAAACAACCCTGTATTAAATTAATGCGTAACTCAAATAAAATATATAGTTTGAATTTGGGGGAGGATAGCCTCTGAAGACCTCTTCATTCTGGATGAGTTTGTATCATATTGCATAACGAATAAACCATAAAAATAAACAACAACTTACAACACAAAAAACAATGTAGCTCTCGTTAACACATAATTTTTTCCATAAGCAATTTTAGTTCCTCTACACTAACCATGTACATAGTGTAAAGTAGCGCCTAAAAATTCGAAACCAATATCTCACCGAAAATACATGTTTTGAGTCCCTCTGAATAAAAAAAGTACCTTCTACTATGTACTATGTATAGAGAAGGTATTGTAATACACCCAATAATTCGATACCGAGATTTTACCGGAAATACATATTTTGGGTCCCCCTGAATCCAGAAAAGTATTTCTGGAAAAAGGTCCGTGTGTGGGTGCGTGCGTGCGTGTGTCTGTCTGTGTATTTGAGTTTGATATCTTCCAAGGATGCGGCACGAAGATTTTTAAGAAGATCCCCCACCTCCAACTACCCTTTACATAGAACTTTTTTCGAAAATTTTGATTTTCTCAAAAATGTATGTAACGATTTTGATTAAAATATCGGAAATTGAATATATGTATATGACAAATGAAATGTATATCTTGAATTTTCTGGGAATATTCTCTGAAGACAACTTTATTCTGAATGAATTTTACAGAATTTTGCATAACTGCTAAACCGTAAGATATGGACAGAAACCTACTACACAAAAAATGTAGAGCATGTTAAAACACAGATTTGTGTTATATAATTGTTTTTTCGTGGAGTAGTTCATGATTGAGATATTTCTTGTTTATAGTTTCAGCTTTGAAAAACCTGCACTTTTCTCATACAGGAATTTGTCAACTCCTGTCCATACAAACAATGGAACTTCAGGCACATAGCAACCAGCTTTTGACTATAATTTTAACCTATGGTACTCCCTTATTTCGTTTCTACTTACAATGAAGCAAATAATAAGTGTGTTTCTGCTAATTTTTTCTCGATCAGAATGAAATAAATGGAAGCATAAGCTTTTTAACAATAATTTCTTGCAGAGATGTAGAGAAAGTAATGTGAATGGAACACATTAGATTTTTTGAAAAAGTTCCATGTCTGTGCGCGCGCGCGTGAATGTGTCTGTGGACAGTATAGCTCAAAAACGAAAAGACCGTTAAATATCAAACTTGGTATATAAGATCGGTATCTTCCAAGGATGCGACACGAAGATTTTCAAGAAAATTCTCCACCCCCAAATACATGGAAAATTTTTCGAAAATTAGATTTTATCAAAAATGGCTCTAATGGTTTTGATAAAAATATCGTATATTAAAGATATTTACATGTCAAATAAAATGTATATCTTCAATTTTTTGGAAATAGCCTCTAAAGACTACTTTATTCTGGATGAATTATACTGAATTTTGCATAGCTGACAAACCGTAAGAGATGGACAAAAACTTACTTTAACAGAAAATGCAGAGCGTTTTAAAACACACAATTTATGATATGCACATTTTTTCGTGGAGTGATCGTTTTTTAGATATTCCTTGTTATTGGTTTCAGCTTAAAAAAACATAATTTTCTCATACGGAAGTTTATCAACTCCTAACTATATAAATAAAGGAACTCCAGTCGCATAGCAATCAGCTTTTGACTAATACCTACTTTAGCCTATGTTACTCCCTTATTTCCCTTCTACTTGCATGAAAGCAAGTAATAAGACTATTTATGCTAATTTTTTCTCGATTAGCAGCAAGTAAATAGAAGCATAACCTTTAAACAGTAATTTGTTGCAGAGCTGTAGAGAAAGTTATGTGAATGGAACACATCAGATTTTTAGAAAAATGTCTGTGTGTGTGTGTGTGTGTCTTTCTATGGACAGCATGGCTTAAAAACGAAAAGACCATTAAATACCAAACTCGGTATTTAAGTTTGGTATCTTCCAAGGATGCCAAAAGATTTTCAAGAAAATTCCCCCATCTGAAACTACCCTTTACATGGAAAAAAGTTTCAAAATTTTGGTTTTCTGAAAAATGGCTCTAAACATTTTGATTAAAGCCTCTTAAATTAAAGATATTTACATGGCAAATAAAATGTATATAAAGAATTTTCTGGGAATAGCTTTTGAAGACGTCTTTATTCCGGATGATTTTTATTGAATTTTGCATAACTGATAAACCGTAAGAAATAGACAAAAGTTTACCGCACAAAAACGTTAGATCTCGATAAAACACACAATATATGTCATATACTTTTTTTTCGTGGAGTTAGCCCTTTTTTGAGATATTCTTTTCATTGATTCAGTTCTAAAAGTCTTATTAATCATACAGGAACTTGTCAACTTCTGGCCACGCAAAAAAACGGATTTCAATCCCGTAGCAACCACATTTTAAAATATTTTACTGTCGATTTAGCCTAGTGTATTCCCTTATTTCCCTTCTACTTATAAGGAACTAAGTAATAAGATCATTCTGCTAATGGTTATCTTTATATGAAGTAGAAATTAAGAATAAGCTTATTAACAATACTTCGTTACAGAGATGTGGAGAACGTCGTGTGAATTGAACATATCCGCCTTTTTATTTGTATTAAGTTATGATTTAGCAGCACGTGTACGCCACTGACCAGTTCGTATGTCCATATTGCAGGCACGTTTGAGAGGAGGGGAAACGAATACAAACCGGTTATAGCTCAGGCTAGCCACGAGTTCCCTAGGCCTGGCTTATTTCCCTTGCACATAAAGCCATTTCTGTAAATGTTTGACTCTATTAGCAAGATGTAGATAGTGATATAAGCTTTTGCAATAACAGTTTGTTAAAGTGAGAAAGTCATGTGAATGAAACATCACCTTTTTGAGAATCTATCTGTCCGTTATAATTATTCATAATATCCCCCTAACAAACATTTTATTGATTACAAAGGAAGCTCTGTTCACAAATAAACGTCTATTCAACGTCTCCGTAACAATTCTGCCTTATAGCCCGCCTGGGTAGCGTGGTGGTAGCGTGTCTGCTTCACATTCAACAGGTCGTGAATTCGAATCTCACTTAGGGTGAGTTACCCGGATAAGGTTTCCTTCGGGGTTTTCCCTTTTCGTGAGAAGACGAATGTCGAGTAACTTTAAGCTCCATGGACCTCGAAATCATTTGAGCATCATTTCACCAATTTCATTCATCGTCCGATATGACCAACTAGGTTAAAGGACGTTAAAAAAAATCCGCCTTATAGTTTCTTTTCGCCGTTCGCTGCGAATTTTCGGTCGAAACTATGTATTCACATTTGAAACTAAACTCTCCGCTAATGTTCTAAGCTTCTAATGTTATTTATTTTTTTTAAATTTCCTGTTTGCCGGTACACTGTGCGCAGCTTCTAGGCTTAAATTTACATATGTTATAGTTAAGCTTGATTTTTTTTATACTTTCTCTACACTTACTATGTATATAGTGCATAGAGAAAGTATTGCATTCCAACCAAACATTCGATACCGAAATTTTATCGGAAATATGCGTTTTAGGGTCTCCTGTTCCAAAAAAAACATTTTTAGCAAAAAGTCCGTGTACGTGTGTGTGAACACGATAGTTCAAGAACGAAAAGTCGGTAAAATACCAAACTTGTTATTTGACTTTAGAATCTTCCAAGGATGTGATACAAAAAGATTTTGAGGAAATCCCCCCCCCCCTCAAGGTACCCTTTGCATGGAAAACGTGTCAATAATATTGATTTTATCAAAACGGGCTCTAACAATTTTTATTAAAATACCGTATATTAAAGATATTCACATGGCAAATAAAATGTATATCTTGAATTTTCTGGGAAGATATCTCTATTCTGGATGCATTTTGCTAACTTCTTCATAACTGGTAAACCGTAAGGGAAGAACAAAAACTTCCTTAACAAAAATTATAGAACCCGTTAAAACATTGAATTTATGATTATATTTATATTTGATATATTCCTTGTTAATGGTTTCAGTTATAAAATACTTTTCTCATATGGGAATTTGGCAATACAAAGAAACTGATTTCAACCTCCTAGCAACTACATTTTAAAATATTTAACTGTCGGTTTAGCCTAGTGCATTCCGTGATTTGCCTTCTGCTTACAAGAAATTAAGTAAAAGTCCATTTCAGCTAATGTTTATCTCAATTAACACGAAGAAAATAGAAGAGCAAACTTTTTAAAAGTAATTTGTTACCGAGATGTAGAGAAAATCATGTGAATGTAACAAATCAGTTTTTTTTTTGTTTTTTTTTTTTTTTGCGCATTAGGTATTTATTGGAACTCATACAGGTACCCGCCTTGGGTACCCGAGAACAATTCCAGTTCTTACTGTGTTTTTCTCTTGCTATTTACAATTCACATGTTTACACACTCTCTCCCATCCACGCACACGCACACGCACACGCACACTCATTCAGTCACTCACTCACACCCTTGCCTATATTTACACTCACCCGCTCTATATACAACATATAACAATATAAAATAATGAATAAAGTCAAAACAAAAATGCTAATCTTATTAAAGGTATTCATAAATGCCTGCGTTTAGAAGAAAACACTCGTTATTCACATGTGTGTGTTCCGCTGTTTTGCTGAGCGGGCAGCTGGTGTTTAGGCGCCATGGCTGCTTGAAGTTGTGGCGGCCATGATACCCAGGTGTATGCTGGGACTAAGCAAAGTCAAGCTAGCGTGGATACGCGATCTATTGTGTGCAACAAGGGCACGCTGTATGCCTGAAGTTTTTCCCTGTTTTTTTAAGGTTTTGTGCCCACCAACTCTCTGCGCAACACTTTATGTATGCTAAAAACACTACGTACACTACAATCCTATTATCTAGACATATTTACATATATTTATATACATTTCACATGATACATGTTAAAAGTTGTTTATTTAGCAATATAATGTCTAAAAGGTCAACTCCAAGAAAGAAAAGTATGTGTTCAATTCACATGGTTTTCTCTATACCTTTGTGTTAATAAGGTTAGTCTTCTATCTATTTCATTCTGAAAGATTAGCAGAAACAGTCTTATTACTTAGTTTCTTTATAAGTAAAGGGGAAATAAGGGAGTACACTAGGCTAAACTGACAGTGACCTGTTTCATAATGTGGTTGCTATGGCATTTATATCCGTTTCTTTGCGTGGCCAAGCGTTGACAGTTTCCCGTATGAAAAAATTTTAAGTATTTTAAAATTGAAAGCAATAACAAGGAATATCTCTAAAACGGCAACTTCACGAAAAAAATGAATATGACATAAGTTGTGTATTTTATTGGGATATACTTTCTTGTGTAGTAAGTTTTGGTCTATCTCTTATGGTTTATCAGTTATGCAAAGTTAAATAAAAATCATCCAGAATAAAGAGATCTTCAGAGGCTATTCCCAGAAAAATTCAAGATACACATTTTATTTGTCATATAAATATATTTAATATACGGCATTTCAATCAAAATTTACAGCCGTTTTTGAGAAAATAGATATTTTCGAAAATGTTTGCATCTAAAGGGTAGTTGTGGTGGGGGAATTTTCTTTAAAATCTTCGCGCCGCATCCTTAGGATAAGAAGAACTTAAATACTAAGTTTGGTATTTAACGGAATTTTCGTTTTGAGCTATACCGTACACAGATACTCACACACACTCACGCACAAACACGGACATTTTTCTAAATTCGCTTCCTTTTTTTAGATTCAGCGGGTCTCAAATTGTGTATTTTCGGTGAAATCTCGGTATCGAATTTTGGGAAGAATACAATATCATCTTTATCTATATCCACATCTTACACATAATGTATAAACGTAAAAATAAATATGTATAAATATATAAAAATACACAAACATATTAAAATTTCTTAGAGAATCCACTTCTAGCATGAATTATTGGTCACGAAAATTGGAGCGTAAGATTGCCAGACGTTGCCTCGTCATCAGCGTCACTCATTCCAGAACTCTCCGCAGAACTCATTTTCTCCTTTTATACCTGTCGATGAGAAGCTGCCAGAAGCAGTCACATGTGCAAACCATTTCTGGTGTTCCAAACTCACTCAAGTGTAACAATGGGCTGCTTCGATGTCAAAAAACTTGCCGACAGCATACGTGTCCACTCACGCATGTGTAACAATCTCAGCCTTCAATGTCAAAATTACTACCCAGGAAAAATAGCTATGCGTTTGTTTATCTGCGGCCATGGGAGGAACTACGCAATATATAGAGAGAATCGATAGTAAATGCCCTATACATATGTATTGTGGTTGGTGAAGCACGTTTTCGGCAAGCCCCCATAATTTAATTGTACACTTTTTTGGGTTTAATGTGCACCCAGAAACAAGATTTTGTGGAGTTAAATGTCAATTAGGCAGTAAATGTGGACTGTGCGTTTTAAACCAGTATAATGGTGAATACGTGTGCGGTGTTTGGTTGTGGTTTCTCGTATAGCAGAAGAAAAAAACAAGGAAAAGGAAATAAGTCAATACACGGGTTAGTGTATTAACATTTTAAGTGATTTTTCGGCGGAATCTTAGTGTAATATGTTATACATTATTAACAGAACATTTTGTATTGTTTGTGAATTGTAGATTTCCAACTCGAAAATATTTTAGCGAAGCGTGGGTGAAGGCAATTCGCAGACAAAATTGGCAACCTACTTCGGCTTCTGCTCACAAAATTGTACATCCAACGATTTGAACTTAACACGCCAAACCAGGAGACTAAGAGGAGTTATTCCTTCTTTGTTTACTGCTTATCCATCTTATTTGCAGAAATGTTCTACCCCAAATAGTGGAAGTACCCCAATTGTTTGTGAAACATTAACTGGAAAGGCTACCCAGCAAACTGATACCAACAATTGTACTGCAAAGCCCAAGAAAGAGAAAATTAATGTTGAAGTTGAAGGACAAAACTACTAAGTTGTATCAAGCATGTAAAAGAATAAAATTGCTAAAGTATTCAGGAAGTAGAGTTATTGGTTATGTAACCTTGCGCAATGAAATGCAATGGTAATTACTACAACATTACATAACCGAAATTCTTGATTAATATCACACATTCAAGCTTTAAACCAATGGTATAATCTTTTGTAATATTAACAGTAGTTTTAGACCAAGACATTAGAACTAAATTAAGTTTTGACCTTGCCGCGATGTTTACTACAGTAATATCAATTTATCAATAATAATTTCTAACAAGCCAAAAAATATGATTGTATTAAATATTCCTCCAACCAGAAATCTCTCCCCTCCCATTGTGTCTTGTTCTTTACTTTTAAAACTTGGAAAACAATTAATTTGATAGCTAAGTGTATGGAATATATGGTGGTGTGTAATGCCACAAGATGGCGGCTCTTGCCTCAGCAAAATGGTAGCGTTTCCGTCCTGTAGAGCTATCAGTGTTGTGAGTGACGACTACAGCCTGAGCATTAACTTGTTAGTCAGTTGTTATTTGACGTGTGCGCAGAGTAATACCGTGTAGTGTTGTATCACAAAATGCGTGTACAATTAACAACTGTTATTCATGGAAATTCCAAAAAGTCACAGTTCTGCACAGTTGAAATCTACACGTACCTAGTATGTACATAGTACCACATAGAGAAGGCATTGTATTGCACCCAAAATTCGATACCGAGATTTCATCGCAAAATCAGGTTTTGAGACCCCTGAATTAAAAAAAATTAGAAAATTTTCCGTGGATGCGTCAGTGTGTGTGTGTGTGTGTGTGTGTGTGCACAGTATAGCCCAAAAACGAAAATTCCATTAAATAACAAATAAAGTTCTTCCAAGGATGCGACATGAAGACTTTCAAGAAAACTCCCCCACCTCTAACTACCTTTTATATAGAAAAATGTTAGAAAATGTTTTAAAATGGGTTTAACGATTTTGAACAAGATATCTTATATTAAAGATATTTACATGATAAAATGTATATCTTGAATTTTCTGGGAAAGCCTCCTTTTTCTGGATCACTATTTCTGAATTTTGCATAACGGTAAACTGTAAAAGATAGACCAAAAGCTTGCTGCAAAAAAACATTAGATCTCCTTATAACACACATTTATATCATATAATTTTTTTTCGTGGAGTTCTTGAGACTCCCTTGTTAGTTTCACTTTTAAAATACTTAAAATTTTCTTATACGGGGACTGTCAACTCCTGCCAAACCAAAAATCCGGATTTCAAATACATAGCAACCACATTTTAAAATATTTGAATGTCAGTTCAATGTTTACCTCTATTAGCATGTATTAGATAGAAGAATAAGCTTAATAACAATAATTTGTTACAGAGATGTATACATGTGATCGGAATACATCAGATTTAAGGGGGGGGGGCTTGGCAAAGGGCAGTGCCCAAAACGGTTATCGAAATAGAAAGATGTGAAAGAATAATAACAAATCTCTAAAGAAATGTTTGTCGCTCTCCGTGGTGTAATGGCTACCATGCTAACTCATATACCCAAGGTCGCGGACGATGGATTTTCGGGCATAAAAATCCTTAGCATGGCTTCCTTCGGAAGGGAAGTAAAGCCGTTGGTCCCACGTCGTAGATTTACGGCACGTAAAAGAACCTCAAGCCTGATAGAAAGGCCTCTGAGCAAAATTGAGCGGTTTTTCACGTCCAGTATAGAATGGGACGCTGAGAACCACGGTAGTTAAAGAGCGTCCATAAATAATAAAATGCCACGCTCTAAAGAATTTGTATCTCCACTCCAGAATTAAGTCAAATTGTATGCAGCTCCCTTAGCGTAGCACATGTTTTGTTTACAATAGCGAACTGATTTTGTGGCATATTGTTCGCCTATCATCCCCTCCTGACGGACTGCTATACTAGCCATGATAACAGCGCTCCATCATCAAGCACATCCCTAAATGTCCTGAGTAATACTTCCCGACGGCACACGTGTGCACTCACGCAGGTGTAACAATGGAGGGAAACAGTAAGCTAAGGCTTCCGAAGCAAGCCGCTTACACACGTGGCTAGTCACAACATTGTAGGTAATAAATATAATGAAAAGTTTTGAATAGTATCATTCTTTGTTGTGCTATCAAAGTTAAAATTGTACCAAAACTTATAGCATGATACCTTCTCTATACAGTATGTACATATTATGTGTAGAGAAAGTAAAATAGTGTAGATCTCGTTAATATATAATTTATGTCTACACATTTTTCCCAAGCGTTTCCTTTTTATTCCATTCAATATTTTTGTCATTCAAGTTTCTTTTGTATTATCCCTGACCATTCAAAAGAACCGAATATCAATCACATAGCAACCAGCTTTTAAAATATTTGACTATCGCTTTAGCTTAGTATATGCTCTTATTTCACTTCTACTAATAAGAAAATCAGTAATCTGACCATTTTTGCTAACGCTTATTTTGACTAGCATGAAGTAGATAGAAATAACTTTTGTAAGAATGGTTTGTAAGACAGGTATAGAAAATCAAGGAAAGAGTGGAGCAACTTTTGTTTTCTCAACAATCGCAGCTTATATAGAGAGTAAGTTGGTGGGCTAAGCATGCAGAATCTTGTTTAATGATATGTGTTAAATGTTTCTGCATTATGTGAAAATAATAGAGCATGTATGCTATTAAACAGCATAGGCAATGTGTTGGATAAAATTGCTGATTGATTCCAATATATTTTTTCCTGAAATGAGTATTCAAAAACTAATAGCTGGAGTTCATAAATTTTATGAGTGATATTGAAATGTCTGCATGGTAAACTTGTGTCTTAATTGTTCAGAACTGCATGAATAATCACAAATATCTTAGATTGAAATAAATATAATAACAAACTTTCGTAAGAATACTTACTCCAGAATACATAGAGAATGGCATATGGATGGAAAACATCAGATTTTAACTTTATCTACACATTACATGGTACATAGGCAGGGAAGATGCACTCCGCTGAAAAATTAGATAACGAGATTTCACTAGAAATACAGGTTTAGGGCTCTCTTTATATAAAAAATAATTTTTAGAAAAAGCTGCGTGAATAAAATAATAACTGGTAGTTAAGCTCAGTATCTTTTACGACACGAAGATTTTGAGAAAACAACCCTTTACATGGAAAAATTAGAACAATTTTATTTTCTCAAAAATTGCTCTAATGATTTTGATTAAAATACGGCGAATTACATATATTTACTTTCTGGTAATAATCTCTGAAGATCTCTTTATTCCTGATGAATTTTGCATAACTGGTAAATTGTAAGAGATAGATAAAAACTTACTGCACAAAAAAATGTAGATCTCATTAAAACACACGCTTTAATATACATTTTTTTTTTTCGTGGAGTGACCATTCCCGAGGCATTCCTTGTCATTGGTTTCAGTTTTAAAATGCAACTTTTCTCCTACGTCAATTTACAAACTCCTGGTCATGCAAAGAAGGGAATGCATTTTATTTTATTACTTTCCTCAATTGAGGGCTGCCATGTAGACAAAGTATAACTACACAATTAACATTTTTAAAAATAATTTACAATGCTAAAAATAAATCGTATAACTAAGTACAAGTAGCATAAAAATTAGAAATGATAAACTTCAAATCTAATACAAATAGCACATACAATCTTCTCAAAAACACTTTAGTAGATTCAAAATTAAAAGCTTTAGCCTAGTCCCTTCTGCTTACACAGCAGCAAGAAATAAGATCATTTCTGCTAATGCTAATCTCGATTAGCATGAAGTAGATGAAGTAATAAGATTTTTAGAAATAATTTGTTGCAGAATAGGTAGAAAAAGTCATGTGAATGGAATAATAATATTTTTTTTACTTTTTCTACATGTACTATGTGCATATTGTATAGAGAAGGTATTGCATTCCACCCAAAAATTCGATTCCGAGATTTCATTAGAAATAGACGTTTTAGGATTCTCTGTATCAAAAAAAAAAAAGTTCTGGAAAAGGTCCGCATGTGTGTTGTCCATGTGTCCGTGTGTCTGTGAACACGATAACTCAAAAACAAAAAGTCGTAAAATACTAAACTTGGTATTTAAGGGACGCGACATGAGATTTTGAGAAAACTCCCCCAACCCAAACTACCTTTTGCATGGAAAAATTTCGAAAATTTTGATTTTCTCAAAAATTGATTAAAATACCGTATGTTAAAACGTAAATACCGTATTTGTATGACAAATAAAATGTATATAGGTATTGAATTTTCTGAGAATAGCCTCTAAAGACCCCCCTTATTCTGAATGAATTTTGGTGCATTCTGCGTATCTGGTAAACCGTAAAAGTTAGGCAGAAACTTACTTCACTAAATGAAAATTGAAACACACAATTTATGTCATTTACGTTTTTTTCGTGGAATTGCCATTTCCGAGCTATTCCTTGTTATTTATTTCGGATTTAAAATTCTTAAACTTTTCTCCCACCTCCTGGCCCTGCGTAGAAACGTATTTTAACCACATGGCAACCAGCTCGGTTTTAGCTCAGTGTATTCCCTTATTTTCCCTTCTACTTACAAGGAAGCAAGAAATTAAGACACTTTCTGCTAATGCTTATCTCAATTATATAAAGCAGATAAAAGTAGATAAAAGAATATGATTGTTGCAGCGATGTAAGAAACTCATGTGAATGGAACACATAAGAGTTTTCTTGTTATTTCGTTAGACCTACCTTTTCGCTTCCATCAATACAGAAAATGTTTGCCCGTCATCAGACATGTCTAGTCAGAAAGTCGTTATTTTTGCACAGGAAGTTGCTGTTATTCCGGATGGCTTTAAAGTGCCACTCACCCCGATGGTAGAAGTCTTAATGCTATATTTATAGGCTGTGACGTATAGCACAAGTCAGACCTTGATTACATCTAAATATATGTTTCTGCTTTATCGCGTTTCAGGAGGAGAAACACAGCACAACGGTTTTCATTATTCCGTTTATCAGTTTCTGCGTTCGCTCTATCTATATTTTATGACTAATGACTGCGTTGATGTATTTGAATACAAGTTGGTGTTCCGAGAGAGATTACACTAAACAAGATCTTTCGTTATATGATCTGATGTGGTCCATTTCCTTTTTACTTTCTCTAGACGTACTCTGTACATAATGTATAGAAAAGGTATTGCATTTCACCCAGAAATTAGATACCGAGATTTCACCAGAAATAGATATTTATGGTCCGCTGTATCCAAAATAATTAAAAAAAAATTAAAATTGTCCTCTGTGTGTGAGTGTGTGTAAAGTTTAGTGTCTTCTAAGGATGAGGAAAATCACCCCCCCCAAACTACCCTTTATATGGAATAATTATCGAAAATTTTTATTTTCTCAAAAAAAGCTCTACCGATTTTGTTTAAAATATCCTATATTAAGGATATTTACTGACAAATACATCTTATATCTTGAATTGTTTTGGAATAGCCTCTGAGGATTTCTTTATTTTGGATGAATTTTGCTGGCTTTTGCATAACTAGTAAACCACAAGAGATAGACAAAAGCTTACTATTTCGTTGGAACACACAATTTATATCATATACATTTTTTTCGTAGAGTTATGTATTTTTTTAAACATTTCTAGTTATTTGTTTATTTTTAAACTACTTAACTTTTCATATACGGGAATTTGTCAATCCCTGGTAGTGCAAAGAATTGGATTTCAACTACATGACAATCAGATTTTAAAACATTTGACTATCTTTTTAGACTAGTGTAGTCCCTTATTTCCCTTCGACTTACAAGAAAGTATTTGTGCTAATGTTTATCTCAATTAGCATGAAGTAAATAGAAGAATAAGCTTTTTAAAAATAATTTGTTACAGAAATGTAGAGAAAGTCATGTGAATGGAACACATCAAATTTCTACTCAGGAATATGAAATTTCGGAAAAAGTTTATGAAGAATTGTAAGTAAAATACTTTAAACAGTAGCTGAAGTAATAATAGAAGAAGAAAAAGGGGCTCCAGATCAGGATGGTCTACAACAGATAAACCTCTGTAGAGTGGGTGTAGCATATCTGCCCCACATTCAGGAGGTCGCGAATTCAAATCTCGCTAGGATGAGTTACTCGGAAATGGCTTATTTGACGTTTTCTCTTATCCTAAGAAGAGAAAGTTAAGTAACTTTAGGTTCCATGAATCCCGAAATAATTTGAGCATCATTTCTCTGATGTCATTCATCGTCCAATATGACCAACCACGTTGAACTAAACAACATTTAAAAAAAACAACTAATGCCTTCCATCCACATGGCTTTCTCTATCTGTTCTATAACAAACTATTCTCACAAAAATATTCTAAAAATATCTTTACTGGATTCAAGGATCTCAAAACATGTATTTCCGGAGAAATCCCGATTTCAAATTTTGGGTGCAATACAATACTTCTCTATCAACTACATTGTACATACGTGCTAGAGAAAACAAAAACAGATAATGCTATTTGTCCTACAACAATTGCTTGAAAAAAACAAGAATATAATTCACAGACAAATATGAAATGCAATATATTAAAAAAAAAAAAAAAAAAAAAAAAAACATTCGATATGGTAGGTAGAGAAACTATAGGAAGATTGGGTACCCGCAGAAGGTAATAAGATGATGATGAGTATAACAATAATAATAATGATAATAATAAATACAGAAATTTATAGAAACGAACTAAATTTAATTAATAGAGGAATAAGAAAATGTATGTCACCCACTCTTTTAATACATATTTAAAGGGTACCATCTGGAGTTGGAAAAGTATAATTAAATCAGGAATACCATAAACCGAATATAGAATTTTAAACATGTTATGTGCAGATGATATGGTTTAATTCAATAAACTGAGAATCAACTACAGTATGTATTACAGGGCTGAATCAGTTATGTAAACAATATTATCTTAAATATACACAGGGATGTACAACATAATGCTCTATTGAGGAAAAGAATGCATAAGATCAAAAAGTATTTTAGAAAATAAAGCGGTAGAAAAAAATGAAGGATTTTAAGGATGTAATTTTATCTACAGGGCAGGAAACGAAAGAGAAGTAAATAAAAACATTTCAATATTCCAAATAATATATGAAAATCTTCATAGAACATTGAGGAATAAAACAAGAAAGGAAACGAGATTCAAGTTGTATAAAACAATGACGATCCCTACATTAGCATCTGGAAGTGAGACTTGGGTTATTAAAAAGAACATGAAAAGCCGAATGCAGAGATGAACTTTCTGAGGCAAACAAAAGTATGCACAACGCTAGACCATATTCTATCAAGATCAGAACTTAATGTAGATTCTATAAATTGAAAAATATCTGAATTAATGGATGCAATATATTTTAAGAATGTCAGATTCAAGATTGACTAAGATTGGGTTTCAGTAATAACCAAACGAGGGAAAGATGTCTGGCGCCCCAGAAAAAGGTGATGGGAGCAACTGTGAGACGGAAGGTGCATTATGCCCATGAAGTGGAATGAAGAAGAAAAATAAGCCCAACAGGCTAAAGAGATAGTCAGGTATTTAAATAGCTGGTCCCTATGTGGTGAATTTGAAATATGGTTCTCTTTGCATGTGCAGGAGCAAAATTAAGATGTGTTCCATTCACATGCCATTCTCTATCTGTTCTTACAGAAGCGGATGAACGGCCCGGAAAAACATAATTCGTATTATCTGACTGGTGTGCTTGCAAAAAGGAAAACAGATAGAAAAATAATTGCGTTTTGTGGTGAGAATACCAACAATAATAATTTTCTTAGGTTAGCACCTAAAGGAACAAGAAATATTTTTCACAAACTTAAAATGGCATTGGTTCGCGAAATCGCTGGGTTTGGATATGCAGCACATAGGACTGATGTAGATTGTTTACTTGTTGATGTAGAAATAGTTATTCACAAAATGTATTACTATTTTCACACATACACTGTTCGAATAGAATCGCTGAAGGGTTTCTATAGCTTTACTGAGATTGAGTACAAGAAATTATTAGGTTATAGTAGCATTAGATGGTTAAGTTAATGTCAGCACTTGGAACAGTTCTTGAACTTTTTGAAGGACTGTGGTCCTATTTTCTTGATCAGGTAAAATGTCCAGTGATAATAAAATAATTTTTGAAAACCCATTTGAAAAGTCGCTATTTTCTCCATACCAAGCCGAAACTTTCCATCAGGCAATTCTCCAACTAGAATGTGATCTTACAATTGGTGCTGCAGTGGCTATAGCTCTTTCCAAATTGAAAGTAAATAAGACTGAGAAAAAGGAGTATCATTTTATCTCACATTCTGTAAAATGTGTTTTACATGAATTACAAGCTGAAGGTGAGGTAAAAGTAGAGGATTTCCAAACAGTAGCAAATATTTTCAGTGATTCATGTATTCAATACCTAACAGTTTGGACTGACAGATTTGAAGTGTGTGTGAAATTTGAATGGATTTTGCCTAACAATATCTTAAAATGGAATGATGTTGAAATGTGCATACCATTGATTAGAAATGTGCCTCACCAATATTGATGCTATTTCAGTAAATTGATTATGTTTAGCAATTTGCCACTGCAGACAGAATTACTCAGTGGTATAACAATGGAAAAAAAGTTCATTTAATATGGGTAGAAATGTTTCAGTATTTCTCCTGTCAAAAGTTATCATTCAGCAACCTTTCTAAGGTGTAGAATTATAGATTATCACTGCCAGGTACTAATGCATCTGTAGAGGGAGATTTTGCAACATGGACAAACTATGGACATCAGAAAAAACGCAATTGAAATTTGAAACGCAGAGATCATTGTTTTTGACAAAGTAAATTTAAAATTCAATTGCCTTTAGTTTCTCAACTACTGGAAGAAAAATTAATAACTTCTGTAGAAAATGCATTCTTCAGAAAAATATATCCAGTAACAAAAAGTTTTATGAGTTATGTAGCACGATAATTTTTCTGTTTATATTTAGAGAACTTGTGATGTTATAATAGGTCGTCTCCTTAGCACAGTGGTAGCACAGCTGCTTGCCAAGAGGAAGACCTGGGTTCGATTCCTGGTACCGGCGTGGGGATTTTTCACCCGCTGGGAGACCTGTTCCGGGGTGCACACAGCCTCGTGACGTCCCTGGGGGGGGCCAACTGAGTAGCTACTTGATGGAGAAGTAGTGGCTCCAGGTCATGAGGACCGCATTAACCGGCCGGGAGGCTTAAAAGGAAAGTAGTTGAGAAATCTACCGTTTTCAGCTTCAGAAAATACACACATTACGTAATATCCTACTACAAAGCTTTAAGAATTTCCCAAGTCTATTTTTTGTTTTTAAATTTCAATAGAGCACGTGATCTATATTGAAATATAACACTAATAATTCGATTGCTTTAGTTTCTTACAATAATTTCCATTGTTTCACTAGCTTCGGAAAGGTGGCGTTCAAATCGTTCATATCATTATTACTGGAGTGCATAATGCAAAACTCAGAACTATACAAATTATCACTAGCCAATAAAATATTGTAGAACTAGAGTGAAACGACGTGTTAGGTATAGGTCAGTAAGTGTAAACAATCTGCGTTTTCTGTACCTAGGGGTTAATTTCCACAGGTTTTACCAAAGCATGCGCTGAGATAGACTAGGTTAATGTGTGCTTATGTATAAATAACCTGATTTTCCTGTACACTAATTATACAGAGTGATTTATGTAGAACTAACACATTTCTTTCTTTAATTATCCCGTTGGAAATTCATTCAATGGCCCAATTTTATCACCAAATGAAGCAGAATGTTCTGGAATTTCGATTCCTTGTCACTAGATGCGCAGATGTTTATGTTTTATTCCTAATTGCATTGTTGGCAGCTGTTTCGACATGTTACTCTTGTGGTCAACGTGAAAATGCAGTACGATGTAGAGCTGAGTCAAGGACATTTTCAGCAAGATGGCGCTACATGCCATACATCAAATGAATCCATGAAAATAATCGCAAGTTTCTTTGACGACCGGATAATTTTCAAGAACCTGTGGCCACCGAGATCTCCGGATTTGATATCGCGGGACTTCTTTCTATGGGGTAGACAGGGTTTACGCCACTCGTCCCCAGACATTGGACGATCTGAAGCACAACATCACAAAGGAGATTCAAGCTATTGACAACAGAGTCCTCCAACGAGTGGCCATAACATGGAACGACGTGTTGAGTTGAGCCTTATGCAGAATGGAGGACATTTTAAACATTTGTTATATCGGTAAATAATCTCCCAAAATTACTTTACAATTTAGGTATAAGTTGTCGCTAGCATAACACGTTTTCAAACAACTAATGTAAGAAATGTGTCAGCTCTATATAAATCACCCTGTGGTAATTTCTGCCAAAGTATACGAACGAAGCAACCATGCACGTTAGTTCTAGGTTAATGTGTGTATATATATGTGTGTGTGTGTGTGTGTGTGTTGTCAATAAAATGATTTTTGGGATTTAAATTTTAGTAATTTTTACTGGTTTCTTCTCTAGTGATTCTTTTTTTACATTAACAGCATGTATATTTCATTGCTTCTGGCAAGGAAACAATTGCTTGCCCCTTAACAACAGCTGTTATAACTTCCCCTGCCATGCAAACGTTTGTAATCTTTGTTATATAAGAAATTGTCTTCTATAGGGTAGACGAGGTGGGCTGTACCGAGTCCATGTGACAACATATAGCTCCTAGACGCTCAACGTGGATAACAAGGTAAGTTTCATTTCTTTAAAAGCGTTACATATAAGATGAAACCATATCTTTACCACAGCAGCTTTTAGCGCAGCAAATTTATCTGGTCCATCTGATATCTGGAGCCTTTTTCAGTGCAATACCCGTTTCCTCAAAATTAGTTCTCAGCCTGTGTTTTTATGAGCAGATGGGAACGAATCAGGTCTAAAATAAAATTATATCGAAATTGATCTTTGGCGTTGTTTTTATAAAAATTCTTTAATTGCAGAAGTACCTTGTTAACTTGTCCACTGATTCATGTTTATGAATGGCATTATCATAATAATGGAATACGCACATAGTTTTCATGCTATTCTGTGAATTATAAGAGAAAACACATAATGTGTAATCGTCCGTTCCTCTTTCCACGGAAAATGCCATGTTTATTTTCATCTATTTATTTAAAATCTGTGTTCGATTTTTGGATCCTTATGGCCTATCGTGTTTTGCTGCGTGTCTTATCTACTTCACTTTTAATCAACTATTTCATTCTAGAGAATACACCGTGATAGTTTTCATTGTATTTATATGAGATCTGTGTTCGATTTCTGGGCATAAAACCCATATTGTGTTTTGCTGAGTGTCTTATCTACTTCACTTTTAATGCGATTCAGCAATATTCTGTAAACATATTGCTGGCAATGTCTATTACAGTATTGCCCCGCTAACCGCCAAAAACTGATAGAGGGATTTACAAAAATGGATTTACAACATATCACAGTTAGATCAAATTTTAACATGCCTTTGTACAAGAAAGAAAGAAAATCACAAAATCCTGGCGTGCTTTCTCATCAAGACCTTATGCTTCCCAGAAGAGGTGAGAAGTTACTCCTACTTATATAACCTCTTTCTTTATTTCTTTCTTATCCAGTAAAATATGCTTTTCATTTGAGTACACTTATAATCTGATTCTGAACCAGAGAGAAGCCAGGATAACAGATTAGTCCGATGCCTGGTATGAAAGCTAGGAAGTAGATGATATGAAATGTCATAACAGGAAATATGATTACGGAATATTTGGTGGAATCAATGGCGGGGGAAGTCAGAGAACTCGGAGAAAACGCGCACAGTCATTTCGTCCACCACATAAGCCATAAGCGATATCCTGGAAATAACGGTTCATTAGTTCGTATTTATATCCCTGAATTGTTTTCCAGGTCAGACATATCACAAAGTAATACCAGCTGTATGAGTCAAAGTCTGGTTACGTGCTGCTGAAAACTTTACGAGGTGATCTAGAGGATGAATTAGTTTTTATCCACACTAGAGTACATCAAGAGAAAGTAAAAATAACATAACGATATCTTGATAAAGTGAACTTTCAGTTGGAAAATAAAATAAGTACATTTATGAAGATGTCATGTTTATTTAAGACTAAAATACACTTGAAAACCAAGCTAAACTATAGCATTTCATATTCTTGTATGCTTATTATTATTATTATTATTATTATTAAAGTTATCGGCAGAGACTCAATACTTACAATGAGTTTCTTTTTCCTGCGTACTTCTTTTTACTTCATCCATTGAACCCTAAGTTGCAAAATAGAATCAGTTCCTTATACAATTTGTTTTAATATTTGCTATTGTAGACTTCTATTTAGAAAATTATTTCTATTTAAGATATTTGCAAAGCATTTTTTGTTTAACTTTCTCACTTTTTCACACCCATGCCCGAGGTGGGATTCAAACCCCCGATTCCCTGCGCCACGAAACACCAAATCTAGGCACTCTTGTGAGCGCGCCCATGGACATTGCAGTCATTAAAACAGTGAAGCTCTGTTTGTCCTGATTGGTTTTGTAAAAAAATGTAGAGTTCATAAAACCCCTTTATTTAAAATAAAATTGTTTTAGAGTTAAGATGATGCATCTGTAAATTTGAGCACAAACTATGATTCAACCCTCTAAGAAAATATATCATGTTTTTTCAGTTGGTGCAGTTCGACACCAGTTAATTGAAGCTATAAATGTACATACATTTGTTTATGAGTAGGTACCATTTCTTTTTACGCATATATTGCTCTTCAGGCGGGATCTAATTGGCCATCAGAGGGTCACAAACACCCATGCCCAAGGCGGTACTCGAACCCGCGATCTTTTGCGTCACGAAGTAACCCAAGCTATACATTTTAGCGAACGCGGTCAAACTTTAAATCTTTTTTCATAAACTTTTACCCAACACTTCTCCATCCCTTAATCGGTTTGTGAGGGGTATTAAGCAACACAGAACAAATGCCTGCCCTGTCGAAATAATCAAATATTCCCCACTCCATACAACATTTTACTAATTTATTTGAAAATGTTTATACTGCCTCTCAAAATTACATCAAAGAAAATGTTTATATAATTTTAAGAAATATTGCCTCAAATTTGAGAACTAATTATTATATATTGAAAATCATTAATTTTGTAGAATTTGTAAAGTATTAATTTTTCTACGCAAATAGGATTCATATAAAACAATTTAATGTAATAGGTATATATATAAAATTGTAAATTCATTTACTATAAAGCTTGAATTTTCATGTGAATATTTTTAAAGCCTAACGTGGCTCATTTGTTTACGACAATGAATTTAGATAGTAAAAGAGTTGATACAGCGCTAAAATATCACTCTTACTTTGTACAATAACTAGTATAAATTTCAATAAGTTATCTTACATACTGTAGATTTTCCAAATTTCCGAGATGCACAATCTTAAACGTTTCTGAATTATTCCTTGCTATTGGTATCAATTTTTCAATTATAAACTAAATTCGTGGCAATGCAAAGAAACGAGTTTCAATCATATAGCAACCAGGCTTTAAACTATTATACTCCCTTACTTCTCTTTTATTTAGAAGGAAGCAAGTAAGTAATAAGACCATTTCTGCTAATGCTTGTCTCGATTAGCTAAAGGTAAATAGAATAATAAGCTTTTTAGTAATAATTTTTATCAGAGATGTAGAAAAAGTAATGTGAATGGAACACACTAGGTTTTTTCACCATTCAATAGACCAATAATTTCCCTCTCATGAACACCGTTTTGGCTATAACACCTACTAATTTCATTTCATAAATATTTGTAAGATTAAAAATAATTAAAATGTTCTGCACTTTAATACGAACACGCTTGAGTTAAACAAAAAAACATACTGGCGAAGAAATCCTTGAGGTTTTGTTGAGAGTGCCACGGAGTACAAAACAGCTGTTGTTGCTGCATAGAATATAAATAGTTTCTCCAAGAATTGCTTGTAATAAAGTGCAACAAAAGCCGGTTACATTTTGTTGCAAGGGAACATACATAGCATGAACATTGACAAGAATTTTTATTTTTAACAATAAATCAAAGTTGTTGAGTTAAAAACCTGATATGTTCCATTCACATGAATTTTTCTACATCTCTGTAACAAATGATTGCTAAAAAGCTTATTCTTCTATTTAATTCATGCTAATCGAGAAAAAAAATAGCAGAAATCGTTTTATTACTTGCTTCCATGTAAGTAAAAGGCAAACAAGGGAGTAACAACGGCTAAAGTGACATTCAAAAGCTGGTTATTATGTGATTTAAGTTCCTTTGTTTGTATGGACAGGAGTGGACAAATTCCCAGATAAGAAAAGTATAAGTATTTTCTACCTCAAGCCAATAACAAGGAATATCCAACAACAGGGGAGGCCATGCCATCGTAATCTTTCTCTCTTGTATGATAAATTAAGATATTATAGTTTCGTCTAGTGTACCTCAAGCGAACGGCTGTTATAAAAGTAAGTACGAACACCAATTATTTTATTTGTCTATATAAAAACGACGTCTGTAATCCTGCAGCCATAGCTAACCTAATTTCGTCGGCATAATGGCCGGAAATCAGAGTAACCAACAAGGAAATCCAAGTTGTGCATTTATAGCAAGGTCACCGCCATCTAAAGAGCAAGCAATAGTCATTGAAGCAGTAGAACAGATACCTCTTAAAGATTACGTTATTTCAGTCGGCAAACTCACTGATCCCAGTAACATCAGATATGTTTCCCGTATGTACCTTTCAAACAAACAGATTGTCTCAAATAACCCAAGATTAAAAGTAACCAACAAGTTACTAGAAATGAGACCCCTCATAAGAAAAATGACAGAATAGTATAATACCCAATGTAAGCCCAGTTGTCCCTGACAGTATAATAGAGGCATATCTAGGTGACCTTGACTTACGCCAGTGTCCCAGCTGCAACCAATAAGAGCGGGAATTTCAGACTCCGGTTTTGCTCATATTTTGAGCTTTAGAAGGCAAATATTCATTCACCCAGATCTAGCAAATGTAATACGAGAAACAAACTACTGGCTATACTTTACCACAGATACCTCCATCACCTGCTTCATATGCAAACAAGAGAGATATCTAGCCAAAGAATGCAAAAACATTGCGCATGAGAAAACACCTAACAGTTTAAACTTAAAACCTAAAATGAGCAATAAACCTGCTACAGAACAGAATACATCCAGTCAGCATAAGTCAGTAGGACTAAAAGCTGTCAACAGCCAATGCACTCCTGATGAAAGCAATAATGGGTCAGATAAAACAGAGCTCCCTAACCTCAACACACAGATCACTTCAATTCCTATTCAAAAGAGCACCAACCTCTTCTAAACTAACAACTAAAAACCAAATGTTACCACCTCCCATAAAACGTACTTATTCACTAAGCAACTCAACCCAGGTTGAACGTGAAATTAATGTAAGATGAAGACTCTGAAAAAGACGATGGTAAGGCATCTTCTAAGCCTGTCAGCAAGAAACCTAAGCCATTGAAAAAAAAAATCTTGAAGGACTACTGCTATTGAAATAGATCATAGAAAACAATCCAGCGGACCACATTCTCAACTTCACTTATCTTACTGGTTTCATACAAAACATAGCTGGTGCTCACGATTTTGCAGCAGAAGCCCTAAACTTCACAGGAGACATTCAAGGCTTAGTAGAAACATTGCAAAAGCTGCATAAACTCCTCAGGGATAAAGGAGTTAAAAATAGGTTCACTCGAATAACGAAAGTGCTTATTCTGCCATAACTTTGAAACATCCCTCTCCAGAGCTAATAGAAAACAGTTCCTTAAATGCCCAGTAAAGTATGATCATTTTTTTAAACACACCACCTGTCGGTGGAATTTAAATAGCTTCACAGCTCAGTTTGAATATATACAAATCCTTATAAAGAATTATTCTGTAGATGTAATATGTTTACAAGAAACAAATTTTAAAAATAATACAATTAGTAAAATTACACATTATGATGGCTATAACAAAAATCGTTTAAATGCTGGTTGTGCTAGTGGTGGTATAGCTATATATGTTAAAGATTCATTAGTAAATAAGCAAATTGATTCACACACAACTTTAGAGGCTATAGCAGTGCTTATAATTTCTCCATATATACCATATGTATATACCAAATAGTTTAGAATTAATCTCAGTTATATTAACAGAGCTGATCAAGCAATTACCTAAACCATTCATTCTTGTCGGTGACTTCGATAGTCATAACCCAATATGGGGTTGTAGATCTAATGATAGAAGAGGGCATATTATTAGCAATTTTATTGAACAGAACAATCTAGTGCTTCTAAATTCTGGTGAACCAACACATCTTAGTTTGCCTCACAATACCTTAGTGCTATTGATTTATCATTATGTATCCCGGATATAGCTCACCTACTTGAATGGAATGTTTGTGAAGAGCTATAAGGGAGTGACAATTTTCCATAATTCTAAAAACGTACACCTCAAGTACCATAACCTAATTACAAAATTCAACTACAAGAAAGCTGATTGGGAAATATTTCGAAATAGTTTAGATAAAAGTATGGAAAATCTAATACCCTCTGGGAATTCCACAAAACAACCATTAATAAGGTAGTGGAATCTTTCTCAAATTACATTATAGGAGCTGCAGGAAATAGCTAACCAAACATAACGTTAAATTTAAATAAAAGAGTAGTTTCATGGTGGAATGAGACCTGTAAAAAGTCAATTAAAGAAAAAAACATTGCATATAACAAATATAACAGAATTAATTTTCAGGAACATAGAGCTGCGGCCAGGAAACAAATAAAAGAAAGAAAACGTTTATCATGGCTTAACTTTATATCTATGCTAAACTGCCAAACACCACTTCCTAAAGTTTGGAATGGAATTAGAAGAATTCGAGGAATCAATACCATAGATCAAATAAACTATCTTTTAAACCTAGAAAATAAAAATTTATCAACTATAACCCAAGATATAGCAGATATACTAGCTAAAACTTTCTCTGATTCCTCCAGTGACACAAATTACAACCAAGATTTTCTGAATAAAAGATATAAAAAAATAATAAAAAAGCTAGAAACACATGATGTACAAAAAGATTTCAAACATTATTTTAATGAATTACTTACAAGCGATTAAACACTGCACTACAAAGTAACACCAGTCGCAGCCCTGGACCAAACAATA
The DNA here is from genome assembly GCA_030762935.1 of Hymenopus coronatus. Taxonomy (NCBI): domain Eukaryota; kingdom Metazoa; phylum Arthropoda; class Insecta; order Mantodea; family Hymenopodidae; genus Hymenopus; species Hymenopus coronatus. The sequence goes on from CM060895.1 coordinate 35,735,875, forward strand.
TCTCCTATGAATTACTAAGCCACATGCCCAAAAGAATTTTAAATTATCTTCTACAAATATTAACTATATTTGGATTCACAAATGTTTTCCAGACGAATGGCGAAACGTAATTATAGTGCCTATTCTCAAACTTGGCAGAGACAAAACAAACCCACAGAGCTATCGGTCAATTTTCATTAACATGCACAATGAGCAAATTGATGGAAAAAATTGTTAATAATAGACTAAGGTAGACTTTAGAACGTAATGGGTCCTTTGTTAAAGAGCGAAATGGATTTCGTCAGTTCCATTCTACTGCTGATAACTTAATTGCACTAGAATCTGAAATAAGGGATGCACTTGTAAAGGGCAACACTCAACTGTTATAGAGAAAGCTTATGAAATGGGATGGAGAGAAAATATACAGATACTATTAGATAACAAAATAAAAGGAAATATATTAACTTTCATATATAACTTTCCACAAAAAAGAGTAATACAAGCACGTATCAATAATACCCAGTCTAAGATATTATCTATCCAAAATGGACTTCCACAAGGTGCTGTCATAAGTGTAACCTTGTTTTTAATTGCTATAAATAGAATAATGAAAGTGATCCCTCCCCCAGTGAAAGCTAACCTATTTGCTCATGACCTAACACTGATCTGTAGAGGAAAAGATCAAAACATAGCCAACCATCTAATACAAAAAGCTCTGGATGACACAACAAAATGGCTCCAATTTAAAGGTTTTAAGATTCAAAACCCAAATCCAAATGCATATCCTTCAACAGATATAAACACAACGAAAGGCAACCAGAATTATATATTGAAAAAGGGAAACTATAAACAGTTAAAACAATTAGGGTTCTGGGACTCAGTTTCGATAACAGGTTATCCTGGGTTCCTCATTTAAAAGATTTAAAAAACAACTGCATGCAAAGAATAAATCTATTAAGATCTCTTTCTTCGAACAACTGGGGATCAGATCTTATCAAAACATATAAAGCCTTAACACGTTCCAAACTGGACTACGGCATCTGCTCTGAAAATTATAGATATTGTGCAACATTCTGCATTAAAAATTGTGTGTGTAACCTTCCATACTAGTCCAACAACCTGCATACAAATAGAAACAAATGAAATGCCTCTTCACATAAGAAAACAGTTAACAGTACAATATGCTCTCAGAGTAGCAGCAACCAGTTCTTCACCTGCATTGAAATATCTTTTTTCAAAGAAATATAAATATGAATACACAGCATCCAGGACAAATCATCTAACACCTCACCTGAGTCACCAAATATTGTAAAGAAATAAATCTTAATATACCATTAACTGTATCTAAAGGAATTCTCAGCTCTGGACCCTGGACCCTGTTTAATCCACTCATAGTATTGGAAATGGCCAACCACATTAAAAGTGATACCAACTCAATTCAGTTGAAATTCTTATTCCATAAGCTGATAGGTAAATACTGAAAACATTGTGCAATTTATACTGATGGCTCAAAAACTACAGATGGTAACATCAATTTAATTCAGTTTAAATCCTTATTCCATGAGCTGATAAGTAAACGGTCAAAACATTGTGCAATTTATACTGATGACTCAAGAACTACAGATGGTAACATCAATTAAATTGAGTTTAAATGCTTATTCCATAAGCTGATAAGTAAATACTCAAAACATTGTGCAATTTATACTGATGGCTCAAAAACTACAGATGGGTGTGTCTGTGCAATAGTATCTATTGATAAAGTTTCATCCTTTAAGCTTCCAAAAGACTTCTCAATATTTTCCTGTGAAATCTATGCAGATTAAACATGCCCTGATACAGATACATAATTCAGATAGCAACCATTTTATCATATTTTCTGATTCCATGAGTTCTCTAAAGGCAATAAATAACCCACGGACTACAGATAAATTGATTCAAGACATACAAGTTCTACACCATAAACTGAAAATCCAGGGTAAGGACATTATTTTCATATGGATACCCTCTCACAGGGGTATAGCTGGTAATGAGGAAGCTGACAAGGAAGCCAAAACAATAGCAAAGGATCTAGTCTCTACCTCTCACATCCCTACACCTCATCGAGACCTTGCATCAGTCATAGTCACCAAATTCAAAGCAGCATGGACACATCGTCCAGCTAACTACAGGAAATAAGGTCAATAAACAACCAGAGTGTTCTCTATAACAAATTCCACAGAAAAGATCAATTTAAGATACTAAGACCTAGAATAGGCCATACAAAACTATCACATTCTTATTTACTGTCAAAAGAAGCACCATCATATTATGATTTGTATATAAGCCCCTTAAAGTTAAATTTATTATATTTCAGTGTCCAAAATACAGTTAGGTTAGAAAACAGCATACAGTTTCAAAAAACCATGCATTAACTCTTACAGACACAAAATGTTTAGTCAATGCATTAATATACCTTAAAGAAATCAATCTATATAACTGTATATAACTCTCAGAAGTATAATTACTAATATGTTATACCTAATTCAATTGTGACTGATTGTTGTAATATAATTTTAATATTGTTATATTATTTATACTTAAACCACTATTTTCATATGTAAATAAGCATTAGAGGTTTATTTTAATCCCTGTGTACATAATGATTTACTTATAATGTTCAACATTTTCATTGTATACTGGATGTAAAACTTTACATAAGACTTTTAATGTGGTCGCAATAAGACCTAGTAGTTCTGCGACCTAAAATAAAGAATAAAAAAGGAATATCCCAAAAACGATCAACTCCACGAAAAAATTATACATAATATGAATTGTGTGTTTTAACGTGCTGTACGTTTCCTGTTAAGTAAGTTTTTGTTCATCTCTTACGGTATACCAGTTATGCAAAATTTCTCAAAATTCATTCAGAATAAAGATGTCTTCAGAGGCTGTTCCCAGGAAATTCAAGATATACATTTTATTTGTCATGTAAATATCGGTAAAATACATTTTAATCAAAGTCGTTAGAGCCATTTTTGAGAAAATCAACATTTTCGAAAATGGTTCCATGTAAAGGGTAGTTAGGGGTGGGGGATTTTCTTGAAAATCTTCGTGCCGCATCCCACACACACACACATGCCATTTTCCTAGCATGGCATCTGGAGGAGGAGCTGAAAGATGAACTAATTTCATTCTGATTATATGAATGAATTTTTCTTTTAAACGTATTAAATATTATACAAAAATATTTTAAGAATAGCTATGACTGCACTTAAACATTTTAAACTAATAAGGCCAGTGTTGTAAATATTTTAATGTATGCATTAGTATGTAATTATACTACAGCCCTAGCTTCTTCCATTATTTGTAATAGTTTAAAACTTATGGTCAGTTCTGTTAATTTTTTTTTTAATTCAATTAAAATTTAGGTCTTATATTTTATCTTTAGATTCACTTTACATAAACATCTATAAACAGGATAGCTTTCTGTGAATGCCTGTCTGTTGTTCTGTAATTATAACCATTTTTTCTTAAAAATGTGTCATTTTTGTGTTTGAAAATTAAAAGCGTATGTTTAAATGCATGTGACATCAGAATCTAGAAAACATTTTATTTTCTCTATCTATTTAAAGTAAGTAGATTAATAGGTACTGAGTTCAGTCAAAAAATAAAACCAATATCTAAATTCAAATACACGTTTATGGTTCCCTGAATAAAACAATCATCTTCAGAAAAAGGTTCGTGTAAGTGTGTGAAGAGGATCATACAGTTTTAATTTGGGATTATTTTTTCTTGTCATATTCAAATATAACTGTTTATACTGTAATATTGCCTGACTATTCTTCAAATTTTGTGTGTGTGTGTGTGTGTGTGTGTGTGTGTGTGTGTCGGTTGGGTGGATATGGCTATTACCGTGTGTCTGGAAACAGTGCAAATCAAAAAAAGAATAATAATTCGCTAAATACCAAACTGATATGCAAATCACGTATTCCAAGGATGTGACACGAAGGTTGACGAAAATATCCCCACTCCAAACTACTGAAGTGAGTACAGTCCAAATATGGAAGACTTTTCAAATTTTTTTCTCAATAATTGCTCTAACAAGTTTGATTAAAATACCATATCTGTCCTGCCCCTGCTTTGGGCTCTAAATCCGTTTAAAGTTTGTGCAATACATCTGTTTTCTAGCACACTGTTCCATTAAACGATTTTTTTCTCAAAACTAGACATTCATATTTTTAGTATTTTCCACGCGACACAATTTTTGTTTAAATGCAACTAAAATTTCCCAGCATTTACAGAAGTATCTACGTAATATTACAAAGCACAGCATTATCCTAACACCAAAAAATCTGATGTGTTACATTACCATAACTAATCCTACCCACCAAACTATTCTAACTATTTCATGCTTATCAACATAAACCTTATTTTAACCTCATTAAGCTATATAATGTTATCATTAATCAAAAATAAACTTGTAGTTCGATGTGTAGAATCTTCGTAGCTATCATTCAATCATGTTTTTAAAGGATTTTAATAATCATCTAGGAAAAGCCTTACTAACCCCAATTAATAAATAAACTCCTGCTGTTAGCACAACTAGTTATTTCTTTATAAAAAAGGAGAATATGGGAATACACCAGGCTAAAGTCATAGCCAATTCCTTTAAAAGCTGTCTCTATGTTACACAGTTGAAATTCGGTTCGCTTTGCAAAGCTCAGCTGTAATACAAAAAAGAGCTGAAACGAAAGATGACTTACCGTTTGAGAAACTTTAAGTAGTTTAAAATTGAAACAAATAACAGAGAATGTCTCGGAAGCTGTTAATTCCACAGAAAAACAAAAGAGTACAGGACATATATTCTGGGTTTAATATCTACTTGTGCACGTATTGTGTAGCAAGTTTTTTCCTATCTCTTACGGTTTACCTGTTATACAGATTAATTCAGAATGAAGAGATCTTCAGTGGTTACTCCTAGAGAATTCAAGGTATACATTTTATTTGTCATGTAAACATGTTACGGTATTTTAATGAAAATTGTTAAAGCAATTTTTTAGAAAATAGATAAAGGTTCCACGTAAAGGGTAGCTATGGCTGCGGAGATATTGTATAAAAATATTCATGTCACATCCTTGGAAGATATTAAACTTAAATAATAAATTTGGTATTTAAACGACTTTTCATTTTTGGGTTATGCTGTCCGCAACATACACGCGTACACAGACAGACCCTCCCCCCCTCTCTCTCTCTACCTCCCTCCCTCTCTCTCTCTCTCACACACGCACATAGATCTTTTTGTATAAATGTTTTTTTAGACTCAGGAAATCTCAAACATATCCGTTGAAATATCGACATCTAATTTTTGGGTGGAATGCAATACTTTCTCTACCTAGTCCGTGCAGAGAAAGTATAAATTATCATCATGCAGTAATGAAAATTATTTAAATATCTCCGTTTAAAGTATGGCTCAAAGCTTCAATTAAAAATTCCAACCAATTTTTTCAATCTTTAAAGTGCATGGAACATTTTGATTCTTAAATGATTTATGTCTTGCAAATTATTTATCAAATTTGAATGAAATTTGGTATTCATATTAACATAGTACCTATGCAATCACAATAGAACTTTCAGAAAAATCTATAGAGACATAAATATATTAGAAATGTCATACCAGTGTCACGTAATGCTACCGCTCTAACCGTAACGTTGGTTACAAACGATCATTGCTCAACCAATGACGTCACACAATGTTGTCATTGCTAGACTCGTATTTATATTCCTAAGAACAACTAAATACAATAATGAAAGTAAATGAATAATAATTTTAACCTGTTGGAAGCGATGCTCTGAGACGCTGCAAGCCGATGGATGCAAAAGAAGCACTGCGTTGATGACTTATGTCATTCTGCCGGCCGGGGTGACCATGCCGGTGGCGTTGTGGTGGGGAGTGGAGGGTTTCAGCCGCCGGTTCTAATACCCCTCCGACTGCCTGTCTTTGTGTACACGAGGAAAGACACCAATAAACGTGCGACATCGTCAGAAAATCTTGGGAACTAAGGTAAACGTTCTTTTGTTTCAAAAGCAGTAATCTAAACATGTGTTTTTTTAACAACCAAATGTGATCCTATTCTTGTAATATATTCGAGTACATTTGCAGCGTACTATAAAGTTGGGTTTTATTCTCTGATTAGATTTTATGACTATGTTATGAGAATGTAATTCAGTATCCCCTCTCTGCTACCACATGATTGTTTAAAGCACATATGATGTCGCAACAACCATATTTCCTAGTTCTTTGCTTTTTTTAAAATTGGATTTAAAAGCTGCCTTGGACCAAAGTTGAACTGTCGCAACGGTACATTGCATGGTGCTCATTAAGGGGACAAGGTAGTCTGAACATACGGAAATTACACTTTAAGTAAGTTGATTTACCACTCTTAAAGTACTCAATATTTTCCCGAAATTTGTGTAAGTTATTCTATAAATCAAGAAAATTATTTCATGAGTGGTTGAGTCTATAAAATATTTTATTCAGTAGAAAAGTAATAAAACTTAGTCTTAAAACATGTGAATCCATGTACCTTCTCTGATACTACTTGCAATACATATTCACACGTTTCCATGATTATCCTTAGTATAATCAGCTATCTTCTGAACCTATATTATCTATCTATGATACAATTTCAGTAGAAATTAAAAAAGGAATATATTTGCAAATTCAAAAAATTCAAAATGTTTAAGGCACATAAGTATCCAAAAATGCTGTTTTCAGAAAACTGAACTTAAAGATACAAATGTTCTAAAAAGGGACATTGCATAACAGCTCCAAAGAAATGCAGACTAGCATTTAAATTATATTTAAATTGATTAAAATCTTCTTAACCCTCTAAAAGTATACATTTTCTAAAAATAGAAATAATATGTTGTTTTTTTTACAAACATCTAAAACAAAAAATAATATTTTTTACCATTTCAAGGTACATTCAATTTCCTCTTTTAAGAGGGCAAACAACAATAATAAAGCTCGCATGGATAGTGCGGTGGTAGCATGCCTGTCTCACATTCAAAATCTCCCGAGTTCGAATCTCGCTCAGGGTGAGTTTCCCGGATAAGGCTTTTTTTCGGGGTTTTCCCTTATCCTGTGACGACGAATGTCGAGTAACTTTAACCCCACGGACCCCGAAATCATTTGATCAACATTTTATAATTTTGTGTGAAAAGCAAGCGTGTTATAAAGGAACAAAAAAAAAATCTGATGTGTACCATTCACATGACTTTCTCTATATCACTGCAACAAATTATTCTTAAAAAGCTTATACTTCTATTTACTTAATGCTAATCAGAAAAAAATTAGTAAAAATAGTCTTATTACTTGCTTCCTTGTAAGTAGGAGAGAAATAAGGGAGTATCATAGGTTAAAGTGATAGTCAAAAGCTGGTTGCTATGCCAATGAAGTTCCTTTGTTTATATGGATAGGAGTTGACTAGTTCCTGTATGAGAAAAGTATACGTTTTTCATAGCAGAGAATAAAAATAAGGAATGTCTCAAAAACGACGAACTCCACGAAAAAAATGTATATAGCATAAATTGTGTGCTTTAATGTGCACTATATTTTTTGCGTAGTAAGTTTTTGTCCATCTCTTACGGTTTAGCAGTTATTCAAAACTCAGTAAAATTCATCCAGAATAAACTACTCTTCAGAGGCTATTCCCAGAAAATTCAGGATATATATTTTATTTGTCAGGTAAATATCTTTAATATACGAAATTTTAATCAAAATCGTTAGAGCCATTTTTGAGAAAATCAAAATTTTCGAAAAAATTTCCATGTAAAGGGTAGTTGGGGGTGGGGGGATTTTTCTCAAAATCTTTGTGTCGCATCCCTGGAAGATACTAAACTTAAATACCAAGTTTAGTATTTTACCGACTTTTCGTTTTTGAGTTATCGTGTTCACAGACACACGGACACACGTACACACACACACACACACACACACACACACACACACACACACACGCACACACACACACACGGACCTTTTTGTGAAAATGCTTTTTTTGGATATTGGGGACCCTAAAACATATATTTCCCGTGAAATCTCGGTATCGAATTTTTGAGTGGAGTGCAATACCTTCTCTATACACTATGTACATAGTGCGTATAGAGAGAGTAAAAAAGTACGAATTTAACACAGTATTCATTGTACGGCTTTAAGGGATAGGATACGGGGAGCGGAATTTTGACTACAATTGAAAAAAAAAATCGAAAAAAAAAGTTATTGGAAAGTTTATGCGTCTATAGAAAGTCAACATTTGGGCTCTGGAACCATTTAAAGATGGTACACCACTATTTCATTAAACAGCGTTTTTCTTAAAGCTCCAGGCTCAACAAATTCCACGTGTTTCCGATGCTTACTTTCTCTACGCGAATTATGTATGGTAGAGAACGTGTTACATTCCACCCCAAAATTCGAGGTGGAGGTCGATATTTCACCGGAAATACACGTTTAAAGGACTCCTGAATCCAAAAAAAAAAAAAAAATTGATGTATTCCATTCACGTAACTTTCTCTAGCTGTTTCATATACAAAGTATTCTTAAAAGAAACTATTCCTTCATCTACATAATGCTATTCGAGATAAACATTAGCAGAATTACTCTTATTACTTGCTTCCGTGTAAGTAGATGGAAAATAAGTTAATACATTAAGCTAATGCATTAGGCAAATCTTTTAAAAGTCGGTCCCAATGTTAAACAATTGAGGTTCGGTTCGCTTGCATAGTCCCGTTCGGTAACAGCTAGGTAGTTTAAAATTGAAACCAATAACTAGAAAACGAGTCAACTCTACTCGTAAAACGTACATGGTATAAATTATGTGTTTTAGCGAGATCTATTTTTTTTTTTTTTTGTAGTAAGTTTTTTTCTATCTCTTACGGTTTAACCGTTATGCAAAATCCTGCAAAAATCATCCAGAATAAAGAGGAATAAAGAGAGTTATACACTAGCCCCTGAGTATATCTTATTGAGTACTGGCATATGGTGGTACGCGTCAATTAAATGTATAATCAGAACAAATAAATACTAACATGTCCCTTATAATAATGGGGTCCTTCTATAAGTTAATATTAAAGTTAAAAACATCACTTTCATATGTATTTATTGAAGCTTAGGATGCAACCCGTTAAAAATTTTTCTTTGCTGCAAGCTTGCCCATCATTTATGCTTTCGCCTTTTTATTTAAGTGCCTTATTCTAATAAAAGTTCTTGCCCTCGCGTTGAGAGAGACCACTTTGTGATGAATTTCGGGAAACTTAGAACTCACTCTTCTGCTTCACACCCTTAAGCTACATTCAATAAATGTAAATGTAGTGTTATTTATGGACGCTCTTTAACTGCTGTGGTTCTCAGCGTCCCATTCTATACTGGACGTGAAACACCTCTTAATTTTGCTCAGACGCCTCTTTTATCAGGCTTGAGGTTCTTTTACGTGCCGGGTTTAAACCCGTGACCTTGGGTATATGAAGTCAGCATGGTAGCCATTACACCACGGAGGGCGACCAACATTCGATGCAAGCGCAGACGTATAACGCAGCATAAGCGCAAGCGCAAGCAGTGGATCATTCACAATGCAGTTACGAAGCGTAACGTAAGAAGCTGATACGGGTTTCTAGATCTGTAAATTAATTGCGCATATCTTCCAAGCACAAGTTTTCAAGTTGAATACATAACCATCAATATCATATAAGAAATTCACTCGATCTTTTACAAATACATGAGGGGCTCAGCGCCATAGGGAGCTATCCCACAAATTGCTAAATTTGAGAAAAAAGGAGCTTTATTAGAGTTGTTGATATAGTGGAAAATGTAATATTAAGGTACAACGTTTTTAACTCCAGTATTTGATCCACATTTTGAAATGTCCTGGAAAATACAAAAAAGTGATATTTAACAGTTTTTTTTTATATATTTAGCACTGCAAACCGTATTATTTACTAAAAATTTACTTATGCAGAGAGTGAAACTAAACATGATATTATTCATATTTCTCACCATTGTTTCTTTTTCGTTTAGCAACAACTTTTTACTTTCTCCATACGCACCATGTACATAGTGTATAGAGAAAGTATTGCACTCCACCAAAAAATTCGATACCGAGATTTCACCGGAAATATATGTTTTAGGGTCCCCAATATCCAAAAAAAGCATTTTCACAAAAAGCTCCGTGTGTGTGTGTGTGTGTGTGTGTGTGTGTGTGTGTGTGTGTGTGTGTCCCAGTGTCCGTGTGTCCGTGAACACGATAACTCAAAATCGAATAGTCGGTAAAATACCAAACTTGGTATTTAAGTTTAGTATCTTCCAGGGATGCGACACGAAGATTTTGAGAAAAATCCCCCCAACCTCAACTACCCTTTCCATGGAAATTTTTTCGAAAATTTTGATTTTCTCAAAAATGGCTCTAACGATATTAAACATATTTACCTGACAAATGAAATGTATATCTTGAATTTTCTGGGAATAGCCTCTGAAGAGTAGTTTATTCTGGATGAATTTTACTAAATTTTGAATAACTGCTAAACCGTAAGAGATGGACAAAAATTTACTACACAAAAAATGTACAGCACTTTAAAACACACAATTTATGTTATATACATTTTTCGTAGAGTTCGTCGTTTTTGTGACATTCCTTATTTTTGGTTTCTGCTATGAAAAACGTATACTTTTCTCATACAGGAACTTGTCAACTCCTATCCATATAAACAAAGGAACTTCATTGACATAGCAACCAGCTTTTGACTTTCACTTTAACCTATGGTTGTCCCTTATTTCGCTTCAACTTACAAGGAAGCAAGTAATAAGACTATTTCTGCTAATTTTTTCTGATTAGCATAAACTAAATAGAAGTATAAGCTTTTTAAGAATTATTTGTTGCAGGGATATGGAGAAAGTCATGTGAATAGTACCCATCAGATTTTTTCCATATGGTTTGCTTGCATATTTATTTCTTTCCTTCACTATACTATTTACCTCAATTTTGAAAAACAGAATAATCTGCAGCATAGTATAATGCCTAAAATTTCAACTATTTACACAATATTCTAAAGGTTTAATAATAATCTTACATGTTATTCTGTTTCACATATTAAGGCTTAAGATCATTATTTCTTGGCCTATAGTTTAAACAGTAAACAATACTATTAAAATAGTTGAAGTTCTGTAAGTTTGGTGGCATTGTTCTTTAAATAGCAGGCAACTTCATAGTGGGATATCCCATCTGACACAAACTTTCTCACTTTGGAAAATGACACAGTTTCTGTAAGTTACTGTAGATGGTACTCTAAAACAGTTAATATTACCAAGATTTCTACAGACATGAGAGACGGCAGAAGCTGTCTAAAAACAAAAAAATCTCATTTTTTCACAATGTGTGGGATAGCTCCCTCTGGCACTGAGCCCCTCAAATATGTTACAAAATGATATACTAACAACCGAACCTCGCGGCAGTGACGTCACAATTTCTCATTCAAAATTATTGATAATAGTACAAGTATAGAGTCTGCAGAAAGTGATAAAGCCTCAAATTTAATGAACCAATCTCTCTGCGTCTTCGATTTATGAGAACCAAGAAATCTAGACACAGATGATAGTTACATCCATTAAATCAAAGAAGGATTCGTAAGGAGACTGTCATAACCTCTTGAGATGGCACGGCATTGCATGACCAAATAGAAGAGCATGCATGTACAGCAGGTCCTGTAAAATCTTGCAATGTGATCGTTTGTTGTCAAAAAATGGCGTGTTATTTATGGACACTCTTTAACTGCTGTGATTCTAAATTGAACGTGAAACACCGCTTAATTTTGCTCAGAGGCCTATCAGGCTTGAGGTTCTTTTACGTGCCGTAAATCTACGACACGGGACCAACGCCTTTACTTCCCTTCCGAAGGAAGCCATGCTAAAGATTTTACACCCATAAAAATCCATCGACCTCCGCCGTTGTCTGTTGTTGAATTCATAGATAAAACATAGAGAAAAGAAGCAGAAGCAGAAGCCCTTTATACGCAACGCGAGGATAAAGTTTGGAGTTTGCATACTCTTGCATTGCGTTGCATTGTGTTGCTCTTGGGTGTTTCTATGAGAATGCTTACCTTAAATATCATGAGTGCAAACTCTTACGCTTACGTTACGTCTGCGCTTGCATCTCATTGTGAATGTAGCATTACACTTAGTAACATGTTGCCCTAGGGTGCCCAACCTCTGCTCTTATGAGCTAATTGAATCACCTAGTCATGTTACTCCGCCTCCTTCGTTTTGTTCATGGCCAGACAAGAAGCATTTCCATTCAGTGGCGTTTAACTGGGTTCGACTCTCGACACGATGGTTGGTTTAACCGAACCAAGCATATTATGTTCCAGAAAGAATGGTAGGAAGAATAATTTTTTGTTAAAAAGGAAAAAGACTTTGAAAAATAGCATCATACTAATTATGGGAAACACTTTTTATCAGGTATGCAGTCAGTAACAGCACTTGAATTTGAATTCATTTTGCCTGCAAAGACGCTCCCCAGGATCTTCAAATGGAACTAGTTGATGTGCAAAATTCAAAAGTCATCAAATATTCTCAAATTCTCGTTCCCTGCAAACAAAGAGAGCCAAATTTCACTTGCATCACATAGCAACTGAGTTTTAAAAGATTTGACTAGCGCTTTAGCTTAGTGCACTCCCTTATTTCTTTTCTACTTACAAAGAAGAAATTAATAAGACCAATTCTGGTAATGTTTACCTTGATTAGCTTGATATAGATAAAAGACTAACCTTTTGTAAGAAAACACTTGTTTGTGGAGCAGTTTGTGGATGGAACATATCAGATTTTTAACTATGTATCAGTTTTGGCAACTGTACCACAGCAGATCTTTTGACGCCCCTCCCAGTATAGGAATGGGTGGTCTTACCTGTAGAAGTAAGTACTGGTGCAACTGCATATGTGCATGACTACACAGGCAAGATCATCCTTGTGGTAGGCAGCATAGGCGATGAACATATCATTGTAGACCGCCAAAACCTTGGGATTCTCGGGCTCCAGCACGATTGTGTTGTAGTGGTGTATCAACGAGTTGTGGCTAGTGAAGAAATGCATAATCTGTTCCTTCCATGGCCCGAACCAATCACATCCTTCAGTGTTAGGGACCTTCCTTAAAGAACAAGAAACATCCTCGTCTTCTCTTGATGTACCCGAACTTTTGGCTACTTCCATGTTTCCCTAGTTCTCCTGCACGTGACTCCTGAAACAGGTAGAAAGTAACCCCATGATACATTTATGCTCGGCTATAACATGTTCCATAGAGCTCAGTGGAAGAGCAACCGGCTAGAGACCGGGAGATCCGCGGTTCAACGGCTATGGCATTGAATTTTTCAATCTGACTCTATCTATCCAACTCTTGTCCTGCACACGGCTTGTTTGAAAAAACAGTTAAACCAATACTGAAATATTTTTGTTTAAAATATTCTTCATAACCTTTCCTCCCTGTCTGTGAGGGACATCTTCAGAGGCAATGTGCTCACATCGCTATCTTGGTAAAGAATTATAACAGTGTGAGTTGAAGCCAATATACGAGGTACGTCCAGAAAATAAGTTCCGTTTCAATGCATCTCCGCTGCAGCGCTGCGATCGCAGTTCCGCACATGCGCAGTAGACGCTCTGTATCAAGGAGAAGAAACATGCGTCATTTTGAGATCGCTGTCAGCCACATACGCTTTGTTGTGCTTGTTTACAATGTCGGTGTTGATTGAAAATCCCGCCGCTTGTGAAATCGGATCTATGATTCGTTTTCTCAATGCTAGGAAAGTGAAACCAATTGAAATTTATCGGCAAATTTGCGAAGTTCACGGAAAAAATGCGATGAGTGATTCACTGGTGAGAACATGGGTCCGACAGTTCAATGAAGGACATAGTGAAGTGCACGATGAAGAACGAAGTGGGCGTCCATCTTTGGTTACAGAAGAACTGGTTCACTCGATTGATGACAAGATTCAGGAAAACAGCAAATTTACAATTAGTGCTCTCGCTATGGAATTTCCCCAAAGCTCACGATCACTAATTCAATAAATTGTTACCGAAAAACTGAAATTTCGTAAACTTTACTCACGTTCCAAAGATTCTTACTGAGCAACACAAAACAAAATGGATGGGTAGTGCACTTCAGTTTTTAACCCGTTATGATGAAGACGGCGAAGAATTTCTCACACAGATAGTCACAGGAGATGAGACTTGGGTTTCTTACGACACCCCTGAAAGTAAGCGGCAATCAATGAAATGGAGGCACACTTCATCCCCAGCAAAGGTTAAGCCGAAACAAATCTTGACACCTTGCAAAATGATGTGCACAGTAGTCTGGGACTGGAAAGGCATCTTACTCATTGATTTCTACCGCGTGGTCAAACAGTCAAAGCAGATGTTTATTGCGAGACACTTAGGAAATTGCGCCGCGCATTACAGAATAAGCGCCGAGGATTGCTGTCAAAAGGTGTTGTTTTTCTTCACGACAACGCTCGACGAAAAACCTCCTATTGGGATTTGGCTGGGACGTGTTTGACCATCCTCCGTACAGCCCTGACCTAGCTGCTAACGACCTTCATCTGTTCTTACATCTCAAGTCTTTCCTTGGCGGTCAACACTTCAACAATGACGAAGAGCTGAAAGAAAATGTTTCCAACTTTTTGAAGACACAGGAGACAAAACTTCTATGAAGAAGGTATACAAAAACGTGTGCCACGCTTTGACAAATGCCTGCAAAAGTTCGGCAGTTATATGGAAAAGTACTTTAAGAGTTATAGAATTTTATACAATAAATAATTATTCTGTATCTGTACACAATTTAATTTTATTGCCAAACAGAGCTTACTTTCTGGACGTACCTTGTGTATATATATATATATATAATTTAAACAAAAATATTTTGGCCCACAGACCACGGAAAAACAGCCCGGAAATTTTAAATTTTAAAACTATTCTTACAAATGCTTATTTCTATTTAGTTCAGGCTAACCGAGTAAAGTTTTGCAGGATGTTTATTATTTATGTTGATTGTGTAGGGTCTTTCAAAGTGACTTCAAAATTTAAACCATTATAAATATTATAACATTTACAATAAAACATTGCATATTGGGAAAACTCTGGGTTTTTATAAAACATTGCGAATGTGTCTTCCGTGCTCTTGCTCGAGATACACCATTCTTTCTACGACTAATATGCCAATATTTTTAGATCATGTCTTGGTTTTTGGATATGTTAGGAAAAATCGTTCCTTAAAGTAAGCCTACAACCAAACGTCGGTCGGATTAGGATCTGAAGATCACGGCGGCAACTTTGTTAGAAGGTGTCTACTGATAAATATCCGAGCAATATATGGAGCGGTGCGCCATCTTGCATGAAGATAATGTTTTCCATGTCGTGATTCCCCAGTTTATGGATGAGGATGCCATAGCAGCGCTCATCATTTGCACTGCCAGTTTGTCCTATGGCACTGATGTCTCGGCAGTTGAGCGCCCTTAAACATCATTATCTCTCTCTCTCTCTCTTGTCACTGATGTCTTCTTTGAACAATTGCGAATAGAAGCAATACCATGCAGTAACTTTGACATCATGAAGATCTTCTTGAATTAAAATTTGAAGGCCATTTTGACCAAAGTCTCTTTGTTAACTCCATCATTAAGAAAGAAGTGTGCTTTATCTCTCAAAAAATATGTTACCTATGGTAACGGTGAACTGAAAAATAACAAAAGAAAACTAAACTCATTGTTTGTCCCGTAAGCGACTTCCTTTGTTTTTATCCTATCTCAAATATAATATTTATAACGGTTTAAAGACTGAAATCACTCTTGAAAACCCTATATGTTTTAATAATGACGAAGTCATGAAAAACCTTAGTATATGGGTGGAACAATTAAACTAAAGTCTGAAAGGTAAAATTAGGAGAAGAACCTCATCTTAGGCTGTATAAGATAGTGACTGTGTCAATATTGTTGTATGGAAGCGATACTTGGATGGGAAAAAACAAAAACAAAATACAGTCATTTGAAATGAGGTTCCTTAGAGAAAACTTGATGAAGAACTGAGACAACATTTTTACGCAGTCGGCTTACCCTCCGCGTATGCAACGGACAACCCCCCCCCCTGAACTTACAAGCGGGTGCCTAGGGGTCAGAAGCCTGTTGAGGAGTCAATGGCACATAAGCACAGAATGGTTTATTATGGTTTTCAACGTGATATCAATTTACATTAATCAACTTACTATTACTTTTGGCGATGAACCTCCATCCCACTGTGAAACGCTGGTATAACGAGTTTAATCTTGGCCGCCGTTCGCTCACTGACGAAATTCGAGAAGGTCTTTCAAAATCAGATGTTGTTTCAGAAAGCATTTATACTGTGCAAAAATTGATAGTGTAAGATCGTCATGTCACACACTGTGAGATAGTGGTGACCCTAGGCATTGGTACCACCAGCATATATAAAATATTTCATGATCATTTAGCTGTGAAAAGGATTTGCTCTCGTTATGTCCCAAATAAGTTGACACAATCAAAAGGATGTTCGTGCCAATTGGTGCACACAAATGCTCAAGAAATACAATGGGGGGGAGGGGGACTTCAAAGAACGTATACAATTGTAACAGGTGAGGAATCGGGATCTATGCATATGAGTTGGAACATAAACAGCAGTTGACTGTATGGGTGTTTCAAGATGAACCAAACCCAACAAAAGTTGTTCACACTCGAAGCACTGCGAAGCAAATGGTCATTTTTTTTTCTCGGAATAACTGATCATGTGGCCACATTGCCTTTAGAGGAACATATAAGATAAATTTTGAATGGTACACAGCCTTGTGTTTGCCGGAAGTACAGCGAATTACGCAAAACAAATTAGTGCAGTCGGATCGTTCTTCATCAAGACAATGAGAGCGCTCACACATCTCGTCTAACAACCAACAATTTGAATACAAAAATTTAATTGATGACTCATATGTCGTACTATCTTAATTTAGCACTTAATGACTTCTTTTTGTTCCCAAATATCAAGAATAAAATACGTGGACAACGATTTTCGTCGGTAGAAGACATCGTGGATGCGCTCAAAAACCATGTTTTTGGAGGAATCTAAAGTATACTGGAAAAAATGCTATGAAAATAGTTCGAACGTAAACAAAAGTGCATTGATCATAAAGGAGTATATTTCAAAAAAAGAAAGAAGCAATTTTCGATGACAAATTACTGTTTTTTTTTATTAATATTGGGCTGAAAATTGTCCCTCGTAGTTAAATGTTATAGATCTAGATGTTATATGCTACCTTAAAATTCCATCCTATTTATTTGTAATAACGTGAAATGGCGAATATCGAAACTATTTTTAAAAGAATGATAACATATTGAACAATTCGAGCCATTAATAACGTTTATCTTGGAAGTGGCTTGCAGCACAAAAAAAGAGGTTTGGAATAAAGTGGAAGTTTTATCAGACCTAAAAATTTTGTGTGATATGTTTTCTCCTATCGCGTAACGTATACCAGTTAAATAAGAGGATATAAAATTCCTTCCGAATGAAGACATTGCAGGCTAGAAAATTCAAACATTAAAGTTCATTTTCAACTAAATAACTTTAATATATGGTATTTTTATCAAATTAAAGAGCTGTTTTTGAAAGATTAACAATTGGTAAGTATATTTCATGTAAAGGCTTGCTGGAATATGCGAAGTATTTTTTAAAATCTTTTTGTCGTCTCTTCGGAACATACTTAACATAAACACCAAGTTTGGTATTTATCCTACTTTTCGTTTTTAAGATTTCTGTTTACACACCGGCGCTCGGACCTTTCTTTTTAATGCCTCTCAAAACGTATTTTGGGCGATTTTTTTTTTTTGGATCGAATGCAATGCTTTCGTTATCTACTGTGTAGTGTAGTGAAAACGGGAAAAGTAAAACTGCAACTGCAGAACATTTCTTCTGATAATAGAGAATCTTTGGATGTCTGTTCCTAACTTCACTTGTCACAGTCATGCCAAAGTTTTCATTCCGAAGCACATAAAAGCGTCCACCATCGCAAAGTCTGAAATGAGATTTGTGATGCGAAACGGTGCAAAGCGTAAAGGAATAGACAATTTGCCGCGGCTTCCTTTGCGTTTTATTCATTTTCTTGTTTAGTTTTTCGTTGCTAAGAAATGAGGTATACAAACCAGAACATCGACCTTTATTTTAGTAACGAATTGCGAAACCGGTTTCCTTACTTCAAACCAAGAGGATCAAGGTTTGATGAATTTGAAAAGGCAATTCTGAGACAGCGTTAAGGCCCCATCGTCATTATATATTTCAAATATCCACTTTATAATTATTAGTGTTAAATGATTATCTACTCATAAAATTATAAAAGGCGCGTGAAATCCTTAATGATCACCATTCGTAATATAAAGGCGCCAACAATTTGTGGATGAACACAAACAAATAAAAAGTCCATAAAATATAGTTAAATTCTGTAGATATATAAAATTGTGTGATTTAATCTTATATTGTTGCACGATAGCGAAGTCTTAAGTACTTAAATTATAATATAATTGAAGGAAAAGTTAATATTTAAAAAATAATCTAATGTGTTCCATTCACATGAATTTATCTACCTGTTTTGCAAGCAAACTATTCTTACAAAACATTATTATTAATCTGTGTAGATAAGCATTGGCAGAAAATATTGTCTTATTACCTGCTTCCTTTTAAGCAGAAGGCTAAAGCGAGTCATATTTTTTAAAAGCTCATCACCATGTGAACAATTGAAGTTCACTTTCCTTTGCATAGCGAGCATTAAACAAAAGGTGACTTCCCATTTGAGAAACGTTACATGGTTTAAAACTGAAATCAAGTAACAAGGAATATCTCCGAAATGGTCACCTCTACAAAAAAGAACAACAAAAAAACGCATATGGCATAGATTCTGTGTTTTAAGCACACTTACACCATCGGTCTGTGTTGGGTGGGAACCTGCTACCCGAGTTCAGAAGGTCAGCGTTTAACCAACTAAGCTACACATACCGACTCATCTATAGTTCTTTTTTGAAACATGATGGCCTTCAAACGGGACCGCTTCCCCCTGCTATAGGGCAATAACCATTAGCAAACAAAAGACTAGAGGTGAGAGGCAACGTAGTAAAATTTCTTTCCTGGAGACACAAAGTGTCTGCTTGCAAATCGAAATTCGCACCTCAGTTAAGGGACCAGTAAGTGGAAGACTTGGAAACTATGAGAGTTTGTTTCTAACCGCAAGCTACCTAAACCCAACTTCAAAGTCACGCCGAGGGTTATCATGTTCTGAGAAACACTGTACCTGTTGACATTGTCTACAGACAGGATTCACTTGCTGCCCCATTCTGTGGAGATGTCTTCTAAGACAGGCTTGGGGAGCTTACTTTCAATTGTGCGCAAATATTTCCACCCTTTTCTTAGATGTGCACATGACGAATAACAACAGCCCGGTAGACGTGACGTTCTGTTGCGAAAAAACTGAATACGCTTTGTGAATGGATGTTTCGTGTTTCTGTGTTTGTGTTCTAAGTCACTCTCTCTCTCTCTATTTCTCTCTCTTTCTCTTTCTCTTTCTCTCTCTCTCTCTCTCTCTCTCTCTCTTTCTCTCCCTCTCTCTCTCCTAATGGCCAATTAGGTCCCGCCAGAAATCCAATATGTGCATAAATTAAAAAAAAAAAAAAAAAAAAAAAAAAAGACAGATAGTGAGTGACTTTCCATTGAGAGTAGCACAGGAGAATACTACATACAAAATTCGTACAAAATGGGAGATTCATTATTCCTGATTTCAGAATGGTAAAAATACTGAAGTTTGTTATCTAAATAGCTGTGCTAAGTGAAAAATTAAAACATCAGACGATATTTTAATTCTGCACATAATAATCAACTAGAAAAGTAAAAATTTCATGTATAATTATTAAGAATTGAACTATACTAAGAGTGATAACATCCAGTTTAAATGAAGATACACTTCTATCAAAACTACGCCTCATTAAGCCTGACAGGATAAATTTCTGTCGATGTGCTACTATACGCTCGAAAAAAAAAGGTTTGTAAAGCCTCTTTTGAGGAAGAAAGACTGCAAACGTATTTTGATATTCGGTCATTCGCCTTATTGGCTAGCTCCGCCACTGTTGTGTTTTACATGGCGAGCGACAGTCTAAAGCAACTCCAGATGGCATGGGAGACGTCACACTTCCCGGCGGTTTGCCAACTCCCTGGGCTGCTCTAAGGATACAATGACCTGTAAAGAGGCCAGAGCTGTCAAGGACATGCGTTTTCCTCGTTCGTTTCATATAGCACTCGCTCGTTTCTTCCACCCCAACTCGTTCTAAACCCAGCAATAAATATACTGAAGTATGGTCGAGCTTGTGGTGCATACGACCACTCCAAGGAAATGAGTTTTTACTCGTTCATAGCGCTGTTGCCATGCGTATTGCTTTAGTGTGTTAGGGGAAATGAATGACCATAACAAATACCAGATTTTTGCGTTTTCGACTTTGCTTTACGGTCTTTTACAACACTATATTGTTTTAAAAATGTTTCCATTCCGTAATTACACCTAAGAAGACAAGAGTATTTAACATATGTTCCATAAATATAATATTTAAGTATATAGAATTTAATTCAGAGTTCTGTGAGGAAAAGAAAACAAGTAAACTTGGCTAAATACACATCAAAGATGGCATACAATGCAATAACTTAATGACTATTCTTTAAACTCCAGAAATTGGACAATTTCTTTAAAGTAAATTATGCTACTACCAACCTTCAACACAAATTAAGATTTACTGACCGAAAGGTTGTTGCTTTACCTACTTCAATAAGCATTACACACAATACTTAAAATTGTCTTTTGTTTTAATGAGATATAAATTAATATACTTAGAATAAGTTTGGTAGTGAGAAAAATCTTTATCAAAAAGCTAACAATACTTGAGAGTACTTAGATGCGGTTTTACAAACGCCAGTAAAATTATTCGTTCTTATCTTCTGAGAAATTTAGGGCCAAATCCGGTATTTGAACTAAGGATCTTTACCTTACAGTCCCGCTGCTCTAAACAACAGAGTAACCATGACAAAATACCAGCACGACATTAAATTCTCCAACTGGCTCACATTGTGATGGTAGTCTAGATGGTTAGCCAGGCTTTACAAGCATGGTAAGTTAAATAGGATTAAGGAAAGTCAGAGAAATTACTTATACTATGATAGAAGCCAGGGAAATCAATTCCGGTTGTCACAAACTTTAATTAACCCACTTCGTAGCCTCACATTCAAGGGGACGCGAGTTCGAATCTCGCTTAGAGTGTGTTACAGAGATATGGTTAGGGGGGAAGTCCCTTATTCTGAGAAAACGAATGCCGAGTAAATACCCCGAGATTATTTGAACATCATTTCGCCAATTTCATTCATCGTCCTGTAAAAAAAAATGTTTGGAATTCTAACGTGTAGTGCTAAAATAATGTTTTAATAGTTATCAAATGTTGTTCAGATTTTGGAGTAAGAGAGAAAAAACGAAGGTTTAACTTTTGGACTGAGATTCTCTTATTTTAGTTCATTGGGAATATGTTAGCTTATAATGACTTTATGCCACGTGAAAGACCTTTACTACTAATATACTCATTTATGATATAAGTGTGTACACTGGTCGCTTTTTTAATGGAATATGAATTTTATGAAACGTATGACACATGCTGTCATTTCATGTTTTTCACGCAGTACGACATTTAAAAAATCTGATGTGTACCATTCACATGACTCTCTGTATAACCCTGCAACAAATTATTCTTAAAAAGCTTATACTTCTATTTACTTTATGCTAATCAGAAAAAAATAGCAGAAATAGTCTTATTACTCGCTTCCTTGTAAGTAGAAGCGAAATAAGGGACTACCATAGGTTAAAGTGATAGTCAAAACTGGTTGCTATGTCAATGAAGTTCCTTTGTTTATATGGATAGGAGTTGACAAATTCCTGTATGAGAAAAGTATAAGTTTTTCATAGCAGAAACCAAAAATAAGGAATGTCTCAAAAACGACGAACTCCACGAAAAAAATGTATATAACATAAAGTGTGTGTTTTGATGTGCTCTACATTTTTTGTATAATGAGCTTTTTTTTTTCCGTCTCTTACGGTTTAGCAATTCAAAATTCAGTAAAATCATCCAGAATAAACTACTCTTCAGAGGCTATTCCCAGAAAATTCAAGATATACATTTTATTTGTCAGGTAAATATCTTTAATATACGAAATTTTAATTAAAATCGTTAGAGCCATTTTTGAGAAAATCAAAATTTTCAAAAAGAGTTCCATGTAAAGGGTAGTTGGGGTCTTTGTGTCGCATCCCCGGAAGATTCTAAACTTAAATACCAGGTTTGGTATTTTACCGACTTTTCGTTTTTGAGTTATCGTGTTCACAGACACCCGGACACATAGACACACGGACACACACAGACACACACACACACGGACCTTCTTGTGAAAATACTTTTTTTGGATATTGGGGACCACAAAACATATATTTCCGGTGAAATCTCGGTATCCAATTTTTGGGTGGAGTGCAATACCTTCTCTATATACATGTACATAGTGCGTATAGAGAAAATAATAAAATACATATTAGAAGCAGTTGACATTTTACGGACATATACATCAGCTATTATTTATGTGTGCATGTGTGTTTGAATAAAGATGGCCACGGCAATTCTGCTTCCTTGTAAGTAGAATGGAAATAAGAGAACACGCTGGGCAAAATGATAGTCAAACCTTTTAAAAGCTGTCTTTAAGTGATTCTCACGTAAATCTCGTCCTCTTTTCATAACCAAGACTAAAATAAAACTTGTAACGGATGAGGACATCCCGGTTGAGAGAAATTTAAGTATTTTAAAAATGGTTAGCCTTACAAAAAAGTGCACATGACATAATTATGTGTCCAACGAGGTCTACCTTATTGTGTTGTAAGCTTTTGCCTATCTCTTATGGTTTACCATTTATGCAAAAGTTGTTCAGAATGAAGAAGACTTCATGGGATATTCTCAAGAAAGACAAAAACTTACTAACAAATAATGTATATCTCTTTAAAATACACAATTTATGTTATATACATTTGTTTCGGGGAGTTTCCCATTTTCGAGATATCCCTGTTATTAGTTTCAATTGTAAAGTACTAATGCTTTTCTCAGACAGGAAGTATCCGTTTTTCTTTTGTTCTACTCCTGGCTAAGCAAAGAAGCGATTTGCAATGATAATCCTTCCTTTAGTGCCCTTTTAGTTATAAGGAAATAAGTAATTAGGAACATTCTGCTAATGTTTATCTCGACTAGCATGGTGTAAAAAGAATAATCTTCTGAAAAAAGTATTTCCAACCTTAGTCTACACAACTTTATGTGAAAGAAGAAAACTTATTAGTTACCGGATTTAATATGATGTATTAAAATGTTCATTTTTTTTTTTTCCTGATGATTAGAAAAGAATCCATGGATTCGTTTTATTTACCACGACACAACTCTCTCATGTGGCTTAAAAATTTCTCTCAAGTTTCTCCTCACCCAGCATGGTAGCAATGTTTGTTTCTGGTAACCTAATTCCAGACAAAATATTGCCACGTCTTCGCGGGAAGTGTTGGGTGTTACAAAGCAGTAAAGAAGCCAGCTGCACCATGAGCAGACCTTTCTATACATTAAAATAGCCATCATATTTCTCCGCTATAATTGAAGGTCATTTTGTGCATCGTATACCTACATGGCAAGCTTTGCTCCTCAGATGACTCAGCCCTGCTCGCTACACCAAATTACGTTGGTAAAAGCCATTCGTGTTATTGACATATCACTTTCTCTACACGTATATGTACATAGTGTATACAGAAGGTATTGTATTGCATCCGAAAATTCAATACAGAGACTTCACCGGAACTAGACGCTTTATGGTTCCCTGTATACAAAAAAATCTGGTGTGTTCCATTAACATAACTTTCTCTACATCGCTGTAAGAAATTATTGCTAAAAAAAAAAACGTTTGCTTTTATCTAGCTCATAATAATCGAGATAAACATTAACATAAATGTATTAATTACTTGTTTCCTTGTAGGAAATTCACTAGACTAAAACGATAGTAACATCTTTTAAAAGCTGGTTGCCATGTGGATGAAATCCATTTCTATGCAGAGCCAGGAGTTCATAATTTTCCGTGTGAGAAAATGTTAAGCATTTTATATCTGAAAAAAAAACGAGGAATATCCCAAAAACGGTCAATTCAACGAAAAAAAAAGTTTATTTCTATCTCTTACGGTTTATCAGTGAGACAAAATTCAGTAAATTCATTTAGAATAAGGTGGTCTTTAGAGAGCTATTCCCAGAAAATTCAAGCTATACATTTTAATTGTCATATAAATATCTTTAATGTGCGATATTTTAATCAAAATTGTCATAGCCATTTTTGAGAAAATAAAAATTTCGATTTTTTTTCTATGTAAAGGGTAGTTTGGGGTGGGGAGTATCTTTCTCAAAATCTTCGAGTCGCATCCCTGGAAGATACGGAACTTAAATACCAAGTTTGTTACTTTCCGGCTTCTCGATTTTGAGTTATCGTGTTCACAGACACATGGACACACACGCGGACCTTTTTCTGAAAATACTCTTTTTGGATACAGGGGACCGTAAAACGTATAATAAAAACGAAGGACTCAAACTAAACCAAACCTGGATTCCCATGCTTTCTCAACTCCGAAACCTCCATGCAATAAACAAACAGCACAACCCGTCTGCTTGACATGGCCCACTATATATAGCGGTTCTATTTTACAATGTATTTAGTTTATTGACAGAGAATCAACGTGAATACTACACCTCTGAAGATGTCTCTCACAGACAGTGATGAAACGTTAAGTAAAAATATATAACGAGCCAAAATATTTTAACCTATGGACTACGGCAAAGTAGCACAGAATAATAGATATTCTTGTAAAAGCTTGTACTAAAATGGATACCAGAGGTGGTAAAGTCTGTGGCTCGCATCCGGGACGTCCTGGGTTCGATCCTCCAGCGACCCCCACTCTGACTCATTGCCTCGTCGGGTCAGCTGACGAATAATGGCTGGTTCATCGTGTTCCATGATTTCCTTGTCCATAATTTCCTGTACCCATCGCTTCATTGTCCTCTGTTACAGGGTTAAGGGACCGCCGATGGTATTCGGCGGGTTTTAATTTAATGGAGTCGGTTATTTGGTCTTAATACTAAAATATAGTTTTAGTAAAATATCCCTGTATCTCTAATAAGGAATCGTACCTCATTAACTCACTTTTCTCTAAGAAGATTATTGTATAGGTTTATTAAGTCCAGTAATTCCTACTTTTTCCTACCCAGAGCTTCGTATTTGAAGATAATATAATGGACGGCTTCTTCCCTACATTACTGGTAATTCTTTGAAGATTCCTATTATAAATAGATGTTTCCTTAAGAAACACTGGGAGTGAAATTTCAAATAGATTTCTATGAAAGCTTTACTGTGGTTGCATTGTTATTATTTTAATATGAATACCGCAACTCTCTTTAAATTTAGCATAAGGCTAGGGCGTTTTTGGAGAGAATTTGGCACTTATCTAGTGAGGATAATGCACCTACGCTCCACGAAGAGGCGTTCCGGGAGGAAAGCTTGAGGTGAATGGAGACACTGGGCGGCCAGAACCGGGAGTTACGGCACAGGGTCACTATAGTCTCCAGATTCAGATGCCTTGGAAGTTAGACAGACAGACCGGAACCACCGCCTAACCCAGAGGGATCAACGCCTTCCCAAGAGAGGGCTCTTATATTCTGGCAAACAGCCGATTGTCGAGGAATGCAGCAAGTTCCACAGAAAGTATCCCTTTTCCCTGCGAAGTTTTACCGAAACAACGCCGACACTTCCAGAAATGGATATGAGGTGCAGAAAAGTCTGGAACCTAGCGGAACCACTCCAGCGTTCGCCTAACGAGCCAATGATTTCCCCGAAGAGTGAGAGTCACAGGGCATTGACACCGGATCTCCTGAGCTGCACGCGTTACTAAGGTGCCATCACGCTTGGTAGATTTACCACATTTCCTGAGTGGTTTTGGATTTCTGTTATTCCGATTGGTAAGGATAGAAGTATATTTTAACCTCTCCGGTTCTGAGCTGCAAAACGGACTTATGAACAAATTTATGTTATTCCTTTCAGATTGGAAATAAAAACAGCTTGTAATAACTATTTCATACATATAGGCGTTAATTTAAGGTATACGATTTTAATTGTTCCTTTTTTTTTTATACCATTTATCAGTAGGTCATTCTTTTGTTTCGCTAGGCTATTTTTATACCCTGTAACATTTTCTGGCCAAATATATGCTATGTGGTTAGATCACTCGCCTCCCATCTAGGTGGCCGGGGTTCGACCCAAGTGCCCGCATGTACGATTTGTGGTGGACGAAGCGGCGAGTGGGCGTATTTTCTCTGGGTCTTCCGTTTCCCCCGCTACTTATTCCACAAATTGCTGCACTATCACCTTTCCTATCATTCGTTTCGCTTAAATTTCATATCATCCTCTTCCTCACGCTTAGATCTGCAACTCGTTCCAGGTTCTCCATACTGTGGTTTCGAGCCGTTGGCTCCCCGACAGGCTCATGATCCATAGGCATCAGCTTGTAAATCCTAGGGAGGTTTCAGTCCTAAATACGGGAAGGGTAAGGTGACTACGAAAAAAAATATATGCGTTATAGTATTTAAATTAATATTTTATTTATGAAATAGTTCAGATAAATGTCATTCGACGGTCTGACCTTCCAAACAAATTCGCTCGCTCCGCTCGAAAACTTATCAGTTAGATCACACTATGGTCCTTAGAGTCTATTCCCAGAAAATTCAAGATATACATTTTATTTGCCATGTTAATATCTTTAATGTAGGTACCTTAATCAAAATCGTTAGTCTTTTTTGAGAAAATTAAAATTTTCTAAATTTTTTTTCATATATAGGGCAGTTTGGGAAGGGGATTTTTTTTTTTTTTTTTTTTGTAGAACAGTGAGTAGAGAAAGATATGTAAATTTGAACAATTGAGATTGTCAGTATAGTTGCGCCTCCTATCAAACGATGTAGAAATATAAGAACCTTTATCAAGCGGGGTCTCCTTATGGCAGATAGATAAATTTTATGGACTTCAGACTTCGTTAGGTTGCGTAACGTTACGATGCAGATAAACGGTAGAGCATTCAGCATTCGTTATACGATAAAAAGCAGTAATAATGATTGTTCATATCGCAGGTGTTCAGGCAAACAATAACGAATCGCTCTTACTTCCTCACTTATCAATTATAAACTGGACATTAAATGTCATGTGGCTGTAATCTCAAAGTGAAATGTAGGTTAACAGGGAATAAGACTGTTTTCTTTGAAAAACACACATAGAAAGAAAGCAAATTTTATAAATTAAATTCTTCTTTCATTCTGTTTTATTTTCTATACTGTGTATTTGCAATAAATAGAGAAAGTATTATATTCCACTTGAAAATTTTATCATAGCTTTTGCCGGAAATAAATTATTTGAGGCACCGTGAATATAAAAAATCTGATGTGTTCCATTTACATGACTTTCTCTATATCCCTGCAACAAATTATTCTTAAAAAGCTTATGCTTCTATTTACCTCATGCTAATCTAGAAAAATTAGCAGAAATAGCCATATTACTTGCTTCCGTGTAAGTAGAGGTGAAATAAGGGAGTATAATAGGTTAAAGTGATAATCAAAAGCTGGTTGCTATGTCACTGAAGTTCCTTTGTTTGTATGTACGCAGTTGATAAATTCCTGTATGAAAAATGTATGTTTTTCATAGCAGAAACCAAAAATAAGGAATGTTACAAAAACGACGAACTCCGCGAAAAAAATGTATATAACATAAATTGTGTGTTTTAACGTGCTCTACATTTTTTGTGTAGTAAGTTCTTGTCCATCTCTTACGGTTTAGCAGTTATTCAAAATTCAGTAAAATTCATCCAGAATAAACTACTCTTCAGAGGCTATTCCCAGAAAATTCAGGATATAAATTTTATTTGTCAGGTAAATATCTTTAATATACGAAATTTTAATCAAAATCGTTAGAGCCATTTTTGAGAAAATCAAAATTTTCGAAAAAAGTTCCATGAAAGGGTAGTTGGGGGTGGGGGATTTTTCTAAAAATCTTCGTTTCGCATCCCTGGAAGATACTAAACTTAAATGCCAAGTTTGGTATTTTACCTACTTTTCGTTTTTGAGTCATCGTGTTCACAGATACACTGACACATGGACCTTTTTCCGAAAATGCTTTTTTTAGATAAAGGGGACCCTAAAACATATATTACATATATTTCCGGTGAAATCTCGGTATCGAATTTTTTTCTATATACACTATGCACATAGTGTGTATAGAGAAAGTAAAAAATCTGATGTTTCATTCCCGTGACTCCCGCTACCTAGTCTGTAACAAAGTATGTTTACAGAGCTATTCTTCCATCTAGTGTCATGCCTCTTGGAGATAAATACTGGCACAAATAGTCTGATTCCTTAGTTCCTTAGAACTAGAAAAGAAATAAGAGAATACAGTAGGCTAAAACGATAGTCAAAAGCTACCACTATGTGATTGAAATTCGGTTCTCTTTTCAGGAGTGAACAGCCTTTGCCTAGCTAAGATTCCCGTTTAAGAAAAACGTTTTAAAATTGAAACCAAAAATAAGGAACATGGTTCATTCCACAAAAATGCATATAATTGTGTTTTAACGGGATCTATGTTGTGTAGTAAATATTTTTTCCTATCTTACTGTTTACAAGTTATGCAAAATGTATACATAATTTAGAGGTATTCAATGCCTATTCGCAGAAAAATCAAGAAGCTGTACATTTTTTTTTTTTTTGTCAAGCAAATGATTCTAATACATGGTATTGTATTCAAAATCGTTACAGTCATTCTTGAAGAAATAAAAATTTTCGAAAATGTTTCCATGTAAAGGGTAGTATGGAGTAACGGGATTTTGTTGGAAATAGATTTTCCATCTACTATCTTGAGCCACATTGGTAGAAAAAGTAAAATGCTATTTTAGAACATAGAGAAAATGGTAACGATGGTAAAGAAGTCTGCCACCTGTGTCAGTACTTTGTTTTAGCCGCCGCTGCACCTATGTGATGCCCTTATCTCGCCCGTTTCTATGTCTCAGAAGACTTAGATCAAGGCGTACATGTGAAATGTTTCATTATATTTTATTTGCTCAAAAATACTTCATACATTTTGAATAATACTGCATACATTTAACATATTTTCATATCAAATCAAGCGTATACTGAATTCTCTGGGGACATCCTATGAAATCCTCTCCATTGTGAATTATTTTTATATAGTTGGTAAATCTTCATGATCTTGCTACTTAAATACTGGAAGACACAGGTTTTAGGGATCTCTGTATTAAAAAACGAAAAAGGATCCGTGTGCGAGAGCGCGCCTGCGCGTATGTGAGAACATAACTCATAAACGAAAAATCCGTTACTTGGTATTAGGTTTAGTATCTTCCAAGCATGCTACAGGAAGATTTTCAGACAAATACTCCCATCACGAACTACCCTTGGTATGAAAGGTTTTTCAAAATGTTCGATTTTCTCAAAAAATGCTCTAAAGATCTGATTAAAATATCGCACATTAAAGATATTTACATGAAAAGTGAAAGTATGTAGATCTCTAAAAGGAACAATTTGTCATATATATTTTTAAACTAACCATCTTGGAGATATTCCTTATTGTTGATTTTCAAATCTCCAAATGGGAAGTCATTTCACTTTTTTCATCCTGGTCATGCGTAGTTTCAATTGCATCAATTAATGACCAGCTTTTAAAACGTCTCATATTCGATTTAGCCTAGTGTATTCACTTATTGGTCATTTATTTAGAAGCAACTAAGCAATGAAACAATTTATATTAATGTTTATTTCGATTACTATGAAGCAGAGACAAGAATAGATTGTTATAATAATATTTTGTCGCGGAATAGGCAGAGAAAGTAAAGTGAATAGAATGCATCATATTCTTTAATCTATGAAGCTATTCATTTGTTTCTGTCGATTAATGAATATAGTATAACGTTTTAAGGCCAGCATATAGAATATAGCAACTCGCATTTAAATATTTGACTATCGATTCGGTTTTCTCTATCCATTTTTAATTGCAAGAAAGTTATCAAAATAGTTATTTCTATAAAGGCTTGCCTCGATTAACATTAATTATATGGTTTTGCAATAATAGTTTGCAGAAGCCATATGAGTATAAATGATAATGGGTAGAGAGAGAATCATATGAACGTATCAAGACAGCCTAATTTTTAAAGTTTTTATGCCTATATTTTATGCAAAAATATTACGGATGTCTAATGTGCACAACACAAGTTTTAATATAGTAGTTCGTGGTATTCTTATAACTTCTTAAGGACAGTTCTACGAAGTATATATAGTAAGGTCTGGTATATTGTGTGTAGTTTTGCTGTCAAATTATGGTGCAATCGTTAGATAAGCTTTGGAAATATCTTAAATTGTTTATGCCATAAAAGTCATTCTCTAGCGTTTATTCAAGTCATTGAAATTCATGCTATGCTCTTTAGATTATATTAATAAGCAGATTAAGGGCTAATGTTTTGTTTTTGATTTGTTTGTTGTTTTTGTTTCATTTGCATAAGCCTCCTTTAAATTCTAGTCATATAGGAAGCTTTGACTTGTGAAAGACCTCATATATTCACTGTAGATTATTATTTTTAATTTTTTTTTATCGTTTCATTTATATAGCTTCCTTTAACATCTAAGGTCATATTGGGGGCTTTGCCCTAGAAACAGCTCATGGTCTGTAGTTCTTTACGTTTTCTTTGAGTTTAAATCGTTTCATTTTCCTCCAACACACGTATTCACTTTCACATACATATTTCCAGACTCTGTGGGGGATAGGAAATAATTCTAGATAAAGAAAAATTGCCCGCTCTTGTCGGGAATTAAACCCGGGACCTCCGAGTGAAAAGTCAGCTCGCAGAGTATATTATTGCAATTAGCTTAATCATTCTATATCATTAAACACACAGTCACTATCACATACATACTTCCAGACTCTGCTGTGGAAATGGAATAGTTCTGGTTAAAAAAAAGTCGCCGTACCAGCCGGGAATCAAATCCGGGACTTCCAGGTGTGGTCAGTTCGCTGACCACTTGACTACGGGGGTAATTAGGTATATTCAGATTTATCCTGAATCTTAAAAATCTTATATGTTCCATTCACATGACTTTCTCTACCCATCCTACAAACTTCTTACAAAATATAATTTCTCTACTCCACGCTACTCGAAATGAGCATCAACACATGGATTTATTACTTAGTTCCTTATAACATGACGGAATACACTATTACAAGCGATATAAGTTGTCGATATCCGATTGACATTGAAATCCGCTTCTTTGCATGACCTGGGGCAGCTTCGTGTTCGAGAAAAGTAAAGTATTTTAAATTTGAAACTAATAACAAGGTTTATCCCGGAACTAATTAAATCCACAAAAAATCCGATGTGTTCCATTCACTTGACGTTCCCTACATCTCTGTAACAAATTATTGTTAAAAAGCTTTTCTTCTATCTACATGCTAATCGAGATAAACACTAGCAGAAACGGTTTATTTACTTAGTAGGCTAAACCCACAATAAAAATATTTTAAAATGTTATTGCTATAGGATTGATATCCGTTTCTTTGCATGGCCAGGAGTTCACAAGTTCCCTTAATAGAAAAGTTTATCTGAAACCAATAACAAGGAGTAACTCGAAAACGATAAACTGCACGAAAAAATGTATAGGAATAAATTGTATGTTTTAACGAGATCTATATTTTTTGTATTGTAACTTTTTTTCTACATCTTAACAGTTTACCTGTTACACAAACTTCAGAAAAATTCATTCAGAATAAAGAAGTCTTTAGAGGCTATTTCTATAAAATTCAAGATATATATTTTATTTGCCATGTAAGTATCTTAAATATAAGAGATTTTAATAAAATTTGTTAGAGCCATTTTTTGAAAAATACAAAAGTTTTGAAATGTTTCCAAAGCTTAGTTAGGGTGGAGCAATTTTCTTGAAAACCTTCGTGTCGCACCCATGGAATATACTGAACTTAAATTTCAAGTTTGGTATTTAACGGACTTCTCGTTTTTGAGCTATGCTGCCCGCAATAACACACACACACACACATACACACACATACACAGATACGCGAGCATGCTTCTAGAAATGCTTCCTGTTTTATTAGTGGGTCCGAAAACATGTATTTTCGGTAAAATCTCGGTATCGAATTTTTGGGTGCAATATCATACCTTCTCTATACACTTGTACATTATAGTGTAGAGAAGGTAAAAAAAAACTACATGACATAAACCGTATGTTTTAACGAGATATACATTTTTGTGCAGAAGGTGTTCATCTATCTCTTATGCTTTAGTAGTTATGTTAAAGTCATTCATAATGAAGAGGTATGAGCTATGCCCAGAAAATACAAGATATATTTCGTTTCAAATAAAAATATCTTAAACATACGGTATTTTAATTAAAATCTCTAGTCATTTTTGGGAAAAACATTTTTCAATTTGTTCGATGAAAAGGGTAGTTTGGAGTGGAGGAATTTTCTTTAAAATCTTCGTGTTGCATCCTCAATAGATGCTGGACTTGAATATCAAGTAATTTGGTATTTAACCAACTTTTCGTTTTTGAGTTATCCTGAAAGACGTACATGCACAGAACTTTTCTAATTTTGTATACTAAGTACTCTAAAAGGTGTATTTCCGGAAAAATCTAGATATCGAATTTTGGGTGTAGTGCAATACCTTCTCTATATACCCACGTACTATGTAGAGAAGGTAAAAATCAAAGAATATTAGCTGGAGATTTTAATGCAGGGTAAGGAATGGACTTGGTGGGGACGAAGTATCTTGGGAAATCTCAGAAATTAATCACAGTTTCTTTTAAGAGGATACTGGGTGAAATTTCATCATTCTGGTAAACGTTCCATGTTTTACACCAAAGCATACAAAATAAGCCTAAGGTTATGCATTCCATAGGTACAGTTTAGTTTCCCCTTTATGGTGATATTCTACTAAAAAATCCAAGGTTTTGGACCAAATTTGTTTTGTTTTAATTGTTAAAAGGTTATTTTTCTTCTGTGTTTAAAGGTGACAATTGTTTTACTGTGTGTGTTCTTATCTTAAATGCTTAGTGGCCATTTAACGTATTTCAAATTTGATAGCATTCTTATTTTCTCCGTTTCTGAAAACGACACATTTCTTCGCGTAACGAGTCCCTTGTGGAGTCATTTGTAGCAAGTTGTTATGAAATTTAGAATTTAAGCTCTTCATGACCTTTGTTCTCTACCATAGTCTGGATTTTAATAAACTTAATTGAATATTTATACGGTAGTAAAAATTAAATACACATATTACATATAATCTTGGATTTTAAGTAAAATTAATTGATCATTTATGTAACAGTAAAAATTAAGTGTACACGTAATATATACACATATATAAATAAATTGCAGATACATGCATTCTTTACTTGCATTGTACAAAAAAAAATCAAAATAAAACCTTATTTACGTTTATATTAAACACATGTTTCAAAATTTTAAATGTAGTAATGACTGTTTTATAAAGAGCATTTTGTATTAAACATTATTCAAAAAGGCATAAAGTGTATAGCTGAAGTCTTATATACAACCCATCACTAGTAATATTAATAAATATAAAAAAATTCGAAAGCTCTCTCTTTAAAAATATGTGTTCCATTCACAGAACTTTCTCTAGCGTTCCATATATATATATCATTCTTACAAAAGGTTATTATTTTATATACATCATGCTAATCGAGGTAAACATTAACATAATTTGTCTTATTACATGCTTCCTTCTAAGTAGAAGGTAAATAAGGGATACCTTATACTAAAGCGATAGTCAAATCTTTAAAAAGCTGGTCGCTTCGCTTTTTAAGGTCCCATATGTAAAGTAGTTTAAAATTTAAACTAATAACAAGGAATATCTGACCAAGGAAAATGGTCATCCCCTGAATAAAAAAAAGAATTTGAAGTGTCCATTCACATGACTTTCGCTACATCAGTGTAACGAATTATTATTAAGAAGCTTATTCTTCTATCTACTTCAAACTTCGGTTTGATATTAGCTCATTAAGTTAGGCTCACTTGCTGGTCAGGATTAATTTAGGATTTGTGAGGATGTTAATCAGGTTTTTAGGGGGGTACCACAAATAAGCCTTTGTCTGAAGAATACAGCGAATGCAGGAGTAAATGTTGATGTTTATTGTTTCTTGATACTTTGCCAGGCAACCAGCTTTCCAGTTGTTACCCTTATAGCACAATTATTGTTCAATTTAAAGAATACTAGCCGCCACTGCGTATTGTTAAAACGCGCTAGCTGGGCGAAGAATGAATTGACATAAGGTGTTCTCGGATAGCGACGTAGACTGTCACTGTTATGGCGACTCCAACTGCGAATGATTATGAAGTAGGAATGACCTCGTTTCCTTCCACCCCTTTCAACGCTACATATTTCTGATAATCTAAAATTTAAAACCTTGTTTGCTCTCTGGTGATACACCCAGCATTCTCCGAGCTTGGCCCCTCGATAACCACATGGTCACCAATACCGTTAACCTATTCTCTAGTTTGTTGGAAATGCCATTGTCACTTAAACGGCGACTGGACGACTCTCATGGTCCCTTGCCATACCTGTCTGTACTTAGAAACATTTCCTTGCCTTAGGCTATTTTGTTCAAATACAAAAGAAATAAGCAGTTATACATTTGAATTCCGGACATTACTGTAATTCCACTGGTACCAACATTATTTTCATTTCCGTTATTATATTATTGTTGAAATTAGTATTAATTACTATATTAATTTGTGATTATTTAAATTAATTATATGAAAATAATTAGTCGCACGAGATAAACATCAGCAGAAACGCTTTTGTGTAAGGTGAAGGGGAATAAGAGAATACACTAGGCTAAAACGATAATATATAACGATAATATAAGTAATTTTTTTAAAAGCTGGCTACCATGTAGATGAAACCTATTTCTTTACATTTCCAGAAGTTGAAAAATTCCCTTATATGAAAGTTTAAAGTATTTTAACATTGAAAGCAATAACAACGAATATCTAAAAAATGGTCAAATCCACGAAAAAAAAATGTATATGACATAAATTGTGTGTTTCATTCAGATCTACATATCTTGTGTAGTAAGGTCTTGTCTAACTCTTACGGTTTACTAATTATGCAAAATCCGCAAATTTCATCCAGAATAAAGAGGGCCTTCAGAGGCTATTCACAGAAAATTCAAGATACAGGTTTTATTTTTTCGTGTAAATATCTTTAATATGCGGTATTTTAATCAAAATCGTCAGAGCCATTTTTGATAAAATCAACATTTTCGAAAATTTTCCCATATAAAGGTTAGTTTGGACTGGGGGATTTTCCTCCAAATCTTCATGTTGCATCCTTGGAAGATACTAAACTTATATACCAATTTTGCCGACTTTTTGTTCTTAAGTTATCGTGTTCACGGCCACACGGAACATTTTCTAAAAATGTTTTTTTTTTTTTGGATACTGGGGAGTCTAAAACGTCTATTTCCTGTGAAATTTCACTGTCAAATTTTGAGTGGAATGCAATATCTTCTCTATACACTATGTACATAGTAAGTGTAGAGAAAGTAAACATTTTTTTTTTCGACTCAGGGGATCTCTAAACATTATTCTCCGGTGAAATCAGGGTATCACATTTTTAGGTACAATACAATACTTCACATCGCTCTCCGTGCTATTATGGTTACCATGCTAACTTCATATACCCAAGGTCACAGGTTCAAACCCGGCGGAGGACGAAGGAGTTTTTTTCGGGTGTAAAAATCCTTAGCATGGCTTCCTTCAGAAGGGAAGTAAAGCCGTGGGTCCCGTGTCGTAGGTATATTTACAACATATTAAAGAGCCTCAAAATTGATAGAGAGGCTTCTGAGCAAAATTAAGCGGTCTCTAACGCCCAGTATAGAATGGGACGCTGAGAACCACAGCAGTTAAAGAGCGTCCAAAAATAAAACGCCATTTTTACAATACTTCGTCTACACCCTATGTACATAGTACGCGTAGAGAAACTAAAAATTAAAACAAAAAACCTAAAATGACAATTACAGACGTCCTCTAAATATAACAGGACTAATGACATTTATTTTTCCACCTAATATCAATAAGTTTTTAACCAAGACATTTCTTTCTACAACGTTTAGTTTAGGAGATATTATACAGACCGAATTTAAATGGTCCACTCTATATGGAAGCGTTAACAAATAATCGATACTTTTGCCAAAAATTGCTGTGATTTTATAGTTTTATTTTTAAGAGTATATATTTTATGATTTATATGCTTATAGAGGATAAATTTATATATAACATGTTATTTTTTTCTGGAGAGCTATAAAAAAAGATTAAAAGCTTATCTAAGTTTGAAGATAGCTCTATAAAAGTTGCTCCTTCATCTAACGCATAATTTCAAGGTTCCATTTTTTAGTATCTTTACAAAAGATTACAAATGTTCTCAAAATTAATAGCTCAATAAGCTTTAAAGAAAATGAAATGGATTTAATTACCATTATTATGTTTGTAAATTGAAAGTAATTAAATTAATTGATGTTTGAGGTTTAGCATTTTCAGTGCAGATTCCTGCAATAGGATTAAACTGTTTTTTATCAACACGTGTAGCCGAGATCATTAAAGTATGGCCTTGTAGGACAGAGGTCTGCGGTTCAAATTGCAGTTCTGACTTGGATTTTTTAGAAGTTTTTCTCCTCTTCATAAATGACAAATATACGACTGTACGCCTCCATTCCAAATTTTCCTACTCAGATTTCAATTCATGTATCATTAGTGCCGATAGTCTGTGCTACCGTGTGAAGTAGAGCGGGCGTTAAGCACTATGACCAAAGTCTATTTGTGTTCCATTCAAATGATTTTCTCTACAGCTCTACAACAAATAATTTTAAAAAACTTATTCTTCTATTTGTTTCATGCTAATCGAGAACAAAATTGCAGAAATCCCCCTATTCCTTGCTTCCATGTAATTAGAAGGGAAATAAAGGAGTACCATAAGCTAAAGTAATAGTCAAAAGCTGGTTGCTATGTGATTGAAGTTTCTTTGTATGGACAGGAGTTTATATTCCGAATGAGAAAAACATAAGTATTTTATAACTGAAACCAATAACAAGGAATATCCCAAAAACGATCAATTCCATGAAAAAGTTTATATAACATAAACTGTGATTTTTAACGCTCTCTACATTTTCTATTAAATACGTTTTTGGCAGCCCGCCTGGGTTGTGCGGTGGTAGCGTGTATGCTTCCCATTCAAAAAGTCTAAGTTCTACTCTCGCTTGCGGTGAGTTGCCCGGATATTTTTTTTCGGGTTTTTCCCTTATTCTGAAAAGACGAATGTCGAGAAACTTTAAGCTCTATGGACCCCGAGATCATTTGAGCAGCATTTCACCAATTTCATTCATCGTCCGATATGACCAACCAGGTTAAAGGACGTTAAGCTACAAACAAACAAAAAGTTTTTGTCTATAGTATGGTTTACCAGCTATGAACAATTCCGCAAAATTCATCCAGAAAAAATCTGTCTTCAGAGGCTATTCCCGGAAAATTTAAGATAAAAATTGTATTTGTCATGTAAATGTATTTAATATACGGTATTTGAATCAAAATCGTTAGTCATTTTTGAGAAAATCAAAATTTTCGAAAATTGTTCTATGTAAAGGGTAGTTGGGGTGGAGCGATTTTTTTGAAAATCTTCGTGTCGCATCCTTGGAAGATTCTGAACTTAAATACCAAGTTTGGTATTTAACGGACTTTTCGTTTTTGAGCTATGCTGCCCCCCCACACACACACACACTTACAGACAGACACAAAGGGTCATTTTCTAAAATATATATATTTTATTTAGGAGGACTCGAAACATATATTTCCGGTGAAATCTCGGTATCGAATTTTTGGATGCAATACAGTACCTTTCTATACACTATGTACATAGTACGTATAGAGAAAGTAATAAGAAGTCGTTTTTTGTCGAATGCTGAGGGTTAAGTCTATTCTCTTACTGCCGCACAATATACCACACTGTAATAAAATACAGTTTTCTGTTTTTCTTAACAGCATTGTTCTTTTCTTTTCTATTCACCAGCACAAATTCTTTACTCAATAAAAGTCACAATCGTGAGATATGTGTAACTAAATGGCGTAGCAGAACACTGTAATATAAACTCCCAGCCTTTTTTATTTCTCCACACGCACCATGTACATGGGGAACGTATTGTATTCCACCCAAATATTCGATACCATGATGTTTTCAAGACACCTGAATCCAAAAAAAATAGATATTTATTAGAAACAGTCCGTGTGTGCCTGCCCACTTTTGTGTGTCCAATCATGAATACAATGGCTCAAAAACGAAAAATCGGGTAATGTCAAACTCAGCATCTTCTAAGTTGCGACACGAAAATGTTCATCTCCTCACACCAAACCACCCGTTACATGGAAAATGTTTCTATAATATTCAATGTCTCAAAAATGGCCATGTTCCATACCCTATATTGAAGATAATTACATGATCATACAAATTATATATGGCTATATTCCATACCCTATATTGTATGATAATTAGGTACATGACCTAATTATATATAACACATATAATAATATATAATTGGTATTGGTCATGTAATTATCAGCAAATATAGGAAATAGAATATAGCCATTGAATTTTCTGGAAATAGCCTCTAAAGTTCTGCTCATTCTGAATGATGTCTTCATAACTGGTAAGCCGCGAGAGATAGACAAAACTTACTACACCAAAAATGTAGATCAATTTATATCACACCATTTTTTTAACGTTTTCCGAAATATCTCATGTTATTGGTTTTAGTTTTAAAATACTTGAACATTTCTCACACACTAGTATTCTTCCGTTTTATATCTCTTTTACTCCTGTGATGGAAAACCGAACTTCAATGAAAATTGCATGGCAACCGTTTTTAAAAGAGTTGATTGCTGCTTTAGTGTAGTGTATTCCCTAAGGAATTAAGCAATAAGACCGTGTCTGATAATGTTTATCTTCATTACCGTGATGCAGACAAAAGAATAATCTTTTGTAACAAGAATTTGTTTTCAGAAAAAGACATGTGAATGGAACACATCACATCTCTGTTTCATTTGTTTAGTCTCCTTTAAATTGTTTGGTTATATCGGGGCCTTGGATTAATAGACAATATCTGATAATGTTATTGCTCTCTGAACTATAAAATTTCTTTACGGTGGTTTTAGTGGTAGTTTTAGGTT
Organism: Hymenopus coronatus; assembly: GCA_030762935.1. Taxonomy (NCBI): domain Eukaryota; kingdom Metazoa; phylum Arthropoda; class Insecta; order Mantodea; family Hymenopodidae; genus Hymenopus; species Hymenopus coronatus. Next base: position 35,775,329 of record CM060895.1, read on the forward strand.
TTCTTCTCTCCCACTTAACTAAATAGATAGAGATATTTGCTTTCTAAAATTTCAAATTGTTTACCATAGATAAAAGCTTTGAAGCCCTTGAATAAAAAAGTTAAAATAAATAGCACTATTTCTGATGGAATTAAAACAGAAAATAAAGCTTGCTTTGGAAATTTAAGGGTTGATATGTATGCCTAATTATAAAGAATCTGAAATTTGACAATGGTAACTTCAAATCAAAGGATATTGAGGAAAATTGACAGGAAAATAATACGGAAAACATATATGCCTATAACACATCCCACATTAATATTGCCAAACTTTTTCGCTCCAGCCATTATTTTCTTCGATGGCATTGCTTTCGGTTTCGTTCACAGAAGAAGAGACAAATATTTCTCAAAACTAATGAACCCTATAACTGTTCTTGAAGCTATTGAGCTTTATAGCGTAATTAATTTGCGTAAAAATATAAAACTGCTATCTGAGTTTCTCCTGATTTACGGGTGCTTGAAGGTCACTACTTTATTTTAGCGTTTTATCGAATGATGGATAATTTATTGGAAGCTCGTAACTTATCTAAAACTAGTATTTCACTTATTGTGCATACGATTTTATTATTTTAGTTTACTATATGATTTAAAATTACATTATTTAACCTCTATGGTCCAAAATATTTTCTCTTAAAATATATAACTTTAATCAACAAAAGGTCTAAATCTTGTGGAACTTATTCTGAGTAATTGAAATTTATTATCCGCGAATTTCAGCCCGATCGTTTATGCTTCCTGTTCTATGTATACAAGTAGAGAATACAATAATAGGAAAACTAATTTTTACTTTCTCCAATTAGTGCATTACTCACTCAAAGACAATAAAAGTGCGCCTAGCGCTATGATTTTGCTGAAAATGCAAAAGTATTACGGGGACTCATTGGTGCCATTCTGGTTCAACATACTACGCGAGTAAGAAAAGGCAAACACAATTCATTCCTCACCCCACTCGACGCTCCGTCAGAACAGTACGTATAAGCAGTGTGTTAAATTTGTCCATCTGCGCGAATTATCTTGGCATTCGAACTTGAGTATGAAGGGCAGAGAAACGATTAACCTAAGTTTGTATCATCTGGTGAGAGAGGTGAATTATTATCAAACCAGTAAGTTTAGGGATCACCACTGCACAACTCAGGACTTCATTTGTCGCAAGTTACGGTTCATGTAGCAAAGGTATTGTACTCCACCGGGATTTCACCGGAAACACCGTTTTAGAGTCCCATATATCCAAAAAAGCGTTTTTAGAAAACCGTCCGTGTGGGTATCTGTGTGTTGTATGTGTATCTGTATGTTCGTGTGCCCATGAACAGGGTAACTCAAAACCAAATCCTTTTCATGCCTTCCTTCGGAAGGGAAGTTAAGCAGGTGGTCCCGTGTGCTGTTTATTTGCACGTAAAAGAATTTTATACCTTGAAAGAAGAAGGTTCCTGGGCAAAATTTTTCGTTGTTTCGCGTCCGTAACTCGTGATTTCTTTCCTACAATGCCATCTGTGGGCAACGAGCTGATCCCTCGTCAACATGGTGCACAGTGGTGAACACACGAACTATAAATCCAAATCCGATCATGGAAATATCGTAACGTTGCCCTTTGCTCCACTTAGGATATACAGGAGTACGTACTTATAAGTATTTTAAATTTAAAACCAATAACAAGGAAGAATTCAGAAATGGTTTACTCCGCAAAAAAAAAAAAAAAAAAAAATCATTGTATGCTTTAACGAGGTGTACATTTTTTGTACCGTAATATTTTTTCCGTCTCTTACAGTTTACCAGTTAAGCAGATATCATTCAAAATAAAATAGGACATCAAAGGCTTATAAGAAAATTCGAGATATATATTTCAATTTCATGAAAATATCTTAATCATGTATTTATATGAAAATTATTAGAGGCATTTTTAAGTCATTTTCAGATTTTTAAAAATATTCCATGTTAGGTGTAGCTTTTGTTTGCGAGGGTTTTATTGAAAATCTTCGAGTCTCATCTTTGGAATACAGTGAGCTTAGGTATTATGTTTGAAGTTTAACTAACTTTTCGTTTTTGAGAACCACAGACGCCTCCCACACAGAAACGCACGAGCACGTAGAGAGAGAGAGAGAGAGAGGGAGAGAGAGAGAAAGAGAGAGACTATTCACTATTCAGGTACAAGCATTTTTGGTAAAATCTCCATATCGAATTTTAGGTAGAGTGCAATAGTTCCTGTACTTAATGTTGTGAGGTAGAATAAACAAAAAATATAATCTTTATATTCACATAGCTTACTCTACATCTACCTATACTGCAACAAACCATTCTTATTCCTCTACTTACCTCATGGTTCTAAATCTAAACGACAGCACAAGTGATTTTAGTTGCTTGTAGCAGTATCTGATGGTCTTAAAATTCCGTTTTCTTTGTTTAACTAGGATAAAAATATAATTAACGACCATCCATTTGAGGAAAATATAAGTATGGGAATATTTAAACATAAAGTTAGATCCACAACATAAATGTATTTCATTTATGTTGTCTATCTCTTTAAGGTTTATCAGTTGTGCAAAAGTCATTTAGAATGAAGATGATTTCAAAGACTATTCACAGCAAATTATAAATACACATTTTACTTGTCAAGTAAATATCTTTAATATATTATTTTGCTCAAAATTGTATAGCTATTTAGAGAAAGTCAAAATTTTCGAAAAATCTACCATGTAGAAAGTAGTTCTTGGGGTGCCGAGATTTTCTTAAAAGATGTTAAAACTAAATATCAAATTTGGTATTTAACGACTTTTCGTTTTCGAGTCACGCTGTTCACTCACTCACTCTCTCTCTCTCTCTCTCTCCTTCTGTCTCTCCCTCTCACACACACACACTCACACACACAAACACACACATACTCAAACCCACACATGCTTTTAAAAATATTACTTTGTATTCAGAGTACACTAAACTGTAGATATTTCCAGTAAAATTTCGCTATAAAATTGTTGATGGAATGTAATACCTTTCCTACCTAAGTACTATGTGGGAAGTAAAGAAAATTAAATTATCAAAATATTGTCATTACTTACCGATTATGCTGTTATATAAGCACACATACACACGTACACTCACATGGAAGCTTTTCTAAAAATTATTGTTTTAATTCATAAGACTTTCTCTAGTTGTTTCACGAGCAACCCTGTCTTTAAATAATTATTATTTTATTACATTATGGTAATCAAGATAAACATTTCCAGAATTGGTCTTATTGCTTGCTTCTTTGTGAGTAGAAGGAAATAAGGGAATACACTAGGCTAAAGCGATAGTCACATCTTTTAAAAATTCGGTTATCTTTATTTGGCCAGAAATAAAACAGAAGAGTAATGAAATGGAAGATGACCGTTTGAGAAAATTTTAAGTAGTTTAATAACATAACCAATAAAAAGGAGTAGCTCGAAAATAGTTAACAGCACAAAAAATGTATATGCCATAAACTGTGTGTTTTAATGAGATCTACATTTTTATGCAGTAATTTTTTGTCTATTTTTTACGATTTACCAGTTACGCAAAATTATACAAAAGTCATCCAGAATAAAGAGATCTTGAGAAGCTATTCCCAGAAAACTCAAGATATACATTTGGCTTTCATAATAATGTACTAAACATATGGCAGTTAAATAAAACTTTTATAACCATTTTTGAGAACGTAAAAATGTTTAAAATGTTCCATGTAAACAGTGGTAGACATTGAACTAAATACCAAGTAATTAAATCAACTATGCTGCACACAACCATACACACACATACACACACACGCACTTGTTTCTAATTTTGTGTTTTTTTTATTCCCAGGATCTCAGAATATACATTTCCAGTGAAATCTTAGTGTCGAACTTTGGATATCCACTATGTACATCGCACATATGTGCTAGAGAAAGCAACGAATCAAAAAAACTAAAAATAATTTAAAACTTTTGATGGCTCAGTTGTTCTAGTACATTTTGAAATTGAATATTAGTTGAACCCTAGAATTTGAAAAGCGATATTCTAAGGAATCCACAATAAATGTTAAAACATTGAAAAGATTTGCACAATCTTTCTTTGCAAATATAGCAATGGGTTTTCAGCATTTTATATCACAATGTTTAACTCAGAGACTGTATTAAGGTGATGCAACTGTGAAATGTGAAAAATTGTGAAAAATTAAAAAGTATTATTTTTCACAATAAATAATGTGAATGCTCTAAGTTTAAGAAAATATATTATTTGTGGTATTTGGCGTAATTTAACCACCAAATGGCTAAATCTATAGAGGGTTAGATGGGTAGGCTACATAATATTATTTTTTCAAAAAAATGCTCAGATTTTACTGAATATATTATTACATTTTGAAAAATCAAGAGTTTGGGAGAGTAAAAAAGTAATAATTTTCGCTGTTAATTAAGGTTAATGTAAAACTAGTATATGACAGATTTGGTTGTAAATTAATTTACTGTAAATTTGGATTTTTGTGTGTGAATATTTTTAAAAATTGCATCATATAGCTCATTTTTATTAGAACAATGAATTTAGACAGACTAAATTATCATTTAAAGAACCATGTAAGGTAGAATGTTGATATATTGCTAAAATATCATTATTATGTATTTTAATAATAAAATTACACGAATACTATACTACTACCAATTAACTGAAAATATAAACGCTTCTAACTTTAAACCTCATTCTCCCGAAAACCCTTTTCTATTTTATTTTTATGCTCAGATGCAGTTTTTTGATAATTTGCTTCAAAAATATTACACTGCCTCTCAAAAGTATATTAAAGAAAATGGTCGTATACGTTTAAATAATTCAATTTTGAGAAATAAGTTATTAAATTTTCAAAAAACTTACAGTTTTGGAGGGTGCGAGAAATAAATATTTTTTCTCCAATGAGGGTTAATATAAAAAATGTGTTCCATTCACATGACTTTCTCTACATCTCTGAAAAAAATCTGAATACTTATTCTTCTGTCTAGTTCATACTAATCTAGATAAACATTTGCACAAATTGTCGTATTACTGAGTTCATTACTAGGCTAGAGCAATAGTAAAATCTCCTAAAAGTTGGTTGATTGATATTCGTTCTGTTTTCATGACCAGGAGTTGATAAATCCCTATATGCCAAAAGCATTTTACATAAAAACTAATAAACAAGAATATCTCAGAAACTGTTGAGGCCACAAAAAGTATATATGACATAAATTGTGGTTTTTCGTGTTCTACATGTTTTGTATAGCAGCTTTTAGTATGGTTGTTATGGTGTATGTGTTTTTATAGTTAAGCAGTTACCAAAACTCATTCAGAATGAAGAGTAGAGGCTATTCCAGAAAAGTCAAAATATTCATTTTTTGTCATAAACAAATATTTAATATACAAATTTTAATAACAATCTTTAGTCATTGATAAAATGGAAATTTTCAAAGTTTTTGTATGTAAAGTTTTTGGAATGGGGGAGGGGGAATTTTCTTGAAAATCTTTGTGTCGCATCCTTGGAGCTGCTAAATTTAAATATCGTTAAGCATATAAACGACTTTTTGTTTCTGAGTTATAGCGTGCATATATACACGGACACGCACACATCTTTTTCTAAAAATCTTATGTGCTTCACTCACATGACTTTCTCTACATCTCTGTAACAAATTATGGTTAGTAAGCTTATTCTTCTATTTACTTCATGCTAATCGAGATAAACATTAGCATAAACGATCATATTACTTAGTTCTTTATTAGTAGAAGGAAATACATTACGGCAAACCGACAGGCACATATTTTAAAAGCTAGTCGCTATGGAATTGAAATCCGTTTGTTTGGTCTGGCCAGGAGTTTGCAAGTTTCCGTATGAGAAAAGTAATTATTTTAAAATTCAAAACAATAGCAAGAAATATTTCGAAAAGGTTAAGTAACGAAAAAAATGCATATGACATAAATTGTGTTCTAAGAATATATACATGTTTTGTGCAGTAAGTTTTGTCTATCTAATACGGTTTACCACTTAGGTAAAATTCAGCTCTTCAGAACTTATTCCCAGAAAACTCAAAATATAATTTTATTTACGCAAATATATGTTGAAAAACCAAAATGTTCTAATTTTTTTTTCCATATAGTTGAGAGCGGGGAATTTTCTTGAAAATCTGCATATCACATCTTTCGGAGATACTGAACTTAAATATCAAATTTGATATTTAGCGGATTGCTTGTTTTTTGGATATGCAACCCTCAGACACACACGGAGTTTTCAGGGGGTCCCAAAGCATGTATATACAACACCTCTATACACTATGTGTGTACACAGTATGTGTAGAGAAAGTAAAAATGCATCACGTGCCCTATTTTTTTTTAGAACAATGAATAAATAATGAGAATTTGTATTATAGATTACATGTGGAAGCTAGAATGTTGATGGCAAATATAACACTTATTGTGTATAATAACGTATAAAAATCAATCGCACATCTTGAATGTCACATAAGCTTAACCTTAAGGAAACAACACTGAAAAATTAAGTAGGTATCTTACCTGGCGCCTATGATTCGAAGTGTGAGCTGAGAAGACACTGTTTTATCACTTTATAATTGTTATTAAAAGAAAACTGTGTGCTGTAGAAAACTAGTAGATTAATGACATTACTGCATTAAGAAGCACCTTATCTGAGAGCAGAATTCCAATGCTCACGAAGACGAGCGATCTGCTCGAGTACTTGCAGTCGACTGCAAACTATCTCCTTGTTTTGTCTTTCTTTAAAGCTAGGAGTTCATAAAGGTACATTACATAAACTCTCCTCCCTCCTCAAATCAACTTCTCCATAGGGAAAGATAGAAACCTTCATTTATGAGCCGTGACTACCTGGTGATAAGAATGCAATATCTACTGATAAACCACGTACTACTGCAACTTTCTGATTTCAATAGGAGGAGTTACATACCCTCCCCCCTCTTCGTGAAATAATAGCATTGGACAAAGTCTTACACCTATGGTGGGGAAGGTGCTCTTATTAGCTTTGCCTTGTCTGTTTATACGCATCAAGTAACCATGTATCGAAGGTGATGCTATGACTTACATTTGCCTTATATATGTATATATATATATATATATATATATATATATATATATATATATATACAGTTCCCGAGTCTTGCCGAGACTCCGGAGCAGTATTATTTTTACGAACTATGTATATAGTGCATAGAGAAGGCATTGCACTCCACCCAAAATATACCAAAATTTCACAGGAAATACACCTTTTACAGTCCCCTGTATTAAAAATCTGATGTGTTCCATTCACATGACTTTCTCTACATCTCTGCAACAAATTATTTTTAAAAAGCTCATGCTTCTATTTACTTCATGCTAATCCAGAAAAAGTAAGTAGATATAGTGTTACTACTTGCTTCCTTGTAAGCAGAAGCGAAAAAAGGGAGTACGATAGGTTAAGGTGATAGTCAAAAGCTGGTTGCTATATGACTGAAGTTACTTTGTTTGTATGGACACGAGTTGACAAATTCCTGTATGAGAAAGGTATGTTTTTTTAAAGCTGAAACCAAAAACAAGGAATATCTCAAAAACGATTAACTCCACGAAAAAAGTACACGACATAAATTGTGTTTTAACGTGCTCTGTATTTTTTGTGTGATAAGTTTTTGTGCATCTCTTACGGTTTAGCCGTTATGCTAAATTTCATAAAATTCGTCCAGAATAAATAGTCTTCAGAGGCTATTCCCAGAACATTCAAATACACATTTTATTTGTCGTGTAGATATCTTTCGTATACGATATTTTAATCAAAATCGTTAGAGCCATTTCTGAGAAAATTATTTTCTTGAAAATCTTCGTATCACATCCTTGGAAGATACTTAACCTAAATACCAAATTTGGTTTTTAACGGTCTTTTCGTTTTAGAGCTAAGCTTCCCACAGACACACACACACACACACACATACAAAGGCTCACAGATACACATACGGACATTTCCTTAAAAAGCTTCTTGTTGGTGTCTCAAAACATGTATTTCCGGTGAAATCTCGGTATCGAGTTTTTGGGTGCTTTACAATACCTTCTCTATACACTATGTATATAATACGTGTAGACAAGGTAAAAACCCATTTTTGAAAAAAAAAAAAAAAAAGATCTGTGTGTGTTTGTGTGTATGTGTGTCTCTGCGTCTGTGAACACGATAACTCAAAAACGAAGAGTCAGTAAAATACCAAACTTGGTATTTAAGTTTAGTATGTTCCAGCAAGGCGACACGAAGATTTTGAGAATAATTCCCCCACCCTAAATTACCCCTTACATGGAAAAAGTATCAAAAAATTTGATTTCCTCAAAAATGACTAACGATTTTGATCAAAACACAGTATATTAAAAATATTTATATGGCAAATAAAATGTATACCTTCAATTTTCTGGAATTAACCTATGAAGACATGTTTATTCTGGCAGAACTTTGCGGAATTTTGCATAACTGGTAAACCGTAAAAGACAGGCTGAAACTTAGTTAACAAGCAATGTAGATCTCGATAAAACACAATTTATGCTATGTACATTTTTTCGTGGAGTTGGCCGTTTTTGAGATAGTCCTTGTTTAGGTTTAAAACACCTTTCTCATACGGGGATTAGTCAACTTCTGGCCATACAAACTAAAGTACTCCAATCACATAGCAACCAGCTTTTAAAAGATTTGATTATCGATTTAGCCTGTGTTACTCCCTTATTTCTTTCTACTTAGAAGGAAGCAAGTAATACATATATTTCTTTTAGTGTTTTCTCGATTAGCATTAAGCAAATAAAAGAATAACCTTTCACAATCATTTATTGCAGGTATGTAGATAAAGCCATGTGAATTGTACACCGCAGATTTTCTTTTTACTTACAAACACAGATACACATTTACAAACAAACACCCATGCCCAAGGCAGAACTCGAACCCACGACCCCCAACGCCACGAAAAAGCAAACCTAGGCACTTTAACCAGCGCGGCCACGGGGAATGTCCCCTTCGGGAGGTCTTCGGCTCGATTCTCACGCCAGGCCCAAAAATAAGAATCTGATGTATTCCATTCACATGACTTTCTCCACGTCGCTGTAACAAATTATTGTTAAAAATCTTATTCCTCTATCTACTTTATGATCATCCAGATAAACATTATCAGAAATTTTCTTAATTATTTGCATACTTGTAAGCTCATTAGGCTAAGTGCTAGTCAAATATTTAAAAAAAAAAAATTAAACATATTTTTAAAACCTGGTTGTCATGTGGTTGAAATCCATTTCTATACATAGCCACGAGTTGACAACTTTCCAATGTGGGAAAAGTTTAAGTATATTAAATCTGAAACAAATAAGAAGTATCTCAGAATTGGCGAATTCCACGAAAAAAAAAAAAAAAAAGTACGTGACATAAATTGTGTTTTAACGAGATCTACATTTTTCATGGAGTAAGTTTTTTTCTGTCTCTGACGGTTTACCAGTTATGCTAAATTCATCAACTCACTACTTCCAGAAGATTCAAAATAAGCATCTTATTTTTCGTGTAAATGTCTTGAATATACCGTATTTCAATCAAAACCGTTAGTCGTTTTTAAGAAAATAAACATTTTCGAAATTGTTTCCATGTAAAGGGTAGTTTGGAGTGGGGGAATTATTTTCAAAATCTTCTTGTCGCATCCCTGAAAGATACTAAACTTAAATATCAAGTTTAGTATTTAACTGACTTTTCATTTTTAAGTTATCGTGTTCACATACACACGGACCTTTTTCGTAAAATGCTTTTTTTTATACAGGGGACACTAAAACTGAAATCTCCGGTGAAATCTCGCTATCGAATTTTTGGGTGCAATGCAATACCTTCTCTATACACTATGTACATAGTACGTGTACAGAAAGTAATAAGAATTTGCTCTAGTTTTATTTTTCTTTTCCAATTTTCAAATCTGCAGTAGCTGTTATCCAATCGTATGCATTCATACTTATACTTCACAAATTTATAGAATGAAAAGCGAAATATTACAGATGTCACCTTATAAATATTTTAATGTCTATATTATAAACTGATTACCTTTAATTACTTAAAAGCTATACGGAATACATTGGAAATACACTTTTAGGGTACAACTGTATAAAAAAAATTTAAAAATTAAAAAAGAATCGATTTTACTCTGTCCATACATACTATGTACATAGTGGGTAAAGAAGGTATTTTATTTCATCCAGTAATTCGATCGCGCTCACGCATTGTGTGTGGAACAACATAACTCAAAACGAAAGGCCAATTAAATATCAAGCTTAATATTTCATTTCAGTATCTTTCAAGGATGCGGCCTCCATTCTTATACCCTTTACTACGATTTTTTTTAAATGTTGATTAAAATCCCATATATTAAAGATGTTTACAGGAGAAATAAAATGTATATCTTGAGTTTCCTGGGAATAGCTTCTGAATGACTCTTCCATAAGTAGTTAACTGCAAGAGACAGAAAAAAAGTTACTATACAAAAATGTGGATTTCGTTGAAACACACAATTTATGTAATATACACCCTTTTTATGGAGTCAATGTATTCCTTGATTTAGTCTCAATTTTAAAATACTTCTACTTTTCTCAATCAGGAAGTTCGTCATAGTTTTTTACTCCTGACTATCAAAAGAGTACCGAATTTTAAACTCCATCGCAGGGCAACAGCTTTTAAAAGGTTTGACTACCGCTTTATCTCTAGTCTATTTCCCTTCTACAAGGAAGCAAGTAATATGACAATTTCTAATTTTATCTCGATTAGCATGAAGTAGATATCAGAGTAAGCTTTTGTAAGAATAGTCTGTAACTAAAAAGCTAGAGAAATTAATGGGAATAGAACACATGGATAGTTTATTTATTTATTTATTTTAAATTTAGGATTAATTGTTTTCTTTTATAAGTTTAGTTAAGTAATATAGAATAGTGTTGGCTCTATTTGAAAGGGACTTGTTGAGTTGTTTTTTTTTTTTTTTTTTAATGCAGAGGTATTAAATATGCAATTCATTGCCCGCAAACAACAACAGAACGGGAGATAAAACAGACATTAACAATAAAATAATGAAATATAACATATACAGAGTAATACAGATTTTAGGTTTGATATTGAAGGACCATCTTCTCTCTGGACTCCCAGTAGCGACCGGTGATCTTAGTTGATGACAGGCAGAACAGTGGTGAAGATGGTCAGAGTCCATATCTGCAATATCTAAAAATGGTCACCTCTACGAAAAAAAGTATGTGGCATAAATTGTGTGCTTCAACGTGATCTACATATCTTGTGCAGTAAGTTTTCTCTGCCTCTTACGGTTTACTAGCTATTATAAATCCAGCAAAATTCATCCGGAATAGAGAGCCTATTCTCAGAAAATTCAAGATGAACATTTTATTTTCCATGTAAATATCTTTAATATACGGTATTTTAACCAAAATCGTTAGAAACTCAAAATTTCGGAATTTTTTCCATGTAAAGCGTAGTTTGGGGTGGGGGGATTTTCCTAAAAGCGTTCGTGTCACATCCTTGGAAGAGAGTAAACTTATATACCAAGTTTGGAATGTTATCGACTTGTCCGGAGTTATCGTGTTCACGGACACACATACACACACGACCCTTTTTCTAAAATTTTTTTTGGATGCTGGGGATCCTAAAACTTCTATTTCCGGTGAAATCTCGGTATCGAGTTTTGGGTGGAATGCAATAACTTCTCTATACACTATTACATAGTACGTGTAGAAAAAGTAATCAGTAAAATATTAGTTTTGGGGTATAAGGATAAGAGTTTCTTTCCTGTGAAGTCTTTCTTTCGTTTAAAAATATGTAAATGCTTTAAAATTAAATTAAATTTTGTATTGTTATTACAAAAGTTGGATTAGTTTGAGTAAAAGAACAAATATGGTATTTAAGTTTAGATCTTTCGAGTATGTGATAAAAAGATTTTCCGGAAACTGCCCCCACATCAAATTGGAAATCTCGTTAAAGATATCACTTATGTCATATACATTATCGTGTGTAGTTAACTATTTCCGTGATACTCCTTGTGATTAGTTCCAACTTTAAAATGCTTACCTTTCTTGTGGGGGAATTTGTGTCATTTCTGTTTTATTTTTGATCATGCCAAACAACCGAGTTTCAATCACATAGACACCAGCTTACAATAGATCTGACTATCGTTTTAGTCTTTATTTCCCTTCTACTTACAAGCAACTAAGTGTTAAGAACGTTTCTGCTAATGTTTATTTTGATTAGTATAAGTACAGAAAAGAATAAGCTCTTATAAAAATATTTTGTTAAAGAATAGCTAGAGTTATCCATGTCAATGGAGCACATCAAATTTTTACAAAAAGGTCCATGTGTGTCCGTGTGGTTATCAACATATGAACTCAAGTATTAAAAGTCGATTAAATTCCAAACTTAATACTTAAATTAAGCATCTCTAAAGAATGTGACACGAAGATTTTCAAGAATATTGTGAATTTGATTAATATACCATATATTAAACATAGATAACAAACAAAATTAAAAGATTCACATTTTTTGGAAACGGCCTTTAAAGTCTTCTTAATTTTGAACGACATTTGTTTAATTGTTAGACTGTAAGAGCCAAAAACGCTTATTGCACCAAAATTTATATCTCATTAAAACACACAATTTTAAGTCATTTTTATAGAGTTAACTATATTCCACATATTTCTTTTTATTTGTTTTACTTTTAAATACTTACGCTTTTCTCAAATGGGAAGTCGTCATTGGCTTCGTATCTGTCTTTTTTACACCTGGTCATGCACAAGAACCTAATGTCAAGCAAATAGCGAACAGCTTTTCAAAAATTTGATTATCGCTTTAGCCGAGTGCATTTTTTATTCTATTTCTACTTCAAGAATCTAAGCATTAAGGGCAGTTTTGTTAAGGGACATCTCAATTATGCTGAAGAAAACACTCTTGTAAGAATAGTTTGCTGCAGAATAGGTAGAAAAAGTAATGTGATTGGAATACGTCAGATGTTGTTTAGAAAAAAGGCCCATGCGTATGCTTGTTTATGAGTAGCATATAACTCAAAACGAAAATTCGGTTAACTACCAAAATTGGAACTTAAGTTTATTATCTTCTAAAGAAGTGATGCAAGGTTTTCTGAATAATATACCCACCCCAAAATGCCCTTTACATGGAACATTTTTCTAAATTTTGATTTTCTCCTAGATGACTAACGATTTTGATTCTAATGTCATGTATTAAATATATTTATGCCAAATAACATTTATAATTTGCGGTTTCTAGGAATAAAATCTGAAGCCCTCATAATTCTGGAGGAATTTTGCATAAGCGGTAAACCATAACAGATAGACAAAATTTTACTGCACAAAAATTGTAGACTTCTTTAAAACCACAAATTATGTCAGATACTTTGCTGTGGAATTAACCGTTTCCGATATATTCCCTGTAATTAGTTTCAATTTTAAAAAGCTTATACTTTTATCAGACAGGAAGTCTTTATCATTTTTTCTTTTGTTTCACTAATGGCTTTGCAAAAAGAACCTAATTTCATAGTCAATTGCAAGCAACAGCTTTTAAAAGATTTCATTATCACATTCCCTAATGCATTCCTTTGTTTCCCTTTTACTTGCCAGGAACAAAGTAATAAAACCATTTCTGCTAACATTTATCTCGATTAGCCTAAAGTAGACAGAAGAATAATCTTTGAATAGTTTGTTTATAGAACAGATAGAGAAAGGCAAGTGAATGGAAAACATCCTGTGCGTTTACGTTTGCGCATGCGCAGGTGTGTGAATGAAAAGTCGGTTAAACACAAAACACAATATTATTTCAGTATCTTACAAGAATCCAACATGAAGATACAAGAAAATCTCCCACTGAAAACTATCTTTTACATGGAGCATTTTTCAATTTATTTTTTCAAAAATGACATATGTTTAAAATATTTTCATGACAAATGAAGCCCATTTCTTAAATTTTTGAAAATAGCCTCTGGATGAATTTTGTGTACTAACAAACCGTAACAAATATATAAAGTCTTAGTGCACAAAAAATTAGCTCTTGTTAAAAGAAACAATTTATTTCAGATGCCTTTATTTTATTTGTATGTATTTTTTTTAATCAACGATATCCAAAATAATTCTTTTATTGGTTTAAATTTTGCAGTATTATATCATCTCACGTGGGAAATCATTATTTTTCTTTTTCATTCTGATCGTAAAAGCAAAATGGAATTTCAAATCCGTTATAGTGATGCACTCTTAAAAGATACGACTGTCGCTTTAGCCTGGCATATTCCCTTATTCACTTTGTACCTACAAGGAAAGGTAATAAAACTATTTCTGCTAAGGTTCATCCTGATTAGACTAATAGTAAGCTTTTCTATGTTTGGTTTGTTGCAAACTATGTAAACAAAGTTATATGAATTTAACATATCAAACTTTTGTCTGCAATGTTTAACTCGATTAACACAAATTAGATAGATGAAAAACACTTTGCAAGAATATTTTGTAGAGAAAGCCATGTAAATGTACCACAGCATTTCATATGACAGTCGCATATTTGTGGGTAGGGATAAATCACAGGAGAAGAAATGGATGCACTTTTTTACATAAAACCATTTATTAAATATTACAAAAATAGTTGTAATACCTATATATTGGTATGTTTGTGTTTTTTCTCCTTTTTTTTTTTTCCTTAGCTTTTGTGATTGCTCCGCAGGAATCACACCGGTTGGCGCCAAAACCGGAAACCCCAGATAAAACCCACCCCGGGGACGCCTTGGTGAACACATTATGTGGCATTTATTCTTAAAATTATTATTAAACAAATAAAACGCTTGTAGTAGTTCTCTTCAAAACATAAAGCGCTGGATTCTTCTCTCCTGTAAAAAAAGAACAGTTCAAAAACATTCGGAAATCAAATAATATCAGTTTTCATAACATGCTTAATATTGTAATTCTTCTAGGAGCTGTAATTCTTCTTTTACCTACTTCTAGCCAATCGAGATAAAAAAAATCTGATGTGTACCATTCACATGACTTTCTCTATATTCCTGCACCAAATTATTCTTAAAAAGCTTATACTTCTATTAACTTCATGCTAATCAGTAAAACATTAGCAGAAATAGCCATATTACTTGCTTCCTTGTAAGTAGAGGTGAAATAAGGGAGTAACATAGGTTAAAGTGATAATCAAAAGCTGGTTGCTATGTCACTAGAGTTCCTTTGTTTGTATGGACACCAGTTGACAAATTCTTGTATGAGAAATGTATAAGTTTTTCGTAGCAGAAACCAAAAATAAGGAATGTCACAAAAACGACGAACTCAACGAAAAAAAATGTATATAACATAAATTGTGTGTTTTATCGTGCTCTACATTTTTGTCTAGTAAGTTTTTGTCCATCTCTTACGGTTTAGCAGTTAATCAAAATTTAGTAAAATTCATCCAGAATAAACTACTCTTCAGAAGCTATTCCCAGAAAAATGAAGATATACAGTTTATTTGTCAGGTAAATATCTTTAATATACGAAATTTTAATCAAAATCGTTAGAGCCATTTTTGAGAAAATCAAAATGTTCGAAAAAAGTTCCATGTAAAGGGTAGTTGGGGGTGGGGGGATTTTTCTCAAAATCTTCGTGTCGCATCCCTGAAAGGTATTAAACTTAAATACCAAGTTTGGTATTTTACCTACTTTTCATTTTTGAGTTATCGTGTTCACAGACACACGGACACACACACCTACGGACCTTTTTCCGAAAATGTTTTTTTTTAGATAAAGGGGACCCTAAAACATATATTTCCGGTGAAATTTCGGTATCGAATTCTTTGGTGGAGTGCAATACATTCTCTATACACTATGTACATAGTGCCTATAGAGAAAGTAAAACAGGGTATCATTTTGCATTCCCCAAAAACTTGATACTGATATTTGTCATGTTCTGGTATTTGTACGCCTCATATTTTATTCCTAAACTTGCTGGGGAATACTTTTACTTTCTTTTCCACTTGGACTCGAGATTCACTTTTCCGTTTAGATTGTCAGGTGTCAGATGAATCATTGAGATATCTCATTGCTATTATCGTGTTATATGATTCATTAGGATGTCTCATCGATATTATTCGTCCGCCCCCCTCCCCTCCGGAAAAAACGGCTGGAGCGATTTTCTTCACAATCATTTTGTCGCATCCTTGGAAGATACGACTCTCCTCCTCTTATGTAGGACTGACACCCCTAGGACTTACAAGCGGGCGCCTAGGGGTCAGAAGTCTGTCGCGAAACAACGACACGTAACTACATAATGAAGAACCTGGAACGAGTGGTCAGTCTGAAACCAGTCATGAGCGTGAGGAAGTGGATGAGCGAAATGGATCACAAGAAAGGTGATGGAATGAGTGGCGAAGGAAACCAGAGGATCCGGAGAAAGCCCGCCACCGCAAATCCCATGCGTGTGCCTCGAATCGAACCCGGGCCCCCTAGGTGGGACACGAACGGTCTAACCACTGTGCCACAGCGCCGCCCCTTGGAATATACTGAACTTAAATACCAAATTTGGTATTTATTCGACTTTTCGTTTTTGAGCTTAATGCCCACACACACACAAACAAACACATGGAGATGTATCTCAAAATGCTTTTTTGGATTCAAGAAAACCTCGTGAATCAAAAAAAAAGTATTTTTTGAAAAATGTATGCGCGCGTTTGTGTGTGTGCGTGTCTATGAGGGGGGGCAGTATAGCTCAAAAAAGAAAAGCCCGTCAAATAGAAAACTGGGTATTTAATCTCAGTATTTTGCTAGGATGTGTCCCGCAGATTTTCAAGAAAATTCCCCCCACCTCCAATACCCTTTACGTAGAAAAATTTTCGAAGGTTTTGATTTTCTCAAAAATGGCTCTAAAAATGTTGATTAAAATATCGTATATTAATGATATTTAATGACAAATAAAATGTATATCTTGACTTTTCTGGGAATACCATCTGAAGACATCTTAATTCTGGATGAATTTTGCAGAATTTTGCATAGCTGGTAAATCGTAAGAGATAGACAAAAACTTACTACACAAAAATTTAGATCTCGTTGAAACACATTGTTTGTCACACATGATTTTTTTTCGTAGAGCTGACCATTTTTGAGATATTGCTATTATTTGTGTCTGTTTTAAAATACTCAAAACTTTTTACATATGGGGATATGTGAACGGAAAACGGATTTCATCCACATTCAGCTTTTAATGTCGCTCTAACCCAGTATTACCTTATTTCTTTTCTGCTTACAAGAAAGCATTTCTGCTAATATTTATCTCGATTAGCATGAAGTCGATAGGAGCTTAAGCTTTTTAACAATAATTGGTTACATAAAAGTAGAGAAAGTCATGTGAATATAGCACATCAGATTTTTAATTACTTTCTCTATACGTGCTATGTGCATAGTGTATAGAGAAGGTATTGTATTGCACCCAAAAATTTGATACCGAGATTTCACCGGTAATACATGTTTGGGATCTCCTGAATAAAAAAAAAATGTAGAAAAAGGTCCCCGTGTGTCTGTCTGTCGGTCTGTCATCTGTCTATGTGTGTATGTGTGTGTGTATGTGGGCAGCATAGCTCAAAAACGAAAAGTCCGTTAAATACCAAACTGGGTTTTTTAAGTTATGTATTTTCCAAAGATATTCCGAAGATTTTCAAGAAAATCCCCCACCTCCAACTTATGTGGAAAATTTTTCGAAAATTGTGATTTTCTGAAAAAGGCTCTATTTTGATTAAAATGTCGATTATTAAAGATATTTATATGATAAATAAAATTCATGTCTTGAATTTTCTGGGAATAGCATCTGAAGACATCTTTATTTTGGATTTATTTTTCGAAATTTTGTATAACTGGTAAACCGTAAGAGATAGACAAAAATGTATTTAATATAAAACGTAGATCTCGTTAAAAATCAATTTATCTTATTTATATTTTTTTTCGTGGAATTGGTCGTTTTTTAGATAAGTCGTTTAGTTTTTCTTATTACTGGTTTCAGCTATAAAATACTTTTCTCATATGGGAATTTTTGTCAACTCCTGTCCATACAAACAATGGTACTTAATCACATAGCAACCAGCTTTGGAACTAGCGATTTAGTCTATGGTACTCTCTTGTTTCCTTTTCATTACATGGTACCAAGTAATAAGACTACTTCTGCTGATTTTTTCTGGATTAGCATGAAGTAAATAGAAGAATAAGCTTTTAACAGTAATTTTTGTAGAGATGTTGAGAAAGTCATGTGAACGGAACACATCAGATTATTTTTTCACTGTTTGTAATAAAATTAATCTCTAAATTTCACCCCTGCATTGCTTTAATACCACCAACACAGTATTGCAAGCTGTTACGACTTAATGATACATACCCTTAAGTTCAATCGGTGTCAGCCTCTGGTTCAAATATCTCCAGCAGCAGACTATAGGCCTGATAGACACATGATCTTAATTCCACTGCAGGTAGTTCAATATGTACTTCAGTTGGCGAAGCATTAATCTCTTCAAAACTTTTGTATTTTGTTTGAATATATCTCATCTCTGTGGTAAGATCTGGAATTCTTCTATGAGGGGACAGCAGTGTTGCCCTGAAACAAAATCCATGCAAGCTATACCAACCAATATGCGAGCATGTAGTGTTTCACTCTATAATAATAATAATAATAATAATATAATGAAACACTACGGGTTCTGTGTTTGCATATTTTTCCCTACAAAACTTTGATGTTTTGATTTACGCATTATAGGCACTTATGCGTGCCTATAATGCGTAAGAATAATAATAATAATAATAATAATAATAACAACAACAATAATAATGCAGATCCATTTAAAATCTTTATAGATTAAGTCACATTCAGTACGTACAAATACTGAATACATAGTAAGTAGAGAAGGTATTGTTAAAATATTTTTCGTTTTTTTCAGTTTTTACATCCTTTAAGGTGTCCTTAACCCAAAAATTAAATTTTAGAAAAAGGTGCTTGTGTGAGTCTGTGAACAAGATAACTCAAAAACGAAAAGTTGGTTAAATACCAAACTAGATAGTTAAGTGCAGCAACTTTTAAGGGTAGGACACGAAGTTTTTCAAGAAAATCTCCCTCTCTAAATACGCTTTGCGTGGAAACATTTCCGAAAACGTTCATTTTTCTCAAAAATGGCTGAAATAGTTTTGATAAGGATCACAAGTGAATGTGGCTGTCATACCCAAGTAATTGAAAAACGCCATTATCAATTTTTTAAAATTAAATTTGGAGGTTTTAGAGACCAAGTGTTTTTGCATGTAATAGATGTATAACATTTACGGCAAATTCAGAAGCTTCTATGGAAAGGTGACAAAGTCATACTTAACAGATAATTGTATTCACTAACCCAAATTATCTGTTATGGTATCACAGGACAAAAATGGTGATTATTCAATTAAAAGTGGGAGAAAAGTGCACCAAATTCTGAGCTATCAACGTTTTTGTTAAGATATATGGTATGGTTTATGCCAACTTTCTATAAAAGCTTCAGAATTTAACCTAAATATTATAAATGTATTACATGTAGATAAACCTAGGCTCTAAAACCTCCAAATTTCGTCTTATTCAGAAAATATTGGTAGCAAAATTTGAAAGTGAAGTTTTTTTGATACTTGGGTATGGCATATGTATATTTATTTCCTGGTGTTCTTAATTTCCTTGTACTAAAGCTATTCACACAACAAATATAATGTGTACCTTGAACATTCAGGGAACACGCCTGAAGTCCTCTACATTCGGAATGACATTTGCAAAACTGGTAACACTAAGAGGCCAAATAAACTTTGATTAAAACAAGATTATTCTTGTGCATCAAGACAAACATTAGCAGAATTGTCCTACTGTTGCCTATTAGAAGGAAAATAAGGGAATGCACAGGCAAAACCGATATATTTCAAATGTCGGTCGCTATATAAACCAATTGAAATTCGGGCTTCTTTGCTTGCTAAGAGTAAACAAAAGAGAGACGTAAAGAAAGATGACTTTCCATGTGAAAAGATTTAAACAGCTTAAAACTGAAACCAATAACTCAGAATATCGCGAAAACGGTTTATTCTTTAAAAAATGTAATGGCATAAATTGTGTGTTTTAATGAGATGTTTTCTGTGGTAAGTTCTTGTGTATCTCTTACAATGAATGAATGAATAAGTGTATTTATTAATATAGCAATATCATACATAGAATTTCAACAGTCGCACGGGTCCACAGACCGTACGTGCTTTTGTAATACACATTACAAGCAATATTAAAACAACAACCACAACAAAGAATTAAAAGAGTAAACACGAAAATAAAAAGACAAAGGAAATACACAGTCAAAAGCAATATTAAACAACAATAAAAATTAAGAGTGAATCCGAAAATAAAGATACAAAGATATTCAAATATATCAATTTAAATTTACAGCACAGAGAACACCTTCATAAGTGCACCCTCTTATAATAGATAATTACACTTAAAAGACATATATACACATAATATATACAACCCTAGCACAACAGTGACCTAAGTATGATATAATATACATGTATGTAGAACATTGTAGTCACTTTTGTTTAGTTGATCTTATCCCCCCCCCCCTTCTCTATTGGCAGCCTCCTCAGATCTCAGATGTCTTGCCTTAAGTATAAATTTACCTAGCCCGTCCATGTTTTCCGTGCCTGCCAGTAGCGTCCAACATGCTTCTATCCCTACATTCGCAGTGGTAAAAAATCGCGGCAAATATTTTTCCCGCCATTCCTCCGTACCCCTACATCTTGCCAAGATGTGAGTCCACGACTCTTCCTCCCCGCAAATGGGACAGATTCTTATACCATTCTCGTCAGAAATTTTCGTGCTCCTCCATGCTCCTAGTCTAATCCACGCGAGCCCCTCTCTAATGAGTTTGGTACCGTTTTGATGTATTGCTCCATACCCCACTCCGATTTCAGCCCAGACTGTACTTCTAATGACACCTTCTCTGTGCATTGCGCAATTATTTGCTGTCTGTCAATATCACAGAGACGTTTCTTAATTTTTCTCCAAATACTTCGCCTGTTTTCCTGCCCCGCCATCCAAATGTCTCCCATCCCAATGGTTTCCAACCCTTTCTTTAATTTTGATGCCCACGTCGAATTACCTTCCATTCGCAACTGTTCACGGTAGCAGACTGCCCTAATTAGAGATTGGTTTCCGTGGATGGTTCTCATCCAATATTTAACTGCTCTGATTTTGCACTCTATCGTTTCACTATGTACCCCGAATTCCCTCATTATTCGGCAGTTTGCCATACCCCTCCCTACACCCAGAATTCCTTTCAAAAATTGGGTCCTCACTTGATCCAGATTCCCTGTTTGTTCCCACCCCCATATTTCTCCTCCGTATGTCATCGTGGATCTAACTGTCGCTCCGTATACAGTTTCCATTAAGGTTATGGAGATATTCGGAATTCTGCAGCGTATCCGGAGAGCTTCCGCCGCTTTCACTCTTGCCTTGTGTTTCGTAATGTCAATGTGTTTTGTCCATTTTCCGTTCATTGTAAATGTGAGTCCTAAGTACACAAAGGATTTAACATTGTCCAGTATCTGTCCTGCATATGTCCAAGTCTCCTCCCTGCTATAAACACAACCCTTTTTTAAAGTCATTGCCTTAGTCTTATTCACATTAACTGTAAGTAGCCATTCATCGCAATAGTTCTTAAGTTTGTCCAGTCCTCGTTGCAATCCGTTTACTGTCGTAGAGCACAATACTAAATCGTCTGCGTATAAAAGTGTTGGGATCTGCAAATCCGCTACTACTGGTGCTTGAATATTCTCTGCTATCATTGTATCAGTAATATCATCCACAAAGAGATTAAATAGCAAGGGAGATAAAATACAACCCTGCCTCACTCCCCTATAGCTTCGGCAGCTCTCGGACACCCTGTTTCTGTCGTACTTCACACACAATTGGACATTTTGATATATTGCCTGCAATGCTCTAACCATTTTACTTGATAACCCCTTTCTGCCTAGTTTGTACCATAATGCATTTCGATTGATAGAGTCAAATGCCTTCTTAAAGTCCACAAAAGCACAATGAAGCTTTCCCGCTTAACTATCAGTTGCTTCGTCCTTAAAGTGTCTAATATAAAAGCGGCATCTATGGTACTGTGTCCTTCTCTGAAACCCATTTGAAATTTTGAAAGTTTGCCAAATTTAGATTCCCAGTCCTTTATCCGGTTATATAACACTCTACAATAAATTTTCTCCATAATTGGCAACAGAGTAACCCCCCTATAGTTATCCGGATTTCCAATAGTTCCCTTCCCTTTATAAATGGGATGAATAATGCCCTTTCCCCAGCAGGTAGGGTAATTCCTCTCAATAAACAATCTGTTACATATCTGGAGCATACTCCTACCAAACTCATTAACATTGGCTGCGGCTTTAAAAACTTCCGGGGGCAGCCCATCCAACCCTGGAGCTTTGCCCCCTTACCAGTTATACAAAACTTAAACAAAGTTCTTTAAAGGCTACTTCCAGAAAATTCAGGTATATATATATATATATATATATATATATATATATATATATATATATATATATATTCGTGAAAATATCTTAAACATATGGCATTTTAATCAAAATTGTTAGAGCCATTATGAGAAAATCTAAATTTTCGAAAAATGTTCCATGTAAAGCGTAGTTGGGGTGGGCGATTTTTCTTGAAAATCTTCGTGTCGCATCCTTGCAAGACATTGAAATTAAATACTAAGTTTGGTATCTAGCCGACCTTTCCTTTTTGGGTTATGCTGCCCAAGACACACACACACACACACACACACATTCAGGGACATGTTTTTAATTTTTTTTCACTTTATACATTGTGCATACGTGCTAGAGAAAGTAAAAATTTAGATCTTCTTAAAATATAGCCTTTATATAAAAATGTTATATAAATAACATTTCAGAGACATTCCCTGTTATTGGTTTCAATTTTAAACCACCTTTCTCAGTCGGGAAGTCCTCTTCCGTGTATACCTCTTTTGTTTTACTCCTGGCTTGGAAGAGAATCGAATTTGAATGACAATCGCATAGCAACAGCTTTTTAAAGATTTGACAATTGTTTTAGCCTAGTGTATTCACATATTTCCCTTCTACTTGTAAAAACGAATTAATAAAGCCGTGTCTATCTTGTTAGCATTGTGTAGACAAAAAAAATGATATTTTATAAGAGAAGTTGGTTTGCAGAACAGATAGAGAAATTCATTTGAATAGAACATATCAGATTTTCATCATAAGTATATAAGACTTGGGTCGTATTGAATCTGTTTTATAATTTAGCAGTAATTAATGGAATTTTTATTTGTTTATGTTTTGACCCACTCCTTGTTGGCGCCTTTATTCTGCACGTGCAGAAAGATTTCACGTGCCGTTTATAATTTTATAAGTACATATGCACCTCGTTCAACATTAATAATTATAAAAAGCTAATGCTCTTAGTTCGCATAACTTTCATTAGTTGTTCCATATACAAAAGATTATTCCTTTATCTACATCATGCTAATCGAGATACATATTAGAGGAATTTGTCTTATTACTTATATCGTGTAAGTAGAAGGTGAACAAGGAATACATTAGGCTAAAGCTATGGCCAAATCTTTTAAAATATGGTTGCTATATGAAACAATTGAGATTCTGTTCGCTTTGAGAAAAGTTAGGTGGTATAAAAATGAAGCCAGTAATAAGGAATATCTCGAAAATGGTGAACTCTGTAAGAAAAGCATTTATGACTTAAAGTATGTGTTTTATCGAGTTCTTCTTTTTGTGGTAATATTTTGTCTAGCGCTTTGGCAGAGTGGTTCGACCGCTCGCCTCCCAGCTAAGCGGGCTTCGACTCCGATCGCCCACATGTGGGATTTGTGGTGGGCAAAAGGGCGTCTGGGTGTTTTTACTCCAGGTCCTCCGGTTTTCCTCGCCACTCATTCCACCAATTGCTCCATCATCACCTTTCCTATCAACCTTATCGCTTTCATTTCATTACATCCACTTCCTCACGCTCATTCCTAGCTGCTGACCGACCACTCTTTCTAGGTTCTTACTCTTTTGTTACGTGTCGTTAGCTTCCCGACAGGCTTCTGACCCCTAGACATCTGCTTGTAAGTTTCAGTCCTACATACGGAGAGGGTAAGCCAACTGCATAACGTAACGTGACGAAAGATCTTTTCTATCGCTTACGGTTTAACCGTTATGTAAAATTCTGAAAAACCCATCCAATATAAAAAGGTCTTCAGAGGCTATTCCCAGGAAATACATATGTGTGCATTTTATTTGTGATATAAATATATTTAATATATGGCATTTTAATTGAAATCGTTACACCATTTATGAGAAAAATAAAACTTTCAAAAAATTTTACACGTAAAGGGTAGTTTGCATTGGAGAAATGTTCTTGAAAAATTTTCGTTTCGCATCCTTGGAAGATATTAAACATAAATACCAAGTTTGGTATTTAATGGTCTTTTCGTTTTTGAGCTATGCTGTCGATAGACACACACACACATACACACACACACACATGGACCATTTTATAAAAGTTTTTCTGACTCAGGGGGCTCAAAACATAGGTATATTTCTAGTGAAATGTTGACATCAAATTTTTAGGTGGTGTACAATATCTTCTCTGGCTAATATAGATATTCTATGTACATACGTGCTAGAGAAAGTAAAAACACATTTAAAATTTATTATAGACCTGAGCCATTAATTACAGTTGGTATAAAAGGTACATACCTGTAAGGATACCTGCGTCCACATAGACACGTATGGTAGATTCTGCAAACCAATTTGTTACGAACAATGCCTGTGTGACACATGAAAATGTCACCATAGGCTGACAACAATTTATATGTCATTAATTGCAACAGAATGTTACAGCCTTCGTAAATATGTTGCTCATGCGCCGATCTCAGATGAGTATGGTAATCCTGCCATAATCCCTCCCAGCGGCAAGGTCTTGTACCACCTACTCCAATTACGATACACCCAACCCGCGTATTCCACTTCTCCTTTCTTCATGCAGAACAGCACATGAAACAATATTTTAACAGCAGATTAAAAGCCTTATACCGTCAATCTCAAACGTGCTAAAGTATGGCCAGAGACTGGAAGTTAGGCATTACAAGGGCACTATTTATATTTTGAGCCCAATAATAAAAAATCTGATGTGTACCAATCACATGACTGTCTCCATATCCCTGCAACAAATAATTCTTAAAAAGCTTATACTTCTATTTACTTTATGCTAATCAGAAAAAAATAGCAGAAATAATCTTATTACTCGCATCCTTGTAAGTAGAAGCGAAATAAGGGAGTACCATAGGTTAAAGTGATGGTCAAAAGCTGGTTGCTATGTGACTGAAGTTCCTTTGTATGTATGGACAGGAGTTGACAAGTTCCTGTATGAGAAAAGTATAAGGTTTTTAAATCTGAAACCAATAACAAGGAATATTTCAAAAACGATCCACTCCACGAAAACAATTAATATAACGTAACTTGTATGCTTTAATGTGCTCTACATTTTCTGCTAGATAAGCTTTTGTCTATTTCTTACGGTTTGTCAGTTATACCAAATTCCGTAAAATGCATCCAGAATAAATAGTCTTCAGAGGCTAATCCCAGAAAATTCAAAATATACATTTTATTTGTGAGGTAAATATTTTAATATACGTATTTTAATCAAAGTCGTTAGAGCCATTTTTGAGAAAATCAAAATTTTTGAAAATGTAACAGGGTAGTTGGAGGTGGAGGGATTATTTTTAAGTCTTCGTATCGCATCCTTGGAAGATACTGAACTTAAATATCAAGTTTGGTATTAATCGGACATTTAATTGAATTATGCTGTTCACAAATATACACTTACGCGCGCGTGCACACTCACACTCACGCAGACCTTTTTCCGAAAATTCTTTTGTTGTATTTAGGGGGACCCAAAACATGTATTTCCGGTGAAATCTTGATATCGAATTTTTGTGTGCATTACAAAATGTTCTCTATACGTCATGTGCATAGTACTCGTAGAGAAAGTAAAAATAATAATTGGTCCTTGTTAATTGCTTTATTGTGTCTCGAAATATTCTCCTTTATCATCAACGTACTTTCGTATGCGTTCGAACCATTTGTCATAGGATTTTTTTCCAATTTGCTTGAGACACCTCCAAAATATGGTTTTTGAATACATTAATGCTTCTTCTGCCGACAAAACTACTTGTCCTCGCATTTTATTCTTGATATTTGCGAACAAACACAGGCATTGGCTGCTAAATCAGGACTGTACGGTGGATGAGTCATCAGTTTCTATTGAGGTCCTTAGGGGTTACTTTTTATAGCAACAGCATTTATATTTACGTATTACCGTGAGGGAAAATATCCTTTTGAGGAGCTACAGTAAGATAAAGATGTAGTGACTCCAGGTCATGAGGACAGCATTAACCGGCCGGGCGGGTTCGAGGCACTCACCACGTCACACCCACAATCCTCCACCCCATCCATGACGTCTGTGGCTGGGCGGTAGGCACAGGTTCCTTTTGAGCTGTCGTATTCGATACTGAGATTTCACCGAAATATATGTTTTGAGGTCCCCTGAGTTCAATAAAAGAATTTATAGAAAAAGGTCCGCGTGTGTGTCTGTCAGTGTATGTGTGTGTTCGTGTGTAGGGGGGCAGTATAGTCCAAAAAACGAAAAGTCTGTTAAATACCAAACTTGGTACTTAAAGTTGAGTACCTTCCAAGGATGCGACACGACGATTTTCAAGAAATCCCCCACCCCCAACTACCCTTTACATCGAACATTTTTCGAAATTTTTGATTTTCTCAAAAATAGCTGTAACGATTTTGATTAAAATATCTTATGTTTAAGATATGCTTAAGACAAACGAAATGTATATCTTCAATTTTATGGAAATAGCCTTGAAGACCTCTTCATTCTGGATGAACTTTGTATAACCGGGTAAACCGTAAGAGATATATAAAAACGCACTACATTAAATTTCTAGTTAGTATTAGATTTCATTAAAGAACACTATTTATGTTCCTATAAAGGTTGTCTTTTTTGTTTGTTTTTTTTCGTTTTCGGGATTTTCTGAGTCATTTGTTCCAATTTTAACTTTTCTCAAACGGGAAGACATCATTCTTGTCGTTCTCGTTTGTTTAGTCCTGGCAAGTAAAGAGATTGAAATTTTGATTGTTTCACATAGCGACCGGCTTTTAAAGGACGAGACTATCACTTTAGTGCGTGTATTTTTTTATTTCGCTTCTACTTACAAGGAAGCTAGAACAAACACTCCCTTCTACTTAGAAGGAACCAAGTAATAAGGAGCATTTCTTCTAATGCTTATGTCAATTATCATGAATTAGACAGAAGAATAAGCTTTTTAACAATACTTTGTTACAGAGATGTAGAGAAAGTCATGCAATGGAACACATCAGATTTTTTTTCATAAGCATATATGTTTTAAAAATTATTTGTAGAGGCTTTCATACATATTAGTAACTAGTACGTGATATTTCAAGTACTTCATTTGGTGCTCATTGCTTTTGTTTTACACACATTATTTTGGAATACTTACCTTGTCAAATGTCTAGCAGAAGTTATTTGAAACTTGACCTCAATAACTTTCCCTGAGCTTCTCCTTTCTGTTACTGCTTCAGCTCCAAACTGAACTGTATATGCAGAGCCGGTTTTCATTTTAAGCGCTTTATACCATTTCTGGGAATCAGCTTCTTCTGATTCTATAACAGGACCTTCTGTTGCAGATTGAAGGAAGCACCTGAAAAAGTGTTACTTAAAATTAATACAGTCGTAGGGTACATTTATCCTTTGTCACCTATCCAAGGGACAGATTTTGATGCATCGCTTGCAAAATCATATTTGTATATTTTTATTAAAATGTATACCATTTTTATGCACTATAATATTTATATTTTTATTTTATACGACGGGCGTTTATAAGTCTTTACAAAATCCAAGAAATTACACTCGTGGAATCGAAAAACTTGTATTTAGCAACCTCGTTTATTATTAGATGGCAGTTAAATTTTCAGCTATATCCATAAAATATATATAAAAAGCGAGTTTGGTGCTGTGATTAACCACTTCTTTTTTAAAAGACTTCACACTCAAAGAGATAAAAGCCTTTGACAACTCCTGTATTTGTAACAATTTACAATTAGATAAATCAATTTAAACCTTGCAGTACATACTGAAATGATGAACATCGTTCCGGACGTCCACTAGAAGTGACTTCCTCCGACATCATTGACAAAATCCAGTATATGGTTTTGAGTTGCCGACGAATTAAAGTGCGCGAAAGAGCATTTCACAAGGTACAGAGTTTTCAATTTTGCATCAAAAATTGGTTCTAACAAAAGTAACGGCAAGCTGGGTGCCGTGTTTGCTCTCAATGTAGAAGAATAAACACAATCGTGTGATCGATTCGGAAACTGGTTTGGCATTTTTCCATCGCATTCATACATAACTGTGGATGAAATATAGATACACTACTACACTCCAGAGACAAAAGTGCGGTCGAAACAATGGGATTTTAAAGGCGAACCGGTTCCGAAGAAGGCAAATGTGAAATTTGTAGACAAGGTGATGGCCTTGGTTTTTTGGGGATGCATACGGAATCATGTATATTGTTTACTTGCAGAAAGGAATAACGATACACGGAAAGTATTATGCATCCTTATTGCATCGGTTGAACGGAGAAATCAGGAAAAGCTCATCTGAAAAAGAAAAAGATTCCTTTCCATCAAGACAATGCAAGGCTGCCCCACCCGTGCAGTTTAAGGTAATGTGAATTAAGGTTCGAATTACTACAACATCTACTATATTCGCCACATTTGGCCCCCAGGGTCTTTTTAATTTCTCGATACGTACTATGTATATAGTGTATAGAGAAGGTATTGCACTCCACCCAAAAATTCGATACCGAGATTTCGCCGAATATATATGTTTTTGGGGTCCCCTGTATCCAAGAAAAAAGCATTTTCAGACAAAGGTCCGTGTGTCTGTGAACACGATAGCTCAAAAATGAGAAGTCGGTAAAATACCAAAGTTGGTATTTAAAAACCTTATACTTTTCTCATACGGGAATTTGTCAGCTCCTGTCCATACGACCAAAGAACTTCAGGCACATAGAAACCAGTTTTTGACTGTCACTTTAACCTATGGTACTCCCTTATTTCGCTTCTGCTTACAAGGAAGCAAGTAATAAAACTATTTATGCTAATTTTTTTCTAGATTAGCATGAAGTAAATAGAAGAATAAGCTTTTTAACAATAATTTGATGCAGAGATGTAGAGAAAGTCATGTCAATGGAGCACATCAAATGTTTTCAAATATCCCCATAAAATGCCGGTTTTACATTAAATGAGTTTACAAATATATCTGTCATGACATTCTAACTATTCCGTTAAATTTGTCTAATTATTGTCTAACTATTTTACTTTCTCTAGCACGTATATACAATGCACATATTAGGTAAAGAAGGTGTTGCATTTCACCCAAAATTTGGATTTAGAAATTTCTTTGGAAACATAAAAAAACATTTTTAAAGAAAAAAACTCTGGGCCTGAATGCGCGCGTGTGTGTGTGTGTGTGTGTGTGATCACGAGTACTCAAAAACGAAAAATCAGAAAAATACCAAACTTGGTACTTAAGGTTCGGTATCTTCCAAAGTTGTGACATGAAGATTTTGAAAAAATCCGCCCACCCCCAACTATCTTTTATATGTAAAACTTTTCGAATTGTTTTTTCCTCAAAAATGGCTCTAACAATTTTGAATAAAATGTCGTATATTAAAGTTAGTCAAATAAAATGTATATCTTGAAAAATTTATGGAATAATTTATATTGATATAATAAATTCTTGTAAAGATAATCGGAAGAGAAATTATGGCTTTCCGGGAAAAGTCTCTGAAGACATTTTTATTCTGAATGAATTTTGCGGAATTTTGATAACTGGTAAACCATAAGAGATAGACAAAAATTTACTTATAAAACTTGTAGAGCTAGTTAAAACACAAAATGTATGTTATATATCATTTTTTCCTGGAGTTGGTTGTTTTTGAGAAATTATTTGTTATTGATTTCAGTTTTAAAATAATTTTCTCATAGGGCAACTTGCCAACACCTGTCCAAACAAACAAACAAACGGATTTCTATATCATAACAGCCATATCTTAAAACATTTGACTGTCGGTTTAGCCTAGTGTATTCTCTTATTTCTCTTATAAGAAACTAAGTAATTACATCATTTCTGTTAATGTTTATCTCAATAAGCATGAAGTAGATAGAAAAATAAACTTACTAACAATAATTTGTTACAAAGATGTAGAGAAAGTCATGTGAATGGAACACATCATATTTTTAGAAAAATGTTCGTGTGTCAGTCTGTCTGTCTGCCTGTGGACAGCGCAGGTCAAAAAGGAAAAGACTGTAGCTCTTATCTTCAATATCTTCCAAGGACGCGACTCAAACATAATCAAGAAAATCCCCCTAACAGAATTCTAGCTTAAATTGTGATATAAATAATAATTTTGATTTATAAATGCATTATTCCGATAAAAATGAATCATAGAGTGCACTTTTAAACATATTCCCCTACCAATGAAAGCAGACATATCATATTTTATTAACCCTAATTATTGTAGAAATTTATTAGTATTCGTATTCTCCTAAATTCTTAGTTTTTTAAAATGTATTAATTTATTACTCAAAATTGGAGTATTCTTTCGAAAACGTATATAATCATTTTGTTTAATGTACATTTAAGAAGAAGTATGCACATTTTGAAACAAGTTAGTAAAATGCTACATCGTGTGGAGAATTGCAAGTATGAAAAAGTGTTGAAAAAATCCGATGTGTTACACTCACATGACTTTCTCTAGCTGCTCTACAAAGTTCTTACAAAATATTATTCTTCTTTCTACATAATGCTAATCGAGACAAACATTAGCAGAATGTTTTTACTACGTATGTATTTCCTTATAAGTAGAAGAGAGCTAAGAGAGTGAATTAGGCTAAAGTGATAGTCAAATGTTTTAAAAGCTATCGTAATGCAATTTTCATTGCAAATTGCTTCTTTGCTTGTCCAGGAATAGAACAAAAGAAAAACGACACTTCCTGTCTGAAAAAAAAAATCTGATGTAATCCATTCATATGACCTTTATATTTCTGCAACAAATTTTTGTTAAAAAGTTTATGTGCTTCTATTTACTTCATACTAAGTGAGAAAAAATTAGCAGAAATAGTCTTATTACTTGCTTCCCTGTAACTAGAAGCGAAATAAGGGAGTAACAAAGGTTAAAGTGATAGAAAAGATGGTTGCTATGTGACTGAAGTTCCTTTGTTTGTATGGACAGGAGTTGACAAATTCCTGTATGAGAACAATATAACTTTTTAAGGCTGAAACTAAAAACAAGGAATATCTAACAAAACCATCAACTCCACGAAAAAATTGTATATAACATAAATTGTGTGTTTTAATGTGCTCTACATTTATTGAGTGGTAAGTTTTTGTCTATCCCTTACGGTTTACCAGTTACACAGTATTCCGTAAAATTCATCCAGAATTAAGTAGGCTTCAGAGGCTATTCCCAGTAAATTCAAGATATACATTTTATTTCTCAATTATAAATATTTAATATATTATATTTTAATCGAAATCGTTGGAGCCCTTTTTTAGAATATCAACATTTTCGAACATTTTTCCATGTGAAGGTAGTTGGGGGGGGGGTTCTTGAAAATCTTTGTGTCGCATCCTTTGAACATACTGAACTTAAATACACAGTTTGGTATTTAACGGTCTTTTTGTTTTTGAGCTATGCTACCCACAGACCACAGACACACACATACACACAGACAGACACACACAAACGGGCAATTTTTCTAAAAATGCTTTTTTGGATTCAGGTGGTATCAAAACGTGTATTTCCGGTGAAATTTCGGTATCGAATTTTTGGGTACAGTGCAATACCTTCTCTATACACTATGTACATAGTACGTATAGAGAAAGTAATAAAAATACTTCACAATTGAAACCAATAACAAGGAGTATCTGGGAAACGGTTACTTCCACAAACATATAATTTGTGTGTTTTGACGAGATATACATTTTTTGTATAGTAACTTTTTGTCCATCTCTTACGGTTTAGAAATTAAGCAAAATTGGCCAAAATTCATCCAGAATAAAGAAGTCTCCAGAGGTTGATCCCAGAAAATTCAAATTATACATTTTATATGGGATCTAAATAGCTTTAATATACGGGCATTTAATCAAAATCATTTGAGCCATTTTTATAAAATCAAAATTTTCGAAAATGTTTCCTAGATAGTTTGTGACAAGAGGGTATACTTGCAATTATTTCAAGAGTTTCAAAACCACTTTATCGCTTTATGTTTTTTGTATTGCCTCTTCTTTTTTTAATACTTAACGTCCTATAACCTGAGAATAACTTTTCTCGGGCTATCAGCCAGGTGAATTCTGGAATAATTTCCAAGCTTTCAAGAGCTAACGTCGCTCTCATCTTCAGGGAATGAGTAGAGCTAACGTCGCTCTCATCTTCAGGGAATGATGTAGAGACTCCGGGTACGCCTTATATATAGTAGTCCGGAGGGGGGACCGGCCAGATGCCGCTCTGTGATTGGCCCGGGTCCGGCATGGGAGGCGTTGACTAGGAACCAATGGTCTCCGTTGCTGGGACGGACTGCTCTGATTGGCCCGTTGCCAGATGTGAAGCTGTATTAAAACTAGGGCTAGCTTTTGGCAGTTTCACAAATCTTTGCGAGTGTTTGCTGAGCACCGAACTCCAAATGCCATTCACCTGCAAGCCGCTGTCTCTGTTGATGTTATTTTCTTCGTATTTAATAGCTATGGCTTCTTTGATGGAGCGGTCCCAATAGCTTGAAGACTTAAACATGGTGGTTGTGTCGCCCAGTCTTGGTCTGTGTCCTTCTTGGATGCAGTGCTCCGCAAGACCAGATTTTTCTG
Organism: Hymenopus coronatus; assembly: GCA_030762935.1. Lineage (NCBI taxonomy): Eukaryota > Metazoa > Arthropoda > Insecta > Mantodea > Hymenopodidae > Hymenopus > Hymenopus coronatus. The sequence goes on from CM060895.1 coordinate 35,808,421, forward strand.
GGTACATCAGGCGGATGTAGCTCTCATGCGCTTTGCATCTTTGTTCAATCGTTCTCCCCGTCTGTCCGATGTAGGCTCTACCACATTCACATGGAATGCGGTATACCCCAGGAATCTTGAGGCCAAGGGAGTCTTTGACCTGTCTTAACATATTTCGAATTTTATTGGGTGGCTTGTGTATAGTCTTGATGTTGTATTTGCCCATCATTCTACTCAGTTTACCAGACAAATGACCTGTATATGGGAGGTAGGCTTTACGTTGTTTCTTCGTGTCTTGTGACTCATCTAGCTGGGATGCATTACGCTGTGCACAGTTTGTACTGACAGTGGCCCGTTTTAGTGCCCTGTTGATGCTGCTCTTGCTATATCCATTTTTCTCTAGGCTGGTTCTGAGATACTGAAATTCTTTAGGGAGGTTTTCACTGTCTGAGATGCGGAGCACTGCATCCAAGAAGGACACAGACCGAGACTGGGCGACACAACCACCATGTTTAAGTCTTCAAGCTATTGGGACCGCTCCATCAAAGAAGCCATAGCTATTAAATACGAAGAAAATAACATCAACAGAGAGAGCGGCTTGCAGGTGAATGGCATTTGGAGTTCGGTGCTCAGCAAACACACGCAAAGATTTGTGAAACTGCCAAAAGCTAGCCCTAGTTTTAATACAGGCTCACATCTGGCAACGGGCCAATCAGAACAGTCCGTCCCGGCAACGGAGACCATGGGTTCCTAGTCAACGCCTCCCATGCCGGACCCGGGCCAATCACAGAGCGGCATCTGGCCGGTCCCCCCACCGGACTACTATATATAAGGCGTACCCGGAGTCTCTACATCATTCCCTGAAGATGAGAACGACGTTAGCTCTTGAAAGCTTGGAAATTATTCCAGAATTCACCTGGCTGATAGCCCGAGAAAAGTTATTCTAATACCGCCGCCAGGAAAGCTTCAAGTCATGGTTCACACACTTCTACGGGGAGGCAGGCTACCACAGTATTCGTCAGTTTGAAGACCTACGTTTGAAGAAGGCCAATCAGCTGGCCAACCTGGCCTTCCTGATGAGATGCAGAGACCGGAACGTGGTTCCACGATTCGCCACTTTACGAGACCCAATCCACAACAAGACAGTGGAGAGGATCCTTCGACGCACCAGCATGACACTGGTAAGAGAGAGACTGCATTATGCACGATATGTTTTGGATAAAATTGACCGGGACCTATTGGCCCTACACCTGGATATTGCTTCGCGCGTTGCGCCATCAGTTTGGGATTGGATCGATGCTTCGACAAGAGCACGCGCAAACTTACAGCTATCAAAATCAACGGCCAGGCAAACCAGGAAGTTTGCGCGCCTAGCCGTAACACAAGATCCCCCAGCAACATTAGAGCATCATCGAGTCGTCATCAACTTGTCAGACAAGGAACTGGACTCGGACTCGATCGCAGTACTAGCGAAGGGGTTGAACTTCGCACCGGCTCCACGGAAAATTCCTTTGATCGACATCATCAGCGGGATAGAACAGGCAATTCAAACGTTGCCTAAAGAAATTGCAGATGACATCAGGCAGGAAACAGTACTTGCAATAAAGAAAGCAGCACCACCAAAATCCAACATCACCAAAGAGGAAAGAACAGCCCTGAAATCTCTACGAGACGACGAGAATGTACTCATTCTACCAGTGGAGAAGGGAAACGCTGCAGTGGTTCTTTCCTGTGAGGACTACAATAACAAAATTTCACAATTGCTACAGGACCCAGCATATCGGCCACCAAAACGTGACCTTACGGCAGCCATCGTTAAGAAAACTTCAGCTCTTCTGAGGAAGACACAATTTCCCGCTGAAACCATCAAGGATCTAACCACACCTGCAGCTGTTCCTCCGAGACTATATGGCTTGCCCAAGGTGCACAAGGAGGCTGTGCCAATTCGGCCAATCGTCAGCGCTATTGGGAGCCCCACTTACAACCTTGCAAAACACCTCACCAAGTTGCTGCAGCCATTGATAGGAACCTGCCCTCATCATGTGGTCAACTCGTCAGCATTCGTAAAGACGATTCAGACATTAAGGGTGAAACCGAGTGATTTACTGGTCAGTTTTGATGTGGTGTCTCTGTTCACCAGGGTCCCGCTGCTAGACTCTCTCCAGCTCCTAGAACCACACTTCACCCAGCAGGTCATTGCATTATTCAAGCACACGCTCACGTCGACCTACTTTCTTTACCGCGGACAATATTACGAGCAAACGGATGGAGTGGCTATGGGCTCTCCTCTCTCACCAGTCATAGCTAATTTTTACATGGAAGCGTTTGAGCATCAGGCCTTAGATTCAGCAACTCTAAAACCGGTTGCCTTCTACAGATACGTGGACGACACCTTCGTCATCTGGCCTCACGGGGAATACACGCTACAGGACTTCTTGAACCATCTAAACAGACAGCATCCAAACATCAAGTTTACTATGGAAATTGAACAGGAAGGGAAGTTACCATTCCTGGACATATTAATACGCCGAAAGCCCGATGGTTCCTGGGCCATAGTGTGTACCGGAAGCCCACACATACCGATCTATATTTAAACGCAAACAGTTGCCACCACCCAGCTCAACGAAACACAGTTCTATCGACGCTTGCACACAGAGCAGTAGCCATCTCAGACAGTGAAAACATCGCTAAAGAATTTCAGTATCTCAGAACCAGCCTAGAGAAAAATGGATACAGCAAGAGCAGCATCAACAGGGCACTAAAACGGGCCGCTGTCAGTACAAACTGTGCACAGCGTAATGCATCCCAGCTAGATGAGTCACAAGACACGAAGAAACAACGTAAAGCCTACCTCCCATATACAGGTCATTTGTCTGGTAAACTGAGTAGAATTATGGGCAAATACAACATCAAGACTATACACAAGCCACCCAATAAAATTCGAAATATGTTAAGACAGGTCAAAGACTCCCTCGGCCTCAAGACTCCTGGGGTATACCGCATTCCATGTGAATGTGGTAGAGCCTACATCGGACAGACGGGGAGAACGATTGAACAAAGATGCAAAGCGCATGAGAGCTACATCCGCCTGATGTACCCAGAAAAATCTGGTCTTGCGGAGCACTGCATCCAAGAAGGACACAGACCAAGACTGGGCGACACAACCACCATGTTTAAGTCTTCAAGCTATTGGGACCGCTCCATCAAAGAAGCCATAGCTATTAAATACGAAGAAAATAACATCAACAGAGACAGCGGCTTGCAGGTGAATGGCATTTGGAGTTCGGTGCTCAGCAAACACTCGCAAAGATTTGTGAAACTGCCAAAAGCTAGCCCTAGCTTTAATACAGGCTCACATCTGGCAACGGGCCAATCAGAGCAGTCCGTCCCGGCAACGGAGACCATTGGTTCCTAGTCAACGCCTCCCATGCCGGACCCGGGCCAATCATAGAGCGGCATCTGGCCGGTCCCCCCACCGGACTACTATATATAAGGCGTACCCGGAGTCTCTACATCATTCCCTGAAGATGAGAGCGACGTCAGCTCTTGAAAGCTTGGAAATTATTCCAGAATTCGCCTGGCTGATAGCCCGAGAAAAGTTATTCTCATACCGCCGCCAGGAAAGCTTCAAGTCATGGTTCGTCCTATAACCTGGTTGATCATATCGGGCGATGAATAAATCGATGAAACGATGCTCAAAAGATATCGGTCAATGGAGCTTAAAGTTACTTGACGTTCGTCTTCTGAACTCACCCTAAGCGAGATTCGAACTCGCGATCTTTTTAATGTGAGGCAGACACACTACGTACTCCCACACTACCGAAGCGGGCGTTACATATTGTGTGTTCAAAATGTTCCATATGATGCAATTTTTGCTCTATTTTATTGAAATTGTTCAGAGATACACCTAAAGTAAAGGTATTAAAATGTTGGTTTCCTTTATCGGTTATTATTAGAGAAACATAATCAGAATAATGTGCTAAAAATAGTAAAAATGTTCTTTCTAACGAATTTATAATTGTTCTCGAAAACTAAAACAGCAATAAAAAATACGTTGTTCTTAAATATTTAGTTATATCAGTAAATTGCTAATGTTTTCATCGTCTGGAGCATTTTGTTTATGATTAAGATTATCAAACAATCAATAGCTTAAAAATGACTAGAAATAGTGCACCAAAAATAGGTATACATATTTTTGTTTTGGTGTTTTACTTGTAGTATATCCAAAATATATGTTCATTCATATAGAACATGCATGGGTAAAATCGGCTCAAAAGGGCCACTCCACTGAAACGCGCTCTTGCCTCACACCACCAGCCTCCGACACAACTCATTCAGTGGCAAGTATGACGTCTTCGGGATGTCTGTTTCATGAAGAGTGGTGGAGTAACAAAACAGGAACATCTGATGACTAACATAAATATAAAGCATTACAATATCAAACGCCATTTTAATCAGAAGCATAAAGCAAACTTTGGTGATCTCTCAGATATTGAGTTATAATTTCAAAAGGTCCTTTCTGAATGCTCGAATTTGTAGACGTAGAAAAAGGACGATATGATTCCACTTCCTAGAGGTTTAATATCTTATTAGTGTATTAGGTATCCGGAACTGAAGTTATATAAAAAAGTTGAGTGTATATTTGATGTATTTGATGCAATTTAATTCAAACTCATGTATAATATTTAGTAATACTATATCTTAAATACGTTTCATATCATTTCTCATATGGTTGGAGAGAGAACTAAGCTTAACGAAGTGAAATTGAAGTCATACACACCCCTGAGTGAAACCTCCAGAGAGAAGATATTACCTCAAGTTTATATTGAGTTTAAAACAAAAGATTTTAAAACAGTTAAGGCTAAATAACAATGGAACTTTAATGGTATATTTATTACGAAATGTTAATCATAATGCAGCGTAAGATAAAGGAAACTTATAAACTTGAAGATCATGTGATTTGCCTAACCACAGAAGGTGGCTGTAATAATTATTGTATGCAAAATGAGTTTGATATAAACAAAGTAAGGTATACCAGTGTAGACATTACTGCTACCGCGCAGGTGGAATGAAGCTACCGCTGCGCTTGTTGTATCAAAACAATTTGTCACTCGGCGGGAGAATGTTGGGTGGGTAAGGCACATTCAGTCGCTACCTCTCCTGTCGTCTCCATGCAGGATACACAATTATAAATTTCACTTTAAGGCTAACGGAAAGAAAAATCAAATTTTTTATATAAATTTCATAAAATAATTTAAGCATTCTTGAATACAAAATTGGTCACCGGTCACCGTTTTTAAATACCTTAAGCCACGGGAGTTACAGCAAAGCATTACAGGTGAAACTCTACTGTACTCGGCAAGAAAATCTTCAATTTGAGAGATTCATTTGCATCATGCAAAGTAAAAACGAAGTTGTGCAGAAGAAAAGAAAAGAGAAGTCAGCAGCAGGGGTGACCAGAAGCAAAGCTAGGACCCAACCTACCAATCTGGTGGATTTTAATATGAGCCATGCATTCAAATCTTTCCTCGCTATTGATATTTTAAGCATTGTTCCTCCTGTAAAATGTTCCATATGCAACAGTTTTTCTGTTACACAAATAAAATTTGATGTACATGTCCACAGAGGTACAATGAATAAGGATTGCTCTATGTTTACGCTCAGGTGTATTAATCACACTTTTTTCAATTTTTGAGACGCAGAAATTATATTTTTATGATAAGAAACATTGAAAATTTTAAATAGTTTTGGGGCCTAAACCAAAGGAGACGCAGAGAAATCCAGGGAAATTTCAAAAATTAGAAGTATTATGAACCCAGGGTTAAAATATTAGACAGCACTTTTATTTTATTTATTTTTTTTTTTTCGTAAGGGACTGCTTTAGTGCCGTGACTAAACATAAGCAAATTTGATCATAACTTCCAAAACATTAGAGCAAATTTCACTCATTCTTCTCTAAGGGTTTGGAAAGTATGGTCAATTTTGTTTATACTTTTATCACATCACTAAAGCTTTCACTAAAACTTGTGTCTAATATTTTAAACCTTTGTTTCACAATATCTTTAGTATTTGCCTGCGTTTTTCTGCGTCTCCTTTGGTTTAGTGCTCCAAAAATGTTTAAAGCCTTGAATGTGATTTTTTTGTTATAAAATATAAATGTTATATTTGAAAATTGAAAACATATGCATAAATACATCTGACGGTAAAACCTAGAGCAATTCTTATTCACTGTACCTCTGTGGACTTGTACAACAAATGGGAAACGTGAGAGTCAGTTCAGGAATTCAGTTCTATGCCGGCATGCTGCCACGGTAGCTCAGTGGTAGGACAACCGGCTAGTGACCGAGAGATCCTTGGTTCAAATCCCGGCTATGGCATCGAAGTTTTCTGTCTGGCTCTACCTATTCAACTCTTGTGTGAAAAAACAATTAAATCGATAATAATTACCAATAATAGTTTGCTATACCATCAATCCTGTGACTTAAAGTACTTACAAAATTGTAAATTGCCATAGGAATATGTCATCTCAAATTAATTTGAGATCAAATTCCGGCTATGGATTGAATTTTTCAATCTGACTCTAGAATTATAGCAAATGTTATTTGTGTAAGCGAATAACTGCCCCACAAGGAACATTTTGAATGCATGCCTCACATTAAAATCCACCAGGTTGGTAGGTCAGACCCTCAGCTGTCCTTTTCTTCTCCTCTGTTGTTGTGTTTTCTGTTCTTTTCTTCTTACATTGCTGTTTTTCTTCTGTACAACTTCTTTTTTTTACTTTGCATGGTGCAATTGAGATCTCGTTGTACTGAAGTCTTTCTTGCCGAATCCAGTTTCACTTCTAATGCACTAAGGCATGTGGCATGTGGCAGTTATATCTTTTTTGTATTCAGGAATGTTTAAATTATATTATGGAATTGAATTAAAACTGTCGATATGTTTAATGAAATGTGAGCACTTAAGAAAGCTCACCTATAACGACAGGGCCGATCACTCAACATTGTGCAGACAAGGTCGCCCTCATGGAAGATGCAGTAGCAATAGTACTCGTCCTCTGAATACTGCAGTACTCCACACTGCATTGGTTGCACAATTATCCAGTCACCAACACTAAATGCTGCCATGTGCTGTTTAATCAAGTGGTCCCGCAATTTCAAGCTTCTTCCAATCCAGGGACATCCCTCGGTAGGACGGCATTCATTTAGGGCGCAGAGAGACAGTGGAGGCCCCAGCTCAGGAGCTCTGGAAAAAAATAATCCCTTGTTACTTTCGGATGATGAAACTGCACATTATACCAACACATATAATCATCTAATCAAGATAAACATTGCCAGAATTTGTCCAATTACTTGTTTCTTTGTAAGTAGAATGGAAATAAGAGAATGCACAGGCTAAAGCGATAGTCAAATCTTTTAAAAGCCCATCGCTATATGAAACAGAATTCGATTCTCTTTTATTACTAAGAATAAACAAAAGAGAGGGGAAAAGAAGGATGACTTAAAACTGAAATTAACATCTCATGATTTCTTGCAAATGGTTAACTTTACAAAAAAAAATTACATGATATAAATTTTGTGTTTCAACGAGGTCTATATTTTCTGTGTAGTAAGATTTTGTCTATCTCTTAGATTTAGCAGCTATACAAAATTCAGAAAAAAAATCATACAGAATAAATAGGTCTTCAGACGCCATTCCTAGAAAATTCAAGATATACACCTTATTTGTCATGTAAGTGCCTTTAATATACGATGTTATAATCAAAATCGTTTGTTATTTTTAAGAAAATCAAGTTTTTCGATGAATTTTCCATGTAAAGGGTAGTTGGGGTGGGGGTTTCTTGAAAATTTTCGTTTTGCTTTCTTGGGATATACTAAACTTAAATACCACGTTTGGTATTTAACGAACTTTCATTTTGGTGCCCACAGAGAACACACGGACCTTTTTCTAAAAATGTTCTTGCCGGACTCAGAGGGCCTCAAAACATATATTTCCGGTGAAATCTCGTTTTCGAAGTTTTGGGTAGAATACAATGCCTTCTCTATCCATTATGCACATTCTACATAGGGGCTAGAGAAAGTAAAAATCTGACATAACTTTCTGTATGTATTCTGCAAACAAATATTGTTGCAAAAGCTTATTATTTGTATCACGTTAATCAAGATAAACATTACCTGCTTCTTTGTAAGTAGAAAGGAAAGAAGAGAAATCACAGGCTAAAGCGATACTCAAAATATTTAAAAGCCGGTCGCTACGTGAACAATTGAAATTCTGTTCTCTTTGCTTGCTAAGAGTAAACAAAGGAGAGACGACAAGAAATTAGTGTATCTGTTTGAGAAATTTAAGTAGCTTAAAACGGGTACCAATAACTTTGGAATATCTCGTAAACGGTTTAAACAAAAAGCGTGTAACATAATTTGTTTTGTTTTTTTATTAATGAGATCTATATTTTTTGTGTAGTAAGTTTTTGTCCATCACATACGGTTTACCAGTTACGCTAAAGTCATCCATAATGAAGAAACCTTCAGAGGCTATTCCTTGAAAATTCAAGATATACATTTCGTTAGACATGAAATTATTTTAAAGATTATGGCATTTTAACCAAAATCGTTAGCGCCATTTTTGAGAAAATTAACATTTTAGAAAGATGCTCCATGTACCTTACATGGAACATCTTTCTAACATTTTAATTTTCTCAAAAATGGAAGCAAAGAGAAGAGAATTTCAATTGTTCACATAGCTACCGGCTTTTAAAACTGTTGACTATCCCTTTAAACTGGCTTTCTCTTCTTTCCTTTCTTTTCGTTTTTGAGCTATGCTGCCCACACACACACACAAACACACATACAATGCTGTTTGGGGGAGATCATGTTTTTCCGGTGCAATCTCTGCATATTTTTGGGTGGAATATAATACCTTCGGGCTAGAGAAACTAAAAGCTCACTATTAGCATCATTGCAACACTTACCTTGTTGGACCAGGAAGCATGATGTCGAACAAGATCAGTGTTTTACAACCGGAGTATGTTCTACGGTTTACATCATAATGTTTAAATCTGACGATGTTCGGAAGTCTCAAAACTGTTCTGAGATCCTGTATATCGAACAGCACTGGACGTACTTCGCTGGTCACATGGTGAAGATGCTGTTCCACAGAAATGAGGTGGCACCTACAACAACAACAACAAAAATCATATGTGTTCCATTCACATGACTTTTTTTATATCTCTGCAACAATTTTTGTTAAAAATCTTATCCTTCCTTTAAGATACCGAAAACCAAAACTATTAAGATAAGGAACCAATCACTCCCTTGGTGGAATGAAAACTCCAAGAAGGCAATAAAAACAGAAATATTCACTATTTCAAATTTAAGAAGCATCCAACAATGAAAATAAAATACAATTCCAAAAATTTAGAGCTAGGACACGTCACGTTATAAAAGAAAGTAAACGGGTTTTCTGGATCAGATTTATATCCTCAATGAATCACAAAACTCCCCCAAACATTATTTGGAATAAAATAAAGAATATAAATGGAAAAAATAGGAAACTACCCACATCTTACCTATGGGATAAAACCACAAATGAATTAACCAGAGACTTTAAATAAATATAAGACACTTTTTGCAAATCTGTTGCTGAAACTTCAATTGGCAAGACATTACGGAGGAGATTTTATAAAGCTTCAGGATGATACAAAACAGTTTAACCAAATTTAACAAGAGCAACCAAAACAAATAACCAAGTTTACAATGAAAAAAATTACTATAACTGAGATACAAAACACCCTACATATCTGCAACTCTTACACCCCAGGATCGGAATATCCCTTACATGGTGCTAAAACAACTACCTAACAATGGCTCATTGAACCTATAAAAATTGTTCAATATACAAGCAACAAATATTTCCTACAAGCTGGAAAAAATGCTACATAATAGCTATACCTAAACCAAACAATGACCTCACTCTACCTGAAAGCTATCGACCTATAACTCTTGGTTGCACAAAGAGTAAATTACTAGAAAAAATTGTGGATAGGAGACTGCGTTGGCCACTGGAAAACATGATGTTTTTCACCCCTATACAACGTGGTTCCCCAATGGACTAACTAATAACACTAGAATCAGAATTTATGGACACAATCAACAAGTCACAACAATGCACTCTAGTTAATCTTGATATAGAGAAAGCCTACAACACGATATACAGAGAAAATGTGGTACAGATTCTCTTAGAAAACCAAATCACTGGCAATATGATCGCCTTCATACATAACGTCCTTAATGACAGACGAATACAACTAAAAATCAATATGGCAATATCGCATATCCTAGATATAAAGAATGGAATATCACAAGGTTCTTCCCTTAGTGTTACTCCATTTTTAACCATTATGAATAACGTAACAACATGTATTAAATTACCAGTAAAAGGTTGTTTGTTTGCAGATGACATGAGTATATTCTGTAAAGACAAAAATTCTAAAACAAACCAAGACATCCCACAAACTACTTTACTGTCTCTTCAAAATTGGGTTCAGATTATCAGTGAAGAAAGCTAAATGTATAACCTTCTCCAAAAATAAAATAGCCACTCGTCCTCTGTTGTATATAAATAATCACAAGATTGAAACGTAAACTCAGTTAAAGTGCTAGGAATGACACTAGACAATAAACTGACATGAATTAACCATCTTAATAAACTAAAATCCGATTGCATCCGGAAAATTGCTGTATTGAAATCCTTGACAGCTGAAAACTGCAGCGCTGATCTAAAAGTGCTACTTACAACTAACATCAAAGTTATATTACGAATCGATCTTCTACAGTTCAGCATCACCAACAGTTCTTAAAATGCTAGATGCTATACTAACAACAAATCTTAGAATAGCACTGAAGCCTTTCAAACCAATCCCTCTGTCCTCTACAAATAGAAGCGGATGAATTGCCACTTGAAAATAGGAGAAAATGTCTAAGTTTATCTTACGCTATGTATAAGTCTGTATTCCCAAAACTAAAAGAAATAAACCAAAAGAAGCATCATTACCCTGCCTTCTTTGCAAGAATAGCAAGTTACCTACAAGAATATGCCCTGGAACCTCCCCAAATAACTGTAAGACGAGATGTACTAGATGTGGCTCCCTGGAAACTTCCATCACCAATTGTTAATTTACAAGTGCTTAAGAACAGTAAATCTGATACCAACAGCATTTATCTTTCTTTCTCATAGAGAATAACGAGGTCTGCAGAGCCTACCCCTAAAAAATTAAAAATATGTTGTGATTTAAATATGTTTAATTTTAACCAAAATTTTTGAGCCATTTTTGAGTAAAATAAACTTTTCAAAACCTTTTCCCTGTAAACGGTATCTATGTGTTTCAATTATGGAAGATACTAAACATAAATATCAGTTTGATTTTTGACAGTCTTTTCGTTTTTGAGCTATGCTGTCCAAAGACAGAGTGACATACAAACAGACAGGCGTGTGCAAACCATTTTCTAAAAATGCTTTTTCCGGACTCAAGGGACCACAAAGCATATATTTCCGGTGAAATGTTGATATCGAAATTTTGATGGAATACAATACCCTCTCTAGTTGCTATGTATATTGTATATACATATGTGCTAGAGGAAGTAAGAAAAAATATTTCATTCATAGCATTACGCAGCTATATAAGATCAGATAATACTGTAATTATGTGTCCAAATGTCCGTGTGGTTTAAGGCATGGTATGTGAGAGTTTATAATACTGATATGATCAGCGGTTTGCGCCCGAAAGGACCAAAGTATTTTACTTTCTCTAGCCCTAATGTGGAATGTGGAATGTACAAAGTGGATTGATTGCACCCAAAAATTGGACTTCGAGATTTCACCGAAAATAAATGTGTTGTGACCTCCTGAATAAAAAAAAATTAGAAACATGTCCGTGAGTGTGTGTGTGTGTGTGCGTGTGTCTGTGTCTGTGGGCAATATGGCTCAAAAACATAAAATCGGTTAAACTTCACTTGGTATTTAAGTCACTACCTTTCAAGAATGCCATACGACGATTTTCTAGAACATCTGCCCCCTCCCCCAATTACCCTTTATATGGAACATTTTTCCAATTGTTTTATTTTTTCAAAAATAGCTCTAACGATTTTGATTAAAATATCATATGTTTAAGATGTTTTTATGACATATAAAATGCATATCTTGAATTTGCTGCAAATAGCCTCTGAAGATCTCTTCATTCTAAACGCCGTTATATAACTTATGTATCTCTAGTAAACCGTAAGAGATAGATAAAAACTTACGTACTACAAAAAATGAAGATCTCGTTAAATTACACAATTTATGTCATATACACTTTTTGAAAAGTTGGCCATTTTAGAGATATTCCGAGTCATTGGTTTCAATTTAAGATACTTTAACTTTTCTCATACAGGAAGTCTGTCATTCCTTGTAAGCAGAGAGAACCAGTTTTCAATTGTCTCACATAGCGACCAGTTTTTAAAAGACATGGCTTTCGCTTTAGCCTCGCACTCTCTTATTTCCATTTTACTTACAAGAAAAGCAAGTAATAAGACCAATTCTGGTGATGTTTTGATTAGCATGATGTAGATAAAAGAATAATCTTTTTTAAAGAAAAGTTTGTGGAACAGCTACAGAAAGTCATGTGAATGGAATACATCAGATTTTTAAATATTTTATTTTATTACATCACCTCCATCATTCGGTATTCCTAAATGGGCTAAACTCGTTTACCTGGACTTTTATTTTTACAGCATTTCTACGTGTTCAAAACTTAATGCGAACCACAAAATACATGCCAGAAAGCTGAAAACTGTACTGCATCTTCCCAAAACTATTGTTAGCAAAGCTAAATATTGAATTATTTATTACAGCAGTAATTTTTAAAATAAAAAATAAAATGTGTTCAGAAACAATAAACATTTTTTCCTTTGTTTCCTACATGCTGCTAAAGTTTTGCCAACAATTTTTATTGATTTTATTCAAAAACTGTAACTGTAACTGTAAATTTTGAAAGATATACATATTTTAAATCAAATTGTAATAACTCAAAAACTATTAGTGTTAGAGAAATGAAACTAGGCAGAATATCGTCATTTTATACTCCTGATTGTGTACCAAAACAGAAGTTTCTTGCATTAAAATTATAAAAAACCTAAATTTCACCCATGTCCCCTTAACTACAAAAAGATCAGAATGTACCACAGGAGTTATGTGGAATTAGGGTAATCTAAACCAGCATTCCCAATAATTCCCCTAAGTAATATTAAAGTCACTGTCTCCTCGCAAACTTGGGGTACTTTTTTATAGCTCCGTGATCCCTCTAAATGGACATCCTCCTGCAGCTTAAACGTAGAGGCCAAGTGCTTTCCTCTATGCATGTGCGAGAATTGGATCTATCCTGAAGCTAATATCCCCTAGCGATACACTGTGACAGAGGTAATTCCTACGCCACACTGGGTATCCTACAATATCAATGTGACATTGGCCGATGGTGAGTAAGGCCGCGATACTATGCGCAGCGGGTGTGAAAACTGAAAACTTACCTATATTGAAATGGAATGCCAGCAATACCAGCATTCAGTACCACGCAGACGACATCCTTTTCGACATAGGTGATGAAGCATAAAAAGATATCGTTAAATAGGTGCAGCACTTTATACTTTGTGGGCTCCAGAAGTACGTTGTTGGTATGTTGCATATCTTGCTCGTGAACCTGCATCATATGCACGAACAAAAAGTCCCTTCTTCCACGCCAATGGCATATTTGGACACCAGGGATAAACGTCATGGGGCAGTTTATTGTGGCATGCAGTATATTCACTTCCCTGAAACAAATCGGAAAGCAAACATTATAGAAACAAATTGAGTATGGCATTCCACCCAAAAATGTTACATGGTTATATAAAGAATGAAGGAGTATGCAAATTTAGAAGGGCCGCTATTTATATTTTGAGCCCTGGCAACACTGATTGCTGTAGAAATCCTCTGGTGTTTCCAATGCAAAGTTTTACCTTGTTGACCTTAACTTACTTCATATATTTTGTCAAAAGAGAGTCATTTGTGTTGCTTACAGTGACTTTAAAATTATGTTCCAGCGAAAAGATGGAATTAGCTCGTGAAAATATTTGTGCGATGATTTATTATAATTTTCGAGACAGGACATGGTGATTATCAAGACAAGAGTGTATTGATCAACTTACTACCACATTTGGCGAGGACGTTCCATCCTTTGCCACTGTGAACAGTGCTATAACGAGTTTAATCGTGACCGCCGTTCGCTCACTAAAGAAATTCGTGAAAGTCTCCAAAATCAGTTGTTGTGCCAGAAAACATTGATGCTGTGCAAAAACTAATAGTGCAAGATCGTAAAGTCACATAATACCCTAACCTATATAAAATATTGCATGATTCATTTGTTTAGCCGTGAAAAAGGTTTGCTCTCGTTGGGTCGCACACAATTTAACACAATCTCAAAAGATGCCCGTGTCGATTGGTGCACACAAATGCTCAAGAAATACAATATTGGGGCTTCATAACATGTGTATAAGATTGTAATTGGTGAGGAATCATAGATCTAGGCATATGAACAGGAACGTGTACAGCATTGGACTGTGTTTCAAGATGAATCAAAATTGGAAAAATTCCGTAACATATGGTTCAAACGCATACAAAAAAGTATTGATTATAAAGGACACTGTTTTTACAAACAATAAAGTAATTTTCAATTAAAAATTGCTGTTTTTTTTTATTATTAGGCTCTAAATATAAACAGTGCCCGTCGTTCAGTATGTTAATGAATTACACCGAAATATTTTCAGAGAATAAGGAAAGGATTTAAACAAGTAATTTGAAATAGAAACTTGGTCTGTCTGTTCAAGTTTCCAAGTTAAGGATATAAGTTTCTAAAACACCAGTCTGCTACTGGCTGCTGATGATACCATTCGAGATCACAACAAAAACCAAGGATCGTTAGCGAGCGTATCTTTTTGGTGTAATGGTTAAGACATTAACTTCGCACAATTTTTCGAGTTTGAATCTCTCCGCCAAGCAACATTTTTAGGTATTATTATTATTATTATTATTATTATTATTATTATTATAAGATACTGTTTTCACTATATGCTAATTGAAAACATGGTATGTTCAATTCACATGCATTACTCTACCTATTCTGTAACAAACTACCCTTACTGCTTATTCTTTTATCTACTTCATGCTAATCGATAAGAACATAAGCAGAAGTGGTCTTTATTACTTGCTTTCTTGTAAGCAGAAGGGAGATGAGGGAATGCTAAAGCGAGATTCAAATCTCATAAAATCTGGTTGCTATGTGAGTGAAATTCGCTTCTCTTTGCATGGCCAAAAGTAAAAGGAAACAAAAAGGAATGGTAAATGCCCATTTGAGTTTAATTATTTTAAAATTAAAACCAATAACAACGAATATTTCGGAAAGGGTTAACTCCAAAAGAAAAATATAATTTTTTCTTAAGGAGTTATGACACAAATTTCATCTACATTTTTTGTGCAGAAGGTCCTTTTCTGCCTCTTACGATTTAACAATTATTCAAAAGTCATCCGGAATGAAGAAGTCTTCAGAATCTATTTCCAGAAATTCAAGGTATACGTTTTATTTACCGTGTAAATATAATATACGGTAGTTTAATCAAAAATTTTAGAGCCATTTATGGAAACACCTCTCATATAAAAGCTAGTTTCGGGTGGGGGTAATTTCTAGAAAATCTTCGTGTCGTGTTCTTGGAAGTTCCTACACTGAAATACCAAATTTTGGTAAACAACGGAGTTTGTGTTTGAGTAATGTTCCACACACACATACACAGGGACCTTTTTCTAAAAATTCTATTTTACTTTCTCTACACGTAGTAAGTACAGTGCATAGAGAAGGTATTGCTTCCCACCCAAATATTCGATACTGAGATTTCATCGGAAATAAACATCTTAGGGTCCCATGTATCCAAAAAATCACTTTTAGAAAAAGGTCCGTGTGTGTCTGTGTCACCGTGTGGTTGTAATCACTACAACTCAAAGACGAAAAGTCGGTAAAATACCAAACTTGGTATATAAGTTTAGTATCATCCAAGGATGCGACCGAACGTTTTGAGAAAAATCCCCCCACCCAAACTACTTTTTACATGGAAAAAGGTTCGAAAGTTTTGAATTTATCAAAAAGGCGCTAACGATTTTGATTAAAATAACGTATATCAAAATATTTACACGACAAATAAAATGTATATCTTAAATTTTCTGGGAATAGCCTCTGAAGACCTGTTTATTCTGGATGAATTTTGCTGGATTTTGCAGAACTAATAAACCGTAGAAGATAGGCAAAAACTTACTACACAAAATATGTAGATCTCGTTAAAACACACAATTAATGTCACATAATTTTTTTCGTGGAGTTGACCATATTTGAGATATTCTTTGTTATGGTTTCAGTTTTAAAATACTTAAAACTTTCATATACAGGAATTTTCAACTCCTGGCAATGTAAAGAAACGAATTGCATCCACATGGAAACCAGTTTTCAAAACATTTGACTATCGTTTTAGCCTAATGTATTCCATTATTTGCCTTCTACTTACAAGAAAGCATTTCTGATAATGTTTATTTTGATTAGTACAAAGTAATAGAATAATATGCTTTTAAAAAATAATTTGTTACAGAGATTTAGAGAAAGTCATGTGAATGGAACACATCAGATCTTTAACATGGACTTAAAACCTGAATTTCCAGTGAAATATTGGTCTTTAGAATTTTTGGGTGGAATGCAAATTATCTTCTCTGCCTATGTGCTATTTACGAAGTAAAGAAAATAAATATGAAATAGCAATATTCCGTACTTACATGTTTTATGTCTCTAAGATTTTACTTCAGCAAAAACTACCTTTTGTATTGTTGTGTTAATTGTTGTTTATATAGTGCTTTGTCTATTTGGCGTTTGTTATAGCTGAAAGTTTTCCACTCAAAAAATAGGTACTGAAATTTCACTGGAAATACACGTTTTGTGTCCTCTGTATCCAAAAAAGATCATTATTCCATTCACTAGACCATATGTACAATGTGCATAGTGGATAGAGCAATTATTGTATTACACCCGAAATTTTACATCGATATTTCACCGGAAATAACTGTTTTAAGACCACCTGATTCCAAAAGAAGGTATTTTTAGAAGCATGCCCTTGTCTGTAAGTGTGTATGCGTGCGTGTAGCTCAAAAACGAAAAGCCGGTTAAATACCAAACTTATTTAAATTCAGTATCTTCCAAGGATACGACACAAGGATTTTGAAGAAAATCCGTCACCACAACTACCCTTTACATGGAAAACCTTAGATGATTTTGATTTTCCCAAAAATAGTTGTAGCGATTTTGTTTAAAATACTATATCTTAATGATAGTTACATAACAAAAAATGTGTTCTTACAATTTTCTGGGAATATTCTCTGAAGAACTCTTCATTCTAAATGACTTTTGTGTAACTGGTAAACCGTAAGAGATATACAAAAACGTTTCTGAAACGGAAAGACCTTATCGTTTCACATGTTTTGTTTTGCTCCTGCCCATGTATTCCCTTATTTCCCTCCTACTTACAAGGAAGAAACCAAGTCTATCTACAACTTACGTTTTCTAGTTATGCAAAAGCAATTTAGAATAGAGGCCATTTCCATTAAAACTCAAGATTATAACAACTTGTTTACCATGTATTTATCTTTAAAACACTGCATTTTATTAAAAATCGTTACATTTATTTTTGAGAACATCAACATTTTCGATTTTTATTTATTTTCATGTAAAGGTAGTTTGAGGTTTGAAAATCTTCCTGTAGGTTTCTTGGAAGATCTTCAACTTAATACCAAGTTTGATATTTAACCTACTTTTCGTTTTTGAGTTTAGCTGTTCACACTTTAGCACACTCAAACACACGGAGACACGCTTTTACTAAAAGGCATTTTGGATAAAGGGGTCAATTAAAAGTGAAAAATCGCTATCGAGCTTTTGGGCGGCTCTACCTATGTATTCTGTGCTAAGTATAGAAAACAAAAATATAAGAAGCAGTATGATGTCTTTCACCCATATGACGTCCTCTACATCTCAATGGTAAATTATTGTTAGAAAGCTTATTCTTCATGATAATCGAGATAAACATTAGCAAAAATGGTTTTATTACTTGCTTTCTTGTTAGTAGAAGGGAATATACTAGGTTAAAGCGATAGTCAAATCTTTTAAGAGCTGGTTGCTATGGAATTGGAAGCCGCTTCTATGCATTGCTAGGAGTTGATAAATTCCCGTGTGAGAAAAGTTTTAAGTATTTTAAAACTGAAACGAATAACAAGGAATATCTCAGAAACGGTCACCTCTGTATAAAACAACGTACAGGGAATAAATTATTTGTTTTAAACTAGATCTGCATTTTTGTCTATTACTTACGGTTTTCCACTTATGCAAAATTCATCAGAATTCATTCAGAAATAAGAGGTATTCAGAAAATTTTATTTTTATATAAATATTTTAATATACAGCATTTTAATCATAATTGTTAGAGTCATTTTTGAAAGAATAAATTTTTTGAAATGTTCCATTTAAAGGGTATTTTGGGTTGGGGCATTTTCATGAAACTCTTCGTGTCGCATCCTTAGGAGATACTAAATTTAAATAACAATTTTGGTATTTTACTACTTTTCGTTTTTGACCCATGCTGACCTTTTTCTTAAACTACTTTTATTTTTTGATTCAGCGGGTCTCAAAGCTGTACTTCCGGTGGAAACATTAATTGAGTGGAATTGAGTACCTTCTCTATACACTGTGCACATAGTACGTGGGTAGAAAATAAAAAGATAGCATTTCATGTAGTTGCGAGCACTTAGGATACTTACGCTGGTGTCATAACTGTTTGCATTACGACCAGTACATCGTTATTCCTGTTAGCAGCAGAAATTCCAACAGTATTTGCACGGAGAAGATTATCTGTAACTTGTTGAAGCAGTAGCTTTTCCGAACGTGGGTATATAACTTCCCTGTTATTGAAAGGGAGGTCCTCAGTCTCAGTAAGACGAATTCTGCTGAAAAAAATACCAAAGTTAATGTTCGCAATCACACACAACATGAACATCACATTATATTTCCTTACCTAGGAACTAGATACAAGCTGTCCCAACTATCTGGTATTTTGCAATCCCTTAAAAGGGTTGCAGGACAATTTAGCCGGCGCGTTCTAACCTGCTATTTCATGACGTTTCCATTTGGCAACAAAGATGATCAGTTGATCACTAACAGTTTTAATACACTCAAGTGTGTTTTGTTATTGTTGTTATTTCGAACTATACCGGCACACTAGACTGACATTATTGTAGCTATTTTTTAGCTTTTTACTTTCTCTATACGCACTATGTACATGGTGTGGTGTATAGAGAAGGCATTGTACTCCACCCAAAAATTCGATACCGAGATTTTACCAGACATATATGTTTTAGGGTCCCCAATATCCAAAAAAAGCATTTTCACAAAAATATCCGTGTGTGTGTGTGTGTGTGTGTGTGTTCGTGTGTCAGTGTGTCCGTGTGTCTGTGAACACAATAACTCAAAAACGAAAAGTCCGTAAAATACCAAACTTGGTATATAAGTTTAGTATCTTCCAGGGATGTGACACGAAGATTTTGAGAAAAATACCCCCACCCCAACTACCCTTTACAGGGAACTTTTTTCGAAAATTGTTATTTTCTCAAAAATGGCTCTAACGATTTTGATTAAAATTTCGTATATTATAGATATTTACCTGGCAAACAAAATGTATATGTTGAATTTTCTGGGAAAAGCCTCTGAAGACTACTTTATTCTGGATGAATTTTACTGAATTTTGAATAACTGCTAAACTGTAAGAGATGGACAAAAACTTACTACACAAAAAATGTAGAGGACATTAAAACACACAATTGTGTTAACACAATTACGTTATATTTTCGTGGAGTTCGTCGTTTTTTGAGACATTCCTTATTTTTGGATTCTGCTATGAAAAACATATACTTTTCTCATACAGGAACTTGTCAACTCCTATCCATATAAACAAAGGAACTTCATTGACATAGCAACCAGCTTTTGACTATCACTCTAAACTATGGTAGCCCCTTATTTCGCTTCTACTTACAAGGAAGCGAGTAATAAGACTATTTCTACTATTTTTTTCTGATTAGCATAAAGTAAATAGAAGTATAAGCTTTTTAAGAATAATTTGTTGCAGGGATTTAGAGAAAGTCATGTGAATTGTATACATCAGATTTTTTGAACATTATTCTTATGGTTTTTGTTTTAGTTTTTTAGAACAAAAACAAAATTGACTGCAGCCAAATGCTGTAAACATTCACGCGTACCATCTCCTGGTTATTTTACGTGGGATCTCCCCGTCATTTACTATAGGTGCATATGACTGCAATTATAGGATTCGATATCACGATGTTCTGTTTTGAATGGATGGTAATCCATTAGTATCGCTTTAACGATCCTGATTATTCGAACCCCTTAGGTTAAGGCATCTGTTATAAACCGGTTCAAGAATTAGACAAAGGGAGACATAATTCTTGCATTAGAGGGTCAGAGCATTAACTTGAAATGTGCAGATATGTCTTAGTGTGTTACAAGAGTACAGAACTCAACGGGGCTGTTTAACCGACCGGTTTGAACTTGAAATATGCAGATATTCTTTAGTGGGTTAATTGTACAGAACTCAACGGGGATATTTAAATGGCCGGTTTGAACTTGAAATTTGCATATATGCTTTAGTGTGTTAAAAGAGTGCAGAACTGAACGGGGCTATTTAACTAATCGGTTTGAACTTGAAATATGCAGATATGCCTTAGTGTGTTATAAGATTGCAGAACTCAACAAGGCTCTTTAAATGGCCGGTTTGAACTTGAAATATGCATATATGCCTTAGTGTGTTAAAAAAGTGCAAAACTCAATGGGGTTATTTAACAGACCAGTTTCAACTTGAAATGTACAGATATCCTTTAGTGGATTAAAAGAGTTGCGAAAAGCAATGGGGATATTTAACTGGCTGATTTTAACTTGAAATGTGCATATAAACATTAGTGTGTTAAAAGGGTGCAGAACTCAACGGAGCTATCCTGCCTATGCAGTAAAAGCGGGAGTTAAACGCTACCAAAAAAAAAAAGACTATTGACACGCCGGTTTTACTTGATAGCCCCGTTGAGTTGTGCAACTAAGGAGTATAGCATACATCTAATACAGGGTAGTTGGCCCCCATGGAATATCTCCTGAAATATTATAGTAGAGACAAGCATAAAACCATGAGAATATACACATCAGATTTTTTTCTGTGAATTGTTGCAGAATTTGCAGAATTCACAGGCAAAATAGCTAATGTAGTACATTTTTTCTTTCTCTCTACCATAGTAATTGAGATCCTCATATAAAAAAAGAGTTTTAGAAAGGGATCTATGTGTTGTTACCGTGTGTATGTGTGTAAGTGAACAGCATAACTCAAAATCGAAAAGTCCGTTAAAAGTCAAATTTTACGTCACGAAGATTATCAAGAAAATCTCCCCCACTCTAAACTATCCTTTACAAGGAACATTTGAGGAAAATGATTTTCTCATAATTAGTTCTAACGATTTTGAATAGAAATGCTATGTTTTAAGATTTTTTTTTCTAAACGAAATGTAATCTTGAATTTTCTTGAAATCGCCTCTTAAGTTCTGTACATTGTGGGTAAGTGTTAACTCACAAGAGATGAGAAAAATCATACTTCACAAAAAGTGTAATGTTGATGAGCCACACAATGTATGTAAAATTTATTTTTAGGGGAGGGGGATTATCGTTTCAGAGATATTCCTAGTTTTGGTTTCTATTATAAGCTCCATATACACGTATAAAATGGGACGTCATCCAATTTTATATCTCCTAGTCAAGAAAACAGAACCAAATTTCAAACTGCCCTACTCTTAAAAAAGTTGTAACTCACCTAACTGTATTTTCTTGTTCTCGATTGTAGCTACAAGGAACTGTAAATATAAATCTTATGTGTTCCATTCACATGATTTTCCTCTAGCTGTTCCACAAACAAACTTTCCATACAAAAGATTATTCTTTTATCATTACATCATTCTAATCAAGATATACATTACCAGGATTTTGTTTTACTATTTAGTTTCTTATAAACATAAGGGATATAGGAAATGATACTATGCTAAAGCGACAGTAAAATGTTTTAAAAGCTGTCACTATGCGGTTGTCATTGAAATTCACCGCTTTCCATGGCCAGTAGTAAAACAAAAGAAACACGGATGACTTCGTGTTTGAGAAAAATAGAAGTATTTTAATATTGAAACCAATAACAAGGTATATCTCGGAAACGATTAGCTCCACAATAAAAATGTAAAGGACATAAATCGTGTGTTTTGACGAGATTTACAGTTTTTGCATAACAAGTTCTTGTCTGTCTCTTATGGTTTAGCACTTATGCAAAAGTCATTCAGAATGAAGAGGACTTTAGAGGCTATTCCCGGAAATTCCAAGATATAGGTAGATTTTATTTGTCATGTAAATATCTGTAATATGCGTATTTTAATAAAAAGTATTAGAGTCATTTTTGAGGAAGTCAAACTTTACAAAAAATGTTGCTTTGTAAGAGTAGATTGTGGTGGGGGATTAACCTGATTTTCATGAAAATAACTTTTCTCGGGCTATCAGCCAGGTGAATTCTGGAATAATTTCCAAGCTTTCAAGAGCTAACGTCGCTCTCATCTTCAGGGAATGATGTAGAGACTCCGGGTACGCCTTATATATAGTAGTCCGGTGGGAGGACCGGCCAGATGCCGCTCTGTGATTGGCCCGGGTCCGGCATGGGAGGCGTTGACTAGGGACCAATGGTCTCCGTTGCCGGGACGGACTGCTCTGATTGGCCCGTTGCCAGATGTGAGCCTGTATTAAAACTAGGGCTAGCTTTTACAACGTGGTGACGCGGCACGCGCACGCACGGATTCGTCGATTGACCGAGGAGGAAATCAGACCTGGCCTTCTACCAGATCTTGTTTGGAAGAGCACCTGCAAGCACCTGCGAGGTCACGCCTGTGGAAGTACCACACATCAGCGCCCCTAGCGGAGACTGGCAGTGGGCAGTGCCCCTCTTCTAGCCTTGTCTCCCTCCAGCCGTATCCGCCGGAGATTCCTTACAGCTGGAGAACAACACTTGCGCTTCAGGGAGGACCGCAGTGGGCATTGGCCCCCTTCTAGCGTGTCTCCTGGAGGAAGCTCGTCGAGCTTCTCCACCAGCGCCATCCTCTACTCTGCTGCCGACACCAACTCGTCCGGCCGGAACCTGCACTGGAAGAGAGCGACGACTCTCTCTTCCCTCGCCTCCTGAGCTGCACTCCGGACTGCAATCGTACTTGGGACCGACTAACGCACTGACGATACCGCGGGCTCACAAGGCCACAGCCAAGGGTCCGGGCTTAGGCTTGGACCCGGGGTTCGCCCCAATCGGCGCGTCGCAAGACGTCCGGCCCTCTGTGAGGAGCCAGATGGCACCCGCACACGACACCGACAAGCCGAGTACCAACGTCAAGGTAATACCTGACAAAATGAGCACTCCCTGCCCAAGCTCCTCCTCCTCAAAATCAAACCCCGGCCCACGGGCTTTAGCCCTTAAGGGCAAAACAAAGACTTCTGGAAAGAAGAAGTCTTCCTCCCAGCTTATTAACCAAGGGACCGCGGTCCCTCTCACCCCGGAAGTGGCACAACCCACTTCCACAC
Organism: Hymenopus coronatus; assembly: GCA_030762935.1. NCBI lineage: Eukaryota > Metazoa > Arthropoda > Insecta > Mantodea > Hymenopodidae > Hymenopus > Hymenopus coronatus. The sequence goes on from CM060895.1 coordinate 35,832,194, forward strand.
CAGTTACTCCCTCCGCCCCCTCCAAGGCCAAGTCTACCCTGGTGCCTGGGGGCATGAGTGATCAAGAAGGCTTTACCACGGTGGTCCACAGGCGCCGAAAGACCTCCGGTTCAAAGCCGGAGGGGCGCGCCTCCCCCACCCCTGCAGCATCAACCATTCCTAAGAGCCATCGCTCACAACGGGCGGGAAGAATACCGCCTATTGTGGCCGACCCGTTTCCCAACCATGTAAAAGTCATGAGGGAATTACGGGCAGCGCTCTCAGAAGAGTACCGGGCCACCCGCTACCCCAAAAGGGTCGTGATCAGAACCAAGAACCCCAACGATCACGAGAAGGCGAGGGAGGTTCTGAGGAAGTGTGAAATCCAGTTTCACACATATTCCCTCCAGAAACCGAACTTAGTCCGACGAGTGATCAGAGGACTTGACTCTGACACCGACCCCGAGGACATCCGTGTTGGCCTGGCGGAGGAACACGGAATAATCCGCGAACCGTCATCCAACTGACCAAAATCTCCCGACCCGAGGGTGCTGAGCCCACTAAGGTCAAGATGCCTTTATTTTTGGCCATTGTTGAAAAAGATGGGGAGGGAATTCCCAAGATTGACACAGTGACCACTCTGTACAGCACCAGAGTGCGAGTCGAGCCTCACCACGGCAGAGAGGGGCCAGCGCAGTGCTATCAATGCCTGCGCTTCCACCACTCTAGCCACGCGTGTGAGTGGAAGACCGCTTGCTTGCGCTGTGCAGGTAAGCACCAAGTAAAAGACTGCCCTCACCCCAGAGAGGCAGCTAAGTGTGCAAATTGTGGGGGGAGCCATATAGGCATCTATGGCGGTTGCCCCAAAAAACTGGAGCTAATCCAGGCAAGGCAGGGCAGAGCCATCAAAAACCCTGCGAATATGCGTCCAGGTACCAGCTTTGCCAACGCTATGTCGAGGCACGAAGAAGTGCTTCGACAGGCTGAGGCAACGCTGGCGGTACCAGCAAACCTGACCGAGAGCTCGGAAACTCAGGTCACCACCCCCCCCTGCGCCCCCCAGGGAGCAGAGAACCAAGCAGAAGAATAAGAAACAGGCACGGCCTCCCAAGAAGCCCGTGGCTCAGACCGCCGCTGCGGCAAAACCAACCCCGGCACCTGCGGCCGCAACAGCCGAGCCAGCTGCCCCGCTGATCGCGGGCGGCCAGCCCAGCCAAGCGACCACGCAGCTCCCCCCCCCCCAGAGCAGCAAGCAGCTCCTATTGGCTCGACCAATGAGAGCGAAGCTGCTGCTCCAGCCACTGCCAAGGCAGTCGCTTCTCCTTGGGAGAACCTCTCCGTGCCTGCTGATGATATGACCGAGTATTCCGAGCTCTCAGCCTGGTTTGCCGACCTCATATCGCGATCCCTCCCCATATTAAAGCGCTGCAGGGATCAACTGACAAGCCCCCACATCCCCGCCCTCCAGAAGGTCACCATTATGCATGAGACGGCCCGACTGCTCTTCCCTGACTCCAGCTCGTAATGGCGGCGCTTAGAACCCGTAGATCTTTGCGAGTTGCGTTCTGGAACGCAAACGGAGTCCGGGAAGAGCGGCCGGGCATCTTGGAGTTTGTAGATGATCACGGGATTGATATCCTAATGGTCTGCGAGACACATCTGCACGCTGGTATTCCATTCTATCTGCCAAGTTACGTCGCCCATCGGACGGATCGACCCGGCCGACAGGGCGGTGGTACGGCTATATATATTAAAAATCACCTTACCCACACTCCTATCACCATTCCTCCGCTACAGCTCTTGGAGGCGACCGCCATAAGGATCTCCTTGGGGGGATCGGAAATAATGCTAGTAGCGGTTTATGACCCGCCGGACGGCCTCTTCTATGAAGCGGACCTGAAGGCACTCCTCAACCTCGACCACAGAGTTTGCATCGCAGGCGACTTCAACGCGAAGCATCCACACTGGAACAGCCGCACCCAGAACAGAAAGGGCCGCGGACTCTACCGCCTCATCAGCGGAGAGCCGGCCCTCTTCGCGCACGGTCCGAGAGGTCCAACGTACTTCCCGCCACGCGGCAGGGCGGACGTCATTGATTTCATCGTCACCAAAAACATTCCATTTGGATCTCTCGGTTGTGAACGCGCTGGACTCCGACCACAACCCAGTTGTGGTCGACTCCGACGTTTCACTTACAGCTCTGGTCACACCAGACTGGACAGAAGAAGTCGACTGGGATGCTGCTGTGCAATCCCTCCAGAACTCTGTGGACGCTAACCCTCGAATAGACTCGATAGAGGCTCTCGAAGCAGCGGCCGCGCAGTTCTCAACCACAGTCCTAAATGCGGTCCGTGCTCACACACACTGCATTCCCTTCGAAATACCTCAACCTTCCTACACATCTACGACAGCTTATTAAAGCAAAAAATGCTGTCAGAAAGCTATGGCAGGGATTTCGCCATCCCAGGATAGGAGACATACACCAGAGGTTCAAATCCCTGGCCCGTCGTCTCCTTCGGGCACACCGTAGAGAGGCCTGGGAGCATACGTTAAGACATGTTAACCTCCATGAGAGGAAACCTTGGCGAATAGTCCGTGGCCTGCGGAAAGACAGACTGGAATACCGGCATCCTATCCATGGCACCCGCGGCCATCTTGCCTTCGAGCCCAGGGATAAAGCAGATGCATTTGCAGACTACCTGGAAAATCAATTCCAGCCCAGAGAAGAGCCCCAGGACGAAGACCAAACTGAACTCGTCGAGCGGGCGGTAGAGGGCTTCCCAGAGGCCCCGCCCGCAAACGACGAGGAGTTGCACGTCCCTGTAGGTACCCCACAGGAAGTAGCCACCCAAATCCGTTCTCTAAAAACCAAAAAATCCCCTGGACAGGACCGTGTAACAGCGGAAATGCTCCAGCACCTTCCCCGAAAAGCCGTACTTCATTTGACCCGGATTTATAACGCATGCTTACATATGCGCCACTTTCCCGCTACGTGGAAGGAGGCCCGTGTGGTATGCGTTTTAAAACCGGGGAAGAACCCGGTTTTCCCGGCCAGCTACCGTTCCATCAGCCTCCTGCCAGTCATCTCGAAAGTATTCGAGAGACTGCTCCTTGGCCGTCACCTCGAGGAAAGAGGCCTCCTACCAGAGCATCAGTTTGGTTTTCGCCCTGGACACTCCACGACCGTGCAACTACTGTGTGTGGCCGAGAAGGCCTACCTGGCTTTCCAGGAGAGGTCTAAAACGGTTGCGGTATTGCTGGACGTGGAAAAGGCCTTCGCCACTACGTGGCATGATGGGCTCATCTATAAACTCATAGAGCATGAAATTCCCTCTCCATACATTTCCTTGGTAGCTTCCTTTCTTCAGAATCGAAGCTTCCGAGTAAAGGTGGAGGGGGCACTTTCTACAGAGCGGCCCATTGGCGCGGGAGTGCCGGAAGGTAGCGTGCTGTCTCCGGCGCTCTTTGCAGCTTACATGGCCGATATCCCCACCCACCCCAGCACAAACACATGTCAGTACGCGGACGATCTCATGATCTTCGCTGTGAACCGGAACCCCAGGTACAGCTTTCGGTAAATTCCAGCCCACCTCCATGCCATTGGCAGGTGGAGTGAGAGATGGCGAATAGCCATTAGCCCGGAGAAAAGCTCTGCGATTCTCCTGGCGAAAACCATTACAAATCGGCTTCAGCAGAACTTTGTTTTACGGCACCGTAGAATCCCTTGGGTGAACACGGTGAAGTATCTCGGAGTGACGCTGGACCGACGGCTGACTTTCACTCCGCATGTCAGGGGCAAGGTGAACCTAGGGAACGCTGTTCTCAGGCAGCTTTACCCCATGCTCAATTCACAGAGCATGTCCCTTACCCTAAAGCTCCAGCTGTACCGGGCGATCATTCCGCCTCTGGTTCTGTACGGTTGCGAAATCTGGGGGACCGTAGCTAACTACGTGCTCCTCAGAGTCCAGACGCTGCAGAACCGGGCACTACGGATGATCTACCGTACCGGCTGGAGATTTCCCGCCCATATCCTTCATGAGCATTCCGGTATCCCGTACATTGTCGACCTCATCAGAACGAGGACCCGTTCATTGTACGACAAAATTCCAACCCACCCTAATCAACTGGTGAATTCTCTGGGAAATTACGATCCCAGAGAAGTACGTCGCCTGCCCTCGTTCCGCCTGCCGAGAGACGCCATTGGCCCTTTATTGAACCTGAAAAGGGCAAAGCGACCTTAACCCGTAACCAAAACGGGGTAAAAATAATAAAGCGTGTCGTCCTCATAACGGGTGAACGCAAAATCCAAATTAGAACAATTAATTCTGCTCCAGGCGGGAGAAAACTGCGCGGCCTCCTGATTGGCCCGCGCAAGCGCCCGTGGGAGTGTCCTCTCCCCACAAAATTCCCTGTACCAACAATTATCCTTCAGTACATACATCCATCTCTCAACACAAAAACCAGTAGACATATACAATTGCTCATTTCGCAGGTAAAGCCGCGATGCGGATGGGTACTGCGGCATCGACACACGACCGGGGCATGCCCCGATCGACCAGTTTTGCGTCTGGCGTCTGACAACGTGGTTAAGTTCTCTCTGAGAACAGGGACACGTCTGGGTTTTTCGACACGGGGAGAGCAGCCGAGAATTCGACAGAGAGCGCTGTTCCGAGTTCTTCAGTTCCTGCTCTTTCAGGCCATCTCTGGCATTCCAGGCACTTTTTAGCGCCACATGCAGAAGCCTGCCTTCATCGCTACCAACCAGAGAAGCATCAGCTGACAAACATCACCAGCTTAACACCGAGGACCCTGATTGGCCGGCCACCACCACTGGAAGAAACCCTACTGGGCTGCTTCAGGTGATCCAGCCAACCACTCCAATAAGAGCGGAGTGCACTTCCAGACCATCGGAAGTGCAAGGCAGCGGGTTGCCGAAACAAGGCCACAGCCATCCAACCTCCTAGGTTCGGGTAAGGCGCGCTAACAAAGCGTCCGGTCCTCTGTTTCGGCCTGCTTCTTAGCCCCTGCTGCCTGCAGGTGAGGGTAAACCAAGGTGTGTTTTTGTGCACTGCACCCTAGGGTGCAGGGCAAGTATCCCTGTCCTCAACCACCATGACCAGAAGCAAATCCAAACCATCCAAAGGCAAAGCCCCAAGCGGGGCCTGCCTATGATGAAACAACGGCCGTTGCCGGCACCAGCACTGGTGCAGCCACCCTGCCCTCCAGTGGCCCTGCTACTGTGGAGGGCAAAAAGAGATCTAGCCAGGAACGCCAAGGCGGTAAATGCAAGATCATCTGTTTGGACTCATCCAAGCAAGATACCAATTAGGGCCTCCCGCGCGAACCAGTTTCACGTGCAGACCAAATACCGGAGCACGACTCCGACGACGACTGTGCCAGTGTGTGCAGTAACATTTCACACCGCAGCGGCAGGACCTCGGTCCTGTCGTACCACTCATCCTCCATGATGGTAGATCATGAGGAGTCCTCTTCCAGCCTCTCCACAGACGGAGAGGACGATTTTCGTGTAGTGGCCTCGAGGAAGGAGAAGAGGCAAACCCGATTGGCTGCAGAGGGCGTTACCTCTGGCCAATCCCAGACAACATCCCGCCCCGGAGATTCTGGGCCCGCCCATAATCCTGGGTCGAGGAGGCACGTTCCACCGATTATCGTGGACGACTTTAAGGGGGTGGTAGGCTTCCTCAAGGAGGTAATGCCATCCCTATCGAGTCAGTGCACGGTTCGGAAGAACAAGCACCGCTACGTCTTCCAGGCGAAGATTATAGAGGATTATAACCTCATACTGCAAGCCCTCAAGAGGAAAAGTGTTCCTCATTTTACCTTTGGACTGGATAAGTCCCGTGACCTCCGCAGGGTCATTCGTGGCCTACCAGTCGACACCTCGGTGGAGGATATCTCGACAGACCTCATCCGCCAGGTCATCACCCCAAGACTGGTGAAGCAGCTCACCAGGTCCGCTCCAGATGGGCAAGGCCCCAAATCTCCCCTCCCCCTCTTCCTCGTAGTAGTGGAGCGGGCCAATGACCCTGAGGCCAAGATAGATGGAGTCACCGCCATCTGTTACCTCAGGGTCAAAATTGAACCTTCCAAGGGCTCTGGCGGGCCCCCTCAATGTCACCGGTGCCTGGGGTTTAACCACTCCAGTCACTTTTGCTTCCATAACCTGCGCTGCTTAAGGTGCGGAGGCGCCCATCCTAAAGAGATCTGCGAGATAGCTCCCACGGCGAAGCCGATTTGCGCAAACTGTGGTGGCGATCATATTGCTTGTTATGGCGGATGTCCTAAGAGGATCGCTGTCATAGCGGCCAGGAGACCACCGCCAGAACTACAGCAGGTCACAAGCTAAGGTGCGATGGCCGGCCAGGAAGCCTAACTTCTCCCCCAGGGCTGCGCAAGGGAACGGTACTCCCGTACACGAGCGACAGCAGGGGCAGGAGGCGGCTGGCGGCGTGCCAGCGCCCCGAAGCACTCCTCCTACACCCTCACCCAGAAACATCACCCCCACCACTCCTCCTGCCCTGCAGATGTCAGATGTGATGGCGTGGATACAGCAGCTTCTGCTGAACCACGGCCGGCGCATCTGTGATCTGCTGGTCAGATTTCTATATGCCACAGACCCAGCCGCAAAGATGGCTGTCGCCATGGAGGGACTTGCTCTCCTGACCGTGATCGTCCAGACCGCCCAGAATGGCGAGTCGAAATAGGTCTCGTACCTCTTTTCGATTCGCGTTCTGGAACGCGTGTGGCCTGAGCGGTCAGGGGAGTGAGCTCCAGCATTTTGCCGGCTCATTTGCCCTAGACCTCGTGCTAGTCAGCGAAACACATCTCCGTCCAGACACCTCATTCCGACTTCCGGGCTACAACTGCCTCAGAGTGGATCGTGTGGGCCGCCGAGGAGGTGGCACAGCGATCTTCGTGAGAAACAGGGTAGCCCACAAACCCATCCAGCTCCCGCCTCTTCAAACCATGGAAGCCACGGCTGTCTGTGTTGACCTAGGCGGTACGGAAGTTTTACTGGTGTCTGTTTACCATCCACCCCATAGGCAGTTCGTACTAAACGATTACCTTTCCATCCTAGCCCTTCATCCTAATATCATCCTGGCCGGGGACTTCAATGCCAAACATCCGCGTTGGCATTGCGGCCCCCGGGCGGATGCCCGAGGCAATGATATCATACGCATGATAGATGCGGACCCTCAACTCAGAGTAGAGGGCCCCTGGCAACCCACACACCATCCACGAGGTCAAGGACGGGCATCCGTTATTGACTTCGCGATCATCAAACAATTCCCTTTTCATACATCTCTCACATCGATCAACGCACTTCATTCCGATCATAATCCCGTGTTAGCTGAGGTTAACACACGGGTTGCCAGTTACGACGTCTCGGTTCAAAACCGCGAGGGTGCGAGCGTGGGAGGAGACTATGACCCGCTTGAGGCTCGAGGATGGCGACGTGTGGAGGATTGCCAAAGCTCTCCAGCACCGCGGAGGTCAAATCACCTCCCCAATCCAAGGCACCCAAGGCCTGGCTTATGAACCCCGAGCCAAAGCCGATGTGTTCGCTGACTACCTCGAAAGGACTATGAGGCCACGAGAAGACCCCCAGGACGATGACTACTCGGACCGTGCTCGCGGGAGGTGCGTCGATACCTTCGACGCCCCCCCGACGAGGCGGACCGACTTCCCGTCATCCGACCCAGTGAACTCCAGGGCGCACTCCGGCGCCTCAACCCCAAAAAGGCAGCGGGTCCTGACGGACTAACCCCCGCCATGCTCCGATGCCTTCCCATCAAGGCGGTACTCTTTCTAACCAAGGTTTTCAACATGTGCCTCACCTTGTGCCACTTTCCACGCGAGTGGAGGGAGGCCCGGGTGATATGCATCTTGAAGCCGGGGAAAGACCCGTTACACCCATCCAACTACCGATCCATCAGTCTCCTATCAGTTCTCTCGAAGGTTTTCGAGAGGCTAATACTAGCCCGCTTGTCCCCTCTCTTGGGCGACATTCATGTCATCCCAGATCACCAATTTGGTTTTCCTCCTGGGCATTCTACACCCCAGCAACTACTGAGAGTGGTGGAGGCCGTTGCCCTGGGCTTCCAGGACAGAGCCTACACTGCGGCGGTGTCGCTGGACGTGGAGAAAGCCTTCTCTACGACCTGGCACGCGGGTCTGCTCCTCAAACTCATCCGACTGGAGCTCCCGACACACATCATACACCTACTACACTCATATCTTAAACGCAGATTTTTTGTAGTTTCAGTTGCGGGACACAAATCAACACCTAGGCCAGTAATAGGCGGAGTCCCCGAAGGCTCTGTACTTTCTCCTACGCTCTTTAGCGTCTACATGGCCGACCTACCAAGTTGCAGCAAGTCAACATAGCTCAGTATGCTGGTGACGTGCTGCTATACTGTACAAACACCCACGCAGAGCCTTCAACCCTATTCAGAGACACCTCTGCCTCATCAAAGAGTGGTGCGAGCGTTGGCGATTGTCCATAAATCCGGAGAAAAGCCACGCTATTCTCTTCACCAAGCGCCGCTTTCCCGCAAACTTCCCCACATTCACGTACCTCAGACGAAGGATACAATGGACCAACACCATCACCTACTTGGGGGTGAAGCTTGACAGGGGCGTCACTTTTGGGGAACACGTCCGGGGGCTGTGTTGCCGGGGCAATGGGGCTGCGGCCTCACTGTACCCGATGCTGAGGTCCTCGATGACGGTTCCCCTTAAGTTGCGCCTTTTGAGGGCTCTCATAATCCCCATATTAATCTACGCCTGTTAGATCTGGGGCATGGCGGCAGACTCCAGTCTGCTGTTGCTTCAGCGGGTACAGAATAGGTGTCTTCGGGCTATCTATTCTGTGCCTCGAGGCTTTCCAACGAGACTCCTGCACGAAGCCTCTGGTCTACCATACCGAGGACGAGATTAGGCGTCGGGCAACAAAATTCAACGAAGGGTTACCATTCCATCGGAGCGCCCTCGTTAGGTCTCTTGGGGATTACGATCCCACAAACCGCCGCTTCAGGCGATATCGGCTTCCCCGCATGGCTTGCGGGCATCCCCGGTAACGAAGGAGCACCACCAACAGCTGCTACGGCTAAGCTCCTTACTATCCTTCAAGAGTTGCTTGGATTCAAAATTATAATCTCCGGAAACATTTTGATAAAAACACACCAGCGGTGCACAAGGGCCGTTGCACCATCAAGGCAACCGTCGAGGAGCAATATTCGCCTCCTCCTGTCACTCCACAACCCCAAAACACACCCGCCATCCTACAAAACCCACAATCCCGTCAGAACGTGGTTAAGTTCTCTCCGAGAACAGGGACACGTCTAACACACCTCGGGCTGCCCTCAGCCTGCCAATCACACTGGACTGGACTGGACTGGACACGTCTAACACACCTCGGGCTGCCGTCAGCCTGCCAATCACACTGGACTGGACTGGCAGTTTCACAAATCTTTGCGAGTGTTTGCTGAGCACCGAACTCCAAATGCCATTCACCTCTACATCATTCCCTGAAGATGAGAGCGACGTTAGCTCTTGAAAGCTTGGAAATTATTCCAGAATTCACCTGGCTGATAGCCCGAGAAAAGTTATTTTCATACCGCCGCCAGGAAAGCTTCAAGTCCTGATTTTCATGTTGCATCCTTGAGAGATAATAAACCTAAATAGTGTCTTTGGTACTTAATGGACTTGTCCTTTTTGAGTTATGCTGTCCAGACACACACACACACACACACACACACACACACACACACTGACCTTTTTTAAAATGCATTTTAAGGGGTTCTAAAAACATATATTTCTGGTGAATTCTCCGTAGCGAATTTCTGGGTTGAATACAATACCTTATTAGAATATAGCGCTGCATGCTGGGATCCGAGTGAGGCAAAAACTGGTACTAGAGAGAGTTCAAGAAAGAGCAGCTAAATTTGTAGACAGAAGTAAACGATTCGAAAATCATACCAGCACGACTACTTCCTGGGATACACTAGAAAAACGAAGGAGACGAGCAAGGCTATGTGCAATTTTTAGAGCCTATAAGGGGGAACCTGCATGGAAAGACATATCCAAACGATTATTAAAGCCATTATACTGTGGGAGGAATGATCACTCGGAAAAAAATAAGAAATAGGGAACAGAAAACAGACATAGGTAAATTTTCCTTCGCAAATAGAACAATAAACGAATGGAACAAAATACCTGCAGATTTACTGGAGACTTTGCCTCAAAGTGTAAATAGTTTTAAAAAGAGACTAAAGAAGAGTGATTTATAGTCAGGATAGTAAATAAAAATATTGCGTTATTATTACTGTTGTTACAATTATGTATATATTAGTATACTATGATGTCATTGGTATTTTAACAGGGTATTACTCACGTTATTGTTTATTTAACTCAATTGTATTGTACATTGTATTATTACATTGACAGCGCTGCCACCGGGCCACGCCCTAAGCAGTGACATAAAATATCTATATATAACTACCAAGTGCATTGCATACGTGCTAGAGAAAGTAAAAATCTATTATAATTACTTTCATTTATTTATGATTAAATCTGATACGTTCCATTCACATGACTTTCTCAACATCTCTACAACAAATTATTGTTGAAAAGATTATTCTTTTATTTACTTCATGCTAATCAAGATAAAGAGTAGCTGAATACGAGTAGGTCAAATTACTTGCTTCCTTTTAAGTAGGAAGGAAATAAGGAAATACACTAGATTAAAACGATAGTCATTATTTAAAAGATGATTGCTCTATGACTGAAGTTCGGTTCTTCTGCATTGCCAGGAGAACAACAAACAAAAAGGAATGACAGATTCCCATTTATGTTTAAGTATTTTAATATTAAAATGAATAACAAGAAGTACTGGTACCTCGCAAATGGTTAACTCCACACCAAAATTATATATGACATAAATTATGTATGTGTTTTAACAAGATTTATATTTTTGTTGTAATTCGTTTTACTAGTTATCCAAAAGTCTTCAGAATGACGAGATTTTCCAAGATATACATTTTTATTCTTTAACATTTGGTAAAATGTTTTCATAACCAACGATGTATATCTTAAATTTTCTGGGAATAGCCTCTTGAAGACTTATTCATTCTAGATGACATTTATTTTACAGGAAAAACACAAAAAATGTAGAGATCTCGTTAAAACACATAATATATGTCACGTGCATTTTTTGTAGAGTTAACCGTTACCGAGATGTTCCTTTTACAGAACATCTGTTTTAAATACTTAAAATGTTTCTCAAAACAGTAAATCGGCTATGGTTTCATCTCTCCTTTGGTTTCTCCTGGCCATGCAAAGAGAATCGCATTTCAATTGTTTCACATAGGGACCAGATTTTAAAGGTTTTGTTTTCGTTTTAACCTGGTGTACTCCCTTATTTACCTTCTACTTACAAGGAGGTAAGTAATAAGACCCCACGCTAATGTTTACCTCGATTAGCATGTTGTAGATAAAAGACAGTCTTCTGTAGGAAAGTTTGTAGAACAGATAGAGAAGGTCATGTGAATGAAACACATCAGGTTTTTTTTTTAATTTAATTTGCATGTTGATATGGTATATTACTTACACTTGTTCAGGCACATCTCGCATTGTTGAAAGGTGAAAAATTCTGATCCAAACACGTATGTGGTTGTTCGAGTCCTTCCTGGGATCAACATCTACATGTTTGAACCTTGAGACCCGTGGGTGTTTTCGGATAAGTTTGAAATCCTTCAGGTCATTGATTGCGAGGCGCACATTGCTGCGCAAGTGAGGTAGATTGGCGTTCTCAGAAATCAGAATGCACCTGAAACAGATTTAGGTGCGAATAAAAAATCCTTGTTCAACCAACGTTAAGTATACTAAATGTCTAAACTACTTAGATATTGTTACACAATTCACGAGGGTCTTTCAATAAGTACTGATGTTTCAAATTAGATGGCGTTCTCAAGGTAACTTGGTGTTTTCATTGTGTAAACGTCGTGAAAACTAGTTAGGTGGTGATTCATAGGTTTTGCTACACATGAGTCATTCAAAAATTAGTGCCAGCACTGCCTGCATTTGGTGTCATCAGCTGTAAATGATGTAAGCTGATAATAATGAAACAGAAGTGAATCTATGCTTGTTAGCTGTGAGTTTGGACAATAATTTTATTTATCAGACATTTTTAGTAAGTTTAATTGTAGACTGTTATCTTTAGTGCTCTAAATATATTTAGTAAATACGAACAAAGATGATTCATTAAAATTCAGGTTGCAAGAGATATCAATGCTCGACAATGCCATACAGAATTATTGGAAGAGAGATTGTATCATATCGTACCGTGGCTAGGTGGGCGAATGCATTCCGTAGAGGAAGGGAAGATGTTGATCAAAAACGTGCTGCTGGCAGACCGTAATCACTCTTATCACTCATTCAGTGAAATTGACTGAATAGTGCATATTATAGTTACGACCAGCTGTGCGTAGCAAACGTCCATATCTCCTGAATTCTCATCCTATTGTGTTACATGACATGTCCCTATTGTAACTGGATAATTCTGGAGCATCCTCCATACTCCCCAGATATGAGCCCATGTTATTTCGACCTTTTTAAGAAAATGAAACTACCACTTAGAGGAGTTGGCTTTAGAAGCAGACAGGCAATTATAGCAGCAGTAGAGCTGTCTGTCTGTTCGAGTATTAGAACAGCAACACGCTGTGGATGGTATCCGTCGTCTCCCTGGTGTGTGGAGGCGAGTTCTTCGTGTTGGGGCCGATTACCTCTAAGCACTGCAACAATGTGACTGCTCCAAAAATGCTTTATTGTTGCTAATTCAAATATTGGCACTATTTATTGAATGACCCATGTAAAAGACTAGTGACCCTGATGTAAACAACAAGGAGGAGCGGACTCAACTCGTCACGTGTTTCACGCTACAGTTAAGTTTAGCAACACTAACTGTAGGAGCAGAAACTTGACAATAAATCGAATAAGATATTAACAGCAACTTATTAAATCTATGTGTTACATAATTAATATTACTTAGAGCGTTCACTAAATGCTTAGAACATCCAAGGAATCACATCGTAGCGTCGAAAACAGTTTGCATTTAGTAACTCTTACTAGATGGCAATTAAAGTTTCAGCTATACCCATCACATGGTTTCGTTGCCATAGGCGATTGAATCAACAATCTTGTGAATCTTATTTAGAAATATGAAAAAAAAAACGAGTTTCCTACAGTAATTAAACAATTCTATTTAAAAGAAGAAGAAATAAAAGCCGAGTTGGAAGAAGTTTAAGGCAAATCTGTTCTTGCGTTTACAATTTACAATTGGATAAATGAATTTAAACATGGCTGTACATCCACAAGTGTTGAACATCGTTCCGGACGTCCAGTAGAAGTGACTTCCTCTGAAATTATTGACAAAATCCAGGATATGGTTTGAATGATCGACTAATCGCAGTTCGTGAAATAGTAGACGTCACAGAAATATCACAAGGTGCAGTATTCTGAATTTTGCACCAAAAATTAGAGCTGACAAAGGTCACGTCAATATGTGTGCCGTGTTTGCACTCAATGGAGAATAAATACATTCGTGTAATTGATTCGGAAGCTGGTTTATACTTTTCCATCGCAATCATGACGAGTTTCTGCGTCGATACATAACTGGATGAAACATGAATACACTACTACACCCCAGAAACAAAAGTACAGTTTTAAAGGACGAGCCGGCTCCGAAGAAGGTGGTGATGGCCTCAGTTTTTTGGGATGCACGTGGAATCATCTACATTGATTACTTGCAGAAAGAAAAAACAATAAATGGAGTGTATTATGCATCGTTAGTAGCACCGGTTGAACGGAGAAATCAAGAAAAAACGCCCTCATCTGGCAAAGAAAAAGGTTCTCTATCATCAAGACAATGCAAGGGTTTACACTTGCGCAGTTTCAATGGCGAGAATTTTAGAATTAAGGTTCGAATTACTACAACATCCACCAGATTCGGCCCGTCGTGACTTTATTTTTTTTCCAGACTTGAAAAAGTGGCTCGGCGGAAGATGTTTCACGTCTAACGAAGAGGTCATCTCCGACACAGATGCCTATTTTGAAAATCTTCCGAAACCCCTCTCTTTGGAAGGCTTAAAACAGTTGGAGGAACGCTGGGAAAAGTATATCAAGCTAAAAGGGACTATGCTGAAAAATAAAATAAATCTACTAAAAATAATTTGTTTTTCTATATTTTATAAGGATTTATTGAACGCCCCTTGAACGCATAATACATAGTTACGCTTCTGAGTTTCCATAAATATCGCGAATCATTGCGTGATTATTTGCTTCTTCCCATTTTTAACCCTTTACTGTTTGGTTTACTTTGTTACATATGTCACTCTTTTTCTTTTTCTTTTTCTTGAACCGGTTTAGCTATCCCTATAACAAAAGCCTTAACAAAGCTATTCGAATCGTAAGGGTCGTTAAGGCGATACGTCATGCATTCAAAGCAGAACATCGTAAAGTCGTATCCTAAAAACTGCAGTCAAATGTGCTTGTGGTAAAGGTTTGGGAGGTCCCACGTAAAACAACCGGTGAGATAGTGCGCGTAAACGATGATTACATTTGACTCCAATTGTATGGATTTTGCTTTTTGTTTTGAAACAAAAAATACTAAATTAATATTGAAATAGACTAAACATTACGATGCAAAATACATTTAAATACTATCAGTAAAATGTACCGGTATCATATGAAAATAACAATAATAACAAAACTCACTTAAATATATTAAAAGTTTGACAAATGGCAACATCGTGCAATAAAGGGTTAAAATTTGCGTCGGTAGTGTTTCATTTGGACAGATTAAGAGAAACGCTCCGTGATTATACTCCGACTGCTTTTGAAATTGTTTACAAATGTGTATGTACATATATAAATATTATATTGCACAGTAAGTAGGTGTTACTCGGTGGCAGAGTGTATAAAATAATTTCACATAGAATAAGGCAATGAACAATAAATAAATGCATGAACAAACTAGCCCGCCTCGGTAGTGTAGGGGCATGTTGTCTGCCTCACGTTCAAGAGGTCGCGAGTTCGAATCTCGCTTAGGTGAGTTACCCAGATAAGCTTTCTTACCATTTTCTTTGACGAGCTTTTAAAAGCAATAAAAAAGTTGAAACAAGTTAGACAAATTCTTATCACGTGGAACAGTT
This sequence comes from Hymenopus coronatus, assembly GCA_030762935.1. Taxonomy (NCBI): domain Eukaryota; kingdom Metazoa; phylum Arthropoda; class Insecta; order Mantodea; family Hymenopodidae; genus Hymenopus; species Hymenopus coronatus. Next base: position 35,847,406 of record CM060895.1, read on the forward strand.
TGAAAATGCAGAAGTTTTTTGGGAGAAACGTGTTAGTTATTTGTTTTTCCTCACAATCTGTGTTGAAGTTGGATAGATAAGAGAAACTGAAAAAGTCGATGCCATAGCTATACGGTTGCTCTAACCATTAAACTACCATGGCAACATGCATTGTATTAAATTTATCAACTGACTCGCATGTTTCCCGGTAAATCAGAAGGCGATCTCAAATAATTCTGTCTTATAGACAGGTTGAGTAGAAAAAAGCAATTAACACTAACTGAGCTAATAATTGGCTAAACTATGACCGCCGGGACTTAGAGTACTTATGACACTGTAAGTCGCCATTGAATATGTCATCCTAAACATTTGAGATCACTGGGAAACGTGCAAGTCAATTACATTTAATGCCGTGTTGGCATGTTGCCACGGTAGGTCAGTGATTAGAGTAACCGGCTAGAGACCGGGAGATCCGTTCAGACCTTGGCATTGAATTTTCAGCCTGACTCTACCTGCCCAACTTTTGGGGGGGGGGGGGGGAAATTTGCAAGAAAAGATGGTTTAAATTCGTATTACTAGGTAGTGTGATGGTAGCGTGTCTACTTCACATTCAACAGGTCGTGAGTTCGAATCTCACTTAGGGTTAGTTACCCGGATAAGGTTTTTTGCCGATCCCGGTGGCCGCGCTCGCTAAAGTGTCTCGCTTTGGCGCTTCGTGGTGTGGGTTCGAGTCCCGCCTTGGGCATGGGTGTTTCTGTGTCCTGACAAGCCTCCGGAACTGTATTTTTGATTAAAAAAAATTCGACTGCCTCTGTGGTCGAGTGGTCAGGTTCTAGCTTCTCATCCAGAAGTCCCGCCTGAGGCAGAGAATTTTTCTTTAACCAGATTCATTCCTTATCCCCCGCAGAGCATGAATGTGATAGTGAACGGGCGTGTGTTTAATAGTATAAAACCGAAAAGCCAACGTTAAGAAACCTACAGTTCAGAGAGATAAACACCAGCAGTTGTTTCTCAAGTCAAAGCCCCCAATATGACCCTAGAAGTTAAAGGGGGCTATACAAATGAAACAATTAAAAAAAGAAGATTTAAAGTTGTCAGTGCATAGGACTGCCTATGTATATCTGCAGTTAATTGGTAGTTAAAGTGCACGAAAGGGAACAAAATGTATTTTCTTAAAGTTACAATTCACATTATTTTATTGGGAGAAAATCACTTTTTACTCAATGTTTGTTACATTTCACCATAAGAACTGCTTTCATCAAGTGCATTCATATTAAGGGGAATATTTTAAATACAATAAAATCATTAATTGAAGTTTTTAAGACTAATAATTGTTGACTTTCTAAACATTTTGAGTGTCGCTCTGTTGTCTCATGGAATACGAGGTGCGTCCAGAAAGTAAGTTCCGTTTCAATTTATCTCCGCTGCAGCGCTGCGATCGCAGTTCCACACATGCTCAGTAGACGCTCTATATCAAGGAGAAGAAACGTGCGCCATTTTGAGATCGCTGTCAGCCACATACGTTTTGTTGTGCTTATTTACAACGCCGGTGTTGATTGAAAATCCCGCCGCTTGCGAAATCAGATCTGTGATTCGTTTTCTGAATGCTAGGAAAGTGAAACCAATTGAAATTTATCGGCAAATTTGCGAAGTTTACGGACAAAATGCGATGAGTGATTCAATGGTGAGAAGATGGGTCCGACAGTTCAATGAAGGACGTAGTGACGTGCACGATGAAGAACGAAGTGGGCGTCCATCTTTGGTTACAGAAGAACTGGTTCACGCGATTGATGACAAGATCCAGGAAAACGCAAGTTTACAATTAGTGCTCTCGCTATGGAATTTCCCCAAAGCTCATGATCACTAATTCATGAAATTGTTACCGAAAAACTGAAATTTCGTAAACTTTGCTCACGTTGGGTACAGGCGGCAAACTTCTATGAAGAAATATACAAAAACTTCTGCCACGCTATGACAAATGCCTGCAACATTTCGGCAGTTATGTGGAAAAGTAGTTTAAGAGTTGTAGAATTTTGTGCAATAAATAATTATTCTGTATCTGTACACAATTTAATTTTATTACCAAACGAAACTTACTTTCTGGACGCACCTCGTATTAGTTGTTTCTCACTTTTGTTTATTGTTTGAATATTGAAAATATCGCTTACCGGTATGCATAAACCTTGTCACAAGGACAGGCATGTTCCACGATGCAGATGATGTCTTTATGATGGAAAGTTGAGTAGCACACAAAAACGTCGTCATAAAAAGAAAGGATGCTGAATTTGGTGGCGTCCATGATTATCTCAGCTGTATGTACAAAATGGGGGTCGTGATCCGCAGCCAGATGCCGGCGCATGTTGCTCAAAGTACTGCGCCAGGTGCAATTCTGAGCTCCGGGAGCAAAACTGGCAATGCACGCCACAACATTTTCTTCTGCTAAAGCACTGCAAAACATAAAAAAAAAATGCGATGAATTTTTTTGTTTATCCTCTTAGTGTATATAACACTATTGTTAACTAAGCTAATATTACTTTATACTTCACTTTAATTCTAATGAACCTTATCAGAAATAATAATAGTAACAATAATATTATATAATGTATTACATTCACATGACTTTCTCTAACTGTTCCACGAATGAACTTTCCTTACAAAAGATAATTCTTTTATCTACGTCATGCAAATCAAAATAAACATTACTACATATTTGTTATATTCCTCGCTTTTTTGTAAGTAGAAGGGAAATAAGGGGATACACTAGGCGAAAACAATATTCTTTTTTTTACTTTCTCTGTACGTACTATGTACATAATGTATAGAGAAGGTATCGCATTGCACCCAAAAGTTCGATACCGAGATTTCACCGAAAATACATGTTTTGAGATCACCTGAATCCAGAAAAAGCACTTTTAGAAAAATGTACGTGTGTGTGTCTGTGTATATATATATATATATATCTTTGGGTAGCTTAGCTGAAAAACGTAAAGATTGTTAAATACCAAACTTGGTTTTTAAGTTCATTATCCTCCAAGGATGCGACACGAAGACTTTCAAGAAAATCCCCCCACCCCCAACTACCCTTCACATTGAAAATTTTTCAAAAAATGTTATTTTCTAAAAAATGGCTCTACCGATTTTGATTAAAATGTCATATGTTAAAGATATAGGCTACCTGACAAATAATATGTATATCTTGAATTTTCTGGGAATATCCTCTGAACACTACTTTATTCTGGATGAATTTCACGGAATTTTGTGTAACTGGTAAACCGTAAGACATAGACAAAAACTTACCAAACAAGAAATGTAGTGCACATTAAAACACAATTTATGTCACATACATTTTTTCGTGGAGTTGATCGTTTTTGAGATATTCCTTGTTTTTTGGTTTCAGCCTTGAAAAACATACATTTCTCATATAGGAATTTGTCAACACCTGTCCATAAAAACAAAGGAACTTAAGTCACATAGCAACCAGCTTTTGGCTTTCACTTTAACCTATGGTACTCCCTTATTTCGCTTCTACTTACAAGGAAGCAAGAAATAAATCTATTGCTGGTAATTTTTTCTCACTTAGCATGAAGTTAATAGAAGTATAAGCTTTTTAACAATAAACTTTTGCAGAGATGTAGAGAAAGGCATGTGAATGGAACACAGAAATTCGATACGGAGAATTCACTAGGAATATATATTTTTAGAACCCCTTAAAATGCATTTTTATATAAAATGTGTGTGACTCTGGACAGCATAACTCAAAAAGGACAATGCATTAAGTACCAAAGATAGTAAGTAGGTATTTAAGTTTATTATCTCTCAAGGATGCAACATGAAGATCAGGTAAATCCCCACCACAATCTACTCTTACAAGCAACATTTTTGAAGAGTCCAAATGTTAAAATAACTCTTGAATTGAATTTGCCTGACTCATTGTGTTACAGTGCTACAGTATAAAAACACTGATGCGATCCATTCACATCACTTGCTCTACATCTCTGTAACAAATTAATATTAAGACATGACTAATCATGTTGAGCATACAAGAAAAGAAGCTTATGTCTTAAGGTGTTGTATCTGTTAAAGTGACCAACAATTATGAAGTGATAGTCAATTCCTTTAAAAGCTGCTCCTCTGTCAAACAATTGAAATTGCGTTCCCTTTGTTTGCCAGGAGTAAACAAAAGATAGACGAAAGATAGGCTACCGTTTAAGAAAAAAGTATGCAGCTTAAAGTTGAAACCAATAACACTGAATATATCGAAAACGGTCAACTCTACAGCAAAACTTAACATAAATTATGTGCTTTAACAAGATCTAAATTTTTCGCGTAGTAATGTTTATCTATTTCTTACGTTATATCTGTTACGCAATTTACAGCAAAATTCATCCAGAATAAGCATCTTCAGTAGCCATTTCCAGAAAATTCAAGATATATATTTTATTTTTGATTGCTGGGTGATTTTTTTTTTAATTTTATATAACTGGTAAGCAGTAATAGATAGACAAAAACTTACGAGATATTCCTTGTTTATCGTTTTCAGTTTTAAAATACTCATACTTTATCATACGGAAGCTTGTTAGCACCTGGCCACTCAAAGAAATGGATTTCAATCCAATAGCTACCACATTTTAAAACACGTGTCTATCGCTTTAGCCTAGTGTATCCCCTTATTTTCATACTTATAAGAAACTAAGTAATAAGACCGTTTCTGCTAATGTTTATCTAATTGGTATGAAGCAGACAGAAGAATAAGTCTATTAATAATAATTTGTCTCACACATATGTAGATAAAGTCATGTGACTGGAACACAGGGGAGAACTGTGTGTATATTCTAATAAGTTAATAACATGATACTGAAAAGCCTATTTACCCTGCTTGTGGCACTTCTTTATCACCCTCTGGGAGACAAGGATCAACAGTTGGTGCATGGGTCCCTTGTAGTGCAGGTAGTGCCTAGAAATAAGAATCATTATACATCCACAGCACTAGTTTCAACTATTTTATTGCACACAAGAACATAATAACTGTAGATTCAAAAGTTTACTGTAACACAAATCACTTATCATAATGCATATCACACACCTCCTTCAAAGTGTTTATCTTAGAGTTCTAGTGATGGCCAATTAGTAATACACTGAGGGCCAGAATACAATTAGGACCTTACTTGAGGGCCAGGAAAATTAATATTATAACTATATACAAAATAAAATAACAGCAATGGCAACTTAATAGCATATTATTTTTAATAATATTACATGCACAGTGAAGGAACAAGCATTGCATTTTACTAAGAACAATGAGGTTTCTCAAAATCTTTCACAAAAGTTTTAAAATCCACTTCCAGTTCTGATGTTGCAATTTTGAGAATATGAGATAACATTGAATCAGTTAATCTGTTTCATAGCAGAGAAGGCAGTTTCACATATGTAAGTATGGAAGTAAGTTTGAAAACCCAGTTTCTGAGATGTGTAAAATGTTCCTTTGAAATGAGTTTCCAAAAATCGGCTCCAGTTGCCTCTGTTATTTAAAGAGATGAATGGCATTGGAGCTCACGTGGTTCTAACTGTAGATCCCCGGGCTGGCACTCCACATAACATCACATGGCATTGTTAGGAAGTTCCATCTGTGATCGAAATACTACAAAATCTTGAAGTCTATAATCAAATTCTAAAATGAGATTATGCAGGAAGTTAAAAAAAGGAATAAATCATATTTATTTGTGGGCCGGATGAAACATACTCGCGGACCGCCATATGGCCATGTTAACGTCAGAGGACATCTCGACAACTGGAACCAGGCACTGATCTATTGTGGCCTGCCACCCCCCGGGGGGAGGGATGAGATTAGGGGAAACCACAGGTTGATGGAGCTAAGCGCAGAGACGCACGGAAGTTGCTAACTGTCACTAGATGGCAGCCCTGGCACGCTACGGAGGCTACACATGCGCAGGAAGCGACATTGCGGATTTGAGTCTGCCATTGTTCGATTGACCAACATGCCTGCCCATGCACAAGCAGACAAAACGAACGGAAGGCTGTGTATTTCGCATTGGAAAGAAGAACCGATGTTCAGAAAGTCCATTTAGCCCTTATTTCGATCCAGTTCATTTGCATACACCTAACGTAGCCTAACCTCGACGAAATTTTGAAACCTGTCGTTCACCTGTAACCATATTGTCTGCGTAACTAATAGGAAAGGCTCAGGAAAGAGTTCTGGTCTAAAACTGAACTAGAATCTGCATTCTCGCGCGCCAGAAGGCCAGAACGGTACCTAGCCTCAACCAGTGCAACCTGGGGTAAGAAAGTTTCACACGGAGCAAGCAACCGTGCCTGCAAAGCTTCAAGCCACACCTGCGCTGACCTGAATGATGTAGAATAGAAATGAAATGAAGAGAAAGGAACAGTGGTAGATCAGTATTCGTCTAAGCGGCCCCAGGAGAACCGCGGAAAAACCCAGGGCCAGAGTGCGCGGTTCTCACGAATTCCAGTCCCAGACGAAACGCCTGAGCCACATGGCTAGGTAAGGGTTTCCAATACTCAGAGATATAGTTTTTGTTGCTCTGCCTTCTATTCTAATGTTTTACTTAATTGAGGAAAATTCTAAAATTTAAACAGGTGAACGAAATAGTTACCTAATTCTTCACATTTACACATCAGTTTAATTTACTTATGCAATTTACGAGATACAATTTCGCCAGATTTTAATATCCATAAATCCCTGTGTCAAGATGTCCAAATTTTTTTGTAATATGTTGTGAAAAACAGCAAAGCTCTTGAAGCATTTTTTAGAAAAAGTATATCAAACTTGCTAAATCGAATAGTGCTATGTGACGAAAGGCTGGACTTTTAAATCTAGTATTCTAAATGGTGAACCTGTATGGAATATTCCCTTGAACTTTCAAATGGGTCAATAATGCTAAGTGCTGATTTTTATTTACTGTCATGGTAGGTAGTCCAGATAGAATAACGGGCAGTGCTCTAGTAGGTCTCAAGTGGCGTAAGTGGAGTAGAGCAATGTTTTCGTTTTGAAATATTATGATAGTCCTTAGTAATTAACAAACTGTTATTTATAATTACTTTTATGCTATTGAAAGATTATTTAACATACTTACCTAATTACCTCTATCTCTAGGTATATAATGGCTTGAGAACCAAAAACGTCTAGCAACTAGATAACAATGGCTTTATTTCTTTCCAAACAAATCTTTATTAATTGATTTCTTAAATAACATGGCAAGACCGCAGTATTGCGGGGGAAGGTGTCTGATTCACATTCAAGAGGTCCCGGTTCGAATCTCTGCCAGGATGAATTACTCAGGTAAGTATTTTTTCCGGGGTTTTCCTTATCCTAAGCAGACGAATGTTGAGTAACGTTTAGCTTCATCGGCCCCGGGCTCATTTTAGCATCGCCTATTTCAGTAATCGTCCAATATGAATAGCTAGGTTTAAGAGTTTTGAAACACAAAATAACATAAAAAACGAAAAAGTAGAGTATAGAAATTTTATGATAGTTGATTATGGTGACAGGAAGAGGACTCAAAAGAGGTGTATGAATTATTTAGTGAATGGAATCCAAACAAACTCATAACTCTGCCTACTGTCAAAAATATACACGGGAACTGGGAAAATAAGGCTAAATCCTTAAGAAATTGTGCTACGTGTGAAGAAATAAATTGAATAAAACTTCAATATTCTCAAGTTTTCATTTGAAGCAGCAATATAATAAAGGTTTCTTAGTATATTAACAACTAACACATTATCTCAAATATATAACATGATTCCATTTACGATTGTGAAGTTCACCCCCTGACCCCTGCGACGCTATCTGGAGGGCCGCAAACTCACGCTGCTACTACATAAACCATGTGAACCCGACAGTTTATCTAACACCCCTACACTTTCAATAACATCACATAATGTTTTAATAAAATGAGAAATTGTAAAATCTTATCAATATAATCTCGATGTACTACTTAATTTATCGGTTTATTTTAAAACTCTTACCTGAGCTTCAGGTGCAGCTGGTTGATCAAGATTGTCGTCGTCGTCTGCGAGGAGTTTATTTATTGTTGCGTAAAGCCACTCTGGCGGTAAGTCTACCTCTCCAGACCTGAAAGTAACAAACACAAATCTCATGTTTACATCCATATCACTTTTCTACCCAGCATCATTTGTTTTCATATAACTTCTACGAACTACTCTTACGCAAGTTTTTTCCCCTTCTCTACACGTATAGTAAGAAAAGAAAGTACCATTCCATTCCGCTCAACACTGAATGTATTTCAAATAACTTTTTTTTAGCATAAGCCCTTTCCGAAATAATCCTTTATTAATTGTTCGAAAACTCAGAACTTTGTCGTTGCCCTTATCGTCTAGATTTTCAATTCTTACTCGATATTACATGAAATGAGTATAGAACTCTAAAGGCAACGTCCAGAACTTAGACATTTGACTATCGCTGTTTTCTTTCTGTGTATAATGAGGTGCTATAACCCTAGATTCACAAAGTTCTAGCAATTGTGTTTTCTCTGTAATATATATATACGAAAATAAAGGGTATAGTTTTAGGTGTTGGTAACGTCCATGACGACACTTGATTTCAAATGTCATGCTAAGAATGGTTGTTGTCTTTGCTTGGCACTAGTTTTGTTGTGTGTGCATGTTCGTTTATTGCATTTCATAACGTCAGCAACAGAAAACGTTTGAACATAAACTTTTACGTTTTGTTAAACAAATGTTCCTCAGAGATATTGAAAATGATGGAAGAAGCTTGTGTTGAAGCAGTGATGAAGAAAATTTATGTGTATGAAAGGCATAAACGTTTCAGTCAAGATTTTTGAACGCTGACAAGGACACTAATACAGGTGTCTGAAAATGGCCTCCAGTCTCTTTACACGCATGGAAGAAGTGTGTCACTATGGAAGGGATCTATTTTGAAGGAAATATTGTGTAAATTGCCTTATAGTAACTTGGTTCTGAGTTATTTACACATTCCGGGAACTTTTTTTGTGTGCAGTATGTATATAGTACTCAAGTGGTTGTCGTGTTGAGCGGAAGCTTGCTTGTTTACCAGCTCGCGTAATGTCGTACTCAACGATAATATGTATGGCTGAAATTTCATGAAAATCACTAAAAATCGACTTTTCTGTTTTAATTCCATACAGTAAGTTAATCATTGGTCGTTTCCTTAGCGCAGTGGTAGCGCAGCTGCGGGAGATCTGGGTTCGATTCCCAGTACCGGCTTGGGGATTTTTCCCCCGCTGGGAGACCTCCGGGGTTCATCCAGCCTCGTGAGGTCCCTGGGGGTCCATTCAGGGGCTACTTGATGGAGAAGTAGCGGCTCCAGGTCATGAGGACCACATTAACCGGCCTGGGGGTGTACGAGGCGCTGACCACATCTCACTCTCCAATACTACACCCCATCCATTACGTCTATCATGGACCGAGATGGGTGACGCAGCGGCCGGGCGGAAGGCCAAGGTTCCTTATGAGCTGTCGTGCCATAGAGTTAGTATTATAAAATTTAAACATCCCTGAATATAAGAATGTATAATTGGCCATCTTAAATACCTTTACTGGAGCTACAGGTTGAAACTGTACTGGACTCGACAGGAAGAAATTCAGTGCGACGAGATCTCATTGGTATCGTGCAAAGTAAAAAACGAAGTTGTGCACAAGAAAAGGGCAGAAAAAGCAGAAGCAGAGGAGAGGAAAATAGAAGCTGAGGATCTAACCTACCTACCTGGTGCATTTTAATTGCATCCTTGCGGATCAGTTTTTCTGTTACTGAAATAAAATTTGCTGTACCTGTTCACAGAGGTACAATGAATAAGAATTGCCATAGGATTTACTGTCAGACGTATTTAAGCTTATGTTTTCAATTCTCAAGCAAAAAAAATATATTTTTACTATAAAAAATCTGATGTGTTCCATTCTCATGACTTTCTCTACATTTCTGTAACAAATTATTCTTAAACAGCTTATGTTTCTATTTACTTCATGCTAATCGAGAAAAAGTTGGCAGAAATAGTCGTATTACTTGCTTCCTTGTAAGTAGAAGCGAAATAAGGGAGTACCATAGGTTAAGGTGATGGTCAAAAGCTGGTTGCTATGTAACTGAAGTGCCTTTGTTTGTATGGACAGGAGTTGACAAATTCCTGTACGAGAAAGGTATGTTTTTCAAAGCTGAAACCAAAAACAAGGAATGTCTAAAAAACGATCAACTCCACGAATAAAAATATATGACATAAATTGTGTGTTTTAACGTGCTCTACATTTTTTGTAGGGTAAGTTTTTGTTCGTCTACTACGGTTTAGCAATTACGCAAAATTTCGTAAAATTGATCCAGAATAAAGTAGTCTTCTGAGGCTATTCCCAGAAAATTCAAGATATACATTTTATTTGTCAGGTAAATATCTTTAATATACGATATTTTAATCAAAATCGTTAGAGCCATTTTTTTGAAAATCAAAATTTTCGAAAATTGTTCCATGTGAAGGGTGGTTTGGGGTGGAGAGATTTTCTTGAAAACCTTCGTGTCGCATCCTTGGAAGATACTGAACTTAAATACCAAGTTTAGTATTATACGGACTTTTCGTTTTTGAGTTACGGTGCTCTCAGACACATGGACACACGCACGCACACACACACACACACACACACACACACACACACACACACACAAGCCTTTTTCCGAAAATGCTTTTTTTAGATAAAGAGGACACTAAAACATATACAGGGTTACTACAAAAGAAATAGACAACTTCAACTGCCTGTAAAACAAAAACTATTAGAGATAGCAACCTAATTATTTTGGAGGTATGTTGAGAAACTCTAAAAGTTTCGTTTGTTACTATTGGTAACGCTGTAGTGTTTTGTTTGTTGTTGCAGAAGCTGAAATGGCGGAAAATCCTGTGGAAAAGGCATATTGCGTGTTGGAATTTGCTAGAACGCAATCAGCAACTGTTGTCCAACGACATTTTAGAACACGATACCACAAAAATGAAATGATGCGCTTACAGGAACCAGCATCGTCTTCATCATGTCGCAACATGTCGATGCAAAAGTCACGCCGTATGACCTTGTCTTCTTCACTCAGAAACTGCAACATCTGTAATCTGTAAGGCATCATGTGCAGTCGCTTCCGCAAGATTTTCCATACAGTTTGCTGTGGAATTTGTAAATGCATGCTTGCCCTAGATGTCGATTTCTGTGGGCTTCTTATGTAGGCAGAATGCACACGTTCAACGTTTTCTTCCGAAACTGTTGGTTTTCCCGAGCTCTTCCCTTTGCACAAACATCCCGTTGTCTCGAATTTTCTATACCAGTCGTAGATTGACTGTCTAGTCAGTGGCGTTTTGTGGTAACGTGTTCTAAAATGTCGTTGGACAACAGTTGCTGATTGCGTTCTAGCAAATTCCAACACGCAATATGCCTTTTCCACAGGATTTTCCGCCATTTCAGCTTCTGCAACAACAAACAAAACACTACAGCGTTACCAATAGTAACAAACGAAACTTTGAGAGTTTCTCAACATACCTCCAAACTAATTAGGTTGCTATCTCTAATAGTTTTTGTTTTACAGGCAGTTGAAGTTGTCTATTTCTTTTGTAGTAACCCTGTATTTCCGGTGAAATCTCAGTATCGAATCTTTGGGTGGAGTGCAATACCTTCTCTATACACTATGTACATAGTGCCTATAGAGAAAATAAAAAGCAAATTCATAACTTCTCCTTTATTAAAGCAGAAATTTAGACGACTTTAAAAAAAATCTTATTGTCCATTCACATGACTTTCTCTACATCTCTATAACAAATTATTGTTAAAAAGCTTATTCTTATCTACTTCATGTTAATCTAGATAAACATTAGCAGAATGCTTTCTTGTAAGTAGAAGGGAAATCATGGAACCTCTAGGCTAAAACAACAGTCAAATCTTCTAAAAGCTGGTTGCCATGTGGATTAAATCCGTTTCTTTGCATTGCCAAGAGTTGAAAAGTTTTAAGCATTTTAAACCTGAAACCAATAACAAAGAATTTCTCAAAAATGGTCAACTCCACGAAAGAAATGTATATGACATAAACTGTGTCCTTCAGCGAGCTCTACATGTTTAGTGTAGTAAGTTTTTGTTTATCTCTTATGGTTTACTAGTTATGCAAAATTCATCCAGAATAAAGAGGTCTTCAAAAGCTATTCCCAGAAAATTCAAGATATACATTTTATTTGTCGTGTAAATATTTTTAATATACGGTATTTTAATCAAAATCGTTAGAACCATTTTTGAGTTAATCAAAATTTTCGGAACTTTTTCTATGTAAAGGGTAGTTTACGGTGGGGAGATTTTCCTCAAAATGTTCGTGTCGCATTCTTGGAAGATACTGAACTTATATACCAAGTTGGTATTTTACCTAGTTTTAGAGTTATCGTGTTCACAGACAGACATACGGACACACACAGACCTGAAACGCCTATTTCAGGTGAAATCTCGGTATCGATTTTTGGGTGAATACCTTATCTATATACATAATAAGTGTAGAGAAAGTAATTAGATGTATTGTGAACCTGAGGTTAAAATATTAGACATTTTTAATTTTTTTTGTCGTAAGGGACTCTTTAGTGACGTGGCAATAGTATAAACAAGTTGATCATACTTTGCAAACTCTTGGAGCAAAAGGATGAAATTTGCACTGTAACTTATTTACATTATATTACATATGTGGTATAACCTTCAATCATACATGTCTTTAACCTTATATAGTGGCAAGTGGTGGGTGGTTGTGTGTCAAATACTACCTCAAATAATATAAGTGTTACACGTGTAAAACAAGTGTTGTGTTGTCTGAAGTGCCCTGAATGTAATAGCTATTATCTTAATAGCTGTGTAAATCTAACTAGTATGTTAAAATAATTGACCAACTCTTCGAAAAGTGCTGCGAAGAAGAGGGCAAATGTGATTCCGATATTTACGAATCTTTGAATGAAATTGGTGTTGCCGATAACTAAATCGACGTTCGTGTACTTTAGTTTGTGTTAAAACAAAATGATTATGCGATTAAAGAATTAAATGAAAGAGTAAAATTACTATTGAATTATGTCGATTTATTAAGAAAAGTGCATTTCTCGAGTGAACATAATAGTGAATATGTTCTGGAAACTTTTACGCGTGTGCATGATCAAAATAACTTGGAAAATTTAAAATCAATAACAACGAATATCTCGGGAAGGTTAGCTGTACTAAACAAGCATATGTGGCATTAACTGTGTGTTCATTATTATGGAGTAAGTTTTTGTCTATCTCTCACAGATTGCAAGGTATGTACATGCCATTCAGAGAGGACAGGTCTTCAGAAGCCATACCCAAAATATTCAATATATTCATTTTATTTGTCACGTACATATCCATAATATACGGTATTTTTATCATAATCATTAAATGCATTTTCAGAAAATCGAAACTGTTGAGAGATATTTAATACAATGAACCATGACTTGAAGCTTTCCTGGCGGCGGTATGAAAATAACTTTTCTCGGGCTATCAGCCAGGTGAATTCCGGAATAATTACCAAGCTTTCAAGAGCTAACGTCGCTCTCATCTTCAGGGAATTATGTGGAGACTCCGGGTACGCCTTATATACAGTAGTCCGGACGGGGGGGACCGGCCAGACGCCGCTCTGTGATTGGCCCGGGTCCGGCATGGGAAGCGTTGACTAGGAACCAATGGTCTCCGTGGCCGGGTCGGACTGCTCTGATTGGCCCGTTGCCAGATGTGAGCCTGTATTAAAACTAGGGCTAGCTTTTGGCAATTTCACAAATCTTTGCGAGTGTTTGCTGAGCACCGAACTCCAAATGTCATTCACCTGCAAGCCGCTGTCTCTGTTGATGTTATTTTCTTCGTATTTAATAGCTATGGCTTCTTTGATGGAGCGGTCCCAATAGCTTGAAGCCTTAAACATGGTGGTTTGTCGCCCAGTCTCGGTCTGTGTCCTTCTTGGATGCAGTGCTCCGCAAGACCAGATTTTTCTGGGTACATCAGGCGGATGTAGCTCCCATGCTCTTTGCATCTTTGTTCAATCGTTCTCCCCGTCTGTCCGATGTAGGCTCTACCACATTCACATGGAATGCGGTATACCCCTCATGCCACCCACAGGTCAAAGACTCCCTCGGCCTCAAGATTCCTGGGGTATACCGCATTGCATGTGAATGTGGTAGAGCCTACATCGGACAGACGGGGAGAACGATTGAACAAAGATGCAAAGAGCATGAGAGCTACATCCGCCTGATGTACCCAGAAAAATCTGGTCTTGCGGAGCACTGCATCCAAGAAGGACACAGACCGAGACTGGGCGACACAACCATCACGTTTAAGTCTTCAAGCTATTGGGCCCGCTCCATCAAAGAAGCCATAGCTATTAAATACGAAGAAAATAACATCAACAGAGACAGCGGCTTGCAGGTGAATGGCATTTGGAGTTCGGTGCTCAGCAAACACTCGCAAAGATTTGTGAAACTACCAAAAGCTAGCCCCAGTTTTAATACAGGCTCACATCTGGCAACGGGCCAATCAGAGCAGTCCGACCCGGCAACGGAGACCATTGATTCCTAGTCAACGCCTCCCATGCCGGACCGTGGCCAATCACAGAGCGGCATCTGGCCGATCACCCTACCGGACTACTGTATACAAGGCGTACCCGGAGTCTCTACATCATAAGTATTTTATTTCGTTAAGTTCTCCAGCACGAGCTCTTTTTCAGGATGATTGGTTCGGAAACTGTCCTTGTGGAATAAGAACTATTAGAGGTTTCAGGCCATCTCTGGCATTCCAGGCGCGTTTTAGCGCCACAAGCACTTCCAGACCATCGGAAGTGCAAAGGCAGCGGGTAGCCGAAATAAGGCCACAGCCATCCGACCTTCTAGGCTCGGGTAAGGCGCACTAATAAAGCGTCCGGTCCTCTGTTTCGGCCTGCTTCTTAGCCCCTGCTGCCTGCAGGCGAGGGTAAACCGAGGTGTGATTTTGTGCACTGCACCCTAGGGTTCAGGGCAAGTATCCCTGTCCTCTACCACCATGACCAGAAGCAAATCCAAACCATCCAAAGGCAAAGCCCCAAGCGGGCCTGCCTGTGACGAAGCAACGGCCGTTGCCAGCACCAGCACTGATGCAGCCACCCTGCCCTCCAGTGGCCCTGCTACTGCATAGGGCAAAAAGAGATCTAGTCAGGAACGCCAAGGCGGTAAAGGCAAGATCATATGTCTGGATTCATCCAAGCAAGCTACCAATGTGGGCCTCCCGCGCGAACCAGTTTCACGTTTAGATCAAATTCCGGAGCACGACTCCGACGATGACTGTGCCAGTGTGTGCAGTAACATTTCACACCACAGCGGCAGGACCTCGGTCCTGTCGTACCACTCATCCTCCATGATGGTAGATCATGAGGAGTCCTCTTCCGGCCTCTCCACAGACGGAGAGGACGATTTTCGTGAAGTGGCCTCGAGAAAAGAGAAGAGGCAAACCCGATTGGCTGCAGAGGGCGTACCCTCTGGCCAATCCCAGGCAACATCCCGCCCCAGAGATTCTGTGCCCGCCCAGAATCCTGGGTCGAGGAGGCACGTTCCACCTATTATCGTGGACGACTTTAAGGGGGTGGTAGGTTTCCTCAAGGAGCTAATGCCATCCCTATCGAGTCAGTGCACGGTTCGGAAGAACAAGCACCGCTACGTCTTCCAGGCGAAGAATCTGGAGGATTATAACCTCATATTGCAAGCCCTCAAGAGGAAAGGTGTTCCTCATTTTACCTTTGGATATGACAAGTCCCGTGACCTTCGCAGGGTCATTCGTGGCCTACCAGTCGACACCTCGGTGGAGGATATCTCGACAGACCTCATCCGCCAGGGCATCACCCCAAGACTGGTGAAGCAGCTCACCAGGTCCGCTCCAGATGGGCAAGGCCCCAAATCTCCCCTCCCCCTCTTCATCGTAGTAGTGGAGCGGGCCAATGACCCTGAGGCTAAGATAGATGGCGTCACCGCCATCTGTTACCTCAAGGTCAAAATTGAACCTTCCAAGGGCTCTGGCGGGCCCCCTCAATGTCACCGGAGCCTGGGGTTTAACCACTCCAGTCACTTTTGCTTCCGTAACCTGCGCTGCTTAAGGTGCGGAGGCGCCCACCCTAAAGAGGTCTGCGAGATAGCTCCCACCGCGAAGCCGATTTGCGCCAACTGTGGTGGCGATCATATCGCTTGTTATGGTGGTTGTCCTAAGAGGATCGCTGTCATAGCGGCCAGGAGACCGCCGCCAGAACTACAGCAGGTCACAAGATCAGCACCTGTAGCCAATCAGCGCCCAGAGGCGCCAACAACTGCACCTGCCCCTCCTGCAAGACAGCCGGCGCAACAAAGGATAGCCACCAACACCACTACGGCGCAAAGGGCTGAGCGTGGCCCTGCGAAGCCACGGGATGGTAACAACACAAACCAACCCCCACGCAACAAAGAAGCTCCAGCCAAACCCAAACAAAAGCCCCCCACCCAAGCTAAGGTGCGCTGGCCAGCCAGGCAGCCTAACTTCTCCCCCAGGGCTGCGCAAGGGAACGGTACTGCCGTACCCGAGCGACAGCAGGGGCAGGACGCGGCTGGCGGTGTGCCAGCGCCCCGAAGCACTCCTCCCACACACTCACCTAGAAACATCACCTCCACCACTCCTCCTGTCCTGCAGATGTCGGATGTGATGGCATGGATACAGCAGCTTCTGCTGAACCATGGCCGGCGCATCTGTGATCTGCTGGTCAGATTTCCATATGCCACAGACCCAGCCGCAAAGATGGCTGTCGCCATGGAGGGTCTTGCCCTCCTGACCGTGATCGTCCAGACCGCCCAGAATGGCGAATCGAAATAGGTCTCGTACCTCTTTCCGATTCGCGTTCTGGAACGCGTGTGGCCTGAACGGTCAGGGGAGTGAGCTCCAGCATTTTGCCGGCTCATTTGCCCTAGACCTCGTGCTAGTCAGCGAGACTCATCTCAGTCCAGACACCTCATTCCGACTTCCGGGCTACAACTGCCTCAGAGTGGATCGTGTGGGCCGCCGAGGAGGTGGCACAGCGATCTTCGTGAGAAACAGGGTAGTCCACAAACCCATCCAGCTCCCGCCTCTTCAAAACATGGAAGCCACGGCTGTCTGTATTGACCTAGGCGGTACGGAAGTTTTATTGGTGTCTGTTTACCATCCACCCCATAGGCAGTTCATACTAAACGATTACCTTTCCATCCTAGCCCTTCATCCTAATGTCATCCTGGCCGGGGACTTCAACGCCAAATATCCGCGTTGGCATTGTGGCCCCCGGGCGGACGCCCGAGGCAATGATATCATACGCATGATAGATGCGGACCCTCAACTCAGAGTAGAGGGCCCCTGGCAACCCACACACCATCCACGAGGTCAAGGACGAGCATCCGTTATTGACTTCGCGATTATCAAACAATCCCCTTTTCATACATCTCTCACTTCGATCAACGCACTTCATTCCGATCATAATCCCGTGTTAGCTGAGGTTAACACACGGGTTGCCAGTCATGACGTCTCGGTTCATAACCGCGATGTTCCCTGGGAATGCGTCAGGGTTTGCATCAATGACTCCATCCCGCCGAACCCTAGGATCACAGACATCCCATCCCTAGAGACTGCGGTCCAAACCTTTACCTCCATCGTGGTGCGAACTGCCCATAACCTAACCGTTCACACCCCAGCACCTCTACACCCGGATGTCCTTCCCCTTGAACTCCATCTGTTTGTACGCCGTTCCTGGGCTGCCCGCAGGTTTTATCAGCGTCACCGCACGCCACATAACCGAGCACTCCTGAGGCGTTTACGCCGAGAGGTCCGGACCCGACTACGCGAGCACAGGGTGCGAGCGTGGGAGGAGACGATGACCCGTTTGAGGCTCGAGGATGGCGACGTGTGGAGGATTGCCAAAGCTCTCCGACACCGCGGAGGTCAAATCATCTCCCCAATCCAAGGCACCCAAGGCCTGGCTTATGAACCCCGAGCCAAAGCCGATGTTTTCGCTGACTACCTCGAAAGGACTATGAGGCCACGAGAAGACCCCCAGGACGAAGACTTCTCGGACCGTGCTCAGCGGGAGGTGCGTCGATACCTTCGACGCCCCTCCCCCGACGAGGCGGACCGACTTCCCGTCATCCGACCCACTGAACTCCAGGGCGCAATCCGGCGTCTCAACTCCAAAAAGACAGCGGGTCCTGACGGACTAACCCCCGCCATGCTCCGATGCCTTCCCATCAAGGCGGTACTCTTTCTAACCAAGGTTTTCAACATGTGCCTCACATTGTGCCACTTTCCACGCGAGTGGTGGGAGGCCCGGGTGATATGCATCTTGAAGCCGGGGAAAGACCCGTTACACCCATCCATCAGTCTCCTATCAGTTCTCTCGAAGGTTTTCGACAGGCTAATACTAGTCCGCTTGTCCCCTCTCTTGGGCGACATTCATGCCATCCCAGATCACCAATTTGGTTTTCGTCCTGGGCATTCTACACCCCAGCAACTACTGAGAGTGGTGGAGGCCGATGCCCTGGGTTTCCAGGACAGAACCTACACTGCGGCAGTGTCGCTGGACGTGGAGAAGGCCTTCTCTACGGCCTGGCACGCGGGTCTGCTCCTCAAACTCATCCGACTGGAGCTCACGACACACCTCATACACCTACTACACTCATACCTTAAACACAGATATCTTGTAGTTTCAGTTGCGGGACACAAATCAACACCTAGGCCAGTAAGAGGCGGAGTCCCCGAAGGCTCTGTACTTTCCCCCACGCTCTTTAGCGTCTACATGGCCGACCTACCAACAGTGCAGCAAGTCAACATAGTTCAGTATGCTGATGACGTGCTGTTATACTGTACAAACAAACACCTACGCAGAGCCTTCAACCCTATTCAGAGACACCTCTGCCTCATTCAAGAGTGGTGCGAGCGTTGGCGATTGTCCATAAATCCGGAGAAAAGCCACGCTATTCTCTTCACCAAGCGCCGCTTTCCCGCAAACTTCTCCACATTCACGTACCTCAGACGAAGGATACAATGGACCAACACCATCACCTACTTGGGGGGTGAAGCTTGACAGGGGCGTCACTTTTAGGGAGCACATCAGGGGGCTATGGTGCCGGGGCAATGGGGCTGCGGCCTCACTGTACCCGATGCTGAGGTCCTCGATGACGGTTCCCCTTAAGTTGCGCCTTTTGAGGGCGGCTCTCATAATCCCCTTGTTAATCTACGCCTCTGAGATCTGGGGCATGGTGGCAGACTCCAGTCTGCTGTTGCTTCAGCGGGTACAGAATAGGTGTCTTCGGGCTATCTATTCTGTGCCTCGAGGCTTTCCAACGAGACTCCTGCACGAAGCCTCTGGTCTACCATACCTGGAGGACGAGATTAGGCGTCGGGCAACAAAATTCAACGAAGTGTTACCATTCCATCGGAGCGCCCTCGTTAGGTCTCTTAGGGATTACGATCCCACAAACCGCCGCTTCAGGCGATACCGGCTTCCCCGCATGGCTTGCGGGTATCCCCGGTAACGAAGGAGCACCACCAACAGCTGCTACGGCTAAGCTCCTTATAATCCTTTAAGAGTTGCTTGGATTCAAAATTAAAACCTCAAAAGAAACATTTTGATAAAAACACACCAGCGGTGCACAAGGGCCGTTGCACCATCAAGGCAACCGTCGAGGAGCAATATTTGCCTCCTCCTGTCACTCCACAACCTCAAAACACACCCGCCATCCTGCAAAACCCACAATCCCGTCAGAACGTGGTTAAGTTCTCTCCGAGAACAGGGACACGTCTAGCACACCTCGGGCTGCTCTCAGCCTGCCAATTACACTGGACTGGACTACATCATTCCCTGAAGATGAGAGCGACGTTAGCTCTTGAAAGCTTGGAAATTATTCCAGAATTCACCTGGCTGATAGCCCGAGAAAGGTTATTTTCATCATATACATTGTACGGTCCGAGATATTTTAAGAGCAGGTTTGAATATTAAGATTGAAGATGTCTCCTAATATTCAAGGCATTAATTTTATTTATCATTAAATATCTGTAATATACGGTACCTTTATAAAAAAGATCATTAGAGTTATTTTTGAATAATTCTGCCACGTAAAGTGTAGTTGGTCGAGGAGGCTTTTTGTGAGAAACTTTCTTCAAACATACTAAACATGTACATCAAGTTATGTATTTTACCGACTTTTCGTCTTTGAGTTGTGCTGTCTACAAACGCACACCCGCACAATACGCATAGACCAGATGTGCGCGCGGACAGATACACATAAACGTATGCACACGGTTCTTTTTGCAAAAATATTTTCTTTGGTTGCAGTGGCGCTCAAATATGCATTTCATGCGAAATTTCGGTAGATATGGAATCCTTTGGTGGAATACAATACATTCTCCTCCTAATATGTGCATAGTACTCGGTAGAGAAAGTAATACGTTCCTCAATTAAACGCATCATAATCTAAAACCAAAATGAACACCTAACATTGCCATGTCACTTTCACTATCTTTCACAATTAAAACAAACAATAACTCATGTCAATAAAAATCAAATAATCCAACGTCAGTCAATATTATACATAGAAAATCTTAAGTTAATTTCAAACTTCAGTGTATCTACATCTTAAGTCCAGTACACAATGACTTACCGAACACATGATTCTACTCTCTGCCACTATTTTGGGCGATTTCACCCGCAAAACTCACATTTATGAAAATTGGAGAACAGGCCAAATATGCAATAACGGATCAACACGGTAATAGTACTCGCAGCTATATGATCAAAATGAAATCCTGTATAACATTTACAAAAATAATTTATTTCATTAATACACTATGAAAACTATAGCATTAACAATATATAATAAAGTAATAACGTGTAATATAGTTACTTTCCTATTCAACTCTAAATGAGATTACAATTCCCCATAACTTAATTTTTTATGAAAAACGAAAATCAGTGAAATGCACTGCAGTAATGTTTCATCCTATTTCACGTAACTGGCAACGAAATAACTAAACGAGAAATCATGACAGTTAACCTTTTCACAATACCTAAATGAATTTAAATGTTCGTTTAACCAAGCAATCATGTCCACGTTACACAAAGGCTTTCAGCTCAGCCCTTACAATAAAGAATTAGCGTCCAATTTCGCCATCTGGAAACACCTACCGCTCCACTCTGAGAAGGCCTGTGCGGGTAAAACGCTCCGACCTGAGACTGGCAGATAGACGGCTATTACCTCTTTAGCCCCGATGAAAAAGAAATGCAGCTCACGCGGTAAATGGCCGAACTACTTAACAAGCGCCTCTATATGCAGCATGAAGCGTCAGAACACAGTGTTGGCAGATTATACTGTACCAGAATGGTTCACCTTAGATATAAGAATGATGTACTTCTAAATCTAATAATATAATGCTGGAAAGGCTACTTACTCTGCCTGTATGGTCTAGTACTCAATGACTACTGCAGATATAAGAATGATTTACTTCTATATTTAATAATATAATACTGAAAGCCTACTTACTCTGCCTCTGGGAGTGCTGAGGCGCCATTAAAATTCGGCTCAGCTGCCTCAAGATCCCCTTGCAGTGTCGGTAGAGCCTTGAAATAGCAAACATTCCATATCATCAGTTTTTAAGTATTTCATTGTAGACAAGAACATAATAACTCTGGCTTCATAAATATACTATAATTGATCACAAAAACAAAAATCAATTATAATGAAAATTGCATCTTTCTTTCAAAATAATTCCCTTTCCCGGTGTCAATATTCTGCTAGATTTGAATATTCTTTATTTAGCTATCTGCAAACTTTAATTAATAGGTCTAATAATAATTATTTATACTGAATATTTTTGAATCTAACTTTTAGTTTGATAATATATATCGGTATAGTTATCTAGGCGTAGAAATAGCCGGATTTAAATTGTTTATGTATCTATTATATTTATTTAACTATTTAGGTGTTTATTGAATAAAGATACATTTTTAAACATTTTTCTTTAAATTTATACTTGATAGTATATTATTTATTGAAATGTTATTTAACTTAAAAATAATTCCTCGTTGACATTTTAAATAGTATAATTAATTTCACTGAAATGCGAAGGAATACAAATACAAGTGTGGTTTATTTTATGAGCAAATCCAAACAAAAAATATCTCACTGATATCATACATTGTAAAGATAAATATGAAGAACGGGAAATGTGAAGAATAAAGTTAAATTTAAAGACAAAAATATGCCACGAGGGAAGAAATAAATTAAATAAAATGTCAATACTTTATAATTTTAAGTTGTAATTGATAAAAATTAAACAAAAGTTTCATAATTAGCTAATAGCTGTCAGCATAATTTCTTTTCAAATTCCGAAGTTCACCCCAATTGAAAATCTTTGAGACGATGCCCCTTATGTCATCTGGAGGGCCCAAAACTCCCCTGAGAATAAAAAAGTCAACATCTAACTTTACTGGTGCACTTAAAACTTTTGTACCATTTTGCATACTAATTGTTCACTTGGTATATGAATCAAAAGAACACTAGAGTTTATCTAAAGAATCTTCGTATAATCCCTGCAGCTTCAGTAACGTATACTATATTTGAAACAGCAAGAATCACAGAATGCTTTGATAAAATGAGAAAAGATAAAATCCTAGGAATTAAGCTTATGTATTACTTAGTTTATCTTTCAAATTTAATTTTCCTACCTGAGCTTGAGATCCAATAACCGATTGACCAGATTCACCTCCGAATGTGGAAGAAAACCTCGGTGGAATCTGACACGCATCCAGACTGAAAATAACAAAAATAAGATTTTTACACACCCACATGACTTTCTCTATCCATCATCATTTATTTTCAAATAACTTCTATGAACTACTTTTAGGCAAGTTTTTTGTCTTCTCTACTACGTATAGTAAGAAGAGAAAGAATTATATTCCACTAAAAACTTTGAGAATGGTCTAGATGCATCAGGGAGGAAGAATTGATCTGCGGAATATGTTCCATTCCACCACGGGATCTTTTAAAACAATGTCCTTGTGTGGCCCGAGACATTTTACAACATATGCACAGAGCAGATGTGCGCGCGGACACATACACACGAACGAATGCACACGGTTCTTTTTGCAAAAATACTTTCTTTGGATTCAGTGGTTCTCAAATATGTATTTCATGCGAAATTTCGGTAGGTATGGAATCTTTTCGTGGAATACAATACGTTCTTCTCCTAACATGTGCATAGTACTCGGTAGAGAAAGTAATACATTCCTCAAGCATAATCTAAAACTAAAATAAACATCTAAATATTACACATGTAGCTTTAAATATCTTTCATAATTAAACCAAACAATAACACATGTCAATAAAAATCAAATATTACAACGTCAGTCAATATTATACATAGAAAATCTTAAGTTAATTTCAAACTTCAGTGTATCTACATCTTAAGTCCAGTACACAATGACTTACGGAACACATGATTCTACTCTCTGCCACTATTTTGGGCGATTTCACCCGCACAACTCACATTTATGAAATTTGGAGAACAGGCCAAATATGCAATAACGGATCAACACGGTAATAGTACTCACAGCTATAATGATCAAAATGAAATTCTGTATAACTTTTACAAAAATAATTTACTTCATTAATACACTATGAAAACTATAGCATTAACAATATATAATAAAGTAATAACGTGTAATATAGTTACTTTCCTATACAACTCTAAATGAGATTACAGTTCCCCATAATTTAATTTTTTATGAAAAATGAAAATCAGTGAAATGCACTGCAGAATACCGTAATATTTCATCCTATTTCACGTAACTGGCAACGAAATAACTAAACGAGAAATCATGACAGTTAACCTTTTCACAATACCTAAATGAATTTAAATGTTCGTTTAACCAAGCAATCATGTCCACGTAACACAAAGGCTTTCAGCTCAGCCCTTACAATAAAGAATTAACGTCCAATTTCGCCATCTGGAAACACCTACCGCTCCACTCTGAGAAGGCCTGTGCGGGTAAAACGCTCCGACCTGAGACTGGCAGATAGACGGCTATTACCTCTTTAGCCCCGATGAAAAAGAAATGCAGCTCACGCGGTAAATGGCCGAACTACTTAACAAGAGCCTCTATATACAGCATGAAGCGTCAGAACACAGTGTTGCCAGATTATACTGTACCAGAATGCTTCACCTTAGATATAAGAATGATGTACTTCTAAATCTAATAATATAATGCTGGAAAGGCTACTTACTCTGCCTGTATGGTCTAGTACTCAATGACTACTGCAGATATAAGAATGATTTACTTCTATATTTAATAATATAATACTGAAAGCCTACTTACTCTGCCTCTGGGAGTGCTGAGGCGCCATTAAAATTCGGCTCAGCTGCCTCAAGATCCCCTTGCAGTGTCGGTAGAGCCTTGAAATAGCAAACATTCCATATCATCAGTTTTTAAGTATTTCGTTGTAGACAAGAACATAATAACTCTGGCTTCATAAATATACTATAATTGATCACAAAAACAAAAATCAATTATAATGAAAATTGCACATTTTCTTCAAAATAACTCCCTTTCCCGGTGTCAATATTCTGTTATATACATTTTGTTTAACTATCTGAATATTTTAATTAATAGTTCTAATAATAATAATCTATAGTGAGTATTTTTGAACATAACCTTGAAGTTTAAATATATACCCCGGTATAATTATCTAGGCGTAGGAATACCCGGATTTTAATCGTTTGTGTACCTATTATATTTATTTAATTATTTAAGCTTTTATTGAATAAAGATACATTCTATACATGTTTCTATAAAATTAAACTTGAGAGTATAAAATGTATTGAAATGTTATTTAAGTTAAAAATAATTCTTCTTTGAGGTTTTAAACAATATAATTTATTTCACTGAAATGCGAAGGAATACAAATACAAGTGTGGTTTATTTTATGAGCAAATCCAAACAAAAAATATCTCACTGATATCATACATTGTAAAGATAAATATGAAGAACGGGAAATGTGAAGAATAAAGTTAAATTTAAAGACAAAAATATGCCACGAGGGAAGAAATAAATTAAATAAAATGTCAATACTTTATAATTTTAAGTTGTAATTGATAAAAATTAAACAAAAGTTTCATAATTAGCTAATAGCTGTCAGCATAATTTCTTTTCAAATTCCGAAGTTCACCCCAATTGAAAATCTTTGAGACGATGCCCCTTATGTCATCTGGAGGGCCCAAAACTCCCCTGAGAATAAAAAAGTCAACATCTAACTTTACTGGTGCACTTAAAACTTTTGTACCATTTTGCATACTAATTGTTCACTTGGTATATGAATCAAAAGAACACTAGAGTTTATCTAAAGAATCTTCGTATAATCCCTGCAGCTTCAGTAACGTATACTATATTTGAAACAGCAAGAATCACAGAATGCTTTGATAAAATGAGAAAAGATAAAATCCTAGGAATTAAGCTTATGTATTACTTAGTTTATCTTTCAAATTTAATTTTCCTACCTGAGCTTGAGATCCAATAACCGATTGACCAGATTCACCTCCGAATGTGGAAGAAAACCTCGGTGGAATCTGACACGCATCCAGACTGAAAATAACAAAAATAAGATTTTTACACACCCACATGACTTTCTCTATCCATCATCATTTATTTTCAAATAACTTCTATGAACTACTTTTAGGCAAGTTTTTTGTCTTCTCTACTACGTATAGTAAGAAGAGAAAGAATTATATTCCACTAAAAACTTTGAGAATGGTCTAGATGCATCAGGGAGGAAGAATTGATCTGCGGAATATGTTCCATTCCACCACGGGATCTTTTAAAACAATGTCCTTGTGTGGCCCGAGACATTTTACAACATATGCACAGAGCAGATGTGCGCGCGGACACATACACACGAACGAATGCACACGGTTCTTTTTGCAAAAATACTTTCTTTGGATTCAGTGGTTCTCAAATATGTATTTCATGCGAAATTTCGGTAGGTATGGAATCTTTTCGTGGAATACAATACGTTCTTCTCCTAACATGTGCATAGTACTCGGTAGAGAAAGTAATACATTCCTCAAGCATAATCTAAAACTAAAATAAACATCTAAATATTACACATGTAGCTTTAAATATCTTTCATAATTAAACCAAACAATAACACATGTCAATAAAAATCAAATATTACAACGTCAGTCAATATTATACATAGAAAATCTTAAGTTAATTTCAAACTTCAGTGTATCTACATCTTAAGTCCAGTACACAATGACTTACGGAACACATGATTCTACTCTCTGCCACTATTTTGGGCGATTTCACCCGCACAACTCACATTTATGAAATTTGGAGAACAGGCCAAATATGCAATAACGGATCAACACGGTAATAGTACTCACAGCTATAATGATCAAAATGAAATTCTGTATAACTTTTACAAAAATAATTTACTTCATTAATACACTATGAAAACTATAGCATTAACAATATATAATAAAGTAATAACGTGTAATATAGTTACTTTCCTATACAACTCTAAATGAGATTACAGTTCCCCATAATTTAATTTTTTATGAAAAATGAAAATCAGTGAAATGCACTGCAGAATACCGTAATATTTCATCCTATTTCACGTAACTGGCAACGAAATAACTAAACGAGAAATCATGACAGTTAACCTTTTCACAATACCTAAATGAATTTAAATGTTCGTTTAACCAAGCAATCATGTCCACGTAACACAAAGGCTTTCAGCTCAGCCCTTACAATAAAGAATTAACGTCCAATTTCGCCATCTGGAAACACCTACCGCTCCACTCTGAGAAGGCCTGTGCGGGTAAAACGCTCCGACCTGAGACTGGCAGATAGACGGCTATTACCTCTTTAGCCCCGATGAAAAAGAAATGCAGCTCACGCGGTAAATGGCCGAACTACTTAACAAGAGCCTCTATATACAGCATGAAGCGTCAGAACACAGTGTTGCCAGATTATACTGTACCAGAATGCTTCACCTTAGATATAAGAATGATGTACTTCTAAATCTAATAATATAATGCTGGAAAGGCTACTTACTCTGCCTGTATGGTCTAGTACTCAATGACTACTGCAGATATAAGAATGATTTACTTCTATATTTAATAATATAATACTGAAAGCCTACTTACTCTGCCTCTGGGAGTGCTGAGGCGCCATTAAAATTCGGCTCAGCTGCCTCAAGATCCCCTTGCAGTGTCGGTAGAGCCTTGAAATAGCAAACATTCCATATCATCAGTTTTTAAGTATTTCGTTGTAGACAAGAACATAATAACTCTGGCTTCATAAATATACTATAATTGATCACAAAAACAAAAATCAATTATAATGAAAATTGCACATTTTCTTCAAAATAACTCCCTTTCCCGGTGTCAATATTCTGTTATATACATTTTGTTTAACTATCTGAATATTTTAATTAATAGTTCTAATAATAATAATCTATAGTGAGTATTTTTGAACATAACCTTGAAGTTTAAATATATACCCCGGTATAATTATCTAGGCGTAGGAATACCCGGATTTTAATCGTTTGTGTACCTATTATATTTATTTAATTGTTTAAGCTTTTATTGAATAAAGATACATTCTATACATGTTTCTATAAAATTAAACTTGAGAGTATAAAATGTATTGAAATGTTATTTAAGTTAAAAATAATTCTTCTTTGAGGTTTTAAACAATATAATTTATTTCACTGAAATGCGAAGGAATACAAATACAAGTGTGGTTTATTTTATGAGCAAATCCAAACAAAAAATATCTCACTGATATCATACATTGTAAAGATAAATATGAAGAACGGGAAATGTGAAGAATAAAGTTAAATTTAAAGACAAAAATATGCCACGAGGGAAGAAATAAATTAAATAAAATGTCAATACTTTATAATTTTAAGTTGTAATTGATAAAAATTAAACAAAAGTTTCATAATTAGCTAATAGCTGTCAGCATAATTTCTTTTCAAATTCCGAAGTTCACCCCAATTGAAAATCTTTGAGACGATGCCCCTTATGTCATCTGGAGGGCCCAAAACTCCCCTGAGAATAAAAAAGTCAACATCTAACTTTACTGGTGCACTTAAAACTTTTGTACCATTTTGCATACTAATTGTTCACTTGGTATATGAATCAAAAGAACACTAGAGTTTATCTAAAGAATCTTCGTATAATCCCTGCAGCTTCAGTAACGTATACTATATTTGAAACAGCAAGAATCACAGAATGCTTTGATAAAATGAGAAAAGATAAAATCCTAGGAATTAAGCTTATGTATTACTTAGTTTATCTTTAAAATTTAATTTTCCTACCTGAGCTTGAGATCCAATAACCGATTGACCAGATTCACCTCCGAATGTGGAAGAAAACCTCGGTGGAATCTGACACGCATCCAGACTGAAAATAACAAAAATAAGATTTTTACACACACACACATGACTTTTCTATCCATCATCATTTTTTTTTTCAAATAACTTCTATGAACTACTTTTAGGCAAGTTTTTTGTCTTCTCTACTACGTATAGTAAGAAGAGAAAGAATTATATTCCACTAAAAACTTTGAGAATGGTCTAGATGCATCAGGGAGGAAGAATTGATATGCGGAATATGTTCCATTCCACCACGGGATTTTTTAAAACAATGTCCTTGTGTGGCCCGACACACGGTGCGGACACACACACACACACACGGTTCTTTTTGCAAAAATACTTTCTTTGGATTCAGTGGTTCTCAAATATGTATTTCATGCGAAATGTCGGTAGGTATGGAATCTTTTGGTGGAATACAATACATTCTCCTCCTAATATGTGCATAGTACTCGGTAGAGAAAGTAATACATTCCTCAATTGAAAGCATCATAATCTAAAACTAAAATAAACATCTAAATATTACACATGTAGCTTTCAATACCTTTGATAATTAAACCAAACAATAGAACATGTCAATAAAAATCAAATATTACAACGTCAGTCAATATTATACATAGAAAACCTTAAGTTAATTTCAAACTTCAGTGTATCTACATCTTAAGTCCAGTACACAATGACTTACCGAACACATGATTCTACTCTCTGCCACTATTTTGGGCGATTTCACCCGCACAACTCACATTTATGAAATTTGGAGAACAGGCCAAATATGCAATAACGGATCAACACGGTAATAGTACTCACAGCTATAATGATCAAAGTGAAATTCTGTATAACTTTTACAAAAATAATTTATTTCATTAATACACTATGAAAACTATAGCATTAACCATATATAATAAAGTAATAACGTGTAATATAGTTACTTTCCTATTCAACTCTAAATGAGATTACAATTCCTCATAACTTAATTTTTTATGAAAAATGAAAATCAGTGAAATGCACTGCAGTAATGTTTTATCCTATTTCACGTAACTGGCAACGAAATAACTAAATGAGAAATCATGACAGTTAACCTTTTCACAAGACCTAAATGAATTTAAATGTTCGTTTAACCAAGCAATCATGTCCACGTAACACAAAGGCTTTCAGCTCAGCCCTTACAATAAAGAATTAGCGTCCGTCCAATTTCGCCATCTGGAAACACCTACCGCTCCACTCTGAGAAGGCCTGTGCGGGTAAAACGCTCCGACCTGAGACTGGCAGATAGACGGCTATTACCTCTTTGGCCCCGAAAAAAAAAGAAATGCAGCTCACGCGGTAAATGGCCGAACTACTTAACAAGCGGCTCTATATGCAGCATGAAGCGTCAGAACACAGTGTTGCCAGATTATACTGTACCAGAATGGTTCACCTTAAATATAAGAATGATGTACTTCTAAATCTAATAATATAATGCTGGAAAGGCTACTTACTCTGCCTTTATGGTCTAGTACTCAATGACTACTGCAGATATAAGAATGATTTACTTCTAAATTTAATAATATAATACTGAAAGCCTACTTACTCTGCCTCTGGGAGTGCTGAGGCACCATTAAAAGTCGGCTCAGCTGCCTCAAGATTCGCTTGCAGTGTAGGTAGAGCCTTGAAATAGCAAACATTACACATCATCAGTTTTTAAGTATTTCATTGTAGACAAGAACATAATAACTCTGGCTTCATAAATATACTATAATTGATCACAAAAACAAAAATCAATTATAATTAAAATTGCACATTTTCTTCAAAATAACTCCCTTTCCCGGTATCAATATTCTGTTATATACATTTTGTTTAACTATCTGAAATTTTCAATTAATAGTTCGAATAATAATAATCTATAATGAGTATTTTTGAACATAACTTTGAAGTTTAAATATATACACCGGTATAGGTATCTAGGCGTTGGAATATCCGGATTTTAATCGTTTGTGTACCTATTATATTTATTTAATTGTTTAAGCCTTTATAGATTAAAGATACATTTTATAAATGTGTCTATAAAATTAAGCTTGAGAGTATAAAATTTATTGAAATGTTATTTAAGTTAAAAATAATTCTTCTTTGAGGTTTTAAACAATATAATTTATCTCACTGAAATGCGAAGGAATACAAATACAAGTGTGGTTTATTTTATGAGCAAATCCAAACAAAAAATATCTCACTGATATCATACATTGTAAAGATAAATATGAAGAACGGGAAATGTGAAGCATAAAGTTAAATTTAAAGACAAAAATATGCCACGAGGGAAGAAATAAATTAAATAAAATGTCAATACTTTATAATTTTAAGTTGTTATTGATAAAAATTAAACAAAAGTTTCATAATTAGCTAATAGCTGTCAGCATAATTTCTTTTCAAATTCCGAAGTTCACCCCAATTGAAAATCTTTGAGACGATGCCCCTTATGTCATCTGGAGGGCCCAAAACTCCCCTGAGAATAAAAAAGTCTACATCTAATTTTACTGGTGCACTTAAATGTTTTGTTCTTTTTGTACACTTTGTATATAAATCAAGTGAAAATTAGGGTTTACCTAAAAGTTCTTCTTATGATTTCTACAGCTTCAATAACGCCAACTATATTTGAAACACGAAGAATCACAGAATGCTTTGATAAAACGATTAAAGATAAAATCCTATCAATTAAGCTTAATGTACTCCTTAGTTTATAAGTCAAATTTAATGCCCTTACCTGAGCTTGAGCTCCATTATCAGATTGTCCAAATTGGTTTTCGAATGAGGAAAAAAGATCCGGTGGTGTTTGCCATGCATACAGACTGAAAATAACAAAAATAAGAGTGTTACATACACATTAATTTCTCTACCCACCATCATTTATTTTCCTATAACTTCTATGAAATACTATTATGCAATGTTTTTACTGTCTCTACTATTTATAGTAAAAAGAGAAAGGATTGCATTCCACTAAAAAGTTTGAGGATTGTCTAGATGCATCAGGGAGGAAGAATTGACCTGCGGAACATGTTCAATTCCATCACGGGAACTTTTACAACATGATTCATTTACGGACGGAATATTTTACAACAATGTCTGTGTGCAGCCCGAGATATTTTACACCACAATCCATGTGTGGCCCGAAATATTTTACAACATAGTTCATGTGCGACCCAGAAGAGTTTACAACTATGTACTTTATTATTTCATTAATAAACTATGAAAAGTTTAACAATAACAATGTATAATAAAATAATAACGTGTTATTTAGTTACATTCCTATTCAACTTGAAATGAGATTCCAGTTCCCCATAATTTAAATTTTTTAAAAAAATGAAGATCAGTGAAATGCATTGCAGAATGCCGTAATGTTTCATATTATTTCACGTAACTGGCAACGAAATAACTAAATGAGAAATCATGACAGTTAACCTTTTCGCAAGACCTAAATTAATTTAAATATTCGTTTAACCAAGCAAACATGATCACGTAACACAAAGGCATTCAGCATAGCCATTGCAATAACGAATTAACGTCCAATTTCGCCATCTGGAAACACTTACCGCTCCACTCTGAGAAGGCCTGTTTGTGTGAAACACTCCGGCCTGAGACTGACAGATGCCTACTCGTACCTCTTTAACCCCGAAAAGAAAAATGCAACTCACGAGGCAAAAGGCCGAACTATAACAAGCGCCTCTATATACAGCGTGAAGCGTCAGAACACAGTGTTGCCACATTATATTGTACCAGAATGGTACAATGTACATATAAGAATGATTTACTTCTAACTGCAATAATATAATACTGAAAGTCTACTTACTCTGCTTCTGGGAGTGCTGAGGCGCCATTAAAAGTCGGCTCAGCTGCCACAAGATTCCTTTGAAATGTAGGCAGAGCCTTGAAATAGCAAACATTACACATCATCAGTTTTTAAGTATTTCATTGTAGACAAGAACATAATATACTTCAAAAATATACTGTAATTGATCACGAAAAAAAAATCAATTATAATGAAAATTACACCTTTCCTTCAAAATAACTCCCTTTCTCAGTGATAATATTCTGCTAGATTTAAATATACTTTATTTAACTATTTGAAAATTTTAATTAATAGTTCGAATAATAATAATAATCTATAATAAGTATTTTTGAACATAACTTTGCAGTTTAAATATATACACCGGTATAGGTATCTAGGCGTAGGAATAGCCGGATTTTAATCGTTTATGTACCTATTATATTTATTTAATTGTTTAAGCCTTTATTGAATAAAGATACATTTTAAACATGTTTCTTTAAAATTAAACTTGAGAGTATAAAATCTATTTAAATGTGACTTAACATAAAAATAATTCCTCGTTGAGGTTTTAAATAATATAATTAATCTCACTGAAATGCCAAAGAATACAAATATAAAAGTGTTTATTTTATGAGCAAATCCAAACAAAAAAATAACTCACTGGTATCATATATTGTGAAGATAAATATGAAGAACGGGAAATGTGAAGAATGAAGTTAAATTTTAGACAAAAATATGTCACGAGGAAAGAAATAAATTAAATGAAATGTCAATACTTTATAATTTGAAATTATTATTTAATAAAAATTAAACAAAAGTTTCATAACTAACTAATAGCTGTCAGCATAATTCCTTTTAAAATTCCGAAGTTCACCCAATTGCAAATCTCTGAGACATTGCTCCTGATGGTATCTGGAGTCCCCAAAACTCCCATGAGAATAAAAAGGTCAACATCTAACTCTACTGGTGCACTTAAATGTTTTGTACAATATTCCATACTTTTTGTTCACTTTGTACATAAATTAAGTGAAAACTAGTTTTTAACTTAAAGTTCTTTGTATAATCTCTGCAGCTTCAATAGCGCCGGCTACACTTGAAACAGGAAGAATCACAGAATGCTTTGAAAAAATGAGAAAAGATAAAATCCTACCAATTAAGCTTAATGTACTCCTTAGTTTATCAGTCAAATTTAATGCCCTTACCTGAGCTTGAGCTCCACTAGCATACCGTCCAGATTCGCTTACGAATGGGGAAAAAAGAGTCGATAGTATTGGCCCTGCATCCCGACTGAAAATAACAAAAATAAGAGTTTTACATACACATGACTTTCTCTACCCACCATCATTTATTTTCATACAACTTCTATGAACTATTTTTATGCAATTTGTTTTTACCTCCTCTACTATGTATAATTCTACTAAAAAGTTTGAGGATCGTCTAGATCAACGG
The DNA here is from genome assembly GCA_030762935.1 of Hymenopus coronatus. Taxonomy (NCBI): domain Eukaryota; kingdom Metazoa; phylum Arthropoda; class Insecta; order Mantodea; family Hymenopodidae; genus Hymenopus; species Hymenopus coronatus. The sequence continues at coordinate 35,881,102 of CM060895.1, forward strand.
TTCCCAACCGGTGTGCCCCGGCACCCTAGGGTGCCGTGTGATTAGCTAAGGGTTGCCGCGAGATATTGAGATAAACAAAAAAAAAAAACAAAAAACCTTCTACTGAAGCCTTAAATCTTGTAAGGTCTTGAAATAAAATAAGTCAAATCAATTACTCTCATGCACGGCAGATGGTGATAGTGGTCGATTCATTTCAATAATTCAGTTATACTAGTATCCCACAGATGGCATTACAGATATACCCTGCCGAACATTCCCGAGACTACTCGCTTCCTCACGAACATTCCCGAGACTTCGACAGATGAATATATAAAAGTATACAACGCTTGGCGCTTTCAGTTGTCTTCCTCGCGTTGATTCACAGTGTTTAGCTATGGATAAGTTCATTGTTAAACGTAAACGCCAGGACAGTAAAAGTGAACAGTCGGCTCCTACTGCTTGCTTTAAGAAGCCAAATCTTACAGTTTCTCCCGGACCGTCGAATTCACCACATAAAGAAGACAAACGAAAGAAAAGAAATACCAGGACAGTTACTTAGCGTATGGATTTCAGTGGAATAACAACGAGGAAAACCCTATCCCTGTGTGTTTAGTTTGTGGCGAAACACGTAGCAACGAGGCCATGGTTCCAAGCAAACTGAAGCGGCATCTTACAACAAAGCATCCTAGTGTGTCACAGAAAAGTGTAATGTATTTTTCACATATATTAGAAGGGGAGAAGAAAACAGCTATGTGAATGGTAAAGAGAATGACCATAGGTGATATTGCTCTTGAAGCCTCATTTAAAGTAGCAGAACTGATAGCTAAAAAAAAAAAAACCTCATACTCTTGGAGAGGAAATCATTGGCCCTGCATGTCAAGTTATAGTTTCAACAATACTTGGCGAAGGAGCAGCTAATCAAATTTCGATAGTTTCTCTGTCCAACAACACAATCAGCCGCAGGATATCTGAAATGTCATGCAATATCAACGAACAAGTCACGGAGAAAATAAAAACTTATAGAACATTTGCTTTGCAAGTAGATGAGAGTCTCGATATTGGTGACAAACCGTAACTCCTTGGTTTTATCAGATATATTGATGAAAAAGATATTAGTGAACAGTTTCTGTTCTGTAGACCGCTGGAGACTACAACCACTACGTTTCTATTAATTCCTATCTCAATGACCATGATCTTTCATGGAAAGACTGTTGTGGTATATGTACAGATGGTGCACCATCTATGTCTGGGAAAATTAAAGGTTTTACTGCCAGAGCTCTCAATGAAAATCCATCCATTATTATAACTCACTGTTTTCTGCATAGAGAGGCATTAGTCGTGAAAGCGTGTAATGAAGATTTTGCTGAAGTGTTTAACCAAGTTGTGAAAATGGTGAACTATATGAAGTCTCGACCTTTAAAGTGCAGACTTTTTTAACAGTAATGTCGCGCAACGGATGCAGCTCAAACCTCTTTGTTGCTTCACACAGAAGTAAGGTGGTTGTCGCGGGGTCGTGTATTGAACCGGTTTCTCGAACTTAAAGAACAGCTAAAAACTTTTTTTAAGGATGAAAATCAAGACACATTTCATGAGCTCTTACTAAGTGATTCTTGGTGTTTTGAACTGTCGTATCTGACAGATATTTTTCATAAACCGAATGAACTGAATGTTTCGATGCAGGGTCGACATGAAACAATAATCTCCTCAACCAATAAAATGAAAGGTTTTAAAAGAAAACTTAGTTCTTGGAAGTCTGCAGTTCAAAAAGCAGATTTGTCGAACTTTCCATCTCTTCTTAATGTGGCACGAGATAAAGATCTGGGTAAACTGAAAGACCGCATTTGTGATCACTTATCAAGATTGCAAGATGCAATAGATGCGTACTTTCCAACTATTTCCACTACGAATCTCGACTGGGTTGTCTCACCATTTGATTTCGTAGATAGTGCAGAGGAAATAGATTTCACTGCTTGCGAACGAGATGAATTTATTGATCTTTGAGCTGATTCCACACTCAAAGGTAAGTTCAGCAAGAGTGAGGCGTCGGTGGTTAGTTTTTGGCTTCAGCGGAAAGAGGAGTACCCTAACCTAATGAAGAAAGCAATTAACGCACTTTTGCCCTTTTCAACATCCTATCTATGCGAGCAAGCCTTCTCTGCTATGGTGACAATAAAATGCAAAGCAAGAAATAGACTGAATAACCTTGAGGATGATTTGCGTGTTTCACTGTCAACTGTAAGACCCGACATCACATATCTGTGCTCTATGCATCAATCACAAGTTTCACATTAATCATTAATCGAACAAAATTTATTGATGTATTTTTACTCAGTGATTGTAGTAAAGTTTACTGTATTATGTTATGGTGTACGTTATTATTATATAATATGTCAATAAATTAACATGTTAAGCTTAATTTTCTTTTAATTCAAGGAAGGGTGCCCCTGGTGTTTAATGTTATTCCCAAGGGTGCCGTGAACTTCAAAAGGTTGGGAATGATGCATCAAGGAGGAAGAATTGACTTGCGGAACATGTTCCATTCCATCATGGGATCTTTTATAACATAATACATGCTACGGCCGGGATATTTTACAGCAATGTACTTGTGTGGCCTGAGATATTTTATAACACATTCTATGTGTGGAACACAAAACTCTTCTAAACAAAAAGAGCGTAACAATGCTTCTGCTACAGAGGACCAAACGCCTAATTATCCGAGGTTGCAGATACTCAACATTATGCCACAAAGAAAAGTTCCACCTCTTTCGTTGAGTGGGAGAAAACTACAACCCATGGTAGAGGCTAAAACACAATTGATTATTTGAAGGAAAAAAAAGCAGAAGAAGAGAGTAACATGAAGGAATTACTTGAGCTAAAAAAGAAAAAGACTGAGCTTAAACTTGAACATATGCAGAGAAAACAAAAGGAGGAGCAGAGGAGAGAAGAAGAACTGCACATATTAAGGAAACGAGAGCTGGAACTCAGTATTGCGATTAAAGAGGAGACCCTTAAAAAAATGAAGCAATAAAATGTTAATACTCAAGTGAAGTAATTTTTCATGCAGTTGAACTTTATACACATTGCTTCAATTAATTTCATGTAGATATATAAGAAATTTGAAGTGATGTGATGAAAATTGTGATATTTATTCAAATTACAGATTACACACACACACGCACGCACGCACGCGCGCGCGCACACACACACACACACACACACACACAATGATTATATTATTTGCATATATCCTCAACTACAAAAACAATTTGTCTGTGACAATCAGAAACATGAACATTAATTTTTCAAATATATACTGAAATATTGTGTGTAGGTATAGAGACATATCCTTACTTGTAATAATTTAGCATGCGAAGCTGCATAAATGATTGGGTGAACAAAGCTATAAGAAAAGGAGGAAGATGTCTTAAAATTTGTTCGAAAGAGACACAACAGTAAATTCAGTGCTATATATTCCATGATGTTTATGTAAAATTGCATTAGTATGTCTTATGTAAGTTTTCAATTTCAGTTTTAATAATAATAACAATGATAATAATGTATACTTTTAATTGTTTTGACTAAAAGATGTTACTTTAATCTATATATTTTTGTGAGCATTCTACATTGCAAAAAGTACATTTGGCAAGAAATTGATAGTTGTTCATATACTTGCTGAACTATATTGATTTTAATTTGTCATTCACCTAACAATGCATCAAATTTACCTCTTTGTTACCTAATACTGTTTTCAAAACCATTCATTATTTCATTGGGATCATTTGTAATTTTTGTATATATTGTAAAATATTAAATATAGTAAACAAACAAGTTAAATATTGCTACCTAAGGGTTCATGCTTATCAAAATTATGTAAGACAAATGGACATAAAACTTTATAGGTATACAATTCTAAAGGAAAAAAATTCCTTGATTTGATCCTTGTTTTGACATCCTGATTAGTAATAGCGTAAAATTCTTAAAAACCAAGTGGATACATTATTTTAGCTTAAGCTTGCATTTTTAAATATTATTGTTTTTATGTTATATTCCACCTGTTTATAAGTGTTGTGATATAACCTTTACCTTAAGTTTGTATCTTATATTGCTCTTGTTATTATTTTATAATGGTCATCATTTATGGCTGTTTTTTTCCACTTCTTTATTCTTTCAACTTCAATGCATCATAATGTTTAATTTTTTTGGCGTTTTCAATGCTTAGTATAATTTACTCTGGATGATTTTAAATAGTAATATATATTAAATTTATTCTATATTTCTTTAGCTTTCTGGTCTCAAAAGGATGAATAAAATAAATTTGAATATATTATTTTGTTCTGTTTCCTTTCCAATTTCACAGTAATATGTGCTTTTACCATAATTTTCTGAACTTAAATCTAAAGTTATATCCAGTTAAAAACATTTAAAATAATCAATTTCATTATTTATAAAAATAGGTGTATAGTTGGCAAAAATTTAAATCACTTTTCATTGTTATATAACTGATGAGTTCCTCTGCAATATACCTAACATGGGAGTAAAAAATATTTTCAATTATTTCTAATTACTAAAGAAATCACTGAATATTTAGGATGGATAACATTTATTACTGTCTATTTTCAGGTATACTGCAAATGTTAATTACTTCTTATTCAATCATATGTCGATAAAATTTAATACATTTTTCTTATACTTTTAATTTGTTAATATATATTTTCTAAGTTTTCCTTCCGGAAACACATCACATACTTTCTTCTCTGATGTTATCTATACACAAATGAAAAATGAAATGCAAGTTTGCTTTATTCTCATCGCTAGTAAATATATATTGAAGAATAAGAATCATCAGGTTTTCTTAAAATTAACTGTAGCAGTTCAATCTCTTCAACTATTTTTATGCAATATCCATGAGATAATGCTTCTGGATAATTTAGTATATGAGACATAGCATCACAGTTGACATTCTTTCATTTCAAATTGTCTTTTTTTATGATATGAATATTTTATTTACTGGAATTCATTCTTCATAACAATTCCAACGGTTACGTGCAAGTTTTGGAACTACATGTTGTTTATACATTTTACGTCAAATTACAACTTTGGGTTTGAAGCAGCCGCCTGACATTGACATTTTATTGATGATGTATGATTGTTTCCCTTTATTTTTACTTAATGTTTATCTCCCATCACTCTAGTGCTTTTGACCATGATATGAGTATGGAAATTATTTGCTCTTCTCTTATTATTATAATTTTGATTGATATAATTGTAGTTTTCTTGTCCAAAACACAGACCTAAAATGTATAAAAGGAGCAATTACAACATATTCAGTTCCTAATATAACTGAAAAATGTGTATTATTTGTTTAATAATATATTAGGAATTGTACAATAATCCTTATGCTCGCTCCCCATCCCCATACACTGTAGAGGAATGTTTTTATGCCATGTAACAGGTAAATATTCCTTATAGGGGGTATTATTAATGATATACTTCTTCAATATTGTTTTACTTATATTAATGCATAATAAAATTTCACTCATGAAATAGTAGTAACTTAGAAAAGTTCACCCATGTTATATATTGCATAACAGCACAAAAAATGGTGTAGGGTATGCTATTAGCTATGTTACATATCTCATAATTATGTCACGTTGAATGTCCCTGAGCATTGCTGTTGTTGTCACTTGGCAGCCTCAGAGTGAACATGTTACATTGTGTTAAGCTCTGTGCAAATATACAAACTACCCATTTGACAGACCTATTTACATACACTAATAATTGCACTGCATAGGTAACTCAATTTTTGTTAATTTAATAGTTGATAAAGATTCTGCAATAACATTTTACAACACAAAGGAAACAAAGAAAGAAGAAAAAAGCATTAAAGTAATGAACTAAAATAATGAACAAAATGTTGTCTTGTGGCATTATTATAAATTATTTCTTGTCCATGGTGTTGTCTTTCACAGCAATTGTCTCATCAATTGCCTGGCGGATATTAGGTGACACTGGTGGTTCCTCCTCCTTCATTTCAATAGCTATATTGTGGAGCACAGCACAAGCTATTATTACAGCCTCAACTCTTGTCAAGTTTTAGGCGTAAAGTGTTTGCCAGTACAGGAAAACACCTCTTCCATACACTATAAGATCATTCTACAGCATTCCGTGCTCTGATGTGGAATTCATTATATAAGTATTCTGCTGGTGTTCTTGGATGTAAAAATGGTGTCAACAGATAGGGCATTAATGCATAGCCTGAGTCTCCAAGCAGTATAGCATTTCCCATTCTTCCTTGTTCAAACCTGACTTTTAAACTTGAATTATTGAATATAGTTTGGTCATGCAGAGCTCCTGGCCATCTAGCAACTATGTCCATAATTTTAAGTTCTGCATTGCATACAGTTTGAATGTTTAATGAAAATCTTCCATCTCTCCCTCTATATTCTTCTGCATTTCCACCACCTGGTGATCTTATGGGCACATGAGTGCAATCAATTGCACCTACTACTCTGGGAAATGCTGCTGCACTGTAAAATTTCTGTTGTTCTTTACTTATTTCATTTGGGGTTTGTGGAAACTTTATGAAAGCTGGCCCTAAATGGGCAATAGCTTCACTTACTTTCCTAATAATTCTGCTCGCTGTACCCTTGTCAACACCACAGAAGTCACCCAGACATATTATGAATGTTCCACAGGCATAGAATCTAAGAGTAAAAAGAAACTGATTGATGGGTGACACCGAAAGATTTCTGTGGAAGAAACAAAATCAAACATAAACTTAACTTTTATGCCAAGTTGTATATTCTAAACACAATGTTCCCTTTACAGTTTGCATTTTCTCAATAATAGTTAATAACAGAACCTCACTCTTTTCATCGCAATATATGCATCATGCCTGTAAAGTTCCACTAACATAATGGATTTATGTCGTAACGTAATTAACCTCACACTTTTCATAAAATATTACGCTAATAATATTGCAGGTACTCGCGCTAATAATATTGCAGGTACTCGCGCTCTTTAAATATTATTCTTATTTTATTTAAGTTTTATTTACCTATCTGTCATATGCTCCAAATCATCATTAATGAGGTCCAGTACTCTCAGAACGGTATCCTTTCTTAATCTGAATCTCACGAAGAATTCATCGTCGTCGTATTCGTTTATTATATCTCTACTACGACGCACTGTCCTTTGCTTTCTCGACCTGAAAAACATGTCATAAAGAAATTCATCATCACTAACTGACAAATTTACATCTAATAACCAAGCAGCCATTTTCCTTTTTATACTCTATTCTCGGAATAACGGCTTATTCCCACGCGGAACATGGAATAAGTTATTCCACGATTATTCTCTTGATAGTCTCTATTCCGGTGCTGTACAACCCAACCTAGCGCTTAACCATGGAATAACGCCTAACAGAAGTTTATTCCGAGTTCGTACAACTGGCCCTAAATGTTGTAGGGATAAAACATCAAACCACGAGCAACACCGGATGTTTCAGCTAGTTACTAAAATCCATCATTTATTTGTTTATGTCCCTATAAATTACTATTATAGCAAGAAAGAAAGACGGACAATAATCTTATGTGTACCATTCACATGACTTTCTCTGCAACAAATTATTATTAAAATGCTTAAGTTTCTATTACTTGCTTCCTTGTAAGCAGAAGCGAAATAAGGGAGTACCATAGGTTAAAATGATAATTAAAAGCTGGTTGCTATGTGACTGAAGTTCCTTTGTTGGTATGGACAGGAGTTGACAAATTCCCATATGAGAATAATATACATTTTTAAAGGTGAAATCAAAAACAAGGAATAACTCAAAAACGATCAACTCCACGAAAAAATGTGTATAACATAAATTGTGTGTTTTAACGTACTCTACATTTTATGTATGACAAGTTTTTGTCCATCCCTTACGGTTCAGCAGTTATGTAAAATTCCTTAAAATTCATCCAGAATAGTCTTCAGAGGCTATGCTTCAAAAATTCAAAATATACATTTTATTTTTCAGGTAAATATCTTTAATATACGAAATTTTAATCAAAATAGTTGCAACCATTTTTGAGAAAATCAAAATTTTAGAAAAAAGCTCCATGTAAAGGGTAGTTTGGGGAGGGGGAGGATTTTTCTCAAAAGCTTCGTTACGCACCGCTGGAAGATACTAAACTTAAATACCAACCTTGGTATTTTACCGACTTTTCGTTTTTGAGCTATTGTGTTCACAGACACACCGATATACGGACACACACGGACCTTTTTCTGAATTTTTTTTTTTTTTTTTTTGGATACAGGGGACCCTAAAACATATTTCCGTTGAAATCTCGATATCGAATTTTTGGGTGCAGGGCAATACCCTCTCTTTACAATATATACATAGCATGTATAGAGAAAGTAAAAATCTAGTCTTTTTCCAATCTACTTTTATAACTTGATGTGGACTACTTACTTATCCTGGGTCCAGCGTTCTTGCTCAATGTTCTCTGGTACTTGTCTTATAGTCTCTCCCTGTAAATGAAGCGGGGAAAACATATTTAAAAATCTGTTTTGCTACATTCACATGTCCTGCTCTACCTATTCTATAACAAACCATCTATTAATTATTATTCTATGTGTTTCATTCCGTTGGGGATAAACATTAGTAGAAATTATTTTACTATTTAGTTCCTTCTAACTATAAGATGAATACACTAGACTAAATTATTCCTGTGATGTTGAAATTTGGTTCTCTTTGCATGGCCAATAAAACAAAATAAAAACGGATGATGACAATACAAGTATTTTAAAATTGATTCCAATAATAAGGAATAGCTCGGAAATCGTTAACTCTACAAAAAAAAAAAAAAAACTAATGTGTCCCATTCACATAACTTGCTCTAGATGTTCCAAATACAAATTATTCTTACAAAAAATATCCTTTTAACCACACCATGCTAATTGAGATAAATATTAATATAGTTAGTCTTTATTACTCGCTTCGTTTATGTAGAAGGGAAATAAGGAAATACATTAGCCTAAAGCGATCGTGTCGAATCCTTGGGAGATATTAAACGTATATACCTAGTTTGGTATATAACGTACTTCTTCGTTTTTGAGCTATGCTGTCCAAAGACACACACGGACCTTTTTCTAAAAATGCTTTTTGCGGACGCAGGGAACCTCAAAACATAAATTTCCAGTGAAATCTATTAATAGAATTTTTAGATGGAATACTATCCACTATCTACTGCACATACGGGCTAGAGAATGTAAAAATGTATATGAAAAAAATGATGTGTTTTGAGCAGATCTACATTTTTTGTGCAGAGTTTTTGTTTATCCCTTACGGTTTACGAGTTATACAAAACTTATCCATAATGAATTGATCTCCAGAGGCTATTCCCAAAAAATTCAAGATATACATTTCATTTGTCTTAAACATGTGGCATTTTAATCAAAATCGGTAAAGAGCCGTTTTAGATAAAATCAAAAATTTTGAAAAATGTTTCATGTAAAGGTTGCGTATAGAGACATTTTCTTGAAAACCGTGTCGCATCCTTGGAAGATACTAAACTTCAATACCAAGTTTGGTATTTAACGGACTTTTCGTTTTTGAGCTATGCTGCCCACAAACCCACAGACACACACATACACACACAATTATACAAACATCCACGAGTATGTTTCTAATAATGCCTTTTTTGAATTTTAGCAGGTATCAAAATATGTATTTTCCGTGAAAATCGGCAGCGAATACTTGCAGATCTCATTAAAACATACAATTATGTCGTTTACATTTTTTGTAGAGTTAGCCGTATCCGAAGTATTTCTTGTTATTGGTTTTTAAATCGGTAGCGAATACTTGCAAATCTCATTAAAACATACAATTATGTCGTTTACATTTTTTGTAGAGTTAGCCGTATCCGAGGTATTTCTTGTTATTGGTTTTTAAACTACTTAAACGTTTCTCAAGCCTGCAGTCATCTCAAACAGGAAGTCAACTTTCGTTTCGTCCCTTTTGTTCTACTCCCGGGAATGTAAAAGAGAACCAAATTTCAATTGTTGCACTTAACGATGAGCTTTTACAAGATTTGACTTTCGCTTTAGCCTAGTGTGCTCCCTTAATTCCCTTCTACTCATAAGGAAATAAGTAATAAGACTATTTCTGCTAATATTTATCTCTATTTCTTGACTTAGATAAAAGCATATTTTGTAAGGAAATTTGTTTGTGGAGCAGCTAGAAAAAGTCCTGTGAATGGAATACATCAGATTTGTAGTATTTATGATTTGAGTCAACTTACAATCTGACTTTGGGCTGACTCTCTCCCCTGCTTATAGCATCACTTAGAGATTATTGATTCATACTCAAATTTAATTTGATATTTTCAGTAGTTTTGAGACAATGAGCTATTTTAAAATGTAATTCAAAGAAAATGTTGGCCAGAGCAAAAATGAAAAATACAAATTAGCAAAAAGCAGCAAAGAAAAAAAGAGCATGTCGAAATCACAACCAAGATGTCATACTTAATTTAGAGCAATCTTTTCCTTGAAATATGTTAATGTTTGCCTCTCTACTTTAAGCGCTTGGTAGTTTAAGATTATGTATGTGATGTTTTTCGAAATTCTCAGTGCAAATAGCAGATGCAATAACATTTTTAGATATAAAACATAAATGCTATGCTTACAGTTATGAAATGTATGTAAAGAAGGGTGTTAGGTATGTGAGTGCGCAGATCTAATAGCAACTTCATATATCTTGAAAGCTAATTGAACATGTTATTGGATACATTATCTGTACAGTGTGCAACAGAGCCGAATGTTTTGCTTTGGCTTGTGTTGGAAATCCGGTTCACTGTGTTCACTGTGTGTTTATACTGCCACACACGAGGGGCGGAGTGGTTTTCTTTCCAGTTATCCGATCGTATTCACGAGACCTGAATTAAAAGCTGCGTATGAGGTTATGCAGAAGATTTAGTCTGATGATCAAATATAAAGTAAATTCAAATGAGGATTGTGGAAATACCTCATTCAGATGTATCATGGAAAATTAAATCAAAGCCACATCTTTGCTAAACAGATCAACAATATATGTTCATTTACAGTAGATGTTCAAAGTATGCTCCGTTTGAATATATACAGTTATTGTATCTTCTTAGCAACTTTGCTCTGCCCTTGTTAGAGCTTCTGCGTTCTGCATAAACTCTGGGGCTTCTTCAAATCAGCGTGTGTGAAGAACATCAACGTTACCACCTCGTCATGTTGCACTTTACATTTCAAATGATATCAGAAATAATAATCTAAAGGATTGAGCTTTGCCGTAAGCAAGAAGCATATCTAGACACTTTTGATTTGTAAAGACTGTCATATTTCTAAATGTATTTAACGCAACTGAAGCACTGACAGAAACAGCTGTTGTACAAAGTGTCGAGCACAACATTACTGTCAACACTCCTGACCTTCCGCTTCCGTAGTTGCCAAGAGTATAACCGCGACTTTATTCCAGTTGACACGCCGCTGGAATCGTTAATATCGTTTTGTGGCGTTTTAGCAAGAAATGATATCAGCACGAATAGCTCATCTTTTGAAGCTCTACCTCGCTATCCCAATTTCAGAAGTAAACGATAAAGGAGTTATCTACACAACCATGCCCTATAGAGGAAAATGGTACAGGAACTTATGTTTGAAATTAAACTCAGCAAGTTTCCGTTGAAATCTACGCACTTATATCCTAACACCCTGTATGTTTGTAGGCAGGTAGGTAGGTAGTAGTGTGCAAATTAATGTAAACAACGATTCTTTTTCAAATCTACAGTTTATAGCACTGATTCTCATAACAATAGGTTCTAACCGGACCAGCTGCTTGCATAAGTTATTGTTTATTCATTTTAACTTTAGTCAGACACAAACAGTTGTTGTAGAATTTTTCAAATAGCTTTTTGTGGTGCAGTGAACATTTGAATAAAATTATAACTATTATTCTGGTTGGTATTCATCATGAATATTACTAAAAAAATGTGATGTGTTCCATTCAAATGACTTTCGCTACATCTCTGCGATATGTTATTCTTAAAAATGTTATTCTTCTATTTACTTAATGGTAATGGAGAAAAAATTGGCACAAAGGGTCTTACTACCTGCTTCCTTGAAAGTAAAGGGCAATAAAGGAATAAATTAGGCTAAATCGACTGTCAAATCCTTTAAAAGCTGGTTGCTATTTGATAGAAATACCTTTGTTTGTATGGACAGGAGTCAACAAAGTCCCTATGAGGAAAGTATATGTATTTTAAAGCTGAAACTAATAACAGGGAATGTCTCAAAGATGTTCAACTGCACGAAAAAAGTATGTAGCATAAATTGTGTGTTTCAACGAGCTCTAAATTTTTTGTGTGGTAAGCCTTTGTCTATCTCTTATGGTTTACCAGTTATGCAAAATTCTGCAAAAATTCATCCAGAATAACTATGTCATCAGACGCTATCCCCAGAAAATTGAAGATATACATTTTATCTGTATATATCACATAAATATCTTAAATATAAGAGATTTTAATCTAAATTGTTAGAGCCATTTTTGAGAAAATCAAAATGTCCGAAATGTTTTACATGTAAAGGGATTTTCTTGAAAATCCCTCCATCCCCTACTACCCTTTACATGGAAAAAATTTCGAAAAAGTTGATTTTCTCAAAAATGGGTCTAATAATTTAATTAAGATATCTTAAGATATCTACATGACACAAAAAATGCATATCTTCAATTTTCTGGGAATAGTCTCTGAAAACATGTTTATTGTGGATTAATTTTGCGGAATTTTATATAACAGGTAAACTGTAAAACATAGACAAAAACATACTTAACAAATAGTGTAGTGCTCGTTGAAACACACAATTTATGTTACATACATTTTTTTTCGTGGAGTCGACCGTTTTTTGAGATGTTCCATGTTAATAGTTTCAGCTTTACAAACTTATACTTTTCTCATATGGGAATTTGTCAACTCCTGGCCATATAAACAAAAGAACTTCATTGCATCCAGCTTTTAAAAGATTTAACTGACCATTTAGCCTGTGGTACTCCCTTATTTCCCTTCTACTTACAAGAAGGAAATAATAAGACCCTTTCTGATAATTTTTGTTCTCGACTAGCATTAAGTAAATAGTAGAACAACCTTTTTAACAATACATTATTGTAGAGATTTAGAGAAAGTCATGAGATTGGAACAGGTCAGATGGAACGCAGTTTATGGTGCAAGGACGATATTCTCATTATGTTTGTAAATCAGAAAATGAGCACCAAAGCACAATGACCAGAGCATATGTATTGGGGTTGCTTTTTGATTTCTGGGCCAGAGCCACATGTACCAGTAGATGGAATGATGAATTCAACTAAATACATTGACATTTTGGAAAGAAGAGTTGTGCCAACTCTTGCTTTTCCCAAATAGTAATGGAATTTTTCAACAGATCCTTGAACTATGCCACAAATATAAAATAACCATGGAATGTTTAAAAAAAAGCACAGGATAAAGTGCTTCTACTGATCACGTAATGGGATTTAAATCCCTTTGCAAATCTGTAGGCAATTTTGAAGGTAAGAATGTAAAAATATAGGATCGTTTTAATAAAACACAACAAACGCCATTTTGTGACGGATTCTGGTCAATTGTAATGAGAGGAAAAGAATGCAATTTTCATAACATTTCAAAATTCAATATTTCCCATTGAAAAGAGTGCCTCAATATAGAGCGTTTTTACGAAACTCAACATCTCCATTTCTTAAATGTTCAAAAAACTCAACTTTGGGGAGGTAAAAGGTTTGGGTAAAGACTGACATACCTATGATTTAAAATCGATGGCAAAAAATATTGTAAAAGGTAAACTGCCTTTTAAAATTACAGCGGTGAGAATATTTACATACAAAAAGAACCTTGTAATAATCGTGTACAGTGTTGCGTACAAAACAGTCGTTTTTCTCCGCCAATAGAAGATGAAGTGTTTAAGCCAAGGCAGACAATTTCTGTGATGTCTCCAGTACCTGCACTTCCAATGGCGAACCATGGCAACAAGAAGAAAGCTGATGACGTGAAGAAGTTCCATAATGAATCGGAAGAAGGCAAAGTATTTTATGGCAAAGTTCTAAAAGGATGTAGCAGAGATTCCGATAACAGGATGCATTATGATGAGGAACCATTGTATTGAGATTCTGTACATTCAATTTTCAGTGATTTTGGATATTGCAAAAAAAATCTTTGATCCTACATTGAAGTTTTTCTGTATATGAATAATTAATTTTGAACAAATTATGGTTAAATGTGTCTAAAACAACCAATTTTCAATTCAACTATATTTAAGCATTATTATAAAACACGGATTAATGATTTTTGCCAACTGTAAATGAAAAATAACTAAACATTTTAAGTTATGTGCATTTCAAAAAATGGTTCTGTAGAGTTTTGTAAAATTCTTAAGTTTTGTCGTATTGTTTCCAAATAAATAAAATAATAAAAGTAGTTGTACCGCCCATCAATATATGCATTTCAAAAAGAGAACCACGAACATTTTTTTCCGGAAGTACTATATCAAAAGCCTCAGAGTAAACTAAAAACAGGTTTCCCGTAAAAATTTTAAAATGACATTTGTTGAGTTTTGTTAAAACGGTCCTCGATTGGACTACATGTTGAAGGAAACCACGATTTCAAGTTTGATACAAGTTTTGTTCAGAAACAATGAAGAAAATGATGAAAATGTGTAAAAAGCCAATCAGATCTTTGCAAAACCGTGCAAAATAAAATTTTAAATCAAAAGGAGGACATATTAAATACTAAAACTTGTTTTAGAGTGTTATATAGGTCTTATATAAGACTACATATTAGTAAATTGTACGTATTTCTGTGTTGACATTAATTTGCACACACGTATATACATACTTATGCTAAATTAAAGAGTAAACTCCAATTAATATGACTGTTTAAAAATAACTGTTATCCATTTAGCCTTAGGTGATCCGCATCAAAGTTCCCAAGCTACCAGTACACAGTTGTAATGTAGACTTGCGCCATTCGCGCCAGAAATAGTCATAATTTCACGACCAAGTGGCGAAAATACGCGGCATATAATGAAAAAATCTGTGTTACACTCACATGACTTTCTCTAGCTCTTCTACAAACTTCTTACATAAGATTATTCTTCTTTCTGCATCTTGTTAATCGAGGTACTCATTAGCACAATGTTCTTATTATTTAGTTCCGTAGAAGTAGGAAGAAAATAAGGGAATACACTAGGCTAAACCAATAGTCAAATGTTTTAAAAGCTGTCGTTAGGCGATTGTCATTACAAATCGCTTCTTTTCTTGGCCAGGAGTAGAACAAAAGAAAAACGGACACTCCCGTCTGAGAAAAGTATAAGTACTTCACAACTGAAACTAATAACTATGAATACCTCGAAAACGGTAAGCTCCACGAGAAAAATGTATATGACATAAGTTCTGTATTTTAAAAAAACCTACATTTTTGTATAGTAAGTTTTTGTCTGTCTCTTACGGTTTACTAGTTATGGAAAATTAAGCAAAATTCATCCAGGATAAACAGGTCTTCAGAAGCTATTCCCCGAAAATTCAAGATAAGCATTTTATTTATCAGGTAAATATCTTTAATATACGATATTTTAATCAAAATCGTTAGAGCCATTTTTAAGAAAATCAAATTTTTCGAAAAAAAGTCCATGTAAAGGGTAGTTTGGGGTGGGGGGATTTTTCTCAAGATCTTCGTGTCGCATCCCTGGAAGATGCTAAACTTAAATACCAGGTTTGGTATTTTAGCTACTATTCGTTTTTGAGTTATCGTGTTCACAGACACACACACACACACGGACCTTTTTCTGGAAATGCTTCTTTTGGATTCAGTGGCTCCTAAAACATGTATTTCCGGTGAAATCTCGACATCGAATTTTTGGATGGAATGCAATACTTCTCTATCCCTATGTACATTGTACATACGGGGCAAAAGAAAGTAAAGCCATCATAGTACTTTTCGCCCTACTTTGGCAAATTGTTCTTTATGAGCACTGTTTATTCTTGCAGCCGAAACACCGGTGACTCAGAAGTTAATTTCGTCACTTTTTACGAGGTGTGTTGTATATTTCTCACAAAATTTACGTTAAACATTCAGCACTCTTGTTGTGCCACTACTAGTCAACTTACGTAAAGAACCTGCTTTGCGGAATTCGACGAAGACGCAACAGCAAATTCCCTCCTCAATGACAGTAAACAGCAACTGCTGTAAACAATATTCCGGATATCAGGCGAGGCATACAAACTGCAAGTTGGGACTTGTAGCTCTGTTTAATGGCATAAATCAGTGTTAATTAAACTCTCTGGTGTTTGTATATAACGTTATACAATTTAAGAATAAATTTAGAGTCAAATTAGATTATTGGTATGGTATTGCTTTCTTACACTGGTCACGTGATCCGTTGTGGCGCGGATAAACTAAGAGTAAATAGTTTAAAAAACTCAGTTGCAACTTTCGCCACTAGTCCTCCCTCTTATTTGATAGTGCGCTTAAATTTTGAATACACATTATGTTTTATATTTTGAGTATAAATAACTTAAATCAATCGGAAGAAAATTTTGGATTTTTAATATTTATTCACTTACCTGAGCTACTGTTGGGTTGTGTCTTCCGTCCTGGTTCATACAGCTTCCGAAAACTCTGGTTATACCTCTGTTGAAAAAACATTCTTACAAAATATGGTAGTAAAGCCAGGGATAGCAGCTTGGATACCGTAAAGGGACCGACCACGGATACACATTTCATTATTCTAAACAGAGATAGATAGATAGATTGACTACCTCACGTGCCGCGTATAAACAACAGGTTTTTATGTGTACGTCTCTGAACCGTGTCGCGAATGTTATTTTTCAATATAAGAACTGTTAATAATTTTTGTTCACATTAAGCCATGTGTAGGACACAAGTTGAATAGAGAGTCGGAATGAAAAATGAAATTACATAGTCAGGACTTGAACTACGGATCTTCCGGTCTCTAGCCCGTTACTCTAATCGCTGAGCTAGCAACATGTCAACATGTCAACAGAGCAGTATATTCCCCATTTGACTTGGATGTTTCCCGGTAAACCACAAGATTATCTCAACTTATTTTGAGATGACACACCGCAATGGCGACTTGCACTGTCGTAAATATTTTAAGTCCCGGACTTTATAGTTAATTGACTTAATTCATCCATTAATTAAATGCCCCAACTGACTCGTATTTTTTTGTTTATTTTGTAGTGTTTATCGCCCGCTTTTACTGCTTGTGGAACCGCAGGCGACGACACTAGTGACATATGGAATGAAGAAAAATAAATAAATGGTGTGTTATTTATGGACGCTCTTTAACTACTGTGGTTCTCAACGTCCCATTCTATATTGGGCGTGAAAGACCGCTTAATTTTGCTCAGAGGCCTCTCTATCAGGCTTGAGGTTCTTTTACGTGCCGTAAATCTACGACTCGGAACCAACAGCATTACTTCCCTTCCGAAGAAGCCAAGCTAAGGATTTTTACACCCGAAAAAAATACATCACCCTCCGCTGATTTTGAACCCTTGGGTATATGAAGTTAGTATGGTAACCATTACATCACGGAGGGCGACTATGGAATGAAGAGGGAGTACCGGTAGAATACGATGGCGCGGGAAACCGGAGAACCCGGCGAAAACCCGCCCCTGCGCCGCTTTGTCCTCCCCAAATCTCACATATGGTCGCTTGGGAACGAACCCGAGCCGTCTAGGTGAGAGGCGAGTGGCGCGGCCCTAACTGGCTCGCATGTTTCCCACAAGGTGATCTCAAATTAGTTTGAGATGGCATAATGCACACAGCTTGTGTGAATAAACAATTAAATCAACTGACCTGACCTAATAGTTGGTAAATTATGAACCCTGGGACTTAAAGTACTTACGACATTGTAAGTCGTCATTGGGGTATGCCATCTCAAAATAATTTGTGATCACCTTAAAGTTTACTGCGATACATAGGAATCACTTGGGGAATTTAATACCGTGCTGGCATGTTGCTTTAGTAGTTCAGTGGTTAGAGTGACTGACTAGAGTAGTTCAAATGCCGGCTCCATTGAACTTTCAGTCTGACTCTACATATCAAATATAAGAAATATTTTCGTGCCAATCGGTTACGATACACATTTGAGGTGCTAAAAATGTATGTTGTTGGACGTTGTAATCTACATATCTTGAGAGAAAATGAAACTGAAAATAATTTTGATAACTTGTTGCACAACAGCAAATGAATTATGTAAATATTAAATTGCTAGATCTCGTAATTCAATATTTTTACCGCCCACCTAAACCCCTTCGGCTTTCACTGCTTGTCAGAAGCACGAGGAATGCCTAGGGTTTAGCTAAAGCAAGTTTTGTGACCAGCCGCCATCTTATGATTCTACTACACACAGCCATACACACCATACACAGCATCTGTCATATTAATTGTTTTTCCAAGTTTTTGAAATAAAAAACAAAGGACAAAGAAAGGGAAGAGATCTCTTAGTAGAAGGGATACTTAATACAATCACATTTTTTGGCCTGTCAGAGGCTATTATTGCAGTAAACAATGTAGCAAGGTCATAACTTAATGTTGTTCCAATTTCTTGGCCTGAAACTGAAGGAGGGCAAAATATAGATTTTGACCAAATGTTATTGCATGTCTCTCATGCCTATAACCATTAATTCCACTAAATGAACTTATAAATAAGTGCACACCAAAAAAGAGTAACACGTATCAGAGAACATCCCAAATATTGTAATGACTTTCACTGTGGATTGCATGTATTGCATTCCGAGCCCGAGGAACACGCCCCTTATTCTCACGGTTCTGATATTATAAGCATACAATTTCATACTAATTATTTCTCGGGAAGGCTGCTAAATGAGCGAAATAGCAAGCGGGTTCTTATAAACCGGAATAGATTGTCAAATTTGGATGCTTCTCAATGGACTTTTGGGGTTGGAAATCTAAAATCTGACAAACAATACAGATTCGTTCTGTGGATAACGTATGACATATTTCACTAAGTAAACCACCAAAAATTCCGTAAATAAATACACTAACCTATGTATTGAAACAACTTCCCTTTCCTTGTGTATGCTTCTGCTATTCGAGAAATAAATAACAAGCAAACGCCATTATTATACCGGTTTAAAACTTACGCTCTAAATGTATTGCTTAATTGACATTTAGTACCACAAAATCTTATTTTTGTGTGTACATTTACTCCACAAAAATTGTACTCATCTCAGAAGTGTAGAATGAAAATATGGTGGCTGGACAAAAACTGCTTCACCAACCACAACGCATTAGGAGAGGGCATTTCCTCTCTATTCTCTTTATATCTATGGTCAAAATATCACAAGGTCTACCACATAATATCCCTATTCCCTTCTGATAGTAAACACAACACAACTGTATACCAAGCTGCGGTAACTTTGTTTCTGTCCCGCTATCGGTCCCCAAGATGCTATCCCAATAATAAACATTCCATAATTATCCATGAAAAAAATAATTAAGTGAAATATATAACTATGGTTACTTATAGGTAGCGTTCATTTGGACCCCGTAGCCAAACTAACAGGAATACACGTTGTTTGACAGTAGAGGCGAATATTTATAGCCTGTTAAAGTATACATCTGTGAAATTTGTTAAATCTACATTAAGATGTTTTATTGAAATTCATCAAGTTATTATTATTATTATTATTATTATTATTATTATTATTATTATTATTATTATTATTATTGTGATACTTTTGCCATGTGCCAGAATTTTAAGTTGAATGGTAATTAAAATAACAATTTTTCTGTCTAAATTTATGGTTCTTATAAAAATGAGCCACCTGATGCACTTTCAAAAATATTCACATAGAAAAGTCCAGTTTTACATTAAATGAGTTTATAAATAGATCTGTCATATTCAATAGACTAATAAACTATCTATCTATCTATCTATCTATCTATCTATCTATCTAACTATCTATCTATCTATCTATCTATCTATATATCTATCTATCTATCTATCTATCTATCTATCCGTCTATCTATCTATCTATCTATCTATCTATCTATCTATCTATCTATCTATCTATCTATCTATATATCTATAATTTTATATTAGCCCTTAATAATGTAGAAAAACTTTTTGTACTCTCCTAAACTCTTGATTTTTTCATAATTTAATAATTTAATGAACCAAATTCGGGCATTATTTCAAAAAGTAATATGATCATTTTATGTAATGTTGTTTTAAGAGATAGTATAAAAAGTTGAAAACAAATTAGTAAAAGTAAATATATAAAAGTATAAAAGTAAAAGTATATATATATATATATATATATATATATCTCGTGGTATATTTTGAGTATGGAAAAGTGTTGCAATAAATTTTTCGAAAAATAGCGTTTAAATTTGGGGGTGCCTATTTTAAACAGAGCACGGTTTTGGGTTCCGAAGCGCACAAAGTTACGAACACACAGAACAGTCAATGGTTAGTGGGGAGGGGTTTGTAGCGTGAACATGCACACGTTGATGTATAATTTGTTCCAAGATAGCTCATTACAGGTTTTGACATTATATACGTCTTTCTAATTCATAAAATAACATAGTAAAACAATTATCTCATAATATTAGTAAATAAGAACGTATTGTGCTTTTACAAATAAAAGTGTAAAACTTAGTGCAAAAAATCAGGATAATAATGCGCAGAGCTTTGAAAAGACAATGAATATAAATCAAACCAAATCACCCTTAATTTATTGCAGTGAATTACAAGATGTATATTTGTTGTATCGAAAGAAGAGACTCTCTTCCGGTCATTCAAAATATGTTTGAATAATTCACAAGTTTGTTCAGTGTCGAATGCCTTCCCTTTTGTATTTTCGGCATTTTCAATCTGCGCTCTCTTTCAGTGTTCACTGGTTTATCTACTAGCAGGAATTGAACAAGGCTAGGCAGTGAGCAAGCTGAGTAGTGCAATCACGCCTACTCCATCACGTCATAGTTATTCTCTGTGTGCACCGAACCTTAATCCGGCAATTTCCTGGCCCCGGACCTTCAATTAATTGGTAGCTCAAATTCACCAAGGGGGAAAACCAATAAACTTAAATTAAGTTAATAAAGTTCGGAATTCATATTATTTTACTGTGGAAAAATATATAAATATATATGTATATATTTGGTTTTCATAATTTTTGGTCAAATTTCACAGATGTGTCCGTGTGTGTGTGTGTGTGTGTGTCCGTGTGTTCGTGTGTCTGTGAACACGATAACTCAAAAACGAAAAGCAGCTAAAATACCAAACTTTGTATAACTGCTAAACCGTAAGAGATGGAGAAAAACTTACAACACAAAAATGCAGAGCACGTTAGAGCACACAATTTATGTTATATACATTTTTTTCGTGGAGTTAATCGTTTTTGAGTTACTCCTTGTTTTCTGGTTTCAGCTTTAAAAACATACTTTTCTCGTACAGGAATTTAACATTTCAGGCCCATACAAACAAAGGAACTTCAGTCATATAGTATCCAACTTTGACCATTACTTTAACCAACAGTACTCCCTTATTTCGCTTCTACTTACTAGGAAGCAAGTAATAGGTTATTTCGGCTGATATTTTCTCGATTAGCATAGAAGCATAAGCTTTTTAACAATACTTAATTGCAGAGATATAGAGAAAGTCATGTGAATGGAACACAGAAGATTTTTTGTTACTTTCTCTATACGAACTATATACATAGTATATAGAGAAGGTATTGCATTGTACCCAAAAATTCGATACCGAGATTGCACCGTATATACTCCTTGAATCTAAAATGCAAAAAAAATCTAATCCAAAAAAAGCATTTTTAGAAAAATGTCCGTGTATGTTTGTGTGTGTCTGTCTGTCTGTGTGTATGTGTGTGTCTGTGTGTCTGTGGGCAGCATAGCTCAAAAACGAAAAGAACCGTTAAAGCCCAAACTTGGTATTTAAGTTTGGTATCTTCCAAGGATGCGACACGAAGATTTTCAAGAAAATGCCCCCATCACAAACTTTCCTTTACATGAAAAAAAAAATTTGAAAATGTTGATTTTCTTAAAAATGGCTGTAACGATTTTGATTAAAATATCGTATATTAAATATATTTACCTGACAAATAAAAGTATATCTTGAATTTTCTGGGAATAGCCCCTGAAGACTACTTTATTCTGGATGAATTTTACGGAATTGTGTATAGCTGCTAAACCGTAAGAGATGGGGAAAACCTTACTGCACAGAAAATGTAGCTCACGATATAATACGCAATTTATGCCATATACATTTTTTTCGTGGAGTTGATCATTTCTAAGATATTCCTGGTTTTTCGTTTTAGCTTTGAAAAACTTATACCTTTCTCATACTGGAATTTCTTAACTCCTGTCCATACAAACAAAGGAACTTCAGTTACATAGCAACTAGCTTTTGGCTATCATTTTAACCTATTGAACTCCCTCATTTCGCTTCTACTTACAAGTAAGCAAGTAATAAGAGTATTTCTGCTAATTAGCATAAAGTAAATAGAAGAATATACTTTTTAACTACACTTTGTTGCAGAAATGTAGAGAAAGTCATGTGAATGGAACACATCAGATTTTTTGTAGTTTAACGTCCCTTAACCTGGTTGGTCATATCGGACGATGAATGAAATTGGTGAAATGAAGCTCAAATGGTCTCGGGGTCCATGAAGCTTAAAGTTACTCGACATTTTGTCTTCTCAGGATAAGGGAAAACCCCGAAAAAAAACCTTACCCGGGTAACTCACCCTAAGTGAGATTCGATCTCAGGACCTTTTGAATGTGAGGCAGACACGATATCACTACACTACCCAGGCGGGCAACAAATAAATTGGTTAAATATTTTAGAAGAATGATTAGAGGTCATGTGAAATCAGTACTTGAGACCTCTTTTTTCAATGACTTCTAGTTGATATACCAATTTGCACTCTCCTACCTATATACCGACAGGCAAAGCTAGACTAATCACTGCTCTACTATTAGCGAACTCTCCTATAACTACTTTTACAAAAGCATTGCTAGTTTAGTGCTCAAGCAGTGGCTCTGTATAGAGAAGTGGAGCGCCCCTGTGCGAGCGCGCGGCAACCTGCAATGCAGTAACTGCACGCGGCAGAGTGTGTGTTACTCAACCTTGTAACCTGTTTCACCGGTTGCCGCGCGCCCGTTCAAGGGGCTCTACAATGCATGCGCTATGATTCTGTTTCGCTGCAAATTATTTTATAAAGAATGAATACTTAGTACCCCAGATACAAGCACACAGATCCGAAGAGTTGTTTACCTCCATTATTAACTCCGAATAGGTTTATAAAACTATGAGTCCCATTCACAATATTTTCTCTACCTGTTCTGCAAACAAACCATTCTTATAAAAGATTATTCCTTTATCTACTGCATTATAATCCAGACAAACATTAACATAAATTCTCTTATTACTTGCTTCCTTGTTAGTAGTACGGAAATTATAAAATACACTAAGCAAATATGATACTGAAATCATTTAAAAAAAAGTCGCTATGAACAAGAATTGAAATTCGGTGGTATTTACGTGATCAGGAGTAAACCAAGAGATATGAAAGAAAAAATATGATGTGTTCCATTCACATGACTTTCTCTACATCTCTGAATAAATTATTATTAAACACTTGTGCTTCCATCTACTTCGTGCTAATCGATATAAACATTATCAGAAATGCTTTCTTGTAAGTAGAAGGGAAAATGGGGGAAGTAGGCCAAAACCATAGTGAAACCTTTTAAAAGCTGGTTGCCATGCGGTTGAAATCCGTGTCTTTGCATTGCCATGAGTTGACAAATTCCCGTATGTGAAAAGTTCAAGCATTTTAAAACTGAAACCAATAATAAGGAATATCTACAACATGTTCAACTCCACGAAAAAAATGTATATGACACAAATTGTGTGTTTCAACGAGATTTACACGTTTTGTGAAGTAATTTTTGTCTACCTCTTATGGTTTACTAGTTATGAAAAATCCAGAAAAATTCAACAGTAATAAAGAGGTGTTTAGAGGCTATTCCCAGAAAATGCAAGAAATGTAATGTAATGTTTTTAACATTCGGTGTTTTAATCAAAATCGTTTGTCATTTTTGAGCAAATAAAACTTTTCTAAATTTTTTCCATTTAAAGGGTAGTTTGAGGTAGGGGTATTTTCCTCAAAATATTCGTGTCGCATCCTTTGAGGATACTAAACTCAAATACGAAGTTTTACGACTTTCGTTTTTGACGTATCATGTTCACAGACACACGGACACTCGCACATAAACGAATATTTTTTCTAACAATTCTTAATTGTCTATTTCCGGTGAAATCTCGGTATCGAAATTTTAGTTGCAATGCAATGACTTCTCTATACACTATGTATATAGTACGTGTAAAAGTAACAATGAACTAACCATTTGAAAAAAGGTTTAAGTAGATTAAAATGGAAAATAATAATGGTTTTATCTCGTCAACGCTTAACATTACAAAAATCTGATGTGTTCCATTCACATGACTTTCTCCACATCTCTGCGACAAGTTATTGTTAAAAAAACTTATGCATCCATTTACTTCATAATAATCCAGAAAAAAATAGCAGAAATAGTCTTATTACTTGCTTGTAAGCAGAAGCAAAATAAGGGAGTACCATAGGTTAAAGTGGTAGTCAAAAGCTGGTTGCTATGTGACTGAAGTTCCTTTGTTTGTATGGACAGAGTTGACAAATTCCTGTATGAGAAAAGTGTAAGTTTTCATAGCTGAAAACAAAAACAAGGGATATTACAAAAACGATCAACTCCACAAAAAAATGTATACGACATAAATTGTGGGTTTTAGTATGTTCAACATTTCTGTGCGACAATTTTATGTCCATCTTTTACGGTTTAGCAAAATTCCGTAAAATGCATCTAGAATAGTGTAGTGTTTAGAGGCAATCCCAGAAAATTCAAGATATACATTTTATTTGTGAGGTAAATATCAATAATATACGATATTTTAATCAAAATCGTTACACGCATTTTTGAGAAAGTCAATTTTTTCGGAAAAAGTTCCACGTAAAGGGTAGTTGGGAGAGGGGGATTTTCTTGAAAATCTTCGTGTCTATCCTTGGAAGGTACCAAAACTTAAAACCATGTTTGGTATTTAACGATCTTTTCGTTTTTGAGCTGTGCTGTCCACAGACACACAGGCACACACACATATGCACACACATAGACAAACACACGCATACACACAGACCTTTTTTCAAAAATGTTTTTTTTTTATTCAGGGGAACCCAAAACATGTATTTCCAGTGAAATCTTGGTATCGAACTTTTGGGTACAGTAATACAATAACTTCTCTATACACTATGTACATAGTACGTGTAGAGAAAGTAAAAATGTACGCGACATAAATTGTGTATTTTAATGAGATCTATATACTTTGTGTATTACATTTTTGTCTATTCTAATGGTTTATCAATTATACAAGAGTCATTCAGACAAAAGAGGTCTTCAGTGACTACTCGAAAATTAAAGATACACATTTTGTTTGTAATGAGAATATCATTTTCTTAATAAAAACATTAGATCCATTTTTGAGAAAATCAAAATTTTCTAAAAAAATGTCTATGTAATGGTGATTTGGAGATGGAGGGATTTTTCTGCAAATCTTCGTGTCTCATTGCTGGAATATGCTTACATTAAACATCAAGTTTGGTATTTAACGGACTTTTAGATTTTGAGTTTTGCTGCCCACGGTCACACGCTCAAGTACGCACACACAGATGCCATTTTATTATTTTTATTCAAGTGGTCTAAAAAACTATATTTCAATATAGAATGTTTTAGTGTAATAGTGTATTTACCTTGTGCATACGTGCTAGAAAAAGTAAAATGAGAAAAATTCCAGTCACGTAGTAATGTATCTTCATGTTTTCCTATCTCATTATAGATTAAAAGACCTGCATAGCATTCAATCAGTGTGATCACAAAGAAAAGGTTCACATTTTGGCTACAGCAACCTGAAATACGTTTGGTTTCTATGTCATAATTGCAGGAGTTTAAAGTAAAAATTAATGTTGCCTACACGCTTGCAATATTTAAACAGTAACACTATGATACTTATGATTATAATTTTTTTTCAAATTAGTAGTTTTAATAACTAATTAACATTGTAACTTAGAAAATATAGGAATAAATAATTTCTAACCTAAGTAACTTTATCCTTAATATATTATTATTATTATTATTATTATTATTAGTGTTGTTGTTTAATTCAATATTTACTTTAAGCTTTAAAATACTGCGTTTTTTCTGTGATCCATAAGATAAACAAACTATAGGTTTACATAAATGTATACCTTCATTTATTAAATAAAAACAAAATAAATTTTATTCCATGTCGAAATATGGAGTTATATCGACGTAACTTTACAATATAAAGTTATTAAAGAATATCACAAACTAATTCCTAAAATGATTACTTAAAGAATCCATTCTAATCTTTCCATTACATTGAGTTAAAATGTGAATTTTTATGTTAATATAAAAATATCAAATATTACTATTAGTTATTCGAATTTTCGAAATGAGAATAAAAGAGATTGGTGTCTACTAACACTAGCACATTTAAACCACGAAAAATGCTATATGTTATAATATTGCATTAATATTTTCATATTTATCATAGATGTAAAATTTAGCTTATTTTATAATTTCTTTACTGAGACACTTTACGTTATACTATGCTGCATATATTTATAATGTAAACCAAGAGAAATCCAATCTACATCTTAGACAGATTGTTTTCATGAGAGCGTATATAAGTTTAAAGCTACTAAAGGAAAAGCATTTGAACATAATAAAGTTGGAAAAGTTTTATTTTATTTTAAACGAAAACAAAGCACATCTAAAGAAAATAAAAAAATTACAGATAAATGCTATATTTTTTCAAACCATTGCAAAAGTGGAGCCGAGGAACAAATACATGGTGGTACTTACTCAAAAAGTTCCCTGAGCCTCTCCATATTCCACTCAAATAGTCACCTCTCAAATGAGACAAATTAACTGCCTTCAAGTGTCAGCTGAAAAAAATAAATACACAATATTTATTGCACATGTATATTTACCATAAAAAATCACGTGTTGTATTGAAGCAAAATTTGAAATGTAAGTTTACTGGAAATGCACGATTCAAAGTTTCCTGAATTCAAAAGAAAAAATTCCATTCCACGCTGTTCGGAAAGTAGCTTCTTAACCAGGTAATACTTTTCTCTTCCCAAACCAGATACATAATCGTTCCCTCTACATTATACAATCACAACACCATGAACCTGGGATCAAGTATTCATAAAAATGCATACAACATAAATTGTGTGTTTTAACGAGCTTTACATATTTTGTGAAGTAAGTTCTTGTCTATCTCTTACGGTTTACCAGTCATGAAAAATTCCTCAAAGTTCATCCAGCATAAACATGTCTTCAGAGGCTATTCCCAGAAAATATACATTTTATTTGGCTTGTAAACATCTTTAATGTACGATATTTTAACCAAAACCGTTAGAGCCATTTTCGAGAAAATCAAAATATTCGAAATTTTTCCCATGTAATGAGTAGTTGGGGGTGGGGGATTTTGTAAAAAATCTTCATGTCGCATCCTTGGAATATACCAAGTTTGGTATTTAACGGACTTTTCGTTTTTGAGATATGCTGCCCACAGACACACACACACATACAGACACACACAGACACACACGGACATTTATCTAAAAATGCTTATTTGGATTCATGGGGTCCTAAAACATGTATTACTGGTGAAACCTCGGTATCGAATTTTAGGAAGCATTACGATACCTTCTCTATAGACTATGTACATAATACGGGTACAGAAAGTAACAATGGAAAAAATCGTATGTGTTCCATTCACATGACTTTTTCTGCCTCGTTGTAACAAATTATTGTTCATAATCATAATCTTCATCTACTTTTGTGTAATCGGAATAAAAATTAATATAAATTGGCTCAATTACTTGCGCCCTTGTAAGTAGAAGGGAAATAAGGGAATACACTAAGCTAAAACAATAATTAAATCTTTTAAAAGCTGGTTGCCAGGTGGTTGAAATCCGTTTCTATGCAGTGCTAGAGGTTTAGAACTTTCCGTGTTATAAAAGTATTTTAAATCTGAAAGAAACAACAAGGAATATCTCAGAAATGGGCAATTCTACGAAAAAAAAGTATATGACTTAAATTGTGCCTTTTAACGTGATCTACATTTTTGTGTAATAAATGTTTGTCTATCTCTTACGGTTTACCAGTTGCTCCAAGTTCAGAGTCTGGTGGGCTATTCCCAGAAATTTGAAGATATACATTTTATTTATCCATGTAAATATCTTTAATATAAGAGATTTTAATCAAAATCTTTAGAGCCACTTTTGAGAAAACCAAAAGGTTTCAAATTGTTTCCGTGTAAAGGATCATTTGGGGTTGGGGAATTTTTCTCAATCCTGGAAGATACTGAACCTAAATACCAAGTTTGACATCTTACCGACTTTTTGTTCTTAGTTATCGTGTTCACAAAACGGACCTTTTTCTAAAAATGCTTTTTTATGGATTCATGGGACTCTAAAACTTGTATTTCCGGTGCAATCTCGGTATCAAATATTTTCGGGAGTGCAATACTTTTTCTGTTCAGTATGTCCATAGTACGTGTAGAGAAAGTAAAAATATGTATCCCAGCAACAAATCTTTCTTAAAAAGCTTATACTTGTATTTACTTTATGCTAATCAGAAACAATGAGCACAAATAGTCTTATTACTTGCTTCCTAGTAAGCAGAAGCGAAACAAGGGACTACCATAGGTTAAAGTGACAGTCAAAAGCTGGTTGCTTTGTCAATGAAGTTCCTTTGTTTAAATGGATAGGAGTTTACAAGTTCCTGTATGAGAAATGTATACGTTTTTCATAGCAGAATCCAAAAATAAGGAATGTCACAAAAACGACGAACACCACAAAAAACGTGTATAACATAAATTGTGTGTTTTAATGTGCTCCACATTTTTTGTGTAGTAAGTTTTTGTCCATCTCTTACGGTTTAGCAGTTATTCACAATACAGTAAAATTCATCCAGAATAAACTACTCCTCAAAGGCTATTCCCAGAAAATTCAAGATATTCATTTTATTTGTCAGGTAAATATCTTTAATATACGAAATTTTAAACAAAATCGTTAGAGCCATTTTTGAGAAAATCAAAATTTTCGAAAAAAGTTCCCTGTAACGGGTAGTTGGGGGTGGGGGGATTTTTCTCAAAATCTTCGTGTCGCATCTATGGAAGATAGTAAACCTAAATAACAAGTTTGATATTTTACCGACTTTTCGTTTTTGAGTTATCGTGTTCACAGACACACGGACACACACACGGACCTTTTTGTAAACATGCTTTGTTTGGATATTGGGGACTCTAAAACATATATTTCCGGTGAAATCTCGTAATTAAATACCTTCTCTATACACTATGTGCATAGTGTGTATAGAGAAAGTAAAAATATGTAATTTATAAACAATATCTATTTACAACTATTTTTCTCAGTTTAACTTTTCTCTGTAACTCCTGGTCTCAAACAGTTGCTCTAACATCTAAGACACTATTGCAAAATACACACACGACATTAAATGTCTCAACTGACTTGCATAATTTCCTAAATATTATTTAATAATTATGCAAGTCAGTTGTAAATAGATATTGTTTATAAGTTACATATTTTTACTTTCTCTATACGCACTATATACATATGGCTTATGCTGAAGGAACAATTAGCAAACACTATTTTTACAAACCCTTATTTTTACTTTCTCTATACACGTACTATGTATATAGTGTATAGAGAAAGTACTGTATTGCACCCAAAAATTGCACCATGTACAGTGTCTTAGATGTGTATCTCGGTGTAGATGGCATAACAAAAAACAAAAGTTAGTTAAGCTTGAGAGAAAAACTACACAAAAAAATGTAAATCGCGTTAAAACATACATTTTTTTTAGTGATGTGCCCTCTTTATGGTTTCAATTTTAAAAGTAAATTTTTCTCGAACTAGAAGCTCTTATTCGTTTTACTATATCATTTTTGTTTTACTCCGGGCATGGAAAGAGAATGGAATTTCAATGACAAACGCATAACGACAGAACTTAAAAGATGTTTAATGTGACTTTAGCATAGTGTATTCCCTTATTCCCCTTCTACTTAAAAGGAAGCAAGTGATAGTCCGTCTGTGTGAGAACAGCAACACTCAAAAACGAAAAGTTCATTAAATACCCACTGATATTTGAATTCTGGTTCTATCGAGGATGCAATAAAGACCAGCCTTATCAAGAAAGCACAACAACTGTTCATAGACAAATATGTACTTCGCTCAGTACCAGCGACAAGCAGCTTTCAAGATTTTATGCAAAAATGGCGTATGGCTGGAACCATTAAAAATCTGATGTGCTCCATTCACATAGCCTTCCCTACATCTCGTCAACAAATGATTGTTAAAAAGCGTATTTACTTCATGCTAATCGAGAAAAAATTAGCAGAAATAGTCATATTTCCTGCTTCCTCGTAAGTAGATGTGACATAAGGGAGTAAAATACGTTAAAGTGAAAGTCAAAAGCTGGTTGTTATGTGACTGGGGTTCCTTTGTTTGTATGGACAGGAGTTGACTAATTTTCGTATGAGAAAAGTATAAGTATTTTAAAGCTGAAAACAATACCTAGGAATATCTCAAAAACAATCAACTCCACGAATAAAAAATGTATATAACATAAATTGTACAGTCAAGGATCTCTACATTTTCTCTTAAGTTAGCATTTGTCCATCTCTAACGGTTTACCAGTTATGCAAAATTAATCCAGAATAAAGAAGTTTTCATCGGCTATTCCCAGATAACTCAAGATTTTCATTTTATTTGGCAGGTAAATATCTTAATATACGATAATTTAATCCAAAAATTTAGAACCATTTATAAGAATATCAAAATTTTCGAAAAAAGTTCTATGTGCAGGGTAGTTGGGGGTGGGGAGATTTTCTTAAAAATCTTCGTGTCGTGTACTTTGAAGATACCAAACTAAATATAAAGTTTGTTATTCAACGCTATTTTCGTTTTTGAGCTACGCTGTCCACACACATACACACACGCACACACATGCATACACGCTCACACACGGATTTTATTCTAAAAATCTTGTGTGTTACACTCACATGACTTTCTCTAGCTGCTCTACAAGCTTCTTACATAAGATTATTCTTCTTCTGCACCTTGGTAATCGAGATAATCATTAGCAGAATGTTGTTATTACTTAGTTCCTTCTAAGTAGGAAGAAAATAAGGGAATACACTAGGCTAAACCGATAGTCAAATACTTTAAAAGCAGTCGTTATGCGATTATCAGTGCAAATCGGTTCTTTGCTTGGCCAGGAGTGGAACAAAAGAAATACGGACATTTTCTGTCTGAGAAAAATATAAGTACTTCAAAACTGAAATCAATACAAGGAATATCTCGGAAACGTTACCTCCACAGCAAAAATGTAAAGGACATAAATTGTGCGTTTTGACGAGATCTAAATTTTCTGTGTGGTAACTTTTGTCTATATCTCACGGCTTAGCAGTTAAGCAAAATTCGGCAAAATGCATCTAGAGTAAAGAGTCTTCAGAGGATATTCCCAGAAAATTCAAGATATACATTTATATACGAGATTTTAACCAAAATCGTTAGAGCCATTTTTTAGAAAATCAAAATTTTCGCAAATTTTTTTCATGTAAAGAGTAGTTCGGGGTGGGGAGTTTTCTTGATAAGCTTTGTGTCGCATCCTTGGAAGATATCATACTTAAATATCAACAGGCTTTTCGTTTTTGAGCTATACTGTCCACAGACCTCCTTCTCAAAATGCTACGCGTACTATGTACATATTGTATAGAGAAGGTTATGTAATGTACAAACATTTTTATACCGAGATTTTACCGGGAAATACATGTTTTGGGTCCCTCTGAATCCAGAAAAAGCATTTTTGGAAAAATATCCGCGCGTGTGTGTGTGTGTGTGTGTGTGTGTTGTGCCTGTAGATAGCACAGCTCAAATATGAAAATACCGTTAAATACCAAATTTGCTATTTAAGTTTGGTATCTCCCAATGATGCGACACGAAGATTTCCAAGAAAATCCCCCCATACTCAACCATCCTTTATATAGAACTTTTTTCGAGGTGAAATCTCGGTATCAAATTTTTGGGTGCATTATAATACCTTCTCTACACACTATGTACATAGTGCCTGTAGAGAAAGTAAAATTGTAACATAAAACAGAATGCCTTCTATCCGGACCTCTCAGCTTACGGCACGAATTAATGAAATGATGACTAGGAGTCCCCGAAAGTCTACCACAAGATTGGCTCAAAAGGTACATGCGAGTAGGAGAAGTGTGTTGAAGCAACACCCTCTAGATCAACGGTTCCCAACCGGTGTGTCCCGGCACCCTAGGGTGCCGTGTGATTGGCTAAGGGGTGCCGCGAGATATTGAGATAAACGAAAAAAAAATAACTTCTACTGAAGCCTTAAGTCTTGTAAGGTCTTGAAATAAAATAAGTCAAATCAATTACTCTCATGCACGGCAGATGGTGATAGTGGTCGATTCATTTCAATAATTCAGTTATACTAGTATCCCACAGATGGCGTTACAGCTATACCCTGCCGAACATTCCCGAGACTACTCGCTTCCTCACGAACATTCTCGAGACTTTGACAGATGAATATATAAAAGTATACGCCGCTTGGCGCTTTCAGTTGTCCTCCTCGCGTTGGCTCACAATGTTTAGCTATGGATAAGTTCATTGTTAAACGTAAACGCCAGGACAATGAAAGTGAACAGTCGGCTCCTACTGCTTGCTTTAAAAGGCCAAATCTTACAGTTTCTCCCGGACCGTCGAATTCACCACATAAAGAAGACAAACGAAAGAAAAGAACATACCAGGACAGTTACTTAGCGTATGGATTTAAGTGGAATAACAACGAGGAAAACCCTATCCCTGTGTGTTTAGTTTGTGGCGAAACACTTAGCAACGAGGCCATGGTACCTAGCAAACTGAAGCGGCATCTTACAACAAAGCATCCTAGTGTGTCACAGAAAAGTGTAATCTATTTTTCACATATATTGGAAGGGGAGAAGAAAACAGCTGTGCGAATGGTAAAGAGAATGACCATAGGTGATACCGCTCTTGAAGCCTCATTTAAAGTAGTAGAACTGATAGCTAAAAAAAAGAAACCTCATACTCTTGGAGAGGAAATCATTGGCCCTGCATGTCAAGTTATAGTTTCAACAATACTTGGCGAAGGAGCAGCTAATCAAATTTCGAAAGTTCCTCTGTCCAACAACACAATCAGCCGCAGGATATCTGAAATGTCATGCAATATCAACGAACAAGTCACGGAGAAAATAAAAACTTATAGAACATTTGCTTTGCAAGTAGATAAGAGTCTCGATATTGGTGACAAACCGCAACTCCTTGGTTTTATCAGATATATTGATGAAACAGATATTAGTGAACAGCTTCTGTTCTGTAGACCGCTGGAGACTACAACCACAGGCCATGATATTTTCGTTTCTATTAATTCCTATCTCAATGACCATGATCTTTCATGGAAAGACTGTTGTGGTATATGTACAGATGGTGCACCATCTATGTCTGGGAAAATTAAAGGTTTTACTGCCAGAGCTCTCAATGAAAATCCATCCATTATTATAACTCACTGTTTTCTGCACAGAGAGGCATTAGTCGTGAAAGCGTGCAATGAAGATTTTGCTGAAGTGTTTAACCAAGTTGTGAAAATGGTGAACTATATGAAGTCTTGACCTTTAAAGTGCAGAATTTTTGAACAGTTATGTCGCGCAACGGATGCAGCTCATACCTCTTTGTTACTTCACACAGAAGTAAGGTGGTTGTCGCGGGGTCGTGTATTGAACCGGTTTCTCGAACTTTTTTAAGGATGAAAATCAAGACACATTTCATGAGCTCTTACTAAGTGATTCTTGGTGTTTTGAACTGTCGTATCTGGCAGCTATTTTTCATAAGCTGAATGAACTGAATGTTTCGATGCAGGGTCGACATGAAACAATAATCTCCTCAACCAATAAAATGAAAGGTTTTAAAAGAAAACTTAGTTCTTGGAAGTCTGCAGTTCAAAAAGGTGATTTGTCGAACTTTCCATCTCTTCTTAATGTGGCAGGAGATAAAGATCTGGGTAAGCTGAAAGACCGCATTTGTGATCACTTATCAAGATTGCAAGATGCAATAGATGCGTACTTTCCAACTATTTCCACTACGAATCTCGACTGGGTTGTCTCACCATTTGATGTCGTAGATAGTGCAGAGGAAATAGATTTCACTGCTTGCGAACGAGATGAATTTATTGATCTTTGCGCTGATTCCACACTCAAAGGTAAGTTCACCCAGAGTGAGGCATCGGTGGCTAGTTTTTAGCTTCAACGGATAGATTCCGTGTTTCACTGTCAACTGTAAGACCCGACATCACATATCTGTGCTCTAAGCATCAATCACAAGTTTCACATTAATCATTAATCGAACAAAATTTATTGATGTATTTTTTACTCAGTGATTGTAGTAAAGTTTACTGTATTATGTTATGGTGTACGTTATTATTATATAATATTTCAATAAATTAACATATTAAGCTTAATTTTCTTTTAATTCAAGGAAGGGTGCCCCTAGTGTTTAATGTTATTCCCAAGGGTGCCGTGAACTTCAAAAGGTTGGGAAACACTGCTCTATATACTGAAAAGCCTGACAACTGCCTGTGCCGTTTCCTGTGACGTCATCACCTGGAGGCGAACTACTATTCTGCGAAGTTCGTTTGAGTATTGTGTTAGCATTCTTGCTAATTGTAGTGCATTATTTAGTGTAATAATGGTGCTCAAGTGTTGTGTGCCGAACTGCAAGGGAAATTATGATCTGGACAATAAAATGAATGCGTTCAAGTTTTCGAAACTATAGGTTATGTGACAGAAATTATTGCATGCCATTCCAAGGGAGAGCTATTAAGTTATGAATTATTCTGTGGTAAGATTAATTACAACATATTTAACATATTAATTATTAGAAATGCAAGAATTTTGCAAATATTAATAAGTGCATATGAATCCATATTATAGTATGTAAACCTAAACTTTGCCTTTAGAACTCCATTGCAGTTTAATAGTGCTATCCACATGTCTGCAGTTATAAATAACAATAAATGTTACCATTGTTAATATTAATAATAATTATTATTATTGTTGTTATTATTATTATTACAATGTTTAGAGCAATACAATTACCAGAAGGAGTTAACCTAAACTCTGCTGTATTTAGTTCGGGAATTCATTAGTAGTGTAATGCTAAAAAATCCAAGATGCAGCCGAAATTGATATTCAATATCACTGTAGAATTCTAGATTAAAAGCAAACTATAACAATATCGAGCAATAATTATACCTAACCTGTTCAATTTTATCAATTGAGTCCATTGGGGAGGTAATGCTACCATAATCTTAGCTCCACCTATATAACCTTAAACATTTAGCAAGCCGCAAGGAAAGTAATTATACCTTAATCTTACTGCACTGTAGGCAATGATAAAATATAACCTGTTAAATTTAGTAAGCCATTAGGTGAAGTAATTTAAAAAAAAACTAACATGTTAAATTTATCCAACCACTGAGGATATTAAGCTGCTATAACCTTAGAAAAATCTGTAGGTGATGATAAAACCTAACCTGTTACTTTTTGCAAGCCATAAGGGAAATAATGTTACAAAAAAATTAACATGATGAATTTAACAAATCACCAAAGTAAGAAAACCTGTAGATGACGATAAAGCCTAACCTATTAGATTTAGCAGCCATTAAGGAAGTTATTTTGCACAAGAAAAAGACAATATGTTGAATTTAGCAAATCGCTGAAATAAATAAGCTACCTCACAATCTTAGAAAAACCTGTAGGTGATGATAAAGCTTAACCTGTTAAATGTAGTAAGCCATAAGGGAATTTATTTTACTTTAAGGGAACTTAGTAGATGATCAAATCTGCCAGTTTTTGTTTTTGGCATAAATAAATTCTTTATTCTTTCCTAATTTATAAAATATATAACTTTAATGTGTTTTGCTGCATTTAAGTTGTTCAAAACATATTTTATCTACCCAGATATCTTTCAAATCCAGCAGAGGCATGTCCCTGTTACTGAAAATCATATCTCTTTTGTTTGCGCTAATATTTCACTGCTGTACATTTTTTTTTTTTTTTGTGCCTAGCCAAATATATTGACTGTTGTTAAGTGCAGCATTCTTTTTCCTTTGTTTCTCCACATGGGTTTACATTGAAGAAAGTTTCTTTGTTAACTAGATTAGGATTTTTGAGCATAAAAGAATACATGCATTCGTACTAAAAATCCCCCAAATCCTCTTTCCAAACATTTTCTTCTGTCCGTTCTGTATTTTTATGTCGATAGAGTGTTTTATGTTTTTCTAAGGAATACCAATGACGGATTTGGTATAAATACATAGTTGTAAGTTTGCAGGAACATGCAGACATGCATAAAGCTTTATGGACATAGATTAATGACAAAAACAATCGCAAACAAAAGAGATATCAAAGTTAACAAACTGATTTTTAAATACGTTTTTTACGGTAAGCATAATGCTCTTAAAGGCAATTTTGTATAGACGTCCGCTTATTAAATGTTATTGTAATTTTAAGTAAGAGATAAATGCAACCATTATAAGCTTACATGGGATCCTGTTTATCTGCTTTCCTTGTTACTTTCCTTTTCCATTTATTCAATTTAACTAGCTAAAATCACCGGTGTTGTTCATGGTATCACGATTTATACCTACAGGACAGTTTAAGTTGCACTTGCCCAAAAATAGTATAGTATTATTGAACATTTATTCCATCTTTAAATCTATGATCACAAATCTTTAGGAAATTTGCAGTCTATTTTGGTCTCAATAAAATACGTTATTTGCATTAAAATAGCATACTGTGTTGGAGAATGTGTAGAGAAATCCCTGTGAACGTAACATCGAACGAATATCTAATTCTAAGCTAGACAGTAACTAAGGGCCAATTCTGTTGAATGTGTGTAAATTGATACCTCGATTAACGTGAATAAGTTCTTGCTTTAGTGTGTTGGAAAAGGTGTAGAGAAAGTACTGTAAATGTAATATCGAACGAAATGTCGAATTGTAAGCCAGGCAGTAACTAAGGTTTAACTCTGCTGGAATTTTGTAAATGGATATTTCAATTAGTATGAAGAATAATCCTTATCATAGTCGTTAGAGAATGTGTAGAGAAAGCTTTGTGAATGTAACGGAGTATGAGTTTTTATCTAGAATAACTAAGGGTTAAATCTGTTCCATTTGTGTGAATGGATATCTGGATTAACATGAAGTATAAACCCGTGTTATCATAATATGCAGAGAAAGTCATGTGAGTGAAATATAGAACGGAATATGAATTATAAGCTAGACAGCGTTTTATTACAAATACATACATATACATATATTAATACATACGTATACATACATGCATACATATACATATATTAAAATATTCAAATACATACATGCATACACTGACTTCTATATATTAAGATGAGTTAAATATTATTTGTTTATGCGCACATAAATCAGTATTTATCATTGACAGAGTGCACGTCAATGCTAAGCAAGCGATCGCCTCTTGCACGTGACGTCACAGTGGTGTTGTGAGGCCTTACCTCTCTAGAAGGTATTGTCCTTGAAGTCCTTGAAACTCAAACCGTAGATACCAAGCGACAACTGTACAACAACTGAATGAGCCCGATAGTCAAACGTGTATATTTCTGCCGCTGGTTGGTAGACATGTTGCAGATGGTCATATGGACCCTCCTGAGTCATGAGGCTTAGTTTCAATTATCGGGATACTTGAACTCCCAGAACAGCAGGTATTGGGCGACACAAAATCCTAACCTAGTTTTCGATCAACCCCTGCACGACCAAAAGATCGTGGTGTGGTGCGCTATGACTGCAAAATGCATTATCGGTCTGATCTTCTTCAACACTACATCAACACGAATAGTTTTTTTTTTTTGGGGGGGGGGGGATGATGAGTTTTACCCCCAACTGACAGAAGAGGAGCATAATTACTGCTCCTTTCAATAAGATGGAGCAAGATGTTCACTGAAGAAAGGACTGTGAGCAAAACCACATGGCCTCCGCGGTAATCATATTTGTCGACATGTGATTTATATTTATAGAGGCACTTGAGTGGTTCGAACGCTCACCTCCTATCTAGGCGGCTGGGATTCGAACCCAAACTCCCGCATGTGGGATTTTTTGTAGACGAAGCGGCGTCTGGGCGGGTTTTCTCCGGGTCCTCCGGTTTCCCCCGCCACTCATTCCACCAATTGCTCCATCATCACCGTTCCTATCATCAATTTCGCCTATATTTTATATCATCCACTTCCTCCTGGCAATAGGCCCACCCCTCGTAACAGGGTTTCATTCTGTGGTTTCGTGCCGTTGACTCCCCGAAAAGCTTCTAAACCTTAGGTATTGGCTGGTAAGTCTTAGGGGGGGGGGTGTCAGTCCTACGATTACGAAACGAAACTCTCCATACCATTGTTGACCTCAAGGATGACATCAACCAAGAACTGTAACCGCAGCATCGCAAATGAGGAATTGACACGTGATTTCATGAACCTATTAAAACGTGTACAGAAGTATCTAGATGCAAATGGAGGGCACTTCCAACATTTATTATGAAGGTAAATGTATTTTATTCCATTTGAAGTCCTTCAAATCATTAGAAGTTTGTTTAACATTGATGTCATAACACGAGGCTGTTTATCTGCCCAAACCTCACGACAGATCACATGTAATATCTTGAATTTTTCGGAAACAGCCTCTGAAAACCTCTTCATTCTGGATGACTGTTGTTCAACTGCTGAGATATACACAAAACATGCAGATCTCGTTAAAGCACATAAGATATGTCTAATATACTTTTATGTAGTTAACATTGCTGCGATATTCCTAGTTATTGGTTTAATTTTTCAATACTAAAAATTTTTAAAAGAGAAACTTGTTATTCGTTTTCTTCTATTTTACTCCGGATCATGCAAATAAGATGAAACTTCATCATCTAGCGATTGTTTCTACAAATATTTTACTGCCGTTTTATTCTAAAATTTTCCTTTATTCCTTTTGTTGTTACTAGGAAATAAATAAAAAATTCATTTCTGCTAACGTGCCTTGAAGTGGATAGAAGAACATGCACTTTAAGTGTAGTTTGCTACAGAACAGGTAGAGATAGTCATATGAATGTAACATTCTTACTTTCTGTACAAAGGTAGAGAAATTATTGTACTCCACCCAAAAATTGGATACCGAAATCTCTATGGCAATACACGTTTTATTTAATATCCCCAGTATAAAACATACTTTTAGAAAAAGGTCTGTATGAATATGTTTGTCCGTGTGGCGTTGAATCCAATAACTCAAAAACGAAGTCAGTGCAGTACCAAAATTGATATTTAAATTTAGTATCTGTCAAGGATACGAAAAGAAGATATCCAGGAAAGTTACCCCATCCCAAACTATATTTTACATGGACAAAATTTTTTTTTTTTTTTTTTATTTTCTCAAAAAATTGCTCTGATGACTTTGATTAAATACTCTGTACTAAGGATATTCACAGGAAAAATTAAGTGCATACCTCGAATTTCCTGAGATTGTCTCTGATGTCCGCTTCTTCTTTTGTATAACTGGTAAACCATAAGCGATACAGGAAAATCTACTGCACAAAATGTAAATTTCCTTAACACATTGTCACATGCAGAATGTGGTACTACTGCGTTAGGATCCACATTCTAAGCGTGGCATGATTGACTAATTAATTTTTATTGTTTTGGCTGTACTGTAGAAAAGGTTCACGGGAGCGTGGCTTTTCGGCCTCTTTGCCAGTGGGACGCCGTGGGGTGCGCATCGCACGTTTTTTAGTAATCATGTAATTTATAATGGAGCTATAGTATTCACCCAGATTTTGGCTACGCATCATCCAGCGTCAACATAACAGGTAAAAGTTTAATACATCAATTAGCTGGAATTACTTTTGAATTAACATGTTTTAATTTAGTAGTTTGATTTTGTTCCCACATTTCCTTGTTTTACTCCTGAGTTTGCTAATTTCCCATAAGTTAGCATGGAGGATACGTCCCTCATGTCGCATCCAGTTAGAATAGTTTTGTATTTGCCTTTCGCAGCCACAGCGAGTTCCCCGAGTTATTAGTAGAAAAGGCGGTTGCGACATATTGGTGAGAGGTACCGAGAGGGGAACACGCGCAGCAGAGAGTTCCAGATCAGCAAAGACCTTGCACCAAAAACAAACAAAAGAATCATACACCACTACAGTCGTGGCACCAAGGCCACTTATTGGGCACCATTCCAACATGCAGATGGTCCTTGCCCCATTTTTTTTCTCCTCTTCGTTCTATCATAAACTTATGATAATAAACATCGTGTGGTGTAAAGTGGAATAGTGAGGCTCTTACTATTTTATTGCCTCCTGTGCAAGTGCTGTGAAAAAAAAAAAAAAAAAAGAGAAAGAAACAAAAGAAGAATTTTTTTTTTTTTTTTTTTTTTTTGCGTGTTCTTCCCATAAACTCTTTATTAGCAGGACGCAAACTATGAAGAAAAAAAATCACTTTTTTTTATATTATCAATTTTTTTTGGCCACCCAACATAACAATCTATTAATGTATGTGTAATTTGTACCATAAAGGAAATTTTTTTGTATATTTTGCCGCAGACGCCAAAATCTTGGTAAAGCAGGGGGAGATGTCACATGAAGAATGTGGTACTACTGCGTTAGGATCCACATTCTAAGTGTGGCATGATTGACTAATTAATTTTTATTGTTTTGGCTGTACTGTAGAAAAGGTTAGTTTAATATAACCACGGGAGCGTGGCTTTTGCGGTCTCTTTGCCAACGGGACGACGTGGGTGCGCATCGCACGTTTTTAGTAATCATGTAATTAATAATGGAGCTATAGTATTCACCCAGATTTTGGCTACGCATCATCCAGCGTCAACATAACAGGTAAAAGTTTAATATATCAATTAGCTGGAATTACTCTTGAATTAACATGTTTTAATTTAGTAGTTTGATTTTGTTCCCACATTTCCTTGTTTTACTCCTGAGTTTGCTAATTTCCCATAAGTTAGCATGGGGGATACGTCCCTCATGTCGCATCCAGTTAGAATAGTTCTGTATTTGCCTTTCGCAGCCACAGCGAGTTCCCCGAGTTATTAGTAGAAAAGGCGGTTGCGACAACATACAATTTATGTCATATACACTTTTTCGTGAAGTTGACCATTTCCACGATATTCCTTATTATTGGTTTTAGTCTTCAAATACATAAAAACTTTTCTGAAACAGAAATTTGAATTTCCTGTTTCTTTTGTTTTACTCTTCACCATGTAAAGATAAGGAATATGAATCACATAGCTATCGGGTTTTTAAATGATTCTACTACCGCTTTAGCCTTGTGTATTACCTTATTTCCCTTCTACTTAAAACTTGTGTGGATCATTTCTGCAAACGTTTATGTCTAAGAGCATGAAGTACATAGAATAATAAGATTTTGTAACAGTAGTTTGTTGCCAAGTATGCAGAGAAAGTCATGTGAATGAAATACATCAATTTTTACTTTCTCTACACGTGTTATTCACATAGTGTATAGAGAAAGTATTGTATTCCATCCAACAATTCGATACCGAGATTTCACCGGAAATATATTGGAGAATCCCTGAACCGAAAAAAATCTGAGTGTTCGATTCACATGACTTCCTGTACAACTCTGTAACAAAATATTGTTAAAAATCTTATTCTTCTACTTCCTGATAATCGAGAGAAGCATTAGTAGAAATTGTCCTTTTTACATAGTTCCTTGTAAGTAGAAGGGTAAAAATGTAATGTGTTCCATTCATTGATGTCCTCTAGCTGTTCGGTAAACAAACCTTTTATTCAAAACATTAATCAGGATGAACATAAACAGATATAGTTTTATTTCTAACTCCTTGTAAGAAAAAGGGGAAATAAAATGCACAGGTGGTTGTCAAATCATTTAAAAGCCGTCGCTATGTGAAACAATTGACATTCCAACCTCTTTGATTACCAGGAGTAAACAAACGAGAAGAAAGGTGTCTTCCCGTTTGAGAAACGTTTAAAAGCTAAAATTGAAACCAATAATCCGGAATACCTTAAAAAACAAAAAGGGTATTTTATATAAATTGTGTGTTTTAATGAGATCAATATTCTTTGTGCAGTAAGTTTTATCTCCTACGGTTTGCCAGCTATACAAAAGTAATCCTGAATGAAGAGGTCTTCAGAGGCTATTCTCAAAAAAGTCAAGAAACACATCTCATTTGTCATAAAAATATCTTAAACATTAGGTATTTCAATCAAAATCGTTAAGAGTCATTTTTGAGAAAATCGAAACTTTCAAAAAATGTCCCATGTAAAGTATAATTGACAATGTTCGTGCGGCATCCTTGTAAGATACCAAAGTTAAATACCAAGTTTGGTATTTAGCGGTCTTTTCGTTTTTGAGCTATGCTGCTCACAGGCACAGACACACACACATACACACATTTTTTTAAAATGCCTTTTTTTTATTTATAGGGTTTCAAAACATGTATTTCTTGGTATCTAATTTTGAGTGCATTACAATACCTTCTCTAATGCGTGTTTTTTAAAAATAAATGTGTGTGAGTCAAAAACGATAAGTCCTTTAAATACCAAACTTAATATTTAAGTTCAGTATCTTTCAAGGATGCAACACGAAAATTTTCAACAAAATCCCCCAGTCCTAACTACCCTTTACATGGAACTTTATTCGAAAATCTTGGTTTTCTCACAAATGCTCTAAAGATTTTGATTAAAACCTCTTATATTTAAGATATTTACATGACAAATAAAATGTATATCTTGAATTTTCTGGGAATAGCCTCTAAAGACCTCTTTATTCTGGATGATTAATTCTTTAATTTTGCATAACTAGTAAAACGTAACATACAGAAAAGGCCTACTGCACAAAAAATGTTGATCTTAAAGACACATTTTGTGTCAGATATAAATATATTTTTTTTCGTTGAGTTGACCGTTTTCGAGATATTCCTTGTTATAGATTTCAGTCTTAAAATACCTAAACTTTTCTCATACGGGAACTTGTCAGCTCCTGGCCACGCAAACAAACGGATTTCAATCCCATAGCAACGGCATTTTAAAACATGTGACTGTCGGTTTAGCCTAGTTCCCTTATTTCCCTTGTACTTAAAAAAACAAGTAATACTTCTGCTAATGTTTATCCCGATTAGCTTGAAGTAGGTAGAAGAATAAGCTTATTAACAATAACTTGTTGGGGATATGTAGAGAAAGTCTTATGAATGCAATACATATTCTTTTCTTAAAGTTTGCGGAGAATGTTGCACAAGAATGTTGCCTCATACGTTTTATGTGTTAAATACAATAATGAATCGCTACAAACATTCGAATTGAAACATTGCGGCTGAAAATTTAATTTTCTAAGATTGTTTTTTCTAACATTATAAGAACGCCAGTTAGTCGGTGGGTGGGCTAAGAGAGAGAGAGAGACAGAGAGAGAAGGAGGAGGGGGGGAATGGCAGAGTTATCCATACATACCCGTGTTTTCGTCCAGCGATAAATTTTAACAGCATTTCTGAATCATCCTGAAATGCTGACGTGTACGGATGTACGGTGTCGATTGACATTATTATATCCTCTGTCTCGCTCAACACTGCCCACACCCGTCGACTCTTGCGCAATCTTCACAAGTCTGAGAGGTTAACTTGCAAGATATGTACAGCAGTGCTGCCAATTGAGTTGTTTTACAACTGAATCTGGTCTCTTTGAACGACTGTCTAGTTGGGAAATTAATCGTTTAGTTGCTAGTGGTTCTTTAAAGAAACAACTAGTTGAAATCTGTTTTTTCTTCTTTTTTTTCATATGGTTTCGCGTTGTATTTTAGAAGCAATTTAGAGATCATTTTGTTCGTTGAATGTACTAAAACATTTGGATAGGTTATCGTCGTGATATGAACTGCTCAGATTATTTACTGACATCTCTCTCTCTCCCTCCCCCCATCTCTCCCTCTCCCTCTCTCTC
Source organism: Hymenopus coronatus (assembly GCA_030762935.1). Lineage (NCBI taxonomy): Eukaryota > Metazoa > Arthropoda > Insecta > Mantodea > Hymenopodidae > Hymenopus > Hymenopus coronatus. Next base: position 35,925,373 of record CM060895.1, read on the forward strand.
CCTCCCCCTTTCTCCCCCCCCTTCTCCCTCCCCTTCTCCCTCCCCCTTTCTCCCTCCCCTCTCACTCTCTCCATCTCCCCTCCCTCCCCCTCCCCTCCCTCCCCTCACTCCCCTCTCTCCCCCTCCCTTCCTCTCCCCCTCTCTTTCTCCCCTCCCCGTTGACCAAATGCTGAGCTTGAAAGGAACTTATGTTTACCCATTAATATTTCAACTCGCACTATAATGTTCGCTGATGATACAACTTTTGTTACTAGTGGAAAGGATCTAACTAAATTGTGAAGCTATTATAAAAGCATCTGAATAGTTCGGAGCTAACAGTGTGCTCTTAAATAAAGACAAAACTGCCACTGTTCTATTACTATGAAGCATATAGAGACTGTTTCAGTTAATCTTTATCACACTAATATTAAATTTGTAGGGGTTCATATTGATAGCCAACTAACCTGGACTTGTTATATTGAATATCTGAAAAAAGACTGTCCATTAAAATATTTTAATAAGGAACCTGAGAAAGCGTATTCCTCCAGAATATGTCAGAAGTATGGATTTTTCATTTTTATGTCAGTTATAAAATATGGTTTAATCCTTTAGGGAGGCATTACAAAATGTATGAAATCTTCCCTTTACAAAAGAAAATTATGACAATTAAAAAATGTCGCTATACAACTCCATGAAGACCACACTTTATTGAGTTAGGTATTTTAGCTTTTTACAATCTTTATACTTCAGATGTTTTAGTTTATGAAAGCCAAAATTAAGAACATATATGCATAATTATAATACAAGAAAAAAATCAAAAATAAATGTTCCTTATTTTCCATTATCAAAAACTCAATAGTTGTATGTATTTAGGTATCAAACTATACAATAAGCTGCCAGAATATATTAAATGCCTAGATTAAAAAAAACTTTTAAGTCCAGAGTATATATACATGGTTGGTTGCAAATCCTTTAGACTCAATACAAATTTTTTAGATTTTAAGACCTGTGAATTGAATATGTAATTTTAATTAACAAAGTATGAAATCATACTATTTTTATATCAGACAATATCGAATACCTGTATATTGCTTTAACACAGAAGGAAATAAATACTAAAATAGAATACTAATAGTGAAGGATACCTATGTTGAAAATCGGCGCAGAACTTCGCAGAAATAATCAATGCTGCCACAACTATGCAACCGTTCTAAAAACAATAGACTCAGTGGAAGCATATAAAACAAATGCATTGTCACCATTCACTGCAGCTTCAGCTTCCTTCCTATGATAAGGGTCACCTAGATGTTTTCCTCCATTTTAAGTAGCTTATTTTATATTGTGTGCAAGTGGCTTTGCTTTCTCTACACGTACTATGTACATAGTGTATAGCGAAGGTATTATATTCAACCCAAAAATTCCAAACCGAGATTTCACCAAAGTATATATATATATATATATATATATATATTGGTATCCCTAACTAAAAAAAAAAGCATTTTTGAAAAAAGATCAGCGTGTGTCTGTGGACAGCATAGCGCAAAAACGAAAAGACCGTTAAACACCAAACTTGGATTTAAGTTTGGTGTCTTCCAAGCATGCGACATGAAGATTTTCAAAAAAAAATCTCCCCATCCCAAACTACCCTTTACATGAATTTTGTTCGAAAATTGTGATTCTCTCAAAAATGGCTCTGACGATTTTTTTTTTAAATCTCTTATATTTAAGATGCCAAATAAAATGTATATCTTGAATATTCTGGAAATAGTCTCTGAAGGTCTCTTTATTCTGGATGATTTTTATTAAATTTTGCATAACTGGTAAACCTAAAAAACTACATAAAAAACGTAGATCGCCATAAAAGACGCAATTTATGTCATATACATTGTTTTGATGGAGTTGATCGTTTTTGAGCTATTCTTTGTTATTGGTTTCAGCTTTAAAAAACTTATACTTTCTCATACAGGAATTTGTTAACTCCTATCCATACAAACAAAGGAACTTCAGTCACATAGCAACCAGCATTTGACTATCACTTTAACCTGTGGTACTCCCTTATTTCGCTTCTACTTACAAGGAAGCAAGTAATAAGACTATTTCTGCTAATTTTTCTCACTTAGAATGAAGTAAATAGAAGCATAAGCTTTTTAACAATAATTTGTTGCTGAGATGTAGAGAAAGTCATGTGAACGGAACTCATCTTTTTTTTTTTTTTATGTAAGGTTCAGAATGCGTGATAGAAATCTAGTTGTTTAATATCCATTTTTGGTATGTTTATACGCCAAATTTAATTGTAATTTTCTAATGTTGGCAGCACTGATGTAAAACGCCACTTCAGTTTAGTATATAGCACCTGGAGAAACTTTTTGAGCAAAAGAACTTAAAATATTATGGTTCTAAAGGCATACAGTAGTACTGTATATTTTAAGATTCATAAATGATTTCCACTAGACGTAACGGAAAAAAAATCTTAAAAGATGATGCCATTAGAATTAACCAAGTGGAATCTAATGTTCGGTAATCTTCATGTTGAAATCCTTGAAATTTGACTAAGGTTGTGAAAAGAATACATATTTAATTTCTCTACACGTACTATGTACATAGTGTATAGAGAAGGTATTGTATTGTATTCAACCCAAAAATTGGATACCGAGATTTCACAGAAATGTATGTTTTGAGGTCCCCTGAGTCCAAAAAGGACACTCTTTAGAAAAAGATCCGTGTGTATGTCTATGGATAGCTCAAAATCTAGAAGACCATTAAATTAAAAACTTGATTTTTAAGTGTATTATCTATAAGTATGCAACATGCAGAAACCGTTACGAACTGCCCTTTATATGCAATAATTGAAAATGTTATTTATCTCAAAAATATCTCTTACGAATTTGATTAAAATACCGTATATTATAGAAATTTATATCAAAAATAAAACTTATATGTTGAATTTTCTGGGAATAGCTTTTGAAGTCCTGTTCGTTCTGTATGAACTTTGCTAAATTTTGCATAATAAGTAAACCGTAAGAAATAAACAAGAACTTAATACACAAAAATGTTAGATGTTATTAAAACACACTACTTATGTCATATACATTAATTTCGCGGAGTTGGCCGTTTTCGAGATATTCCTTGTTATTGGTTTCAGTTTTAAATTACTTAAATTTTTCGCATGCGGGAACTTTTCAACTCCTGGCCATACAAAGAAACGAATTTCAATCCCATAGCAACCACATTTTAAAACATTTGAGTATCGCTCTAACCTACTGTACTCCCTTAATTCCCTTCTACTTACAAGGAAGCAAATAATAAGACTATTTTTTCGCATATTTATCTCGATTAGCATATAGTAGATAGAACAGTATGTTTTTAACAAAAATTTGTTATAGATATTGAGAGAACGTCATGTGAATGGAAAACATCAGATTTTTTCATAATACAATAACATGAAACTTTGAGAAATTATATCGTTAAGCCCCACTTTTCACACATTCATTACCAGTAAGCTATAAATGCACGCAAACTTATTAATAGCCAAAGCAAACTTTAAACTTTGCTTTCTCACAAACCTTTTTCCAACTCTTCTCCCTACTCAAAATGCTCTGCACGGTACAAATGTTTACTAATTTGTTTCTAAATTGTTATACTGCCTCTCAGAAGTATATGAAAGAATATCGGATGTGTTCAATTCACAAGATGTTATCTAGCTGACCCGCAAACAACCTATCCTTACAAAGATACTTTTATACAGGATAAACATTAGCAGAAATTCTCTTATTACTTGCTTCCTTTAAAACAGAAGGTAAATAAGGGTATACGCTAGATTAAAGCGTCAGCCAAATCTTTTAAAAGCCGATCCTTATATCAAACAATAGAAATTCGATTCTCTTTTCCTGCTAGGAGTGAACAAAAGACAGACGAAACGAAGATGATTTCCCGTTTGAGAAAAGTTTAAGTAGATTAAAATTGAAGCCAACGACACGGATTATCTCAGTACGTTTTACTCTTAAAAAAAAAAAAAAAAAAAAAAAAAAAAAAAAAAAAAAAAAAAAAAAAATGACGTAAATTGTGTATTTTAAAAAGATAGACAAAAACTTGTTGCCCAAAACATGAATATCTCTTACGGTTTACCATTTATAGAAAAGTTATACAAAAGTCACCCAAAATGAAGAGGTATTTAGAGGTAATTCCCTTAAAAATGTGTTCAACAAGATCGTTAGAGCCTAATTTGAGAAATCTAAGTTTTCGAAAAATGTTATATGTTAAGCTAGTTGAGGTGGGGGATTATCTTGTAAATCTTCGTGTCGCATCCTTGTAAGGTTTCGTTTCGTAATCGGCTTACCCTCCCTGTAATTGTAGGACTGACAACCCCCTAGGACAAGCCAATGCCTAAGGGTCACAAACCAAGAATGGAGAATCTGTTACGAGGGGTCGGCCTATAGCCAAGCATTTTTTTTTTGGTAGTGTTTAACGCCCGCTTTATCTACTTATGGCACCGCAGGCGGTGACACTGATGTTGCATGAATGATGATGGAGTATCGGTGGAATGCGATGGCGGGGGAAACCGGCGTACCCGGAGAAAACCCGCCCCAGCGCCGCTTTGTCCACCACAAATCTCACATGCGGTCGCTTGGGACGAACCTCGGCCGTCTAGGTGAGATAGCCAAGCGTGAACTAGAGGAAATGAATGATACGCAATGTAAGCGAAATTGATGCTGGAGTTATTGGTGGAATGAGTGGCGGGAGAAACTGGAGGATCCGGAGATGCCTCTTCGTCCACCACAAGTCCCGCATGAGGACGCTTGGGATCGAACCGGACCGCCTAGATGGGAGGCGAGCGGTCTAACCACTCACCCGCGTATGCTTGGAAGGTACTGAACTTAAATATCAAGTTTCTATATAAGTAAAAACTCAATTCAATTTACTTCATACCTACGCATAATCTTAAATGTATACTTCCAGACTGTGAGGAGAGAGGGTATTATTCTGGTTAAATAAAAATACTTTGCCACAGTCGGAAGTTAAACATGAGACCTCCGAGTAAAAGTTCAATTCGATGACCTCGCGAGCATGCATGCCGTCTACCGAAATCTTTTTATTGTTCTCTTGTGCATGTATTTCCATCATAAAATTTGATATGTTATAGAAGAGAGAGGTGAACAAACATACTTCTTGGCGTCAGTTTGTGAATGTAGGTCACAGAGTCCAGCCTCTAATCTTTTATTTCTCTTTGTTTAACTGGATGTGGTGTTGCAGCAGTGTCTTTATGGTTTGATTGTAATTTATGAAAGCTCATTACTGTGCATGGAGATTGTATTGCTGCAGACCCACCTGACGCTTTTATTGCTAGAGAACGGCATGGTCATTAATATGGCATTATACTTTGTCACGAGTTCGCATCTCACTTAGGTGAATGTCCTCATAACTTTTTTTTTTTCAGGGTTTTCCCTTATCCCGACAAAAATGATCCATGGGCTCCGAGGTCAATTTTGGCATCATTTCACCGATTTCATTCATCATCTGATATGACAGACACCTAAAAGGACGTAAACATACAAAGGATTGGCGTGTGACGACACGTGTATCTCTCTCTCTCTCTCACACTCTCTCTCGCTCTCTTAAACCAAATTACTTTCATAACATAATGTTTCTTTCTACTCCATGCTAATGCAGGTAAGCATTGACAGAATGGTCTTATTATTTAGTTGCCTGATAAAAGAAAACCAAGGGAATACACTATGTTAAACCGATAGTCAAATGTTTTAATAGGTGTGTGAAATTCGCTTCTTTGCATGGCACAGAGTAAAACTAAGGAAACACAGACGACTTCATCTTTGAGAAAAGTTAAAGTATCTTAAAATTGAAACCACTAACAAGGAATATCTCGGAAACAGTTAGCTCCACAGTAAAATGTAAAGGACACACATTGTGTGATTTGAACAGGTCTACGTTTTAGTGAAGTGCGTTTTTTTGTATCTCTCTCGGTCTACCAGTTATGCAAAACTCATTGAGAATAAAGAGGAATTCAGAGGCTATTTTCAAGAAACTCAAGATAAACACTTTGCTTATCATGTAAATATATTAATATACGGCATTTTACTCAAAATCGTTGGAATGATTCAAAACTTTTGAAATTATTCGCAAGCAAAGAGTAGTTCGGGGTTGTGGAATTTTATTGTCGCATCTTTTGGAAATACTAAACTTAAATACCAAGATTAGTACTGAACGAGGTTTTTGTGTTTGAGTTATTCTGTCCACAGGTACGCACACACACACACTGATATTTTTCTAAAAATGCCTTTTTTTTATTCCGAGGGTCTGAAAACATATTTCTGGTGAAATATCGTTATGGAATATTTAGCTGGAATACAATACCTTTTCCATCTAATATGTACGTTAGAGAAGGTGAAAATGAAGGTCTCGTTAAAAAAACAATTTAATACATATACATTTTATTTGTATAACTATTTCCAAGATATTCCTTGTAATTGGTCTTAAAATTTCCAATACTAAGATGTTTCTCAAATAGGAGATTTTCTTCACTCTTGACATGCAAAAAGAAGAGAATTTCAATTACATAGCTACCGGCTTTTAAAATATTTGATCACCGGTTTAGCCGGTTGTACTCCTTTATTTCCCTTTTACCTAGAAGGAACTAAGTGATACAACCATATCTGGGTTTGGTCAGTTTCTTGTCAATTCCTTGGAAGATGCTGAATTTAAATATCATGTTTTGTATTAAGCTGATTTTTCGTTTTAAAGTTATTCTATTCATGGATACACACAAAACAAACACACCGGTTCTTTTTACTTTCTCTATACGCACTATGTACATAGTGAATAGAGAAAGTATTGCACTCCACCAAAAAATTCGATACCGAGTATTCACCGGAAATATATGTTTTAGGGCCTCCTTTATCAAAAAAAAAAGCATTTTCACAAAAAGATCCGTGTGTGTGTGTGTGTGTCCGTGTGTCAGTGTGTCCGTGTGTCTGTGAACACGATAACTCAAAAACGAAAAGTCGGTAAAATACCAAACTTGGTATTTAAGTTTACTATCTTCCAGGGATGCGACACGAAGATGTTGAGAAAAATCCCCCCGCCCCAAACTACCCTTTACATGGACATTTTTTCGAAAATTCTGATTTTCTAAAAAATGGCTCTAACGATTTTGATTAAAATATCGTATATTAAAGATATTTACCTGAAAAATAAAATGTATATTTTGAATTTTCCGGGAATAGCCTCTGAAGACTACTTTATTCTGGATGAATTTTGCATAACTACTAAACCATAAGAGATGGACAAAAACTTAACACACAAAAAATGTAGAGCACGTTAAAACACACAATTTAAGTTGCATACATTTTTTTCGTTGAGTTGATCGTTTTTGAGATATTCCTTTTTCTTGGTTTCAGCTTTGAAAAACATCTTTTCTCATATAGGAATTTGTCCTGTCCACACAAACTATTTCGCCTGTATTTACAATAAAGCAAGGAATAAAACTATTTCTGCTAATTTTCCTCGATTAACATGAAATAAATAAAAGATAAACTTATTAACAATAATTTGTTGCAGGGATATAGAGAAAGTCATGTGAATGGTGCACATCAGATTTTTTACATTATGTTTATTCATTATATTCAGAGATCCTCAAATCCGGTGAAAGCTCACATAGAGCTTTTGATAGGAATGCAATGTTTTCTGTACCTATTCTGTTACCAAATATTGTTTCAAAATCTGATTCTAATATCTACTTCATGCTAATCGCGATAAAAAGAATTAGCTGAAACCGTGTTATTACTTAGTTCCTTTTAAGCAGAAAGGAAATAAGGGAATAACTAGGCTAAGGTGACAGTTAAATCTTTTAAATATTGATGGCTTTGTGATACAATAGGAAATTAATTTCCTTGTACAAGACCAAGAGTAGCAAAATGGTAAAAGAAACTAGAAACTCCTGTTTGAGATAATTAGTATAAATATTTTTAAATTGAAACCAATAATAATGAATGTCTGGGAAATGGTTAACTCCATAAATAATATATATGGCATAAATTCAGTTTTTAAACGAGATCTACATTTTTGTGTAGTAAGTTTTTGTCCCTCTCTTACAGTTTACCTGTATGCAAAATTCATCCAGATTGAAGAAGTCTTCAAAGGCTATTCCCAGAAAATTAAAGATATATATTCTACATTTCACGTATATATCTTTAATATACGGTTTTTAATATAAACATTTACAGGTATTTTGGAGAAAATCTAAATTTTGGAAACTTTTTTCATGTAAAGGGTAGTTTGGGTTGAACGAATTTTCAGGTAAACCTTTGAGTCGCAATTGGTTATGCTATTTCGGGTGCTCTTAAAACATATATTCCCGGTGAAATATCCACGACCAATTTTTGTCGAATTTGTACAATAACTTCTGTACCTACTACAATGTACGACATAGTATTTGGTGGAGTTATTGTATTTAATTGCTCAATATTTTAAACATTTTTGCCAGTTATTACGGATTAATGTTGTAAATTTAGTTTTGTTTGTCACAAAGTATTAGAATCCCTTAATAACTTTTATTTCACTAAACCTTTAAAAACAAATTTTAGTCCTAAATAAAAAATTGAAAAATGCAAAAATTAAAATCTGATTCATTCCAAATATATTCATTTATTATATCTTTATACATACAATGATGTAATTAAGATCATATAACACCTTTGACGGGACAAAGTAGTGCGACCATATTGAAATTACACCTTAAGTGAGTTAAATTACGCTGCTCTTAAAGTTCTCAATTCTTTGTTCTGAAATATTTATTAGTTATTTTATAAACCATGTTTCAAGTGTTGTTTGCATTGATACCATATGTGGTTCAGCAAAAAAAAAACTCTCTTAAAACACGTGAATTCATGCACCTTTCCCTGTTATACTACTTGCAATAAAGCTCAATTATTTAGTTATGTGTGTTACTTCACTAGAAGTTGAAAACAAAATACTTTGGAAAGTTAAAAAGGTAAACATGTGGAAAATTTGCGACGTTTTTGCTTTCTTAAAATCACTAAGAGATGTTACAGAAGCATTGTTGTGATTGAAAAAGTACAAATATGTATTTTATACATGTACAGAAAATTTCAGCTCTCAACTTCTCATAATTTCTGAGAAAAAACAGCACATGGGTTTCCCAAAATGTTTTTTTGAGAAATATGAATTTAAAAATACAAATTCCCTCAAAGGTGGTGTTGCATGATAGCCTTAAAGGAATTCAGACTAGCATGTGATTTTTGGTCGTTTCAGAGTACCTTGCCTGTTAAATGATATACCTGTAATATGTGTATAACTATAATTTAATATGTTGTACTGCAATTAACCTGTTTACTTTCTCTACACGTACGTACAAAGTGTATAGAGAGGTATCGTTTTGCATCCAAAATCCAATACCGGGATTTCGCTGGAAATACATGTTTTGGAACCCCCTGAATTTAAAAAAAAAAACATTTTTACAAAACTACCCGCGCAGTTCACTATCTTCCAAGGATGCGACACGAAGATTTGTCAACAAAATCTCCCCACCCCAACTACCTTCTACATGGAAAAATGTGGGACATTTTGATTTTCTCCTAAATGGCTCTAACGATTTTGATTACAATCTCTTGTCATTAAGATGTTTACATGACAAATAAAATTAATATCTTGAACTTTTGGAAATCACCTCTGAAGACTTCTTTATTATAGATGATTTTTTTAAGTTTTGCATAACCGGTAAACCGTAAGAGATTGACAAAAGCTTATTACACAAAGAATGCAGATCTCATTAAAAACAATTTATATCACATACAATTTTTTCAATGAGTTCGCTGTTTTCTAATTCCTTGTTATTGGTTTCAGTTTTAAAATGCTTAAACTTTCCTCATTCGGGAACTTGTGAACTCCTGGCTAACGGATTTCAATTCCATGGCAACCACATTTTAAAACATTCGACTGTCAGTTTAGTCTAGTGTATTCCCTAATTTTCTATCTACTTATATGGAACTAAGGAATAAGACCGTTTCTACTAAGTTTTATCTCTTTTAGAATGAAGTATACAGAATAATTTGTTACAGAGATATAGAGAAAGTCATGTGAATGGAACACATCAGATTTTTATGCCGGTATTTTTTATTGTACCTCGGTACTTTTGGACCTTAGCAAACTTTGTTTATAGAAGACTTCAGTGGAAGGAAGCAGAGTGTTTAATCAATTCTTTTATCAACAACCCTGCATTACTGAGAAGAACTTGTTCAAAGAGCTGAATATAGTTAGTACACAAAAGATGTAAAACACAATGTTGGCATATAAAGTGTGCGTTTCAGTAACTAATGTATGGAGAAGATTACGGGATGAATACAGAGATTCAACTCAGATAAAGTCTATTCTAATGAGATTATGCGTTTACTAACATAAAGATAGATGGTTTATGTATGCGTCTTGTTTAATTATTTGTTTGTTTGTGTATGTAAGGAAACCTCAATGGTAGACCAGAGGCTTCGTGCAGGAGTCTCGTTGGAAAGCCTCGAGGCACAGAATAGATAGCCCGAAGACACCTATTCTGTACCCGCTGAAGCAACAGCAGACTGGAGTCTGCCGCCATGCCCCAGATCTCACAGGCGTAGATTAACAAGAGGATTATAAGAGCCCTCAAAAGGCGCAACTTAAGGGGAACCGTCATCGAGGACCTCAGCACCGGGTACAGTGAGGCCGCAGCCCCATTGCCCCGGCAACAGCCCCCTGACGTGCTCCCTAAAAGTGACGCCCCTGTCAAGCTTGGGCTCTCCGGCGTACGTGGCTTCTGATTGGACCGCTTCGTTGCTTCTCGTTTGATGACGTTTCCTGCTTTCAATGACGGGATGCCAATTCCTATTGAGTTTTAGTGCCTCTTCTTTTTTATTAAAATTGTTCGGCTGGTTATAAATCTCTATGGCCTCTCGCTGTAGTCGTGCATGGTAGTGTGTTGTAGATGAGAGGATAGAGGTGTCTTGGAAAGTTATAATATTCTCGCCCTCTGCTTCAATAGCGTGCAGGGCGACCGCGGACTTTTCTGTGTGGCCTAGGAAACATTTCTTAGTTACACTGAAATGAAATATGGGATTGTTGGCTCATATATACTCTCCTTTTCTGCATCAACTTCTTCAACTTGCGAGGTTGTTTGTTCAAACCTGATAGTTAAGTCTATAATTTCTGCCTTGTTCTTCTTTCTGTTGATGCAGATGATGTCTATACGCTTGTTGTCTTCATTATTCTTTTTGTATGTATTTATTCTCTGTAATTGGGTGCTACCAGGTGGCTGGGTTAAATGTACAAAATACATTTATAATAATAATCTTATAGTTAATAATAGTAATACAAATTAATAACAGTAAATACCAATTAATAATAGTAATACAACTAACATACTATATATAAAGATGGTGTTTGAAATACCTAACTACTTATTATTCAGTATTGCAATACTTATGTCAATTACCAGTATGCTCATAACAGTTACTTTGAAGCCTCAACATCAATAGTTACAGATCTTTAATTAATTCGCAATATTTACTTTAATTATATGTACTTTATTCTCTTTAAATTATTCATAAATTTCTTTAAGGTCAGAGGGCAGGCCTGAAAGGCTGCTACAGGCAATTTATGCAATTTGTCCTGTACACAAAAGAAAATTTTCCTACGTCGGTTCTGTACTTCTACCCTTAATTTTATATATATGATTTTGTCCGTATTATACCGGGTTTTCTAATCTCTTTCTAATGTTCACCCATACATTTACATCAGCATAAGCTTTAAATACGCCTAACTTTTAGCGGCTCCCAATTATTCTCTTCGCCTTTCGTAAGCCTAAAATCTTTACCTCTCTTTATGAATTTGACAGCCCTTCTCTGTATCTTTTCCAGCGGATCAGTTTGATTAACCCATTAGGGGGTCCCAGCATGCCCCCTTATTTCCCACTGTTCCTGCTATGTTCTTTCTGGAATAGAATGAAATAGAAGAATAAGCTTATTAATAGTAATTTGTTACACAGATGTGAATGGAACATATCAGATTTTTTTTTTAAATTAATTTCCCAACTACACAGTCGTTCAAAGAGATCATATTTAGTTGTATAACAACTCATTTGGCAACACTGCTGTACATATCACATATCACCTCTCAGACTTGTGAAGATTGCGCAAGAGTCGACGGGTGTGGGCAGTGTTGAGTGAGACAGAGGATATAATAATTTCCAACCGACACCGTACATCCGGTACACGTCAGCATTTCAGAATTCAGAGAGATTCTCTCTCTCAGCCCACCCACCAACTAACTGGCGTTCTTTCAATGTTAGAAGAAACAATAAGAAAATTAAATTGTCAGCCACAATATTTCAACTCGAATGTTTGTGACCGATTCTTTATTGTATTTAGCACATTAAACGTATTAGGTTACAGTATTGTGCTTAATAAAATACTCCACAAACTTTAAGAGAAAAAAAAATCTGATGTTCCATTCATATTACTTTCTCTACAGCACTGTAACAATTTATTGTTAAAAAGTTATTCTTTTGTAAGGAACGTTGTTTGTGTAACTGCTAGAGAAACTCGCGTGTATGGAACATATCAGATTTTTTAAAGTTTTTTTTTTCTTTATTTTTTTCTAGCCTTCCTACGTTTCTGTTGTCTTCCTACTTGTTTTCTGTTTGTACTTATAGATACAGATGCACAGATTTACAAGCACACAAGCGGCCATGTCCAAAGCGAGAATCGAACCGCTGCGCCATAAGCATCAAGGCTAGGCGCTTGACGAGCGCGGCCATGACGATCAGCATATTTTTTAACCTAATGCATATCTTTGATGAAGCGCCTGGCAGTTAGGCCACGCCTCCACACATTTCGGCCATGCTCACAATCAACATAACGAGACGAGTAATCCACAGAAGGCGTTTTGCTTCTGACAAATGTCTGATTTTACCTTACAAATTTATAATCACATAAACAAATTCATTATTTACTATCAATAATTTTGTAGCAACGAGCATTTCAGATATATTAACTACGATTAACTAGAATGTTTACTTTCTTACATATTGCATGGTACGTAGGTATAGATACCACTATTTCATCGGAAATAAACGTTTTACGGTTTGTATGTGTGTGTCCGTGACGCTGTGAACACGATAACTTAAAAACGAAAAAACGGTAAAATACCGAACTTGCTATATAAGTTTAAAATCTTCCAAGGATTCGAAACGAATATTTTGAGGACAATGCTCTACCCCAAACTACCTTCACTTGAAAAAAAAATCGAAAACTCTGATTTTCTCAAAAATAGCCCTAATTATTTTGATTATATTACCGCATATTAAAAATATTTACATGGCAAATATAATGTATATCTTAAATTTTTTGAGAATGGCCTCTGAAGAGCTTTTCAGTTTAAATGAATTTTGGGTAACTGCTAAACCGTAAGAGAAAGACAAAAGCTTTCTATACAAACAATGTAGAGCTCGTTAAAACACACAATTCAAGTCATGTAGATTTTTTTCGTGGATTGTTATTGATTTCAGTTTTTAAATAAATTTTTCTCATACGGGAATTTGTTAACTCCTGGCCCTGCATACAGATGGATTTCAACCATATGGCAACCAGCTTTTAAAAGATTTGACTATTGATTTAGCCTAGTGTGTTCTCTTATTTTACTTCTACTTATAAGGAATTAAGCAATAAGACCGTTTCTCGATTACATTGATTATGTAGTAGAATAAGCTTATTAATAATAATTTATTAAGAAAGAAAGTTATGTGAAAGGAATACATCAGATTTTTTCTAAGTGAAGTATATATGCCTCTTCCTCTCAATTTAGTTATGTTTCGTTTGCCGGAGCAATAGAGGATTTAATTTTATAAATATATTCAATTTCCTGCTGATGCCCCTGAATCTTTTCATATATTTGTGTCATTGCTTGCGCCTGTTTGTCATTCTTCTCGTACCTCTTTCGGTTTCAGCAACCTATGCTGTTTTTTTTCTTCTTGTTTTTTTTCATTCGTCTTCTCAGGATAAGGGAAAACCCTGTAACTCACCCTACGCGAGATTCGAACTCACGACCTTTTGAATGTGAGGCAGACATGTTACCACCACACTACTCAGGCGGGCTACTATATAAGTTGAGTATCTTTCAAGGATTCAACACGAAATTTTCAAAAAAAAATCTCTGCCCAAACTAACCTTTATATAAAAACTGTTTTTAAAATTCTGATTTTTTAAAAAAATGCTCTAATGATTTTAATTAAAAAGCCAAATATTTAAAGTACTTTTATCACAAATAAAATGTATATTTTGATTTTCCCGGGAATAGCCTCTGAAGCCCTCTTCGTTCTGGCTACTTTTGCTTAACTAGTAAACCATAAGAGATGGAGAAAATCTTTTAATGGACGACGATATAGACCTCGTTAAAGCACACAATTTATGTGATGTGCAATTTTTGTGGAGTTAACCATTTCTGAGATATTCCTTGCTATTGGTTTCAATTTCGAAATACTTAAAACTTTTCTCAAATGGGAGGTTATAATTCGTTTAATATCTCTTTTGTTATACTCCTGGTCATGCAAAAGTAATGGAATTTAAATTTTATTATATAGTGATCAGCTATTAAAGGCTATGACTATCATTTTAGTCAAGTGTATTTCCTTACTTCCATTGTACTTAGAAGAAACCAAGAAATAAAGTAATTTCTCATAAAGTTTACCTCGTTTAACATGAAGTGCAGAGAAGAATAAACTTTTATAATAATAGTTTGTTGCAGCCTAGTTATTAATATTTTGTATTCCTGTAATATAGTAATAACACCTTTTTTATTTTTTATATAAGACAACATTTGCATATGTTCAGAAAATCCTGTTCATACTGGACAGATGACACATACATAAGCATGTTTTTTTTTTTTTTTTTTTTTTTTTTTTTTTATCCAAGGATCCAAAAAAAAAAAGTGTACTCAGGTAAAAACTCAGCATAAAATTTTTGGGTGGATTACAATAGTCTGTCTTAGTTATTATAGCTAGGTAATAAAAAACATCTGATGAGTTCCATTCACATGATTTTCTCAAGTTGCTCCGCATACAAACCTTTTATTCAGAAGATTAATATGTTATATACATTATGCTGATCAAGATAAACAGCAGAATATTTCTTATTACTTGCTTCTTTGCAACTAGAAGGGAAATAAGAAAATGTACATGCTAAAGCGATTGTCAGGTCTTTAAAAGCCAGTCACTATGTGAAACAATTGAAATTCCATCTTGCTTGCTAGGAGCACTAGAAGAAAATGTCTTCTGGTTTGAGAGAAGTGTAAGAGCCTTAAATTGAAACCAATAATCTGATATATCTCTAAAAATGTTAACTGTTAACTGTATATAACGTTAATAGTGTGTTTTACTGAGATCTACATTTTTGTCTAGTATATTTTTGTCCATCGCTTATGGTTTGCCAGTTACATAAAAGTCATCCAAAGTCAAGAGCTCCCCAGAGGCTATTCCAAGGAAATTCAAAGATATACATTTCGTTTGTCATTAAAATACCTAAAACGTAAAGTATTTTAATCAAAATCTTTACAGCCATTTTTGAGAAAATCAAAATTTTCGAAAAATTTCCATGTAAGGGTAGTTGTGTGGAGGGATTTTGTTGAAAGTCCTCGTGTCGCATCCTTGGAAGATACTCGACTTAAATATTAAGTTTGATATTTAACTGACTATGCTAAACACAGGCGCGCACACACTCACACGGACACGCTTCTAGAAATATTTTTTGAATCAGGGCGTCTCAAAACAGTATTTAAGGTGATATATCGGTATCGCATTTTTGGGTGCAATACAATACGTTTTCTATGCACTTTGTACATAGTACGTGTAGAAAAAGAAAAGGAAAGAACCCTTGTGTTTGATTTCAACGCATTCACAAATAATTTTCTTTGACTGCAAACTATTTGAAACAATACTATTCATAAAATAGTCACAGTACTATGTGACAAAGAGCATAAGAATGTTGCCCTCGAATATGGTCGACTGTTACACGGAGTCGCCAGTATGAAACATTGACGGCGCCGTTTTCTTCTCGTTAACTATTATTGTGTTTGGCAAATCTAAAAACATTCACAGCAGCTATGAACCTCTTTAGAAGCATTTTCCTCTTTAAAGGGTATTTTGCGTAATTTTCCTTTACTTTCTCTACACGTACTACATACATAGTGTATAGAGAAGGTATTATGTACCACCCATTAATTCGATACTGAGATTGCATCGGAAATATATATTTTGAGAACCCCTGAATCGAGAAATTATGTTTTAAAAAAATGGCAGTATGTGTGTCTTCTATCTGTGTTAATTTGTGTGTGTGAACAGTATAACTTAGAAACGAATAGTCCGTTAAAACAAATGTGATATGAAGGCTTTCAAAAAATTTCCCCCGCCCTAAACTACCCTTAAGCTGCAAACACCAATTTTAAAATATTTTCTCAAAAATAGGTATTTTGATTAAAGTATTGTATATTAAACATGTAAACCGTAAGAAACAGACGAAATGTATTTAAAAAATATATAAAAATATACAACTCATTAAAATATCATTTGTGGCATATATACTTTTTTTTTTTTTTTGTAGAGTAGAACGAGAGCTTATTCTACTATTTACTTCATGCTAATCAAGAAAAAAATTAGCAGAAATAGTCTTATTACTTGCTTCCTTGTAAGTAGAAGCAAAATACCATAGGTTAAAGTGATAGTCAAAAGCCGGTTGTTATGTGACTGAAGTTCCTTTGTTTGTATGGACATGAGTTGACAAATTCCTGTATGAGAAAAATGTATGTTTCTTAAAACTGAAACCAAAAACCAGGAAAATCTCAAAAACGATCAATCTCACGAAAAAAATATATACAGATAACTTAAATTTGTGTGTTTTAACGTGCTCTACATGATTTGTGTGCTAAGTTTTTGTCCATCTCTTACAGTTTAGCAGTTATGCAAAATCTCATAAAATTCATCCAGAACAAAGTAGTCTTCAGATGCTATTCCCAGGAAGTCATGCCATATCTTGAATATGCGGTATTATAATCAAAATCGTTAGAGCCATATTTGAGAAAATCAAAATTTTCGAAAAAAGGTGAAATCTCGGTATGGAATTTTGGGTGCAATACAATACCTTTTCTATACACTATGTACATAGTACGTGTAGAGAAAGTAAAACTGTAGCCTAACTTTCCATACACAAGTTTTCAGTACTTCGATAACTCACTTGAAGGCAGTATGAGCGGCATGTCAATGCTGCTAATATCTAAAGTAAATCTCTTCGATTAAAAAAAATATCTTCTCTATTATTAATGTTTACAAAGTTATTGTGGTTTTACCAAGTGAGCGTGCCAAAAGCAACTAGGCAGGATTATCTTCAGCAATGGTTTTGAACAATTTACAATTAGCGAACCTCTATGAAGGTTACATGAAAATGAGCGGGAGACTAAATATCCATATGCAATTATAACATAAAAATGGAAAATATTATCTGAGTCCCATTTAGACACCCCTTGAGTAACAAGTTTTGTATTTAACCGGCTTTTCGTACTCAAGGGTACAAGGTAGTGTGGTTGTTAGGCTTTAACAATTTGTCAAAATTAACCCCTCACATATCAGGAAGTACTTAATGAATTTTCATGAAAATTCTGTGACATATAAAATAACATTTTGCATTTCTTCTGGTGAAAAAGTTATGTTTTTATCTACAAAACTTTATCTTTAAAAAACTTATAATGTTGGGGGAAAAAATTTACATGAAAAAATATGGGTGACTTCATATAGCTCTTATTCAGAAACCTTTCAAAGCGTAATATTCAAATTTTTAAACATGTTCTGATTATACTTATATACTCTGACAGAAACAGAAGTATACGGCTCAATATAATTATTTTAAAAAATACCACATTTGTGAAAAAAAGAACATAAAAATATCTAAATTTTCACGTGGTTAAAAATTTCTAATTTCCATAATTTGTAAGCTAGACTTATGAATCACACAGTGAGATGTCATTAATGTGTGTTAGATGAGTGAAGAAAATTTCAACATTCTAGCATCCTGAGTAAGAGGTACATGTGTAATGTAATATCGAGAAAATGGAACTTAAAAATGTGCAATGCTAATCTTATTTCAATACATTCCAGAGCCGTAATCATATAAATCTTTATTCCTGAACTCTATCTGCTTCTCAGCACTCTTCCTATTGGTTCTGGATAGCTTTGCGCACTGTTGGGCAGCTCGTTAAGCATGAACATCTCTCTCAATTTTCTATCATCTTAGAAAGCAGAAAGACTGAAGATGCAGAAAGATTGGGCGCTCTGTCCGGGAGCATTTAAAAGATTACGCGCTATGTTTAAAAGGACGTTTAAATTCTAAAAAATCTGATGTGTTCCATTCACATGACTTTCTCTACATCTCTGCAACAAATTAGTTTTAAAAATAAATAAATTGTTAATAAAGTTCTAAAGATGCTATTGATAACTGATGATTTTTAAATTTAAAAATAACTAATCCACATACTTTTTTTCCTTAAAATAAACCTTATTTAGGTGCAAATCTGTGGTAAAAATTTCAGCCATTTGAGTCAATTTATTTCTGAGATAATGGGTCATTTATATAGACAATTTTGCTTCTGCAGAAATTGCTTTCAAGCATATCATTAAAAAAGATCCTATGTGTTCCATTCATATGACTTTCTCTACATCTCGGTAACAAATTAGTCTTAAAAAGCTTATTCTTCCATTTATTTCATGCTTAGTCTTATAATAGTCTTATTACTTGCTTCCTTGTAAGTAGAAGGAAAATAAGGGGGTGTTATAGGTTAAAGCGATAGTCAAAAGCTGATTGCTAAGTGACTGTGTTTGTATGGACAGGAGTTGACAAATTCCTGTATGAAAAAGGTTAAGTTTCTCGAACCTGAAAACAAAAACAAGGAATATCTCAAAATCAATCAACACCACGAAAAAAATGAATACAACATAGATTGTGTGTTTTAATGAGCTCTACATTTTTGTGTGGTAACTTTTTGTCTCTCTCTTACGGTTTAGCAGTTATGCAAAATTCCGTAAAAATTCACTCAGAATAAAGTAGTCTTCAGAGGCTATTCCCAGAAAATTCAAATATGCATTTTGTTTTTCAGGTAAATATCTTTAATACACGATATTTTAATTTAAATCGTTAGAGCCATTTTTTAGAAAATCAAAATTTTCGAAAAAAGTTTCATGTAAAGAGTAGTTTGGGGTGGGGGGATTTTTCTCAAAGTCTTCGTGTCGCATCCCTGGAAGATACTAAACTTAAATACCAAGTTTGGTATTTTACCGACTTTTCGTTTTTGAGTTATCGTGTTCACAGACACGCGGACACACTGACATATGGACACACGGACCTTTCTCTGAAAATACTGTTTTGGATACAGGGGACCCTAAAACATATATTTCCGGTGAAATCTCGGTATCGATTTTTTGGTGGAGTGCAATACCTTCTCTATACACTATGTACATAGTACGTGTAGAGAAAGAAAAATGGAGGCATCATATAAAATGTATATATTCTTAATCAGAAAACGTAACAGAATTTAACTATGTTATTTTTGACTCATTGATACGCGCTCGCCATACACACACATACACACACACATACAAACACACACTCACATACAAATGGACATTATAAAATCTTGATCATGCTGAAAAAAAGAATTAGATATAAAACAGAAAGAAAATATTCAACGTGTGATAATTTGCTAACATCACTGAGCAGAAAAGGAAAGCTGGAGTTGATTTGTCTAGCTACACCTTCCTGCTGATCCGCGTTTACTTGCTCTTTGTTCTTCGACAGTCGTAAACACCGGATGCTCGGATCATTCAGTAAGGTATGACAAAGCATAACAGCTGCCATTCCACGGCGAGAGAAACAAGTTGTAGATAAGCATATAAGGAATGGCTTTAACATATCTGTACAGGAACGCAGATCGACATGGCGGCGGGGCTATTTGTTTTAAAAACAAATCTGACGTGTTCCATTAAAATGACTTTCTCTACCTCCTCTGAAAGAAACTATTCTTACAACATTATTTTTACTTTCTCTAAACGTACCATGCACATAGGGTATAGAGAAGTTATTGTAAAGTATTTTTGGAATAATGTGTGTGCGTGTGTCTGTGAACAGCATAGCTCAAAAACGAAAAGACCGTTATGTATCAAACTTGATATTTAAGTTTGGTATCTTTCAAGGATGCGACACGAAGATTTTCAAGAAAATCCCCCTCCCCCGACTACCCTTTACATAGAACTTTTTTCGAAATTTCGATTTTCTCAAAAATGGTTCTAACGATTTTGATTAAAATGTCGTATATTAAAGATATTTATCAGACAAATAAAATGTATATCTTGAATTTTCTGGGAATAGCCCCTGAAGACTACTTTATTGTGGATGAATTTTATGGAATTTGGCATAGCTGCTAAACCGTAAGATAATCACAAAAGCTTACCACACAAAAAATGAGAGCACGTTAAAACACACAATTTAAGTTATATACATTTTTTTCGTGGGGTTATTTGTTTTTCAGATATTCCTTGTTTTTTGTTTCAGCTTTAAAAAACGTATACTTTTCTCATACAGGAATTTTCAACTTCTGTCCATACAAACAAAGGCACTTCAGTCACATAGCAGCCAGCTTTTGAATATCACTTTAACATATAGTACTCCTTAATTTCACTTCGTCTTACAAGGAAGCAAATAATAAGACTACAGCTGCTAATTTTTTCTCGATTAGTATGAATTAAATAGAAGTATAAGCTTTTTAACAATAATTTGTTGCAGAGATGTAGCGAAAGTCGTGTGAGTGGAACACGTCAGATTTTTTATTTACATCATACTAATCGAGATTAATATTAGCAGAATTGGTCTTATTGCTTCCTTGCAAGTAAAAGGTTAAATCTGATTTGTTCCATTCACATGACTTTCGCTACATCTCTGCAACAAATTATTGTTAACAAGCTTAAGCTTTTATTTGCTTCATGCTAATCCATAAAAAATTAGCAGAAATAGTCTTATTACTTGTTTCCTTGTAAGTAGAAACGAAATAAGGTATACCATAGCTAAAATGACCTCAATAAAGATCAACTACACGAAAAAAAATGTACCTTTATAACTTAAATTGTGTATTTTAATGTATTCTAATGTTTTGTGTAGTAAGTTTTGTCCATCTCTTACGCTTTAGCAGTTATGCAAAATTTCGTAAAATTCATCCAGAACAAAGCAGTCTTCAGAGGCTATTCCCAGAAAATTCAAGATATACATTTTACTTGTCTGGTAAATAGCTTTAATATACCACATCTTAATCAAAATTGTGAGAGCCATTTTTGAGAAAATCAACATTTTTAAAAAAAGTTCCATGTAAAACGTAGTTTGGGGTTCAAATTTTCGTGTCGCATCCTTGGAAGATGCTAAACTTAATACCAAGTTTGTTATTTTACCGACTTTTCGTTTTTCAGTTATTGTGTTCACTGACACACGGACTCGCACAGACACGGGCCTTTTTCTGAATTTTTTTTATTACAGTGGAACCTAAAACAAATTTCCGGTGAAATCTCGGCATTAAATTTTAGGGTGGAGTGCAATACCTTCTCTCTACACAATGTACACAGTACGCGTAGAGAAAGTAAAATAGGGAATACATTAGCCTAAAGCGATATTCAAATCTTTTATAAACTGGTTACTTTGTGAAACATTTGATGTTCAGTTCCCTTTGCAGGGTACTGTTTCAGAAAAGTTAGTTAAAAACTGAAACCAATAACATGAATATATCGAGAATGGCCAACTCCACAAGAATAACCTATATGACGTAAAGTATGTGTTTTAACGAGAACAACATTTTTGTATAGTAGGTTATTGTTTATCTCTTGCGGTTTAACCCTTATGTAAAATTCCACAAAACTCAATCAAAGTAAATATGTGTTCCATTATATGACTTTCCCCACAAACTATTGGCACAAAAGATTCTCCATTACATCTACGTGGTAATAATCGAGATAAATATTAATAGAAATGCTTCCATCAGTTTCTTCTATGTAATAGGAATATAAAGTAAATATAAGTAATACACAAGGCTAAAGCGATGGTCAAATGTTTTAAAAGCCGGTCGCTATGTGAAACAATTGAAATTTCACTTGGGCGGCCAAGAGTTAAACAAATGAGAGATGAAATGAAAGATGACCTCCCGTTTGAGAAAAGTTTAAGCTGTTAAAATTGAAACCGATAACAAGGAATATCTCGGAAGCTGTCAACTCTATGAGAAATGTATATGAATTAAAGTTTACACTTACTCTGGATCTACATTTTTCGCGTAGTAAGTTTTGGATACCTCTTACAGTTTATGAAAAAGTCATGCAGAATGAAGAGATCTTCAGAGGCTATTCCGAGAAAATTCAAGATATACATTTTATTTGAAACGTAAATATCTCTAATATACCTATGTTAATTAAAATCGATAGAAGTAGTTTTGATAAAAACAAAAAGTTTCAAAAATGTTTCCATGTAAAGGTTAGTTTGAGGTGAAGGGATATTCTTGAAAATCTTTTGAGTCCTATCCTTGTAAGATGCTCAAGTACCAAATTTAGTATTTAATGGTGTTTTAGTTTTTGAGCTGTGCTATCCACTGACAAACACACTCAATCCCAACGCTTTTAATGAAAACGTGTTGCTTTTTTTGTTTCTTTGTTTGTTTTTTGTTTTTGCAGTTAATGGTTCCTTAAAACATTTACTTCCGTTGAAATCTCTATATTGAATTATGAGAGTGAATACAACATTCTCTTTACTTACCATATGCATAGTACGTGTAGAGAAAGTAAGTAAAATGCTATTTTTTGAACTTATGAGACCTTAAAACATATACTTACGGTGAAATTTCGACATCGAATTATGGGATGGAATACAGTACCTTTTCGGTTTACTATGTGCATAGTGCATGTAGAGAAAGTAAAAAGGTCTTTACCGGTACCATTTATTTATGGTAGGTATAGAAAGTGTCGTGTAGAGAAAATGAAAAGATCCTTACTGATTTCTATTTCTATACCGTTTATTTATGGTATACAAAGTGTCGTGTAGATAAGACCTTTACCGATTGAAATTATGATTTCTATTTCTATACCATTTATTTATGGTAGGTATAGAAAGTGTCGTGTAATAAGATCTTTGCAGATTTAAATCATGGTTTGTATTTCTATACCATTTATTTATGCTAGGTAGAGTGGTGTGTTCCGCCACCAAAAAACTACTATGGGCTACATTTCCATTCTACACTTTCAAAAGCTTATTACTTGCTCTACTGGTGCATAGTGCATAGGAAGCTATTACATTCCAACCAAAAATTCTATACTGAGATGTCATCCGAAATGAATGTTTTAAGATTCTTTGAATAAAAAAAAAAAAAAAAAAAAAAAAAAAAAACTAACACAGTGCATTTACGTGCGAACAGGATAACCCCAAAATATGATGAGTTCCATTGCCACACATTCTCTAGCTGTTCCACAAAAAAGCTTTCGCTATAAAAGAATATTGTGTTGTCTATGTCATGCTAATCAAGATAAACATTACCAGAAGTTCTCTTTTTATTTGCTTTCTCTCAAGTAGAAGGAAATTAAGGGAATACTTTACGCTAAAGCGATAGTCAAATATTTTAATAGCTCGTGGCTAAATGAAAGAATTGGAATCCAGTTCTCTTTGTCTGCTAGGAGCTAATAAAAGAGAGACGAAAACAACAAGGTATCCCGTTTCAGAAAAATTTAAGCACCCTAAAACTGAAACCAATAACTCGGAATATTTTGAATATGGTTAGCTCTACAAAATAAAAAAGTATGTGACATAATTGTGTGTTTTAAAGAGTTCTAAATGTTTAAGAGATAAGTTTTTGTTTATCCCCTATGGTTTACTAGTTATACAAAGGCATCCAGAATAAAGAAGTCTTCAGAGGTTATACCAGAAGATTTAAGATATATATATATATTTCATTTCTTATGTAAATATCTTTAATATAGATATTTTAATCAAAATTGTTAGGGCCATTTTTGAGAAAATCAAAATGTAAGATTTTTTTCCATATAAAGGCTAATTTAGGACGGGGTAATTTTCCTCAAAATCTTCATGTGGCATTTTTGGACGATACTAAACTCAAATTCCAAGTTTGGTATTATACTGACTTTTTGTATTTAACTTTTCGTGTTTCATAGACACGTACACACGGACCTTCTTCTTAAAATGCCTTCTTTGGATTCAGGGCACCCTAAAACGTGTATTTCCGGTGAAATCTCGGTACGAATTTTTGGGCGGAGTGTAATACCTTACCTACCTACGAGGGATGTACAGAAGCCGACCTGACGTATAGATAGTGGTTATTGTTTCAAGCAACAACAATGGTAAGGAATACCAACCTTAGAAAGCTTAAGTTTGAATTTTGAAGACTTTACATTGTTTAGCATTTGTTTGGCAGCCATCATTAGTGAATGCTCTCGATGAATTTGTAAACATGAATAAAACTGGTCATCGTTATGTCATATAATACTTTCATTTGTAAGGTCTTAGTCCAACTAATATTAAAGCTGAACTAGATTCTACTTTGGGGAAGTCTGCTCCTTCCTTTACAACAGTGAAATATTGAGTGGCAGAGTTTAAGCGGGGCCGTACGAGCTGCCAAGACGAACTTCACAGTGGTCAACCAAATGAGGTTAGCAGTCCAAAAATTGTAAAGAAAATCCAAAAATGGTATTGGATGGCCGTCGACTGAAAGTTTACGAGCCAGTAGACATTGCAGACATTGCAAAAAGTTCTGTGCATCGCATACTGACTGAACATTTGGATATGAGAAAGTTGTGTGCATGGTGGGTACCGCGTTTGCTCACAACAGAACAAAAATAGCGCCGTGAGGATGTTTCAGTCGAGTGTTTGGAAATGTTTCCTGCAATAATGCTGAGTTTTTGCGTCGGTTCATAACAATGGATGAAACCTGGGTCCAATACTTCGCACCTCAGACGAAGGAACAATCAAAACAGTTGATTGGAAGGGGAGAATCGGCTCCAAAGAAGTTCCATCTGCAGGCAAGGTCAAGGCGTCAGTTTTCTAGGACGCATGCGGAATGACTTTCCTTGATTATCTCAAAATAGGAAAAGTAATCAATGGCGAATATTATGCGAACTGATGACAGAGTAGGAGTGATGAAATCAGGAAAAAACTGTCGTATTTAGCGAAAAAGAAAGTTTCGTTTTATTAAGACATTATACCACTTCACACGCTCATTATCACCATGGCCAAAATCAACGAGTTAAAGTTCGAACTGCTTCCTCATGAACCCTATCCGCCAGATTTAGCCCCCTCTGATTATTTTCTATTTCCAAACTTGAAGAAATGGCTTGCCAACAATGAAAAGGTGGACACTGCAGTTGATAGCTATTCTGCAGACCTCGATAGTTCGCATTATATCGTAAATACTGGGACAGCCCTCGTAAATACTTTGTAGAGAAATAATGAATAAAAAGTTAATCAAATGTCAAACTTGATGTCTATGTTCAAAAACAACTTATGTATACTATAATAAGATGATTTTTAGGAAAATCCCCGTAACGGCTCTTTGTGTGAAATATTTTCAATTTTCTAGAAAGTGACTGGTTAAAATATATTGTATTAAATATATATACAACACAAATAAAATGCAGATATTGAATTTCTTTGGAAATAACCTCTGAAGCTCTCTTTACTCTGACTGACATTTGCATGGATAGTAAATCGTAAGCGATAGACAAAAGATGTGGCTTTGTAGTAAGGGTAGCTGTCTGTCTCTGGTTCAAGAGGTCCGAGTTTGAAACTCGATTAGGGTTTACCCAGATAATTTTTCTGGCGTTTTCCCTTATCCAGATTCATTAAATATCATTTCACCGATTTCAGTTATCGTACGATATGGTCTAATAAGTTTTAAGGACGTTGAACTTAAAAAAATATATCATTTAAAACACACAATTTATGACAATTAGATTTTTATGCAATTAGCGGTGTCTGGTATATTCCTTGTTTTTGGTTTAGATTTCACATCTCTTATTCTTTTCTCAAATAAGCAATCATTACTGTTTCTTTTTTATCCTGATCATGAAGGAGAAGAAACTACCAATTCCTTCATATAGCGACCACCTGTTAAAATATATGACTATCATTTTAGTCCATTGTGTTTCCTTGTTTATCTGGTAGTAAAACCAATTCTGATAATGGTTATCTCGATTAGAATGAAGTAGTTAGAAGAATAAGCTTTTGTTAGAATAGCTTGTAAGAATTCTTAGAGAACGTCATATGAATGGAACACAATTTTTTTAAAATAAGAACTGAAGCTTTCCTGGCGACGTGTTAATTCAAACAATTTGAAACAATTTTTTTAGTTTCCCCTCTACTGAAAACATCGACATCGAGATATGTGTTTTAAGGCCCTCTGAATCCAAAAAAAAATGTATTTGTTAAAAAAATGGCCATTTATGTGTGAATATAACTAAAAAGCGAAAAGTCGGTTAAATACCAAAATGCTTTTAAATTTTCCCAAAGATACTGCAAGAAGAGTTTTTTTAAGACAAAAAATCCGCGCACCACAATACCGTTACAAGAGATATGCTTCGAAATGTCTTACTTCTGCTGTGAACATTTTTAGAAATGTCAGGAATTTCCGTAACTAATGACATAAGAATTTCTTGAGTATTCGAATCAAAACGCGACAGGCTGGTCGGCGCCATTTGTATGTAGATAATGATGCAGCATGGCCGTCTCTGTTTCATGCTGGCAATCTTCTAAGGCAACATGTTTATGTCCTTTATCACACATTAAACTTTCGTGGTGTGCTGCATTTCATGTATAATTAGAGATATATATTGTTTACAATATTCTTTATTCAAGAAAAATATTAGTTTTTGTATTTCTATAGATCCGTTTACTGCTATGCTCAAACGACGTGTTTGAAGCATTTTCTGGTGTTTTCAACTTTCAGATTAGATTAATATAGATTTTCGTCGTTAGTAATTTATTTTCAAGTGCACATCCACTCTCACGACCACACCTCCAGTCTCTAAGCTGGGTAGGGAATAACTCTAATTAAAGAAAATACCCTGTCCTTTACCGGGAATGAACCCAGGATCTCTGGTTAAAATGGCACATACTGCATTAAACTGTAGATGCTATCAAAATCTAAAATCTAATAAATAAAACGATAGCAACATTAATGGTATCCAAGTACACTCGAAGATGATTATTGAATCTGTTTCACAGTGCTTTCTCATCTCACAGGAACAAAACCAGTTTCATAATATACTGATAGCATTCATTATGAACAATGGCTATTTTTTTCTAAAAAGAACAAACAATACATAATATTATGTTAATATAATGTTTAATATACGGATAATAAATAAATTAAAACCTATATTCTCTGTAAATAACCTAAACAATCCAATCCACCGTCAAAGATTTTGATGAAACTGAGACTTACGTGCTCTAAGAATTTATAGAATAATAAGAGTGTAAATAGTTTTCTATAGCAATACCAATTCCGAAATTATTCACTGCTGCTCGCTCAAATTTTTCAATATCTTAAACAGCACATTTGGAAATTAAGGTGCCCATTCCTTATACTTTCTCTACCACATATAATCTACAACATTTTGCGTTCCACCCAAAAATTCGATAGCGATATTTCACCGAAAATGCATGATTAAGGACCCCTCTTTCCACACAAAAGTTTAAAAAAAGGTTCTTAGTACACCAAAATTGTAGATCTCAACACAATTTCTGTCAAATACGTCTTGTTTTGTTTTTGGTTTAAATTTGCAATGGATATCTTTTCGAATGAGACACATACACACACAGAGACACTACCTTTTTCTAAAACTACATTTTTACTTTCTGTACACGTACTATGTACATACAAGTATTGTGTTCCACCCAAAAATTCAATACCGACACCTGAAGTATATGTTTAAGACCCACTGAATCGAAAAAAAAATTAGAAAAAGGTCTGTGTGTGTCTGTATCTGTGGACAGCATAGCTCAAAAACGAAAGGACCGTTAAATACCAAACTTGGAATTTAAGCATCTTCCAAGGATGCGACCCGAAGAGTGTCAAGAAAATCACCCGATCACTAGCAACCCTTTATATGAAAAAGTTTTAGAAAATTTTCTTTAAAATGGCTGTGACGATTTTGATTAAAATACCACATATTAAAGTCACTTCCATCACCAATAAAATTTATGTCTTGAATTTTCTGGGAATATCTTATGAAGTCCTGTTCTAAATGAATTTTGCTGCATAAAATATGTACATCTCATAAAACACACAATTTAAGTCAGTTACATTTTTTTGTGGAGTTCACCGTTTTTTATATTCCTTGTTATTGGTTTCAGTTTTATAGTACATTTTCTTTTTTGATGCGTGAACCTGTCAACTCCTACCCTCACAAAGAAACCAATTTAATCCCATAGCAACCACATTTTAAAACATTTGACTGTCGGTTTAGCCTAGTGTATTCCCTTATTATCCTTCTACTTATAAGGAACTAAGTAATAAACAATGTTCTGCTGATGTTTATTCGTTTAGCTTGAAATAGAAGAATAAGCATATAAAGAATAATGAATTTGTTACAGATATGTAGAGAAAGTCATGTATACGGAAAACATCAATTTTTTTGGATTCATGAGTTGCTAAAACATGTATTGCCTTTTAAATCTCGGTATCGAGAATACAATGTGTGGAATACAATAATTCCTGTATACACTATGTACATTGTAGTACGTGTAGAGAAAGCAATATAACCCTTTGGTAGTTATATGAAAATTAAAAAAAAAAACCTAAGCGAGTTCAGTGCACTGTAAGAAAAAAGGTTACCAACTTATATTCCTAATTGGTTATCATGTCTGCAAAGAAAATGCAATTATTTTCCTTCCTATATAAACTTCGTGACCTCAAACAAGATCAACAAATGGCGTAGAAGTCCTACTGCGCACTCATACCTACGGCACACCTATCAATAAAAAAAGTCTGATGAGTTCCATTCACATGACTTTCTCCACATCTCTGCAACAAATTATTTTTTTTTAAATTGTATTTTATTTAATGTTGCTTTAACAACAAGGTCAAATCGCGACTACAATAAATTTTAAAAATTTTTGCATAAATGTGTTTCATTTAGAAAGTTCAGTACATTCTTCGAGAAGGCTGGATCACTAAGAGTGTTAAACATATTTGCTGGAATACGGCATCTAGTTCTTGCATCATCGTAGAAACGACAGCTGGTGAGAATGTGAGTGACTGTAAGTGGAGAGTGACAATAGTTACACTTGGGGGGAAGATCGCCGGACAGAAGATAGGAATGAGTGAGAGCAGTGTGTCCGAGACGTAAGCGAGATGACCTTGATGACGACGTTTGTAATGTGTGAGAGGATAAACAGAAGTGGAAAGAGGACAGGCATCACGTAGTTTGTCTCTAGTTGAGTTGAACCGCTGTTGCTTCCATTGCCGGAGAATGGTGCCACGCATAAAACGGTTGAAGTCTTGGTGAGGAATCCTGAGGTCCAATAAGTTGGGAGGGTGTCCTGTTGCTTCCTTAGCTGAAGCATCGGCGTTCTCATTCCCGGATATGCCAGCATGGGAAGGTAGCCACACAAGCAGGACCTGTTTGCCCGAGATAGATAATCTATGATAGAGTAACTGAATGTAAAGCACCAGGTTATTGGTTTGAGTTCGCTGTGTAGACTGAGATGAGCACTCATCGAATCGGTGTAGATGGTGAAGGAGAGAGCAGTGGCTTCAAGGACGTACTCCAAAGCGAGACGAATAGCTATCAGTTCACAAAAGAATATAGATAGAAATTGAGGTAAGCCGTATAGCAAGGTTTTATGTGGTCAAATCACGGCACAACCGCAACGATTTTCACATTTGGAGCCATCTGTGTAAATTTGTTGTGATGCGGACTGTGAGTTACAAAGGGCTCTGAATAAACGGAGATAAACTGAAGTATCTGTACTGTCTTTGTTGTGACGCGCCATGGAAATATCTATGGTAGGTAGTTGTAACTTCCAAGGAATATCGTCAAGGGTGAAGGAGCAGGAGACCATTGGCGGAATATCCAATTGGAACTCTTGCAGAAAAAGTAGAATTCTCTGGGAGAAGGGTACAAAACGACGTTGACTATGAGCACATACGCTTTGGGACTTGGCAGCAAAAACATGGTTGAAAACTGTTGATGGACTCCTGGAGGCAGTTCGTGTAGCGTACATGAGACTTAAGGCCTTCCTCCTCGTATTCAGCGGAGGTTCATTTGCTTCGATTTGGAGACTGCTTACAGGACTGGTGTGAAAAACACCCAAGCAGATCCTCAGCGCCGAAGATTGAATACTATCGAGCATTTTCAGGCTTGTTGGATTGGCTGAATGATATATAATGCAGCCGTATTCCAACTTGGGACGTATAATTGTTCTATATGTTCGAAGTAGTACTGTGAAGTCAGCTCCCCAAGTTTTGGCTGCCATTGTTTTCATGACATTTAAACGTCGAAAACATTCTGCTCTCAAGAACTTTAAGTGTGTGATCCAGTTTAGGCGGTGATCAAAATGCAGCCCTAGAACGCGGACAGTGGATACTGTAGGAATTGTCTGGTTCCCTAGAAAAAGGAGAGGCGGCGATGATTGCCCACGAGAACGACTGAACAGAATGCATCGGCTCTTAGTGGCAGAGAATTTGAATCCGGTACTATTGTTCCATTGTTGTAATTTGTAGAGTGTATTTTGCACTAGTTCCTGGGTAGTCTGTATATTCTTTCCACTGCAAAATATAGTTAGGTCATCCGCAAAGAGACTAGCTCTTACAGGTGACTGGAGACAGGAATTTACATCATTGATGGCTACTAAGAAGAGTGTCACACTAAGAACAGATCCTTGTGGTATTCCGTTGTCAATGTTGACGCTTTGGGATAGAACACCGTTAGCACGAACGCTGATTTTCCGGTTTTGGAGAAAATTGTAAATGAATGCAATCATGTTTCCTGTGACGTCATGTTTCATTAATGTGCGAATGATGTGATCGTGCCAGACAGTATCGTAAGCCTTTTCGATATCCAAGCTAACAAGAATGGCATGTTGACTGCTCAAGAAGGCTTCGGCAATGTAGGATTCTAGCAGCAGGAATGCATAAGTTGTGGAACGGTATTTTCTGAAACCATATTGGATGTCTGCAAAAAATGATGTGCATTCTAGATACCAACGTAAACGGCGATTGATAATCTTCTCCAGCAGCTTACATAGGGTACAGGTAAGTGAAATTGGACGGTAATTGTAGGGAAGAGAGTGGTCTTTATTGGGTTTAGGAATAGGTACCACGATGGAGCTACGCCATTGATTAGGAAAAAGCTGATTAACCCATAGGTAGTTATAAATATCTAATATGTAGGAAAGACCAGCTGTTAGCAGATGTTGTAGGAATGCATATGGGATACTGTCTGGTCCTGGACTTTTGCTGGTGCAACACTTTAATTCATACAGTAGTTCTTTCATCGTGAGTTCTTCGTTGAACATTTGATTGCTGTTTGTAAATATCATCTGCAGATCTAATGTTGGACTCTTATTTTTAGTATGGAGAAATTCAGGATCATAATGGGAGTCACTGGAAGCACCAGAAAATGTGATTGCCAATGTATTAGCTATTACCAGAGAGTCGGTAATGGGCGCACTTGAAGTAGGTGTTCGAAGATGAGGAGATATCACCTGTGAGGAGCAGTTGCCGCAGAGTCGGTAATGGGTGCACTTGAAATAGGTGTTCGAAGATGAGATATCACCTGTAAGGAGCGGTTGCCGCAGAGAGTATGTAGTTTATGCCACAATTGGGATTGAGGAGCACTAGCGTTTAGAGTAGATAGAAACTGAAGCCAAGAACGCTGTTTGCTTTCTTTCACCTGCCGACGAGCCGCAGCTCGGAGACGTTTGAAGGCGCACTTGA
Organism: Hymenopus coronatus; assembly: GCA_030762935.1. Lineage (NCBI taxonomy): Eukaryota > Metazoa > Arthropoda > Insecta > Mantodea > Hymenopodidae > Hymenopus > Hymenopus coronatus. The sequence goes on from CM060895.1 coordinate 35,957,413, forward strand.
AGTAGGAGTTCTAAGATGAGATATCACCTGTGAGGAGCGGTTGCCGCAGAGAGTATGTAGTTTATGCCACAATTGGGATTGAGGAGCATTAGCGTTTAGAGTAGATAGAAACTGAAGCCAAGAACGCTGTTTGCTTTCTTTCACCTCCCGACGAGCCGCAGCTCGGAGACGTTTGAAGGCGCACTTGTTTTCGAGTGTAGGTTGACGTTTGTATTTGTAATATGAATGGTTTTTGTTCCGGATTGCTTCGGCGCACTGATCATTCCACCATGGTACACGGCGTTTACCTGAAACATTTTCCGTTAAAGGAATGCTGAGACGTCCTTGCTGAAGTATGGTTGTAGAGAACATATTAATAAGTCATCTACGTCCATTTGTGGGAAAATATCCGGTTGCGGGAGATCTGCAATGGCATTCTGCGCAAGAACCTTGAACAAGGGCCAGTTAGCTTTGTGGAGTTGCCAAGTAGGACGTCGAGCATGTTTGGGTGCATTGAAGGTAGACTTCAGAATAATAGGATAATGGTCACTACCATAGAGAGTATGCTCAATGGAACAGAGGCACAATGTTCGAGGAGCGCATGGTGACGTCAATACTGCTTGTGGAGTTATGGGCTACATCATAACGGGTAGGTAATGGGGAATTGAGTACCACTAAGGGAAATGTATTCAGAACTGAATCAATTACTTTCCCACGCCGATCAGTTCGCTGGCTTCCCCACAGAATATTATGACTATTAAGGTCTCCCAGTAAAATGAAAGGTGTGGGTAATTGTTGTATAAGATGTGTGAGCATTTGTAGGTCAATGTTGGCACTGTTTGGTAGATAGAGATTGCAAATGCATATCTCAATAGTGAGAAAAATAGAGACAGCCACAGTTCCAGACAGGTTTGAAGGACAGTTTCTTTCTGTGGAATGTCCTCAAGCACGTATGTTGCAACACCACTACTAGCATGGTGAGCGTTGAGACGATTTTTATGGTATCCAGTATACCGGCGTATTGGTGCTATGTAGTCAGTATGAAAATTAGTTTCCTGTAGGCATATAATAGCGGGACTATGAGTAGAGAGAAATAGTTGCAAGTATTCTAGCTGAGATCTATAACTATTGATGTTCCATTGTAGTAGCAACGTATCAGAGTTCATGGCTGAGAGTCATGAGCTCTAACTCCAGCAACATCTGTGGAGACGGTGCCAAAGTTGTTCTCTGGTTTAGTAGTGCCCAACATTAATTTCTTTTCAAACCGTGTGGTTCTGTTTTTTATTTTATTGTTTGTTAACATAGGATATATCTTTTTAAGCAATTGTGCTAACGCATGATGATCTGTGGTGTATGATGTGGCCAAGTGGGCGACATCAGAGGACCCCACTGAATTTTCATAGAAACTGACAAGTTGTGTAAAATTCAAAAGGTATTCGTCCGGGTTAGTCTCCATGTGGTTTTGAAGTGGTAGCAGCAGTTCACGTCGTGGTTGTGTTGCCGCTGATGATTTTGGTTTTTTAGACATTGGTTTAGTACTGGTCTTTAAGATGTTGTCATCATCAGATGACTCATCCTGTGATTTGGTTAACCGTTCAGAATTATCCTGCTCAAGTTTTGAATCATTTGGATGTTCTGAATCACTGTTGGTTGAAGAAATAGGGCGTTTCATGCGGTGTGGTAGACTGTCGACAGGAGTGGCTACTTCACCTAAGTGTACAGTAGTAGCATCTTGGGAAGCAGTCACAAGCATGGTACTGTATGAGAAGAAGAATTTTCCCCTTTTTCAGTGTTTAAGGACTTTACTTGGTCGTCATTGACATGATGAGTGTCTTTTTTGAGGTAGATGGACCAGAAGTTACCATTGTGGTAGGCAAGGAGGGAAATTCCCCTGAATTGGAGGTAGAGGGCGTTGTGGTGGTTGATTGCACTGCTGATGATTTGCATTGGCTAGCCAGGTGGCCTTCTTGTTTACAAATGAAACAAGTAGGTGTGTCAGTTGACACATAGACCCAGTAGTTTGTGTCATCGTGATAGATTTGAAAACTGTCGGGAAGTTGATCGATATCCTCAGGCTTAACGTAGAACTGTCGGCGAAAGCTTAAAATATGAGAGAGACCTGGAGCGCTCATTCCGGCCCTGACGTGTGAAATTGCAGAGGTCGGATATATACCTTGGGATGCCAGGTAATTTTCTAGGGTACTATTGGGGATGACTGGACAGACGTTTGACAGTATGACTCTCTTGTGTTTAGTCAATAGTGGTCGCAGATATAGTACAACATCATTGATAGTAATCCGGGGATGGTTTGCTGGTATTTCTTCCGCTACTCGTTTGTTAGAGAGGCACATGCATACACGGTTATTTGAGATTCGTGAGACGAGCCGTATATTAGTATATTTGCTATGGCGTAAACATAATCTTTGATAGGAATACCTTCATGAGCTGCAATAACGATTGCCTGGTCCTTACTAGGCCCACTTTGTGCGATCGCTGAATAACTTAATACATTAGATTTAGTATTCATTGTTGTTACTTGAGGTTAGGAGTTGAACTTGAGGTTTTCAATTTGCCCAAGTCAGCTTGGACTGGACACAAAACACACTTCACACACGTCAGACGTGCTCCCTATACTCAAACACACTTTCTCGTGTTACAGAAAGAACTGTTGTATGTAATAAACATACTAGTTTTGTGTAAAAAGAGCAGAACAAACGTTCATAGCCTATCGATTTTTCTTTTGTTCTGACGTCACGAACAAATTATTGTTAAAAAGCTTATGCTTCTATTTATTTCATGATAAATGAGAAAACATTACCAGAAATTGTCTTATTAGCTGCTTCCTTGTAAGTAGAAGCGAAATAAAGGAATATCATTACTTAAGGTGATAGACAAAAGCTGGTTGCTATGTGACTGAAGTTCCTTTGTTTGTATGGACAGGAGCTGACAAATTCCTGTATAAGAAAAGTATACGCTTTTTAAAGCTGAAATAACAAGGAATATCTGAAAAACAAACACTACGAAAACCATTTACACAAGATATGTTGTGTGTTTCAACGTGTTCTGCAGTTTTTGTGTGGTAAGTTTTGTCCACATCTCATGGTTTAGCCGTCATGCAAAATTCCGTAAAATTCATCCAAAATAAAGTAGTATTCAGAGGCTATTTCCATAAAATTCAAGAAATACATTTTACGAATTTCGTCGCCAGCAGAATTCTTATCAGTTTTGTTTTCCTAAAGTGTTATCTAAGCTAACACTTTTTGATAAGGTATATCTTGTTATTTCCTTCACTACCTACCTACACTAGCAGAGAATTTGTCATATTTTATGCAGAATTCGTTACAGAGATTTCATTGGAAACGTAGGCTTTGAAATTAACCAGGAAGTGAAGAAGAAGAAGATAAAAGTAGATTTCACGATAATATCAAGTGTTTTCTTGCCAATTAATAATAGATCTTGATACCAATCATTACCTGATTTCAAAATTCTTAACAGGATATATTGTAAAATAAGAACTATAGCTTTCCTGGCGACGTGTTAATTCAAGATCTTCTCGGGCTTCTAGCCAGGTAAAAACTTGGCTTGACACCAACGTTTCGAAGAAGTGCATCTTCCTCGTCTTCAGGGTGAACTGAAGACGAGGAAGATGCACTTCTTCGAAACGTTGGTGTCAAGCCAAGTTTTTACCTGGCTAGAAGCCCGAGAAGATCTTGAATTAGGATATATTGTTTCTATCCTCTTTTAATCAAAAGTGTTAGACCATTTTTGAGAAAATAAAAAATATTATATATATATATTTCCCACGACTGCCAAGACACAAGGCACCGTCCTGCCGGAAATCAGATCTTCCGCGTCTTTGTGTGAAAAATGCACTCTGCAACTCTTTTTTTAATTTATTTATTTATTTTTGTTTTTATAAGGCCAGAAGGTCACAACTGTCCGTGCTTCTGTTTTTTAAATACAGTCCCGGAATATGGTTGGGACTCCGGCGCTGTATATCCCTTTTTACTGTGTTTGCTGTTTTAATACTCTCTCACACACAGGACAAACATATAAGCACCCATACCCAAGGCGGGACTCGAACCCAGATCACCTGCGCCAGGAAGCACCAAAGCGAGACACTTTAGCGAGCGCGGCCTTGGGGACCGCATTACATCCCTGAGAACTTTTCGATTAGCGCCTGTGAGGCAGACCACCACACCGACATTCCCAATAAACCAATCTATTAACTTCACCGAGCCTTTCATGTTTGTGGTTGATGAAAATATATAAGCCCATTTCTATAGGATATACGTAATTAAAATCAAACACTAAATGATTATCCTTTTTCTCATTCCCTGCTTCCTTCTTATTTTGACATCATTAGCACCAAAAATGAAAAATGTTTATAAATGCATATTACCAGTAACTCAAATTTTTTAATTCTCCAACCCTTTTTAAGGTCAAAGAAGTATTGAATTCAGTTCAAAAAATGTTACACTCACATGCTTTTCTCTACCCTCTATCGCTCATCACTAGATATGCAAATTAGTATTGCGAATGTTTACTTTCCATGTACTTCTTTTTAAATGAATTCACGATATCGGAAATAGTTACATTAGAAATATTTTAAATGAAGGGTTCGTTTTAAAAAAATCTTAAGTTTTCTTGCACATTTTTCATCTAAGGATAAACATTTACCAAATATAAAAGACCTAAAAAGTGGACTTCACAGGCTTTCTACAGAAAATTCGAGTTGTACATTATTTTGCACATAAATATCTTTAAATGATAGTATTTTCATCAAAACAAATCTTTAAAAATCTTGCACAAAAATTCTAGTTTGGGTAATAGCGGTTTTTTTTATAATCTTCGTGTCCTCTCCTAGGAAGGTACTGAACTTAAATGCCAAGCTTGGTATTTATACGACTTTTCGCTTTTGAGTCATCTGTCCACACACACATACGTGGTACTTTTTTACTTTTTCTACAATGTACTATGTACAGGTGGGTAGAGAAAGTATTGCATTTCACTCAAAATTCTATGACCAGAATTCACAACATTTAAAACTGAAACTAATAATAAGAAATATCTCAAAAGCGGTCGATTCTCCCAGAAAAATATGTAGATACGACATAAATTATGTGTTTTATCGAGCTCTTCATTTTCGTGTTAAGGTTTTTTTTTTAGCCTCTTACGGTTTAACCGTTATACAAAATTCTGAAAAACTTATCCAAAATAAAGATATCTTTAGAGTCTATTACCACAAAATTAAAAATATACATTTTAATTTTTATGTAATATCTTTATAACGGTATTTGAATAAAAATCTCAGAGCCATTTTTAAGAAAAACACAATTTTCAAAAATTTTTCGATGTAAAGGGTAGTTTGTGGTGCGTTTTTTTAATCTTCCTGTTGCATTCTTGGAATATACTAAATATAAATACAAAGTTTGCTTTTTAACGTTGCTTTTTTGACTATGCTATTCACAGAACACACACGTACCTTTTTCTAAAAATGCTTTTCTGGGACTCATGGGACATGAAAACACATGTTTTCGGTAAAATCTCGACATCGAATATTTCAGTGAAACTACAAATACCTTCTCTAACTACTATGTGCATTGTACATACGTGCTCGAGAAAGCAAAAAGAAGAGGTATACAATACATAAAAATATTTGGATCAGTACACCAGAGAAGAGCTAAAATTGTATAGATTGAGTATGCTTGAAGCAATAAAGCAACAGATGAAATTGGAAGCAGAATAAAATAACCCAATACCTCATAAAGTCCTATGCCGAGTATAGTTATTAGGGAAACTACAGAGGACGGGTATAGCAGGAGTAAATTCTATAATTGAAGAACATGGCATTTCAGAAAAAAAACTGGACTTCAAGAATGAAAACTTTTGGATCCATAAAACAAGGCGTAATAGAATCTTAACTATAAAGTCAAGTCTTTGATAGTATATGGCAATTTAATGATGTAAAACATTTTGTCATCTGAAGATTTCAAATCATTTTAAATAAGTGATTTTACAAGTAATGGGCCAGGGTATAAGGTGTAAAAAATAAATAATGTTACAACAAACTTGTGTGGAATCGCCTGCTGAGTTACCCCTGGTACTGTGGAAGTATGCAACCCGTACAACATCGCTCATCTTACCACCCACTTGTTGCATCACCTCTTCTTTTCTCTTCACTAATGTCTATTTTACATAACTTTTGCAAAGCAATACCTTCAGAATGGGTAACTTTGATTATATGTTGTAGCCTATCAGCGTAAATTTTAGTTTTATTACAAATTTCAGTATTACCACGAGTTAATACATGTTTTAGGGTGACCTGAATCCCAAAATAGGATTTTTACAAAAAGGTGTTATTCGTGTGTGCGTGGGTGTGTGTGTGTGTACAGTATATATACAAAAGTCGACTTGGAATTTTAGTTCGGTATCTCCCAAGGGTGCAACACGAAGGTTTTCAACAAAATCCCCCCACCCCAAACTACCCTTTACACGGAACATTTTAATTTTCTCAAAAATGGCTCTAACGATTGTAATTAAAATATCGTATTTTAAAGATATTTACAAATAAAGTTTTCTAAAACTGCTTTTTTGGATTCATATATTTCCGGTGAAATCTCGGTATCGAATTTTTAGGTACAATACAATACCCTCTCTAAGCACTTTGAGGGCACATACTACGGGCAGAGAAAGTAGAAATTAGGGTTAATATTAAAAAAAATAATATGATAAATCTATCTGTAAACTAAGTTATACAAAACATGAATTTGTTATAAAAATATTATTCAAAAGTGCATTTTGTGGCTCATTTTAATTAGAGAAATGGATTTAGATTGTATAATTATTTTTATAAAGCAATGCAAGCTGGAATGTTGATACAGTGCAAACATATTATTATCGTTTTATAATAAATGGTATAATTATGTTGATATAAGATATTTTGCATACTGAGGATTTCCCAAATTTGGCACTTAAACACGTTCATATACGCATCCAAATTCAGATTTTCCACAGCTTGGTGTATAACGAATCATATTTCTTAAATAATAATTATCAAACTCACCTGGTCATCAAACCCTCGACCCTTGAGTTGAGCAGCCAGAGCTTACAGCTATACATACCTCTAACATCTTAGTACTTATTAATAAATATTAAATTGTATAGTCCTTTTTTTTGTACTTTTTCTAGCACCGATAGAGAAGGTATTGTATTCCACCAAAAATGCGATAACGAGATTTCCTCGCCAAAAACACGTTTTAAGGATCCGTGAATTTAAAACATGTGGGTCGTGTGTGTTACAAACGAAAATACGGTATTTCAGCTCATAATCTATCAAGGATGATACACGAAGAATTTCAAGAAAATCTCCACCCCCAATTACTCTTTACATGGAACACGTTTCAATTGTTTTTTTTTTTTTATTTTCCCATAAATGGTTCTTTCATGTGAATTAAGATAATATATGTTTAAGATATTTTCACGATAAGAAAAATGTATATCTGAATTTTCGGGAAACACCCTCTGAAGGCTTCTATATTCTGGATAACTTGTGTATCACCCATACATCATAAGAAATAGTCATCGAAGTTGTCTATGTACTAAGTTCTTTGCCTATCTTTTAAGGTTAACCAGTTATCCAGAAATGAAGATGTCTTCCAATGCTGTTCACATTCAATTCAGGATATAAATTTTATTTGTCGTGTAAATATCTTTAATATACGGAATTTTAATCAAAATCATTAGTCATTTTTTAGAAAACCAAAACTTTCGAAACTTTTCCCACGTAAAGAGTAGTTTGGAGTGGGATGATTTTCTTCAAAATCTTCGTGGCACATGTTCTGAAGATACTAAATTTAAACACCAAGTTAAGTATTCAACCGACTTTTCGTTGTTGAGCTAAGCTGCCTCTTCCGCACACACAAATTCACTCTCTATAATACACACACATAGACATTTTTCCAAAATTTTCTGGTTTTTTTGCATTCAGGAGGCTTCAAAACATATATTTCAAATATCTAATGTGAACTATTCACACAACTTTCTCTACATTTTTGCAAGAAATTATTGTTAAAAGGCATATTAATCTATTTACTTCACCCTAATCGAGAAAAAATTAGCAGATATGATCTTATTACTTGCTTCTATGTATATAGAATTTGATGTGTTTGTATGGACAGAGTTGACAAATTTCCGTATGAGAAAACTATAAGTATTTTAAAGCTGAAACCGATAACAAAGAATATATCAAAAATGACTAACACCACGAAAAAGTGTATATAACATAAAGTGTGCTTTAACGAGCTCTACATTTTCTATTCAGTAAGTTTTTTTTCTATCTCTTACGGTTTACCACTTATGCAAAATTCCACAAAATTCATCCAGAATAAAGATGTCTTCGGAGGCTATTCCCGGAAAAAACATATCGAATTTTTGGTTGTGCTTACTGCTAGAAAAAGTAAAAATGAAAATTCAATTTTAAATGGATTAAGTTTTTTGAGAAATGAAGCAGTGATGTAAATAAGTAAAGGTATTTGCTCACCGAATAAAGATGAATTCCACAACTCCACAATTCAGCAGTCCGTCTCCAAGAAGGTTGGTGGTCAAACTGGCGACGAATGGCACGAATCTCCTTTCATGCATGGTGGTGCATTCCTCACCCCCTCGCCTCGAGAGATAAGCTTGAAACATGACTAAGCCTGGAAAAACGCCGTTAAAAACAATACACAGGATGCACGCTTATTAATGCAAACCTAAGTGTGGCATAGCTTATCAGTTTTCTTCTACCCTCTGCAATGTGTAAACATCCACGTCTCAGACATCCTCTTGTAATTAGTTACAGAAGTATAGGAATTATTGCAACAAATACACATTTTGAGTTTACAAGAACACTAATAAATCTGTGTGTTTCATCCAAGTGACGTTCTCTACGTATTTCTTACAAAATCTTATCTGTTTATCGACTTCACGCTATTCAAGATATACATTAGTTTAAATTGTTCCATAGAAATGGAAACAAGACCTAAGCAACAGTTAAATCTTTTTAAAGCTGGCTTCTGTGTGATTGAAATTAACTTCTTTACACATCTAGAAGTAAAACAATGGAAAACTAAATGAAAATCTTACATGTTCCATTCACATGACTTTCTCTACATCTCTGTAGCAAATTATTATTTTTATATATTTTATGTAGTCCCCTATAATATCTAAGGTCGTATCGGGGGCTTTTGCATTAGAAACAACTCCTCTGTAGGTTCTTTTTTACCTTGGGTTTAAATTGTTTTATTTTCCTTAAACGCAAACATATTCACTCTCACATACACGCTTCCAGACTCTGTGGGGACCGCGCCGTGGCCGGGTGGTTAGAACACTTGCCTCTCACCTAGACGGCCGGGCTTCGATCCCAAGCGACCGCATGTGCTGGGACGGGTTTTCTCCTGGTACTCCAGTTTCCCCCGCCATCGCATTCCATCGGTGCTCCATCGTCATTCATGTATCATCAGTGTCGCCGCCTGCAGTGCCATAAATAGTTAAAGTGGGCGTTAAACACTACCAAAAAAAAAAAAAAAAAAAAAAAAAAAAAAGACTCTCTGGGGGAATAGGAAATAATTCTGGTTAAAGAAAAATTCCCCGCCCCAACTGGGAATCGAACAATTTATTGATGATAAGTTTATTTTTCTATCCACTTCATGCTAATCGAGATAAATATTAGCAGTAACGGTCTTATTACTTAGCTCCTTATAAGTAGAAGGGAAATAAGGGAAAACGCTAGGTTCAACCGACAGTCACAGGTTTTAAAATGTCATTGAAATCCGTTTCATTGCATGGCTAAGAGTTGACATATTCCTGCATGAAAAAAGTTAAAGTATTTTAAAACTGAAACCAATAACAAGGAATATCTCGAAAATGGTAAACTCCACGAAAAAATATGTACAAGAAATAAATTGTGTATTTTAAGATTATCTACATTTCTTATGTGGTAAGTTTTTGCCTATCTCTTACGGTTAACTAAAACTTACGGTTAAAAACAAATCATCCAGAATAAAGACGCCTTTAGAGGCTATTCTCACAAAATTCAATATATACATTTTATTTCTCATGTAAATATCTTTAATATAACGATTTTAATCAAAATCATTAGTCATTTCTGAGAAAAATCAAAGATTTAAACTTTTTTCCAGTAAAGGGTAGTTGGGTTGGGGAGTACAGAACTTAAATATCAAGTTTGGTATTTAATTGACTTTTCGTTTTTTCTATTTTTTTTTTTTTATTCAGGGGGTCCTAAAACATGTATTTCCGGTGAAATCTCGGTATCAAATTTTGGGTGCAATACAATACCTTTACAAACTGTGTGCATAGTACGTGTAGAGAAAGTAAAAATTAAACTTCTTATGTATGCTCCATTCATAAGACTTTGTTTACGGTTACCACAAACAAACCATTCTTACAAAAGGTTATTCTTCTATCTGATTGTCATAATACATGTCATATACACTTTTTACTTTCTCTAGCACCATGTATACTATACACAGTAGATAGAGAAGGTATTATATTCCATCCCAAAAAAAGATTTCACTGGAATACATGTTTTGAAACACCTTAATCTGAAGAGAAACAAGTATTATCAAAAACAGGTCCATGTGTACGTCTGTCTGTAGACAGAATAACTCAAAAACGGCGCTAAAATATTTGTTTGAAATACCATATTTCGTTTGTTTAAGATAATTTGTGACCTTTCAACCGGATCTAGTGGTCCTTCAGATTTCTTCCTCTCATCCCTCCCTCCCACGGTTTTGTAAATCACAATGTGTCACAAAATCTTGTGCCCCAGTGGCTGGAGGCTCCATCAGCGGTAAACTTAATTCTAATTCTGTCGACATTCAGTTGTTTCTTGGAATACATAGAAATATCACAAAAATTTGGGCCAGCATTTATCGTGCTGTTCTGTAAAATCTGATCTTCTACATTCACATAACTTTCTCTACTATTGCTGTAATATTCTGTTCATACAATACTTCTATCTACTTCATGTTTATCAAGATATACATTAGCACAAATGGTATATTACGATGTTAACTTCTTGTATAAAGCATAAGGAAATACAATAATCTAACGCAGCAGTCAAATATTTTAATCTTACTTGAACCGGAGCAAGAAAAAAATCTTATATGTTCCATTCACATGACTTTCTCTAGCTAATCTGCAGCAGATTATTCTTACAAAAGCTGATCCTTCTCTCCACTTCGTGCTAATCAAGATAAACAGAAGAAAGCAGAAATGGTCCTATTAATTACTTCCTTATAAGTAGAAGAGAAACAAAAGAATACACTAGGCTGAAAGGTACACTTTTAAAAGCTGGCTTATAAGTGACTGAAATTATTTCATTTGCATGACCAGGAGTTGACAAATTTTCGTATGAGAAAAGCTTAAGTATTTTAAAACTGAAACCAATAACAAGCAATGTTTTGGAAATAGTCAACTCCACCGAAAAAAGGTATAAGCCAGAAACTCTGCGTTTTAACGAGATTTAAATGTATTGTTTAGTACACTTTTGTCTCTCTCTCTCTTACGGTTTACCAGTTTTGCAAACGTCATCCAAAATGATTAGGTCTTCAGAGACTATTCCCAGAGAATTCAAAATATACATTTTATTGGCCGTACCTAAATCTAAATCGTTAGAGCCATTTTGAGAAAATCAACATTTTCGAAATGTCTTCATGTAAAGAGTAGTTTGTGTGAGGAATTTTCCTCAAAATGTTCGGATCGCGTCCTTGGAATATTTTAAAGTTAAATAGCAAGTTTAGTGTTTTAATAGCTTTTGTTTTTTAGTTATCTTGTTCACAGACACATACGGATCTTGTTGCAAAAATGTTTTTATACACGGGACCTTAAAACGTGTATTACCTGGGAAATGCCGGTTTCCAATTGTTCGGTGGAATGCAACAGATATCTTCTCTAGCTCCTATGCACATTGTTCATACGTGCTAGAGAAAGCAAAGGGTTTCTTTATTCATTCCCTGAAGAAGACCTTAGAGTTTAGAATGACCAAAAACTAAAAGTTTATACACTTGACATGACTGATTGCCCTGAATCCATAATAAATAATGCTGGACGTAGAAGCTTCAAGTCGTACAACACGAATCTATTTAAGGATAAATTAAACTGCAATTTACCGATACGTTAACAGCATCTTTGGTAAAATGGAAAGGCGTGTTATTTATGGACGCTCTTTAACTGCTGTGGTTCTCAGCGTCCCATTCTAAATTGGGCGTGAAAGAACACTTAATTTTGCTCAGAGGCCTCTCTATCAGGTTTGAGGTTCTTTTACATGCCGTAAATCTACGACACGGGACCAACGGCTCCGCCGGGTTTCAACCCGCGACCTTGGGTATATGAAGTCAGCATGGTAACCGTTACACCACGGATGGCGACAGCATCTTTGGTAGATATTAATCATTCTCAGATGGGATGTTTATGGCTATATATATGGGTTATTTGAGGTAAGTAGAAAAATGTTTAACCCCTTTAGTGCCAATCATGATCCAATCGTGATGCCATATTTGTACATTTTAGATCTTTCCTGTGGGAAAGTCTATATTGTCTACGTCATAGCCATATAGAAAGTTTTTCTGGAGCGTTTTAAGGCTTATATTTACACTCTAAAGCGCTAAATTAGCTCCAAATGTAATCTCTCTAGCCGGTGTTTGTTTACGTTGGTTGAAAAATGGCGTCCTCTGGCAAAAGGTCATGAGTCGAGCAGGAAGTAAGAGATGAAGTTCGTGATGTATTAGAAGAAGGCGAGTGATTTTGAATTTTCACACCTTGATGAAAGCCTTTCTGACGTCAACATAAGAGAAGAGGATATATATTCTAGCTTCAGCGATGAAAATGCCCTCGTTGGCATGCAAATAATCGGTGTACTTATAAAAATGGATTTAGGAAGTGTAACCAGTCGACGCAGAAATGTGAAGCGACCATTCAGCTACGCAAAAAAAATGTGCTAAATGGTACAGCAATCTTAAGTTACATATGCCATTTACATTATTAGTTGTATTATGCGCATGTGTGTTTTTTGTGATTTTTTTCCAGTTTCTAGCCTTCAGGTTACATGAATTTATTTTTACTTTCTCTATACGCACTAAAAAAATAAACTAAAATAATCTGTAATATAACATCCTGGCATCTTGTTCCCTATACCAGGACGTATATTGCAAACTTTATAATTTATTTCCCACTTTTAAATTATTGATATATATCATTATTTTACGGATAATATTTATCTACTAATAACTCAAAATTTAATTTAAAACAAAACAAATTAATATAGACTGAAATAAAATAAATTCCAACCATAAATCAGCTTTCACTAACACTATACCATCTATTATTAATTACTGGAAACCAGTAACCAAATAACTGGTAACCAGCTATTTACCCATAAAACTATGCTCTAGATTATTAAGATAAATGAAAACTAATCCTATACTGCTGGTATCCAGCAGAATATGCACTGGTTACCAACGCAACTAAATAATTATGTTATACAATAATTTCTTTACATTATAGTAAACTGTAGTAAATTGTCTTTTACTTCCTTTGTCTAATATCTGTTACTAATTATACCTAATCTTTTACATCATCATTACACTAAACTCACTGTATTTAACTTTTTAACACTATTTAGCACTTCACTAACACTTCTTCCTCAACGTCATCTCCCCTTGCCTCGTACTGTCCACCGCCAAAAGCCCATAATCCACCATTCCTGCTCTCACACGCCCTCTGCATCCCTCTTATCACTCTGGTCTACACCGGCTCCTTCTTCTTTGCCTCCTTCTACTATGCTCGGCTCTCCATCTTCCATTAGTCTCCAGTCTCCATTTAGAATTACTGATTTCGAATTCTATTGGATCTTCTTAATTCGTCTCTGGCTGGTGCACGGGTTAGTATTTCCACTTGTTCAATTCTACTAATTATATTCGCTAACTTCTCTAGGTGGATATATAAGTCTTCATTTCTTAATATGTCCGCTCTTTTGTGCCCAGTTACTTCAGTTCGTAATTGACTTATTTGTTCACCATATCGCGGACATTCAAACAGGACATGTTCGGGTGTATCTTGTTTGTTACAAATAGCACAATTATCGTTTAAGGTTTTATTAATCTTTTTCCAATATGTTTTGTAAGGTCCATGTCCGGTGATGTAATGGATTAGTCCTCTAGTAGGCTGAATATGTTTAAGTCTAAGTCTTTCGTTGATATCAGTAAATAAATTATACACTCTCCTTCCCGCTTCGTTATGTCCCATTCTTGTTGCCAGCTTATTTTCAAAAACCTCTTAATTTCAGCTATATTTTCACATCTTCTTCCAATTATTTGTGTTACCATTCCAAATTCATTCTTCTTCAACCAAAATGTTGCTCCCTTAAGTTTAATTAAAAGGTCTATTGGCCAAATTCCTGTCGTAACTAGGAGAGCCATAGTCGGAGTGGTTTTAACTGCTCCAGTAAATCGTAGCAAGATTTTTCTTTGAGTTCTCCTTAGTAAGCTCCTTATATGAGCGTCCTGCATCCGAGTGGCCCAAACACTAGCGCCTTATGTTATAATGGATACGAAAATGCTGTTATGATATGTTGAGATTGTGGTTAACGGTACTTTAAAATTTGATTGCATAATTCGAGCCAATTTCATCATCACGATTTCGGATTTATTTCTTATATACTCTGTATGCTTCCTAAAGTTTAATTTCTCATCTAAATATATTCCAAGGTATTTGGCCTCCTTTTGTCTTCTTATGATTTGATTATTGAACTTTATGCTTGGATCACTTTTTAAACTACCCCTCAAAAGCATATAATTTGATTTATTCGGTGATATTTGTAGTTTTGATTTTGCGCACCAATTGCTTAGCTTCTGTGTTAGATTATTTGCTTTACTTTCCAAGTCGTTCCTGTTTTTACCCTCAATAATGATTAAAAGATCGTCGACATATGCGATAGTATTTGTGATGTTTACATCCTCATTCAAGTCGTCTAATAAGGTCTCCAATACAATGTCCCAAAACAATGGTCCTAATACCGATCCCTGTGGACATCCCTTGGTACTTGTTTTATATACTATGCCATTTACACCTTCCATAAAGACCTTTCTGTTGTTACAATAATCTCGTAATATTTCATAGAGACATTTTGGGTAATCTTTTTGACGTAACCTCTCAAAGAGGTATGGCCACCACAAATTGTCAAATGCCCCGGATATATCAATTAAAATTCCTATAATATATTTAGCTTGTGAGTTTGACTGTTGCCAATGCTAAATTTATCGCGTCTTCGGTAGATAAGCCTTTTCTGAATCCAAATTGTTTATCATTCATTCAAACCATAAGTCGAAATTCTTTTATTCTCTTACAAAGTAACTCTTCAAAAAGTTTGCCAATTACGTTTAACAGACAAATTTAACAGACATCTACATCTACATAGTGTATAGAGAATGTATTGCACTCCACCAAAAAATTCGATACCGAGATTTCACAAGAAATATATGTTTTAGGGTCCCCTGTATCCAAAAAAAAAAGTATTTTCAGAAAAATATCCGTGTGACTGTGAACACGATAACTCAAAAACAAAAAGTCAGTAAAATACCAAACTTGGTATTTAAGTTGATTATTTTCCAGGGATGCGACACGAAGATTTTGAGAAAAATCCCCCCACCCCAAACTACCCTTTACATGGAATTTTTTCCGAACATTTTTATTTTCTAAAAAAATGGCTCTAACGATTTTGATTAAAATGTCGTATATTAAAAATATTTACCTGACAAATAAAATGTATATTTTGAATTTTCTGGGAATAGCCTCTGAAGACTACTTTAATCTGGGTCAATTTCATGGAATTTTGCATAACTGCTAAACCGTAAGAGATGGACAAAAACTTACCACCCAACAAATGTAGAGCACTTTAAAACAAACAATTTATGTTAAATACATTTTTTTTCGTGGAGTTAATTGCTCTTGTAGATATTCCTTGTTTTTTCAGCTATAAAAAACATACTTTTCTCATACAGGACTTTGTGAACTCATGTCCATACAAACAAAGGACCTTCAGTCACATAGCAACCAGCTTTTGACCAACACTTTAACCGATGGTACTCCCTTATTTCGCTTCTACTTACAAGGAAGCAAGTAATAAGACTATTTCCGCTAATTTTTTTCTCGATTAGCATGAAGTAAATAGAAGCATAAGCTTTTTAACAATAATTTATTGCAGAGTTGTAGAGAAAGTCATGTGAATGGAACACATCAGATTTTTTGCTTATTAAAACATAAAACACCAGAGCAAAACCGATTGTTGTTTTAGTAAAGAAATATCTGTGCGTTCCATTCATTAGCCTAAACTGTCTGAAGAGTAAGGATTTGTATGCCTAACTATTGCTTATTTTGGTATTTTTTATCTTATTTTCATTTTTTTTTAATTTTTTAAAAATATTGAAGAAACTATATTGAATACAGTAGAAAAAAAAAGGTTTACTAAAAATAAAAAAAAAAAAAAGATTCAGCTCCCTATGTCATGTGGTATTCATTTTATTGCTAATAGTTTAAAACCCTGTATTTTCTGTAAAATTGCTTGGCACCTTTTAGACAGCATTTTGTTATTAGGAATGGCACTAAAAGGGTTAAATAGTGCGGACATTGTAGATTCATGACAAAGTTTGATCATGGGAGCAAATATCCTATGTAACGAAAATTCCTGAACTTGAGAAATATATAGTAAATGCATCTTTACAACGCTTGACTTGAAGCAGATGGCAGAAAGAGTAGTTTTAGAATAAAGAGTAGTTTTAGAATAGTGGGTAGAGGAAAAATATTAATGTTATAGTTCATATATTTACTACTTTTAGAATAGAACAGAATTTTATTCATCCGTTTAATCATATTACACATAAACTTACAAATACGATTCATATTAATGGATATGTACAACAAGAATTTGAAATAAGAAAATATTACAAATTGTTTCCAAATGCAATGCTACATCAAATAATATTAGAGTCATTATAGGTTAAATTTGAAAAACACAGGTAAAAATTATACATAGACACAAATAAATATTATTTACAGCAGCTTTATTACATGCCTAGAATTCCATAACTGAGTAAAAAAATGATAACAGAAATGACCACAATTTATTACTTTCCCTATACGTACTATGTACATAGTGTATAGAGAAGGTATTATACTCCACCCAAAAATTCGATACCGAGATTTCACCGGAAATATGTGTTTTAGGGTCCCCAATATCCAAAAAAAGCATTTTCACAAAAAGGTCCGTGTGTGTGTGTGTGTGTGTGTGTGTGTGTGTGTGTGTGTGTGTGTGTGTGTGTGTTCGTGTGTCAGTGTGTCCGTGTGTTATGTGAACACGATAACTCAAAAACGAAAAGACGGTAAAATATCAAACGTAGTATTTGAGTTTAGTATCTTCCAGGGATGCGACACGAAGATTTTGAGAAAAATCACCCTACCCCCAACTCCCTTTACATGGAACTTTTTTCGAAAATTTTGATTTTCTCAAAAATGGCTCTAACGATTTTGATTAAAATTTCGTATATTAAAGCTATTTACCTGACAAATAAAATGTATATCTTGAATTTTCTGGGAATAGCCTCTGAAGAGTAGTTTATTCTGGATGAATTGTACTGACTTTTGAATAATTACTAAACCGTAAGAGATGGACAAAAACATACTATACAAAAAATGTAGAGCACGTTAAAACACACAAATGTATTATATACATTTTTTTCGTGGAGTTCGTCGTTTTTGAGACGTTCCTTATTTTTGATTTCTGCTATGGAAAACGTATACTTTTCTCATACAGGAACTTGTCAACTCCTATCCATATAAACAAAGGAACTTAATTGACATAGCAACCAGCTTTTGACTATCACTTTAACCTATGGTTGTCCCTTATTTCGCTTCTACTTACGTGGAAGCGAGTAATAAGGCTATTTCTGCTATTTTTTTCTCATTAGCATAAAGTAAATAGAAGTATAAGCTTTTTAAGAATAATTTGTTGCAGGAATATAGAGAAAGTCATGTGAATGGTACACATCAGATTTTTACTTTCTCTATACGCACTATGTATATAGTGAATAGAGAAAGCATTGCACTCCACCAAAAAAGTCGATACCGAGATTTCACCGGAAATATATATTTTAGCATATTAAAAAAAGCATTTTCACAAAAAGGTCCATGTGTGTGTGTGTGTGTGTGTGTGTGTGTCCGTGTGTCCGTGTGTCCGTGTGTCCGTGTATCCGTGTGTCCGTGTGTCAGTGTGGCCTTGTGTCTATGAACACGATAACTCAAAAACGAAAAGTCGGTAAAATACCAAATTTGGTATTTAAGTTCCAGGGATGCGACACGAAGATTTTGAGAAAAATTCCCCAACCCCAAACTACCCTTTACATGGAACTTTTTTCGAAAATTTTGATTTTCTAAAAAATGGCTCCGATGATTTTGATTAAAATGTCACATATTGACGATATTTGCCTGACAAATAAAATGTGTATTTTGAATTTTCTGGGAATAGCCTCTGAAGACTACTTTATTCAGGATGAATTTTGCATAACTACTGAACCGTAAGACATGGACAAAAACTTAACACACAAAAAATGTAGAGAACATTAAAACATACAATTTAAGTTATATACTTTTTTTCATGGAGTTGATCGTTTTTGAGATATTCCTTTCTCTTGGTTTCAGCTTTAAAAAACTTGTACTTTTCTCATACAGGAATTTGTCAACTCCTGTCCACACAAACAAAGGAACGTCAGTCACATAGCAACCAGCTTTTGGCTTTCACTTTAACCTATGCTTGTCCCTTATTTCGCTTCTACTTACAAGGAAGCGAGTAATAAGACTATTTCTGCTATTTTTTTCTGATTAGCATAAAGTAAATAGAAGTAAGCTTTTTAAGAATTATTTGTTGCAAGGATATAGAGAAAGACATGTGAATGGTACACATCAATGTTTTAATGTGAGAAGGCAATTTGTTAAAAAGTTTGACGTCTTCTTCGTAAGGTCAGTTCTGTGACATTGAGTATGCGTGCGTGTACGTGCGTGTCTGGTAGGCTCGCGGTGAGCCTAGGTGTTGTTGCTGTGTACCTACCCTGGTAAGGGTTTAACCACAGGAATGAGGTGAAGGTTGAGGTTTTAATTTTGGAGTTTTCGAGTGTTGGTGGTAATGAGGTAGCGCTGGTAGGCTCTTCGAGCGGTTGCATTTTTCAGGAGCAATATCCTTTCCTCTGCTCCGCTGTTGTTTATTTTTATTTAATTATGGTGGTGAAATTTTGATAGACCTCTCCCACTGGGAGGGGGGGAGTGCTTTGTTCAGCTATTACGCTGTTGGCTGGTTTTAAGCCGTTGTTACCGGGGGTGCCCACAAGCCATTCGGGGAACCCGGAACCGCCTCTTTCGGCGTTCAGAGGGTAAGTACTCCCCCAGAGATCTGACAAGTGCGTTCTCATGGTCGCCCAATCTGGCGTAGAATTTTTGAGCCCGGGCGCCTAATAACATCTTCCACATATGGGAGGGCCGAAGCTTCATGTAGTAGCCACAAAGCAAACGTCGACATACAGAATATATGGACCGGAGTCCTCTATTCTGTACCCGCTGTAACCAGAGAAGCCAGGAGTCTGCTGCCATACCCCACACTTCGCAGGCATAGATCATCAGGGGGACTATATATTGAGTACGTAGGTGACCTTTCTTCTTATTTAGTGATTGCGCACTTGTATTTGTTAATACGGATAATAATAAAGTACTTCCAGCATATATAGGATAGAGGCAAGATGCGTATTGATTTGAATAAATCCCTGCAAGATATCCTATCATTACTCTAATTGCTCGCTTTTTCAATTAGAACACTTTCATTTTCGGTTGCAGCCCCCAAAATGTTAATCCATAACAAATATGACTAAGAATGTTTGCAAGATATGTACTCCTAAGAACGTGTACACTTGTTATTGTTTCAAAGCCTTTTAAATGAAACAGTCCACTCTAAGCCTTTTAGTTATCATATTAACATGAGCCCCGCCCCTTTAAATAAACATTTAGTAATAGCCTATAAGTTTTGTTTGTCTAATCTATCCATCTAAATCTATAAGTCATATTTATCTGTTTCTATTTTGGCTTGTGGAAACTCGCCTTTTTTTTTTTTTTTTTGTATTTATTAAAAGCCCATTATTATTGAGCCCAGACACTAATTTTTTTGACCTCACCCCTATGTTTTCCTTAAGTTGTTTCATTTTTACTTTCTCTAGCCCCGTATGTACAATGTACATAGGGATAGAGTAATATTGCATTCCACCCAGAAATTCGATTTCGAGACTTCACCGGGAATACTGTTTTAGAACCCCCTGTATCCATAAAAATCATTTTCAGGAAAAGGTGTGTGTGTGTATGTGTGTGTGTGTGCGCGTGTGTCCGTGTGTCTGTGAACACGATAACTCAAAAACGAATAGTAGATAAAATACCAAAACTGTAGTATCTTCCAGGGATGCGACACGAAGATTTTGAGAAAAATCCCCCCACCCCAAACTACCCTTTACATGGAATTTTTTCCGAAAAATTTTATTTTCTAAAAAAATGGCTCTAAGGATTTTGATTAAAATGTCGTATATTAAAGATATTTACCTGACAAATAAAATGTATATTTTGAATTTTCTGGTAATACCTCTGAAGACTACTTTAATCTGGGTCAATTTCATGGAATTTTGCATAACTGCTAAACCGTAAGAGATGGACAAAAACTTACCACACAACAAATGTAGAGCACTTTAAAACACACAATTTAAGTTAAATACATTTTTTTTTTCGTGGAGTTAATTGCTCTTTTAGATATTCCTTGTTTTTTCAGCTATAAAAAACATACTTTTCTCATACAGGACTTTGTGAACTCATGCCCATACAAACAAAGGACCTTCAGTCACATAGCAACCAGCTTTTGACCATCACTGTAACCGATGGTACTCCCTTATTTCTCTTCTACTTACAAGGAAGCAAGTAATAAGACTATTTCTGCTAATTTTTTTCTCGATTAGCATGAAGTAAATAGAAGCATAAGCTTTTTAACAATAATTTATTGCAGAGTTGTAGAGAAAGTCATGTGAATGGAACACATCAGATTTTTTGCTTATTAAAACATAAAACACCAGAGCAAAACCGATTGTTGTTTTAGTAAAGAAATATCTGTGCGTTCCATTCATTAGCCTAAACTGTCTGAAGAGTAAGGATTTGTATGCCTAACTATTGCTTATTTTGGTATTTTTTATCTTATTTTCATTTTTTTTTAATTTTTTAAAAATATTGAAGAAACTATATTGAATACAGTAGAAAAAAAAAGGTTTACTAAAAATAAAAAAAAAAAAAAGATTCAGCTCCCTATGTCATGTGGTATTCATTTTATTGCTAATAGTTTAAAACCCTGTATTTTCTGTAAAATTGCTTGGCACCTTTTAGACAGCATTTTGTTATTAGGAATGGCACTAAAAGGGTTAAATAGTGCGGACATTGTAGATTCATGACAAAGTTTGATCATGGGAGCAAATATCCTATGTAACGAAAATTCCTGAACTTGAGAAATATATAGTAAATGCATCTTTACAACGCTTGACTTGAAGCAGATGGCAGAAAGAGTAGTTTTAGAATAAAGAGTAGTTTTAGAATAGTGGGTAGAGGAAAAATATTAATGTTATAGTTCATATATTTACTACTTTTAGAATAGAACAGAATTTTATTCATCCGTTTAATCATATTACACATAAACTTACAAATACGATTCATATTAATGGATATGTACAACAAGAATTTGAAATAAGAAAATATTACAAATTGTTTCCAAATGCAATGCTACATCAAATAATATTAGAGTCATTATAGGTTAAATTTGAAAAACACAGGTAAAAATTATACATAGACACAAATAAATATTATTTACAGCAGCTTTATTACATGCCTAGAATTCCATAACTGAGTAAAAAAATGATAACAGAAATGACCACAATTTATTACTTTCCCTATACGTACTATGTACATAGTGTATAGAGAAGGTATTATACTCCACCCAAAAATTCGATACCGAGATTTCACCGGAAATATGTGTTTTAGGGTCCCCAATATCCAAAAAAAGCATTTTCACAAAAAGGTCCGTGTGTGTGTGTGTGTGTGTGTGTGTGTGTGTGTGTGTGTGTGTGTGTGTGTGTGTGTGTGTTCGTGTGTCAGTGTGTCCGTGTGTTATGTGAACACGATAACTCAAAAACGAAAAGACGGTAAAATATCAAACGTAGTATTTGAGTTTAGTATCTTCCAGGGATGCGACACGAAGATTTTGAGAAAAATCACCCTACCCCCAACTCCCTTTACATGGAACTTTTTTCGAAAATTTTGATTTTCTCAAAAATGGCTCTAACGATTTTGATTAAAATTTCGTATATTAAAGCTATTTACCTGACAAATAAAATGTATATCTTGAATTTTCTGGGAATAGCCTCTGAAGAGTAGTTTATTCTGGATGAATTGTACTGACTTTTGAATAATTACTAAACCGTAAGAGATGGACAAAAACATACTATACAAAAAATGTAGAGCACGTTAAAACACACAAATGTATTATATACATTTTTTTCGTGGAGTTCGTCGTTTTTGAGACGTTCCTTATTTTTGATTTCTGCTATGGAAAACGTATACTTTTCTCATACAGGAACTTGTCAACTCCTATCCATATAAACAAAGGAACTTAATTGACATAGCAACCAGCTTTTGACTATCACTTTAACCTATGGTTGTCCCTTATTTCGCTTCTACTTACGTGGAAGCGAGTAATAAGGCTATTTCTGCTATTTTTTTCTCATTAGCATAAAGTAAATAGAAGTATAAGCTTTTTAAGAATAATTTGTTGCAGGAATATAGAGAAAGTCATGTGAATGGTACACATCAGATTTTTACTTTCTCTATACGCACTATGTATATAGTGAATAGAGAAAGCATTGCACTCCACCAAAAAAGTCGATACCGAGATTTCACCGGAAATATATATTTTAGCATATTAAAAAAAGCATTTTCACAAAAAGGTCCATGTGTGTGTGTGTGTGTGTGTGTGTGTGTGTGTCCGTGTGTCCGTGTGTCCGTGTGTCCGTGTATCCGTGTGTCCGTGTGTCAGTGTGGCCTTGTGTCTATGAACACGATAACTCAAAAACGAAAAGTCGGTAAAATACCAAATTTGGTATTTAAGTTCCAGGGATGCGACACGAAGATTTTGAGAAAAATTCCCCAACCCCAAACTACCCTTTACATGGAACTTTTTTCGAAAATTTTGATTTTCTAAAAAATGGCTCCGATGATTTTGATTAAAATGTCACATATTGACGATATTTGCCTGACAAATAAAATGTGTATTTTGAATTTTCTGGGAATAGCCTCTGAAGACTACTTTATTCAGGATGAATTTTGCATAACTACTGAACCGTAAGACATGGACAAAAACTTAACACACAAAAAATGTAGAGAACATTAAAACATACAATTTAAGTTATATACTTTTTTTCATGGAGTTGATCGTTTTTGAGATATTCCTTTCTCTTGGTTTCAGCTTTAAAAAACTTGTACTTTTCTCATACAGGAATTTGTCAACTCCTGTCCACACAAACAAAGGAACGTCAGTCACATAGCAACCAGCTTTTGGCTTTCACTTTAACCTATGCTTGTCCCTTATTTCGCTTCTACTTACAAGGAAGCGAGTAATAAGACTATTTCTGCTATTTTTTTCTGATTAGCATAAAGTAAATAGAAGTAAGCTTTTTAAGAATTATTTGTTGCAAGGATATAGAGAAAGACATGTGAATGGTACACATCAATGTTTTAATGTGAGAAGGCAATTTGTTAAAAAGTTTGACGTCTTCTTCGTAAGGTCAGTTCTGTGACATTGAGTATGCGTGCGTGTACGTGCGTGTCTGGTAGGCTCGCGGTGAGCCTAGGTGTTGTTGCTGTGTACCTACCCTGGTAAGGGTTTAACCACAGGAATGAGGTGAAGGTTGAGGTTTTAATTTTGGAGTTTTCGAGTGTTGGTGGTAATGAGGTAGCGCTGGTAGGCTCTTCGAGCGGTTGCATTTTTCAGGAGCAATATCCTTTCCTCTGCTCCGCTGTTGTTTATTTTTATTTAATTATGGTGGTGAAATTTTGATAGACCTCTCCCACTGGGAGGGGGGGAGTGCTTTGTTCAGCTATTACGCTGTTGGCTGGTTTTAAGCCGTTGTTACCGGGGGTGCCCACAAGCCATTCGGGGAACCCGGAACCGCCTCTTTCGGCGTTCAGAGGGTAAGTACTCCCCCAGAGATCTGACAAGTGCGTTCTCATGGTCGCCCAATCTGGCGTAGAATTTTTGAGCCCGGGCGCCTAATAACATCTTCCACATATGGGAGGGCCGAAGCTTCATGTAGTAGCCACAAAGCAAACGTCGACATACAGAATATATGGACCGGAGTCCTCTATTCTGTACCCGCTGTAACCAGAGAAGCCAGGAGTCTGCTGCCATACCCCACACTTCGCAGGCATAGATCATCAGGGGGACTATATATTGAGTACGTAGGTGACCTTTCTTCTTATTTAGTGATTGCGCACTTGTATTTGTTAATACGGATAATAATAAAGTACTTCCAGCATATATAGGATAGAGGCAAGATGCGTATTGATTTGAATAAATCCCTGCAAGATATCCTATCATTACTCTAATTGCTCGCTTTTTCAATTAGAACACTTTCATTTTCGGTTGCAGCCCCCAAAATGTTAATCCATAACAAATATGACTAAGAATGTTTGCAAGATATGTACTCCTAAGAACGTGTACACTTGTTATTGTTTCAAAGCCTTTTAAATGAAACAGTCCACTCTAAGCCTTTTAGTTATCATATTAACATGAGCCCCGCCCCTTTAAATAAACATTTAGTAATAGCCTATAAGTTTTGTTTGTCTAATCTATCCATCTAAATCTATAAGTCATATTTATCTGTTTCTATTTTGGCTTGTGGAAACTCGCCTTTTTTTTTTTTTTTTTGTATTTATTAAAAGCCCATTATTATTGAGCCCAGACACTAATTTTTTTGACCTCACCCCTATGTTTTCCTTAAGTTGTTTCATTTTTACTTTCTCTAGCCCCGTATGTACAATGTACATAGGGATAGAGTAATATTGCATTCCACCCAGAAATTCGATTTCGAGACTTCACCGGGAATACTGTTTTAGAACCCCCTGTATCCATAAAAATCATTTTCAGGAAAAGGTGTGTGTGTGTATGTGTGTGTGTGTGCGCGTGTGTCCGTGTGTCTGTGAACACGATAACTCAAAAACGAATAGTAGATAAAATACCAAAACTGTAGTATCTTCCAGGGATGCGACACGAAGATTTTGAGAAAAATCCCCCCACCCCAAAATACCCTTTACATGGAACTTTTTTCGAATAATTTCATTTTCTTAAAAATGGCTCTTACGATTTTGATTAAAATATCGTATATTAAAGATATTTACCTGACAGATAAAATGTATATCTTGAATTTTTGGGGAATAGATTCTGAAGGCTTGTTTATTCTGGATGAATGTTGCTTAATTTGCCAAAACTAGTAAACCGTAAGAGATAGACAAAACTTACTACACAAAACTGTAGGTTTTATTAAAATACACAACTTATGTTACATACATTTTTCTCGTGGAGCTTACCGTTTTCGAGGTACTCATTGTTATTAGTTTCAGTTGTGAAGTACTTATACTTTTCTCAGACGGGAGTGTCCGTTTTTCTTTTGTTCTACTCCTGGCCAAGAAAAGAAGCGATTTGTAATGACAATCACCTAACGACAGCTTTTAAAACATTTGACTATTGGTTTAGCCTAGTGTATTCCCTTATTTTCTTCCTACTTCTACTGAACTAACTAATAAGAACATTGTGCTAATGAGTACCTCGATTAGCAAGGTGCAGAAAGAAGAATAATCTTATGTAAGAAGTTTGTAGAAGAGCTAGAGAAAGTCATGTGAGTGTAACACATCAGATTTTTTTATTTTACTAGGAAATTTGTGTCATCAGCGAACGGTAAAACTTCCGCTTTTGGAACATTTAATTGCAGACCATTAAGATATACTAATTTTATTACATTTCAGTCCTAGAATCAAGACACAAATGTGTCCTTGCATGTTGTTTTTGACAGGATTAATTAAATGTACATAGTCAAAGGTGGTGATCTCAATGCGCGAGTAAGAAATAACCGGGTTAAAAGCATTACAGGACAAAACACAATAAATGAAACTGGAGTCATATGATTGTTAGTTTCTTTTAATAAACAAATTATATAAAATAAATCCTGTAAGCATATAGATATTGAAAAACACACATGGACTGCAGGAGGCAATAATTACTTACAATGTTATTAACACGTTGCATTCCAAGCCCCGCCAAGATCAAACGGTAACACCACTCGCCTTTGACCTAAGCGGCGCGGGTACGATCCCAAGCGAAGGCATGTGGGGTTTGTGGCGGACAAAGCGGTGCAGAGACGAGTTTTCTTCGAGTTCTCCGGTTTCCATCCCCATTTCATTTCATTGGTGCTCCATTTTCTCTCCATGTGTCATGCTTAGCAGCTATGCTGTCCACAGACACCCACACACATACACACACACTCATACACACACCGATCTTTTTCTAAAAATGCCTTTTTTTACTTTCTCTATACGTACTATGTACATAGTGTACAGAGAATGTATTGCACTCCACCAAAAAATTCGATACAAGATTTCACCGGAAATATATGTTTTAGGATCCCCTGAATCCAAGAAAAGTATTTTCAGAAAAAGGTCCGTATGTGTGTCCGTGTGTCAGTGTGTCCGTGTGCCTGTGAACACGATAACTCAAAAACGAAAAGTCTGTAAAATACCAAACTTGGTATTTAAGTTTAGTATCTTCCAGGGATACGACACGAAGATTTTGAGAAAAATCTCCCTACCGCAAACTACCCTTTACATGGCACTTTTTTCGAAAATTTTGTTTTTCTAAAAAATGGTTCCGATGATTTTGATTAAAATGTCACATATTGACGATATTTGCCTGACAAATAAAATGTGTATTTTGAATTTTCTGGGAATAGCCTCTGAAGACTACTTTATTCTGGATGAATTTTGCATAACTACTAAACCGTAAGAGATGGACAAAAACATAACACACAAAAAATGTAGAGCACGTTATAACACACAATTTATGTTTTGTACATTCTTTTCCTGGAGTTGATTTATTTTGAGATATTCCTTTTTCTTGGTTTCAGCTTTGAAAAACTTATACTTTTCTCATACAGGATTTTGTCAACTCCCGTCCATACTAACAAAGGAACATCAGTCACGTAGTAACCAGCTTTTGGCTTTCACTTTAGCCTATGGTACTCCCCTATTTCGCTTCTATTTACAATAAAGCAAGAAATAAAAGTATTTCTGCTAATCTTTTTCGATTAGCAGGAAATAAATAAAATATATGCTTACCAACAGTAATTTGTTACAGAGATTTAGAGAAAGTCATGTGAATGGAACACATCAGATTTTTTTTTTTTTTTTTTTTTAGATTCAGGGGGACCCAAAACATGTGTCTCCAGTGAAGTCTCGGTATAGAATTTTTGAGTGCATTACAACTATGTACACAGTACGTGTAGAGAAAGTAAAAATCTGATGTGTTCCATTCACATGACTTTCCCTATATCTCTGTAAATTATAATTGTTAATAAGCGTATCTTTTATTTATGTCATGCTAGTCGAGAAAAATTAGCAGAAACAGTTTTATTTCTTGCTTTATTGTAAGTAGAAGCGAAATAAAGGAGTACCCTAGGTTAAAGTGAAAGCCAAAAGCTGGTTGTTATGTGATTGATGTTCCTTTGTATGGACAGGAGTTGACAAATTCCTGTATGAGAAAAGTATAAGTTTTTCAAAGCTGAAACTAAGAAAAAGGAATATCTCAAAAACGATCAACTCCACGAAAAAAATCTATATAACATAAATTGTGTGTTTTAACGTGCTCTACATTTGTTGTGGGTTAAGTTTTTGTCCATCTCTTACGGTTTAGTAGTTATGAAAAATTCATCCAGAATAAGTAGTCTTCAGAGGCTCTTCCCAGGAAATTCAAAATATACATTTTATTTGTCAGGTAAATAACTTTGATATACGATATTTTAATCAAAATCGTTAGAACCATCTTTTAGAAAATCAAATTTTTCGAAAAAAGTTCCATGTAAAGGTTAGTTTGGGGTGGGGGGATTTTTCTCAAAATCTTCGTGTCGCATCCTTAGAAGATAAATAAACTTAAAAGTTTGGTATTTTACCGACTTTTCGTTTTGAGTTATCGCGTTCACAGACACACGGACACACACACACGGACCTTCTTCTGAAAATACTTTTTTTTAGATACAGGGGACCCTAAAACATATATTTCCGGTGAAATCTCGGTATCGAATTTTTTGGTGGACTGCAATACATTCTCTATTCACTATGTACATAGTGTATAGAGAAGGTATTCCACGCCACCAAAAAATTCGATACCGAGATTTCACCGGAAATATATGTTTTAGGGTCACTTATATCCAAAAAAAACATTTTCACAAAAAAGGTCCATGTGTGTGTCCGTGTATACGTGTCCGTGTGTCCGTGTTTCCGTGTGTCTGTGAACACGATAACTCAAAAACGAATAGTAGCTAAAATACCAAAACTGGTATTTAAGTGTAGTATCTTCCAGGGAAGCGACACGAAGATTTTGAGAAAAATTCCCCCACCCCAAACTACCCTTTTCATGTACCTTTTTTTGAAAATTTTGGTTTTCTCAAAAATGGCTCTAACGATTTTGCTTAAAATATCAATTATTAAAGATATTTATTTACCTGACAAACAAAATATATATCTTGAATTTTCTGGGAATAGCCTCAGAAGACTACTTTATTCTGGACTAATTTTACGCAATTTTGCATAACTGCTAAACCGTAAGATTTAAATAAAAACTTACTATATAAGAAATGTAGATCCCGTTAAGGCACACAATTTATGTTATATACACTTTTGTCGTGGAGTTGATTGTTTTTGAGACATTCATTCTTTTTGGTTTCAGCTATGAAAAACTTACTTTTCTCATATAGGAATTTGTCAACTCCTGTCCATATAAAAAAAGTTACTTTTCACATAGCAATCAGCTTTTGACTATCACTTTAACCTATGGTACCTCCTTATTGCGCTTCTACTTACAAGGAAACAAATAATAAGAGCCCGAGAAGATTTTGAAATAATAAGACTATTTCTGATAATTTGTTCTCGAGAAGCGTGAAGTAAATAGAGGCATAAGCTTTTTAACAATAATTTGTTACAGAGATGCAGAGAAAGTCATGTGAATTGTACACATCAAAATTTTAAATAACAGATTGAAAATATGACTTTAGATTTTTGAGGTGCCTAATCTTTTTACTTGTACCTTAAACGTAAGTACCTAAAGTTTTGTCAATATTAGTCAATGCAACCTTGGACATAAAGGAATTAAAATATGAATAAGGGTAGCTTATAATTTCTATATGTATGTATGTACGTAATTAGTAGGTAGAGAAATTTTTAAAATGCGATACACAGACTTAAACACTTTATAGAGACAGAGTAGCAATTTACAAGCTGATCCTCAATTATAATATATATTAACGATTCCTGAAAAATTATACAAGCTATCATAATGAAAATTGTACCACTATTAAAACCACTTCATCTAATTTAGAAACCATCATAACTTAGATTAATAATTGCTGATTCGTGGATATTTCAATAACAAGAAAATGTGCAAACTTTCTTCATATATTTTCTTCTTTAGGTACATTTTTCACCTAAACAGTTCAATTATGATACTTCAGACAGTTTAGTCACTTTCAAAATATGTTATTTGACATAGCTGGTGAAATACTAAGTCATTTTTACAAAAAATAGAAATGCTAAAAAATATACAATTATGTACACATTAATTTTAATGTTTTATACATTTATAATTTTTAATTTCTCTATACGCACTATGTACACAGTATATACAGAAGGTATTGCACTACACCCAAAAATTCGATAGCGATATTTCACCGGATATATGTTTTAGGGTCCTCTGTATCCAAAAAAGCATTTTCAGAAAAAAAAAAAAAAAAAAAAGTCCGTGTGTGTATGTGTGTGTGTGTCCGCGTGTCCGTGTGTCTGTGAACACGGTAACTCAAAAACGAAAAGTCGGTAAAATACCAAAGTTGGTATTTAAGTTTAGTTTCTTCCAGGGATGTGACACGAAGATTTTGAGAAAAATCCCCCAACCCCAAACTACCCTTTACATGGAATTGTTTTCGAAAATTTTGATTTTCTCAAAAATGGCTCTAACGATTCTGATTAAAATACCGTATATTAAAGATATTTACCTGAAAAATAAAATGTATATCTTGAATTTTCTGGGAATAGCCTCTGAATACTATTACTCTGGATGAATTTTATGAAATTTTGCATAAATGCTAAACCGCAAGAGATGGACCAAAACTTACAGCACAAAAAATATAGAGCATCTTAAAACACACAATTTATTTTATATATATTTTTTCGTGGAGTTTATCGTTTTTAGATACTCCTTGCTTTTGGTTTCAGCTTTAAAAAACAAAATTTAACAATTCCTGTCCCTGCAAACAAAGGAACTTAGGTCACATAGCAACCAAGTTTTGATTATCACTTTAACCAATAGTACTCCCTTATTTCGCTTCTACTTACAAGGAAGCAAGTAATAGGACTGTTTCTGCTGATGTTATCTCGATTAGTATGAAGTAAATAGAAGCATAAGATTTTTAACAATAATCTGTTGCAGAGATATAGAGAAAGTCATGTGAATGGAACACATCAGATTTTTAGGAATTGCATACACAGATAACAAAGCTTTCACCAGCTGTTTAGAACAATACATGTTGCCTACAGCTCTCTTATACTCTTTATAGAAAAGGTTACCTAAAGAAGCAAATATGTAAAAAAAAAATTTGAAATTTACTTGTTCATTGAAATATCAATAAGTCAGCAATTAATAACTTAATGAGTTTGCTATCGGTTCTGAATTAGAAGACGTTGTTTTATAAGTGGTAAAATTGTCAGTATGCTAGCTTACATAGTTTTCAAGAAACCTTTAACATATATTTCATTGAGGTTCAGCTGTAAATTGCTTCTCTATCTCTACCAAGTGTCCTTAACCGGAATATAGGTTTTGAGAACCCTAAATCAAGAAAAGTAGTGTTTGAGTGTGTGTCTGTGAACAGCAAAATTCAAAAACGAAAAGTCCTTTACATACCTTGGTATTTAAGTTCAATACTTTCCAAAAATGCGACACGGAGAAATTTAGGAAATCCCCCCTCCCACACAAAGTACCCCTTACATGAAATATTCCTCCAAATTCTTTATTTTGTCAAAAATGACTAACGATTTTGATTAAAATACCGTATATCGAAATTATTTCCATGTCAAATAAAATTAATATCTTGAATAGCCTCTGAAACCCTCTTCAATCTCAATTTATTTTGCATAATTGGTAAACTAAGTTAAAGACAAAAACTTACTACACAAATATGCAGATCTCGTCAAACCAAACAAAGTTTACCAAATACATTTTAGAGATAACCATTTCTGAGATTTCCCTTGTTATTGGTTTAAAATTGCCAATACTTTTTCACAAATGAAAAGGCGTTATTCACCTTTTGCATCCTGGTCATGCAAAGAAAAGGGGATATAGTTATTATCAGTAAAAATAAACACGTTGATGCAGAAGTAGTATACCTAGTTATTTAATGGTACTTTTAACATTTAGAAGTTAACTCTTTGCAACAATGGAATGAATAATGTGAGCTGTACATATTTTAATGCGCCTCGTATAGCGGTACTTAAGAACATTCAAATTTTACAGATAACTAAGCGATAGCTTCAGCTTAGGAATTATCCATTCTTATATATCTTCGGTTCGGTGAAAGTGACAGCTGTCAAAACACACCTTATACTCTAAAAATAATTTTCAGTGTTAAGGTACAATATTACCTTCCTCCTCAGAGCAGAGCTTGAACAGATTTGAAAAAAATCTGATGTGTTACACTCACATGACTTTCTCTAGCAACTCTACAAGCTTCTTACAAAAGATAATTCTTCTAACACCATGTTAATCGAGATAAACATGAGCAGAATTTTACTACTTAGTTCCTTAAAAGTAGAATGGAACTGAGGGAATGCACTGGGCTAAAGTGATAGTCAAGTGTTTTAAAAGCTGCCGTTATGCAATTGTCGTTGCAAATCGCTTCTTTGCTTGGCCAGGACAATGTAATATGACATTACTTGTGTTGTTTAACAAGATCTACATTTTTGTATAGTAAGTTTTCGTCTAACTGTTACGGTTTACTGGTTATGCCAAATTAAGAAATTCATTCAGAATAAATAGGTCTTTAGAAGCTATTCACAGAATTCAAGATCTTATATTATTTCACATTTTATATGTGATGGAAATAGTTTTGGTATGTGGTATTTTAATCAAAATAGTAAGAACAATTTTTAAGAAAAACAAATTTTCGAAAATGTGTCCATGTAAGTGGTAGTTAAGGGTGGGGAATTTTCTTGAAAATCTTCGTGTCGCATCCTTGGAAGATACCTTATTTTAGTTTTTGAGCTATGCTGTCCACATACACACACACACGCACACACACAGGCGCGCGCGCGGACCTGTTTCTGAAAATGTTTTTTTTTTTTTGATTCAGGGGGTCCTAAAACATGTATTTCCGGTGAAATATCAGACATCGAATTTTCGGGTGCATTACAATACTTCTCTACCCCTATGTACATTGTACATACGGGGCTAGAGAATAAAAATTAAATAAATATAAAATTTAACTATTACTGTTTTTCTAAGGCATAGCTGCAAATCTGGGATTAAAACCTGAAGGCTTGAGGTTCAATAAGCTTGTCTTATCGTTAGTGTATATGATTCACAATCTTGATAATTCATCTCATGGCTATTTTAGTTTATGTCCTCATAGTTCCCTCCTTTTCTTCCAATAATACTAATTGTGTTAGGGTCTTGAGGTTTATTAATATTTTAAATAGTATTTAAGATTGTCATTGAAAATTGTAAATTTGTGAAAGTTATAATTCTGTAAGCATTTGTTGTTATTAAATATTTAGAAGCACCACAGTACTTAATTTGTAAATATTTAGTGAAGAGTAAATTAATTTTATTTCACCCATT
This sequence comes from Hymenopus coronatus, assembly GCA_030762935.1. Lineage (NCBI taxonomy): Eukaryota > Metazoa > Arthropoda > Insecta > Mantodea > Hymenopodidae > Hymenopus > Hymenopus coronatus. The sequence goes on from CM060895.1 coordinate 35,990,711, forward strand.
TCCACAGTACAGCTTGATTTTAATAGTGGCAACAATACTATAAGAATCCGTGAAACGGAATCAGGCTATATAATTTATACCAGAAGTAGGTTAGATGCCCACCCTCCCTCAGAGCAATGAACTCGCCCTCCCACTGGAGACAGTGTGCAGCGACAACAATAATAAGAGATGTATTTTTGGACGTAGGACTAAGGGTTAATCCTAATAAATCACCCTGTGTTAAAGAGAAACTAGAAGAAATTGGTTTATAAATTAACGACAAATTAATACTGCGTACAACAACTCATGAAGAAGAAACATGTTATCTCGGAGCTTCTTATAGCAATCTTCAAAAGTTAAATCTATCCGAAAATAAATAATAAACTAAGAAAATTAAGTTGGATAGGTACAGTCAAACTGAAAAATGCAATGCTGTGGTCGGGATTTGAACCACGGCTCTCCCGGTCCTTAGCCGGTTGCTCTACCACTGAGCTACTATGGCAACATGCCGGCATAGTATTGAATTTCTCAACTGACTTGTATGCTTCCCACAAGGTGATCTCAAGTTATTTTGAGATTTCAACCCCAATGGTGACTTATAATGTTGTAAGTACTTAAGTCCCAGGATTCATAGTATAGCCAACTATTATGGTCAATGAGTATTGGTTGAAATGTTTTTCACACAAGTTGTATGTAGGATAGTCTGACTCTACCTATCCAATTCCTGTGAAAAAACAATTAAACCATTAGGAAAATTAATACATTACTAGAACTTGGTCCGGGGTCACGAAATTGCCGGATTGAGGTTCGGTACACAGAGAGTAAAAGTATGACTTGATGGAGTCGGCGTGGTCTCTATAGCCAGTTTCAGAACGTCCTTTACGAACCCGAATGGAGAGTTAGGGGCATGTTGGACGCTACTGGCAGGCATTGAAGTCGCGGAGGAGACAGCTGAGATGTGAGAAGGCTGGTAGAGGGTAAGCGGGAGGGTAAGAAGAGCTAAACAATTGTTAGTGTTTTAATGTGTCATTGTTTTTCGCTTATTGTTAGTGTTGTGTTATTTCTCTTAAAGGGGTACGGAATGGGTTTTCGGTCAAAAAATTAAATGATTGAACTATGAAGCTTTTCTTCGTTAAGTCGTTTGAATTATCTCAATATCTATCCTAAAAGTAGGTTAATTATTAATATATGGGAATTGCTGCATAGAATTTCGTCACATGTCTTGAATAATTGTCATCTGCTAGATCTCAAGCTGTCGTTAAATTCTTCTATTTCATGCTTTTCAACTTTGCCGCTGTTTCTGAGACCCGGAAAACGACTAGAGAATCTAAGGGTAAAATGGTAGTCTCTGGTTCCCAGGTCGAGGGTTCAAACCCGACAGAGGGCAATGGATTTTTCGACCATAAAAATTCTTGTTGAAGTCATTGGTACAATACAGTATATTTAAGCACGTAAAAGAATCTCAAAACTCATAAAGAGGTCTCCGAGCAAAATTAACCTGTCAATATAAAATATATAAATATAAAATGGGAAACTGAGAACCGCAGCAGTTAAAGAGCGTCCAAAAATAAAACACAATTTAATTTACATGAGGAGAGGCTCAGGAGTGCAAAAACTAAGATGTATAAACTTTTAAATCAAGCAAAACATCCCAAAAGAGGCCAAAATGAAGACAAGAGTTGGACAATGAAAAGAACTCTGATGAACCAAGCTACCATGCAGGCTTCTGTTTGTGTTTCAGCTTTGGAGCTCATTTCCCTTAAGTTCAAATTGTCCTCATATAAAGAATATTTTCTCAGTGTCAATACTTTGACATGAAAATTTTAGAACTTTTTATTGGTTTTTACATACCCTGAAATAAACGTTTCAAAAATAATCAACATGTTTTACAAGTAATATGTACTCTAAAATGTGTGTAAAAATCACCACAAGAAAAAAATACTTTGCAAAACTGTTAAACTTTTTAAAAAATAAACTTTATTTTAGCTATTTTAAGGATAAAAATGTCAACTTTCTAGGTTGTATAGTTACTAAGAAATATTTTAACATTGCCAAGATAGGACTTTCTGTACCCGCTTTAATTCTATTTACCATAATAGGACACAATAATGCATCGGATTCGTTTATCATCGTATTGTCTGTATTTCAGATATCATATTTGAATATGTTTGTCTTCTTAGTTTACGTGAATAGATTTTTATTTTAATTTTTTTTCATAAATAGTATAACGAAAGCTCTAATTTTTATCGGTAAATTTGCGAGCAACTTCATGCGAGTGAATATATCTAGAGAAACGTTGTAGCTTGAGTTGTATTTAATAAGACCATTTCGTGAATAAAATAACAATGATTAGCCTATATGGACACGGAAAATAATATTCCTAAAATCCCACTTGTCTAGACGTGTATTTGCACCGAAATTACTGCAACTTGATGTCCATATCATAAATGTTATATCTCTTTGTATTGCTACATATTATTGTTTTGGCGTAAAATAAACAGGTTTTGGAATTCGGCCATTTTATACGGGAATACACACATGCTATTATTATGAGCCGAAGAGAGAAAACAAATGCACGTGGGTGCTATAAATTTAGAAAAATAATAGCACGCGGGTGTGATAAAATAAAGATTAAAATACAGAGATGATGAGTTCCGATTGGTTGGAATTTTGCGCGCCAATGTACTGGATTGGCCACTTCCTACAATCACATGTCATGAACAAAATAGTATTGGTTATTATTTTGGGTATTATAACAACACGTATGGTCTATGATCCCTGCGACTGGTAGAGATTGGTGTATATATACATACTGGTACTTAAATAACTCGTTCATTCATATGAAAGCTAGGTTCTTGTCATTCTGAGAAACTGCAATAGAAAGAGGTTCACAATAACTCAGTAATGGTCGAGGGATAGCTCACCTTTCTAAACTAAATTTCTCCTGAACCTCTGATCTGAAACACTGAGCAGCAGGATGAAAACTTTTGCTGAAGGAAAGGAAAGAATAGAAACTCTCTCAGAAAACGTCAAGAAGCTCTCAGCCGAGAAGGAAGCCTCTGGATATAATAACCAGGAGATATAACACATACACCAAGTCAAGAATGTAACAGTGGCAAATCAACAACGAGAAATAACCAAACGTTGTTAAACTAGGGCCATCCACAAAGTAACGAAAGATTTGGTATAACTAAAGATATAAAGGAATCAACAGCCAGCTTTATTTACAAAGTTACTCTATTTCTCAACGAAATCTCCATTCTGTCAAGACATTTACTGTCATTAGTACTAGTTACTTTCTCTATACGTACTATGTACATAGTGTATAGAGAAAGTATTGCACTCCACTCAAAAAATCGATACCGAGATTTCACCGGAAATATATGTTTTAGGGTCCCCAATATCCAAAAAAAGTATTTTCAGAAAAAGGTCCGTGTGTCTGTGTGTGTCCATCTATCCGTGTGTCTGTGAATACGATAACTCAAAAATACCAAACTTGATTAAAATTTCATATATTAAAGATATTTACCTCACAAATAAAATGTATATCTTGAATTTTCTGGGAATAGCCTCCGAAGAGTAGTTTATTCTGGATGAATTTTACTGAATTTTTAATAACTGCTAAACCGTAAGAGATGGACAAAAAGTTGCGTGACAAAAAATGTAGAGCACGTTAAAACACACAATTTATGTTATATACATTTTTTTCGTGGAGTTCGTGGTTTTTGAGACATTCCTTATTTTTGGTTTCTGCTATGAAAAACGTATACTTTTCTCATACAGGAACTTGTCAATTCCTATCCATATAAACAAAGGAACTTCATTGACATAGCAACCAGCTTTTGACTATCATTTTAACCTATGGTAGTCCCTTATTTCGCTCCTACTTACAAGGTAGCAAGTAATAAGGCTATTTCTGCTCATTTTTCTCTAATTAGCATAAAGTAAATAGAAGTATAACCTTTCTAAGAATAATTTGTTGCAGGGATATAGAGAAAGTCATGTGAATGGTACACATCAGATTTTTTTTTCAATTTCAATGTTATGGATACGTTTCTCCGTCAAAGAACTTATTCATTTTTGAGGGCAAAAAGTGTTCCGCCAATCCAATTTTAGCAAATAACGCAAGTGAATGGTGATAATGCAATGGATGAGTCTTCAGTGAGGAAATGCGTATAATTTACGAGTAATCAAGAAAGAACCAGTGTGCATAATAAATACCGTAGTGGAAGTTTATCGGTCGTTATAGAGGAATTGAAAGCAAATGTTGACCAAAGATTTCAGAAAAGCCGGTGTCTCACTTTAGAAACCGAGCATGACTATTTGGATGGAAAAGATTTCCCAACCGATGAAGACCTTAAAGTGGCAATCACATCTTAGCTCAAATCTTTAGCGGTGAAAGAGTATAACATTTGCATTGATAAACTGGTGACAATATTTCCCTTGATAGCAATGGCGATTATGTTGAGAAATAAAGTGAGGTGCTGTAACTTTGTAAATAAAGTTTTTTTGTTTACAACTTTCGTCATTATTTAGTTCGTTACTTTCTAGGTGGCCCTCGTAGTAAAGATTATAGTGACATGCACTTCAAAAACAAGAACTTGACAGCTTTGAATAAATTCTTTTCATTCAAATTTTACAGTTTTCAAAACGCAGTTTACTTCCCTGGGATATTTATAGAGTCAACACCAGACAGTTTTGCGCAGAATTTCCACTTTCTGATCACTACATTCACACTTGCTTTAACTTCAAATTTGTCAGTATTCAAAAACTAACTTTTGAGATTTTGATATCAGTTCTCAGTTTGCTGTTTTCGTCAACAAACTGTTTCATGACGTCCCAGTGAAGTCTGAGGCATCTGCCCGATTCATATATTTCCCGTGGACTGGCGCTCCTTGGCTGGGTTATATGGCATGCTGAGATCCTCTCCACAGCCCCTTTCTTCAGCAAGGAGAGCTCGTACTTATACATCCTGGAGCGCTCTTTGGGGCCTATGTATTTTACGTATCTGAAACAGACAGTACGTCAGACACCCCACATGTGTAATGCACACATAAATTCAAAAATATAGTACAAAACTAAATCTTATTTATTGCTTTCTCTATTATGTCCATAATAGGTAGAGAAGGCTTTCATCCCACCCAAAAATAAAGTAGTCTTCAGAGACTATTTCCAGAAAATTCAAGGTATACATTTTATTTGTCAGATAAATATATTTAATATATGATATTTTAACCAAAATCCTCAGAGCCATTTTGAGAAATTTTCGAAAAAAGTTCCATGTAAAGGGTAGTTGGGGGTGTCGCATCCTTGGAAGATATTAAACCTAAACACCAAGTTTGGTTAACGGATTTTTCGTTTTTGAGTTATGCTGCCCACAGACACAACACACACACAAACACACACAGACAGATAGACACACACGGACATTTTTCTAAAAATGCTTTTTGGGTACAGGGGACCATAAAGCGTGTATTTCCGATGAAATCTCAATATAGAATTTTTGGGTGGAATGCAATATCTTCTCTATACACTATGTATATAGTTCGTGTAGAGAAAGCAAGAATAGTTAACTCCACAAAAAATGTATTGCATATAAATTACATGTTTTGACGAGATCTATGTTTATGTGGAGTAAGTTTTTGTTTTCTGTCTCTTACGATATGCCAGTTATACAAAAATCACCCTGAATGAAGAGGACTTGAAGGCTATTCCTGCATAATTCAAGATATACATTCCATTTGTCATAAACATATAGTAAACATGTGCTATTTTAATCAAATTCGTTAGAGCCAGTTTTAAAATATCAAAATGTTTGAAAAGTTCTTCATGTAAAAGGTAATTGGGAGGGTGGCGGAGTTTCTTGAAAATATTGAACAAATGCAATTTTCTTATCCAGTATTATGGAGAAACTAAAGTGAGCACAAATTTCGTGAATATATTGTATTGCATTCTTGGAAGATGTAGAATTTAAATCTCAAGTTTGGTATACAACTGACTTCTCGTTTTGGAGTTGTGCTGTTAATAGGCACACGCACACAGTTGCACACGAATTTTTGCTATATTTACTTTCTCTACACTTACTATGTACATAGTGTATAGAGAAGGTATTGTAATATACTCAAAAATTCGATACCGATATTTAACCGGAAATACATGTTTTGGGACCCCCTGAATGAAAAAAAATTTTTTTAGAAAAAGGTCCGTGTGTGTCTATGGACAGCATAGCTCAAAAACGAAAAAACGTTAAATAACAAATTTGGTATTTAAAGTTTGGTAACTTTTAACATTTACATGGAACATTTTTCGAAAATTCTGATTTTCTCAAAAATAGTTCAAACGATTTTAATTAAAATACTTTACGTTTAAGATAGTTTTATGACAAATTAAATGCATATCTTGAATTTTCTGGGAACACCCTCTGAAGACCTCTTCATTCTGGATGAATTTTTTAACCATAACAGATATACAAAAAGTTACTACACAAAAATGCAGATCTCATTAAAAGACAAAATTTATGTAATATGCATTTAACCGTATACCGTTTTCGAGATATTCCGGGATATTGGTTTCAATTTTAAGCCACTTAAACTTTTCTCGAATGGGAAGACATATTTCTTCTCGTTTGTCTACTCCTGGCAAGCAAAGAGATTGGAATTTCAATTGCTTCACTTAGAGACCGGTTTTTAAAGGACAATACTATTGCTTTATTCTATGCATTTTCTTATTTTCCTTCTCTTTACAAGAGAGCTAGTAATAAGATTAATTCTCTTATGTTTATCTTGATTAGCATATTGTAAATAACAGATTAATGATATGAATAAAAGGTTTGTTTACCGAACAGTTAGAGGACATCGTGTGAATGGAACACATCAGATTTTTAATTCAGGGGACCTAACAATAAATATATATATTGTATATATTGTATAAATAGGTAGTAGAGAAAGTAAAATAGAAACCTGAGTAAGGTAATGACATGTACAATGTATGATGTTTGCCATCGCCCACAAGGGAAGTATTCGGTCCTTATAACTATACAACTACACTGTCCGTCAAAAGTTTAAGGATACACCTAAATATCAGGCTATTCATTCCTGACCTTAAACGTTTGTGAAATATAACTATAGTTATACATGGATCTAACGCATCTCCAGATCTCGCTATCTTTAAAACTGTAGATAATATGATGAATTCTCAATCAAGAAAACTGGTTAAAAATAATGCAGTTTTTTATGGAGAAAATTAATTTGCTCTTGAATGGTAACACTTAGCAAAATGAATTTTGTCTTGGAGGAAGACTTACTTTTTTCTGAATTTAAAGTAAAATACATAACTGACACTTAAAACAGAGGGAATTTATTGTTTTATCAGTGCCATCAACCTTCGAGATCATAAGTTATTTGGCCGTGACAGCAAAGCACCCATTTGCCGCGAACTTCAAGAAAGACTACCTTAACCTTAAAAAATCAGAGTGATAGCAGCCCAAGAACCGCTTCAAGTAAGTCTCCCTCTATGACAAAATTCATTTTGTTAAGAGCAACCGTTTAAGAGAAAATTAATTCTTTCCATAACAGGCTGTTTCATTTTTAACCAGTTTTCTTGATTGAGAAATCATCATCCACAGTTTTAAAGAGAGCGAGTTCTGATTTTCAGCAGAAAACTTCATTTTTGAGATGCGTTTGATCCATGTATAAATATGTTGATATGTCACAGAAGTCTAAGGACAGGAATGAGAATTCTCATGGGGTGTCAAACTTTTGACATACACTGTAGAAGACAAATACAGGATTGAAATGAATAATTTGCCCAACTCTGCTCTCTTTGGAACCAAATAAATAAGATAAAATGAATAATCAGTTGGCTGTAGAGACTAACAAAAGAGTAACTGTAAAGGAAAGAAAGAGAAATCAACCCAGTCTGGTTTCAAATTCAGTGAGATAGAATATCCGTTATTTGTGTCCAAATCTGCATTTTAAAAAAAAGGAAAAAAAAAGAATAATCAACCCAAATTGGTTTCAAATCCAATATGATCAGGTCGGTCGTTATTTGTGTCCAAATCTGGATTTTAAAGAAAAGGAAAGAAAGAGTAATAAACCCAGGTTGGTTTCAAATCTAATGAGAGGAGGCAGGCCGTTATAATTATGAGTCCAAATCTGTATTTTAAAAAAAGGAAAAAAACAGTAATCAACCCAATTTGGTTTCAAATCTAATGAGAGGAGGCAGGCCGTTATAATTATGAGTCCAAATCTGTATTTTAAAAAAAGGAAAAAAACAGTAATCAACCCAATTTGGTTTCAAATCCAATGAGAGGAGGCTGGCCGTTATTTGTATCCAAATCTGTATTATAAAGAAAAGGTAAGAAAGAGTAATCAACCCTATTTGATTTCAAATCCAGTAAGATTAGGCCGGCCGTTATATGTGTCCAATTCTGTATTTTAATTTGTTACCCATAGAAGTCGCCGTCAATGTGACCAAAGCGACGATAGAAAATCTCGTCCATGTAGAAGATTGCGAGATCCCAGAGTCCATTCTCCTTGACCCGGGTGAGGTTCTTGACTCCAGTCCCTTCGCTGTAGTCGTTCTTGTGTTCCCGGCCGATGTGTTCCCGCATGAGGTGCAGAGGACCCATCCAGGCACAGGGCACATCCCCAACCTCCACTATAGGACACTCGTAGGGGCCATACTGACAGTCACTTTGATGCTCCAGTATCTGTCCCACAGCGAACATCTCCGGGCAGCCGGCGAACTTGCAGGGATACATCACCTGCTGTGTGAGGTTCTCCAGGGCTATGTTCCTTGTTTCCAGGAATGGTTCCTGGCATGTTGGACAGTAATCCACCTGCAACACAGTAGTATTTATTTAGTAGCGAGTTCTTAAGGGAACAAGGTACTCTGAAATGGTAAAAAATAACATTTATTTTTTTAGATACTAATGAAAACTCTATTATTTCTAGTTTCAAAAAATGTACACTTTTGAAGGATGAAGAGGATTTTACACAATTTAAATGCTAGTTTGCAATTATTTAAAGCTGTTATGCAATGCCCCTTTTAGAACATATGTATCTTTGAATTCAGCTTTCTCAAAACAGCATTTTTGGATACTTATGTATCTTTTTCTCAGGAGCTACAATAACTGGAAAGCTGAAACTTTCAGCACATATATACAACACATAGTTGAACTTTCTGAACCACAATCGTGATGCTATAGTATATATTGATCATATTATGAAAGCATCAACATTGCAAATTTTTCACATTTTAATTTGCAGTATATTTCCTTTTTACTGAAATTGTATCATAGCTAAGTAATTAAGGTTCAGAAAATAGCAATGATATTAAGAACAAGCATGCAAAAGTGTGATTATGTATTGCAAGCAGTATCAGAGAAAAAGGAACATGAATTCACATGTTTTAAGACTAAGTTTTATTGTTTTTCTGTTGAATGAAATATTTTTATAGACTCAATCACATAAGCTATCAATGCAAACAATCACTTGAAATAATTGTCATGATCTTTGTTCCATGTAAAGGGTAGTTGGGGGGAGCGGCTTTTCTTGAAAATCTTCGTGTCGCATCCTTGGAAGATGCTGAACTCAAAATACCAAGTGTTATATTTTACCGTCTTTTCGTTTTTGAGCTATGCTGCCCAAAGACACATACACGGACATTTTTCTGAAAATGCTTTCTTTTTTTCTTCTTCTTTTTATTTCATTCAGTGGGTCCCAAAACATATTTCTGGTGAAATCTCGGTATCGAATTTTTGGGTGCAATAAAATATCTTCTCTATACACTATATACATAGTACGTGTACAGAAAGTCTGGCAACATTGAGCTGGGCAGTTAGGGAGTACATATAGCAACGCTGCAAATTGTTTCGGTATTGCCTCAAATGCCTGTTCGAGGAAAGGAGGGGAATGGAAACCAAGCGGCAATATGGAGTTATGTAAACACGGTTGCCAGATTGGTTGAAAAGTCACGGACTGGGCTGGGCTTCTCAAAGATCGACTTCGCGACCGTTTTTTTTTTTTTTAATTGAAGCGATTTTTAGGCTACATTGAAAATCATGAAACTAATTAAAATGTATTTTTACTTTCTCTACACGTACTATGCACATAATTCATAGAAAAAGGTATTGTATTGTACTCAAAAATTCGCAACCGAGATTTCACCGGAAATACATGTTTTTGGACACCCTGAATAAAAAATCATTTTTAAAAAAAAAATCGTGTGCAAGTCTGTGTGTATGTGTGTGTGTGTGTGTGTCTGTCTGTCTGTCTGTCTGTCTGTCTGTCTGTCTATGGGCAACATAGCTCAAAAACGAAAAGTCCTTTAAATACCAAACTTGATAATTAAGTTCAGTATCTCTCAAAGATGCGAACCGAAGATTTTCTAGAAAATCCCCCCACTTCCAAATATCTTTAACGTGGAAAAAATGTTGAATTTTTTTTTATTTTCTCAAAAATAGCAGTAACGATTTTGATTAAAATACAGTATATTAAAGATATTTATATGACAAATAAAATGTATATCTTCAAAATCTGGGATTAGTCTCAGAAAATAAGTTTATTTTGGATGAGTTTTGCATAACTGGTAAACCGTTAGATATAGACAAAATGCTACCACACAAAAATGTTTAGTTCGTTAAAACACACAATTTATGTCATATACACTTTTGGTGGAGTTGACCGCTTTTGAGATATTCCTTGTTATTTGTTAGTTTCAGGTTTAAAGTACCTAGTTTTTTCATAGCGGAATTTATCAACTCCTTGCCATACAAACAAAGACACTTCAAACATACAGCAACCAGCTTTTAAAAGATATGACAATCGCCTTAGCTTAGTGTATTCCCTTACTTCCCTTCTACTTACAAGGAAGCAATTAATTAGGTCATTTCTGATAATTTTTTCTCGATTAGCATGAAGTAAACAGAAGTATAAGCTTTCAATCATTTGTTACAACGATGTAGAGCAAGTCATATGAATGGAACACATTAGATTGTTTTAAAAATATACTTTATATTGTTTCATAAACTAAATAATATATTAATGGGTATAGTGATTGTATATTCGTTTAGGTTTTGCTATGGAAATAGTGACAGTTGTAAAATATCTACAGTCAGTATTCACAAAAGAGAAATTAGCTGCGCATTACTTTCTCTATACGTACTATGAACTAGTGTATAGAGAAGGTATTTTATTGCATCCAAAAATTTGATACCAAAATTTCACCAGAAATATATGTTTTAGGGGCCCTGCATCCAAAAAAATCCTTTTTAGAAAAACGTCCGCCTGTGTTTGTAAGTCTCCGAACACGATAATATAAAAAACAAGAGCCGTAAAACACCAAACTTGGGATTTAAAATTAGTATCTTCCAAGGATGCGACACGAAGATTTTGAGGAAGATTCCCCCACCCCAAACTACCCTTTACATGGATTCTTTTTTTTTCCTTTTTTTTCTTTTTTGTAATTTTTTTATTTTCTTAAAAAATAGCGCTAATGATTTTGATTAAAATGTCGTATAAGAAAGACATTTACATAGTAAATACAATGTATTTCTTGAATTTACTAAGAATAGCCTCTGAGGATATTTATTCTGGATGAATTTTGCTGAATTGTGCATAACTGGTAAACCTTAAGAGATAGACAAAAACTTACTGCACAACAAAATGTAGATCTCACTAAAACACACAATTTATGCTTTATACGTTTTTATTTTCTATACACATACTATGTATTTAGTGTAAAGGGAAGGTATTGTATTGCACTCAAAAATTCGATACCGAAATTTCACTGGAAATACATGTTTTGAGACCGCCTGAATCCAAAAAAAGCATTTTTAGAAAAATGTAAGTGTGTGTGTGTGTGCTTGCTGTCTGTCTGTCTGTGGTGTGTGTGTGTGTTGTGTCTATGGGCAACATAGCTCAAAAACGAAAAATCCTTAAATAATAAGTTTGATATTTAAGTTCAGTATCTTCCAAGGATGCGACACGAAGATTTTCAAGAAAATTCCCCCACCCCCAATTATTTGGTCTGGTTTTTGATGTTGTTTATTTACACTGCTATGGTTACTGCTACAAGGTGGATTGTGTACTAATGCATTGATAACATCTGGAATCAAATCAAATTTGGTGACAGAATCACTTGGAAGTATATCAAAATTCATTGCATGATTTTATACTTTAATATAAATATTTTCTCCCAAACCATTAAATCTATGGGTCCATTTAAGTGTTTTAATAATTTAACATCTGGATTTATTTCATGGAATTTTTGGAAATTTAACAATGAAATAAATCCTGTAGTTAAAATATTAAAACACTTAAATGGGTCCATAGATTAAATAATTTGGGAGAAAATAGTTATTTTAAAGAATAAAATCGTGCACTGAATTTCCATATACCTCCAATTGATTCTGTCACCAAATTTGTTTTAATTCCAACAATTGGCACAATTGCCTTAATACACAATCTGTCACCTAGTAGTAGAAACCATAACAATATAAACAACATCAGGCAAGAATAAGTTAAGCTTAAGATGCAAAGAAATTTAATTGCAAAATTAATCGTTAGAATTTAAAAAAAAAATAGTGAAATTATTAAAAATTGTTATATTAATAGCCGGAAGCTCTTTTGAATCGTGAATTTTGGAAAAAGAAAGGTACATGATTTGCAGTCATCACATTCAGCCGGCTGATACGAGAGAAGGTTTGCAGGTGCTTACCTTTTTCTTACACTCGAAGCAGGTGTTATGGCCCCTCCCACACAGTGTTATGGGGGGTACCATATACATCTCACACATAGGACATATGAGCTCGCTGAGCAAACCACGTCCCAGATCCTGTAATTCGTCTCCCGCGGGAGCATCTCGACTGTTTTTACCTGTAACAGTTTTTTTTACATCCTCAATTAGTCTGAATATATTATCCACGTTCTCTACAAATTATACATTTAAATGCAATATACCTACAAAATTAATTTATATATTACATATCTGCCTAAGATAGATACATGATTAAATGAATTACACCCTAAAAGTTGATACGAAGACTTCATCCAAAATACGCGTTTTGAAGCTTCCTGTCAAAAAGAAATAATTATCAGAAAAAAGTTATGTTCGTTTCTGCCTGCCTATGAGCAGCATAAAACAAAAAGAAAAAAATGTGATGAATCCATTTACATGACTTTCTCTACAGCCCTGCAACAAATTATTGTTAAGAAGCTTATTCTTCTATCTATTTCATCCTAATCGAGAAAAAAATGAGCAGAAATGGTCTTATTACTTAGATTGTAAGTAGAAGAGAAACAAGCAATAGCAAAATCTTTTAAAAGGTGGTTGCTGTGTGATTGAAGTTCCTTTGTTTATATGACCAGAAGATGACAAATACCCGTATGAGAAAAGTACAAATATTTTAAAACAGAAACCAACAACAAGGAATGTCTCAAAAAGGTCAACTCCACCAAAAAATGAATATAACATAAATTTTGTGTTTCAAAAAGTTCTACATTTTCTGTTAAGTAAGTTTCTGTCTATCTCTTATGGTTTCAGTTATGCCAAATTCCGTAAAATGCATCCATAATTAAGATGTCTTCAGAGGCTATTCCTAGAAAATTCAAAATATAAAATTTATTTGTCATGTAAATATCTTTAATATATGACATATTAATCAAAATTGTAATAGTCATTTTTGAGAAAATCAACATTTTCGAAAATTTTTCCATGCAAAGGGGAGGAATTTCTTGAAAATCATCGCGAACTTTTTGTTTCTCTCAGGCACACACAGATGGACATTTTTCTAAAAAACTTTTTTTTTTATTCAGGGGGTCTCAAAACATATATTTCCTGTGAAATCTCGGTATCGAATTTTTGGGTGCAATACAATACCTTCCTTATAAACTATGTACATAGTACGTGTAGAGACAATAAAAGTTGGTTAATTACGAAATTTGGCATTTAACTTCAGCATCTTCCATAAATGTAACAGAAGGTGTTCAAGGAAGTTGCTCCATGTCTAACTACCATCTACATGGAAATTGTTTTTGTTTGTTTTTTTCCTCAAAAATAGTTCTTTTAATTCAAGTACATGTTTGAGATATTTTATGAGAAACAGTCTGTATATATTAAATTCTCTTTATCCTGAATGATCTTTTACTCTCTCTTCCAAGTAGCGAAGGTATTATATTCCATCCAAAATTCAATACCGAGATTTCAACTGAAATATGTGTTTTAAGTGTTCTGTGTCAAAAAGGATATTTTCCAAGAAAAAGGGTTATCTGTGTTGTGTGTGTGAACAAGATAACTGAAAAACGAAAACTCCGCTACATATTTAAGTTCAGTATCTTCCATAAATACGACCAAAAAAATGAACATGGAATATTTTTCAATTTTTTTACTTTCTCAGACACGGCTCTGATGTTTTTATTGAAATACCTTAAATAATATTTACATGAAGAATAAAAAATATAAATTGTATACATTGATTTATTTTTAGTAATAGGCTGTAAAGTCCGCTTCATTCTAAAAGACTGTTGCATAGTTGGTAAGCCGTAAGACACAGACAAAATCTTACTACACAAAAAATTTAGATCTCGTTAAAACACACAATTTAGGTCATATACTTTTATACTTTCTTGTAGAGTTAAGCATTTCCGAGATATTACTTGTTATTGGTTTTAAATTGTCCAAAACTTAGATTTATCTCAAATGGTAAGCCATTCTTTCTCCTGGCCATTTCAATTTCATTACATAGCGATCGGCTTTTAAAAGATTTGGTTGTCGCTTTATCTTAGTGTATTCTATTATTTCCCTGGTACTGAAAAGAAATTAAGTAATAAACCATTTCTGCTAATGCTTATCTCGATTAGAAGAAACGAAGAGAAGAATAAGGCTTTGTAAGAATAATTTGTGGTAATTTGAATTGAGCACATCAGATTTATCATAACTGATAAACCGTATGAAATAGTCAAAATCTTAGGACACAAAAATGTATCTCGTAAGGCACAGAAATAACATAAACTGACAATTTTTGTGCGTTAACCATTTCTGAGATATTTTTTTCTGTTGGATTGAAAATCCAAATGCTTACACTTTTTCAAATGATAACCTTCTATTGGTTTTTTCTTGTGATCGTGTAAAGAGCATGGAATTCCAAAGTCACCTTTTAAAAACCTGACTATCGGTTTAGTCTACTGTATTCTTCATATACCTACAACAAATATGTAATGCCAAGGCCTTGGACCATATCTGGGGCAGGGACCCCGGTCTTACAGTCCGGGAGTCTGACTGCTTCAACCTGCAAACTGTAGGGACTACTGTGCTGTCGCTCCTGGTTCCGGCCATCCGATGTATCTCTCACCTTATCCTCTGCTCTCGGGGCGCCCCCTCGTGGCGGATGTAAGTGTAATAACGTCAGGAACGTAGAGCATTGACAAAATGTTACCATGGGACACTAATTGTAGCCAACTTATTCACTTCACTCCATGTTCCTCCTCCTTAGCAATTTCTTCAAGAACAGTTCTCTTCCTTTACTTTTTGGTCTTCCTCTTGCTCTACTACCTGAGGATTCGAGTCCAAAGCCATTCTTTCACCTGTCCCTTCTTCTTTTCTTAGTTTATACTAGTAGTGTTTCGAATCCAATATAAAGTTGTTCAGCTCACCTCTATTTATTGTATATATGTTTCAGGACAGGCAGTAGACGCTGTGCCGCACAATCACAGGTAATGTACCCCACAATTCATATTAAGCATGATCCCCACCCCAACTTCCTGCCCTCAGCATGTAACACCACAACTAACGTTTAGGTCCCAGGTCTGGGCAACTTGCCAAGGCCTCTACCTAACCCCACTCTGCCTGGACATCAGGTTTGCTCCGGCGGTACCTGACCTCATTTTACCACCTTCCTAACCATCCTCGTAGAGTAGTTGAATGAATGAATAAGTGTATTTATTGACATAGCACTATCACACATAGAATTTCAACAATCGCACGGGTCCACAGACCGTACGTGTTTATGTAATACACATTACAAGCAATATTAAAACAACAACAACAAAGAATTAAAAGAGTAAACACGAAAATAAAAAGGCAAAGGAAATACACTGTCAAAAGCAATATTAAACAACAATAAAGAGTTAAGAGTGAACCCGAAAATAAAAATACAAAGATATTCAAATATAGCAATTTAAATTTACAGCACAGATTACACCTTCATAAATGCACCCTCTTATAATAGAAAATTACACTTAAAAGACATATATACACATAATATATACAACATATATAAAACCATAGCACAACAGTGACCTAAGTATGACATAATATATATGTATGTAGAACAATGTAGTCACTTTTGTTTAGTTGATCTTATCCCCCCCCCTTCTCTATTGGCAGCCTCCTCAGATCTCAGCTGTCTTGCCTTAAGTATAAATTTACCTAGCCCGTCCATGTTTTCCGTGCCTGCCAGTAGCGTCCAACATGCTTCTAGCACTACATTCGCAGTGGTAAAAAATCGCGGCAAATATTTTTCCCGCCATTCCTCCGTACCCCTACATCTTGCCAAGATGTGAGTCCACGACTCTTCCTCCTCGCAAATGGGACAGATTCTTGTACCATTCTCGTCAGAAATTTTCGTGCTCCTCCATGCTCCTAGTCTAATCCACGCGAGCCCCTCTCTAATGAGTTTGGTACCTGTTTTGATGTATTGCTCCATACCCCACTCCGATTTCAGCCCAGACTATACTTCTAATGACACCTTCTCTGTGCATTGCGCAATTATTTGCTGTCTGTCAATATCACAGAGGCGGTTCTTAATTTTTCTCCAAATACTTCGCCTGTTTTCCTGCCCCGCCATCCAAATGTCTCCTATCCCAATGGTTTCCAACCCTTTCTTTAATTTTGATGCCCACGTCGAATTACCTTCCATTCGCAACTGTTCACGGTAGGTAGGGGAGGCGACGTAGATCCTTTTTGGATGATCGCCACCAGGGCTGCGGAAGCGGGGCCAGTCCAATAAAAAAAAATTAAAAAAATAATTTAAAAAAACTCTTAGTAGCTTTATCTGCCCCTTCATTGCCCAGAGTATCAACGCGACCAGGTACCCCTTTAACGCAACCGAAGTTAGGAGGGACTCTCAGCCTCCTAGGACCAAATGATTATTGGCACTTAAAGCCTGTCTGATTATCTGATAGTACAAGAATTCGTCTATTTCTATAACTTCTTACACCATCACATGTACTAGGATCGGATTGAATACGTTCTGAGGAGATTCTATGCTATTGTACCTGTTGACGATGTCCTCAAACAGATGAAACAACCGCCCAAATATTGTGTGAGTGTCCAAGAGTCTGATTCAATTCATTCTGAGTATGAGAATTCTGAGTCGATGAAATAAGATAGCTTTCGCCCATTGCTGTGCAGGACAGTATTGTGCCCCTCATCACATTCCTTTAAATTTAAAATATGTAAAAAATCTTACGTGTTCCATTCCCATAACTTTCTCCACATCTCTGTAACAAATTATTGTTAGTAAGATTTATCTTCTATCTACTTCATGATAATCGAGATGAACATTAGCAGAAACGGTCTCATTACTTAGTTCCTTATATACAGAAAGGAAAAGGGGAATACAAAGGCTAAACTGACACTCAAAAAATTTAAAATGTGTGCTATGATTGAAATCCGTTTCTTTGCACGGCCAGGTGTTGACAAGTTCCCGTATGAGAAAAATTTAAGTATTTTAAAACTGAAATCAATATCAAGGAATATCAGAGAAAAAAATGTATATGATACAAATTGTGTGTTTTAAAGAGGTCTACATTTTTTGTGTAGTAAGTTTTTATCTATAGCTTACGGTTTAGCAGTTATGCAAAATGCAGGAAAATTCATCCCGAATCAAGAGCTCTCGGATTCTATTCTCAGAAATTCGTGTTATACATTCTGTCATGTACATGTGTTAAATATAAGCAATTTTAATCAAAATTGCTATAGTCATCTTTGATAAAAACTAAATTTTTTTAAATATTTTCCATACAAAGGGTAGTTGGGGTGAGAAGGATTTTCTTGAAAATCTTCCTGTTGCATCCTTGGAAGATACTGATCCTAACTAGCAAGTTTAAGATTTAACGGACTTTTCCTTTTTTAGCTCTGCTGCCCACAAACACACATACACACAGACAGACAGACAGACACACACACATACATACACACACAGGGACATTTTTCTAAAAAAGTTTTTTTCGGGGTTCAAAAACATGTATTTCCGGTAAATCTCACTATCGAATTCTTTGATTCAATACAATACCTTCTCTGTACACTATGTACATAATACGTGTAAAGAAAGTAAAAATGAAGCTGTAACAGTGAAGAAACAAAAATAGTAATATAACAATTATTAATGATGGAATAACTCTGCACTTTTCTTTTTTAACTTCCAAGGGCTAGTTTCGCAATTAAATCTTTATTGCTTCTTCAGCTTAACTTCTTTCTATTGTCGTATTATATTGTTAGGGTTGCTGCCAGTGTTTGATTGTTACTAAGGTATTGCCAACTACTGGAATTAAAAGAAGTTTGGTGACAGAATCGACTGGTGATATATAAAACTTCATTGCATGATTTTTTATTCTTTAAAATGAATATTTTTTGCCAGATCATTAAATCTATGGCCCCATTTAAAAATTTCAATAATTTAACTTATGGAATTATTTCATGGTTAAATTTCCAAAAAACAAAAATGTTCTGCCACAGATTATTTTTCAATCAGTTTGTATTTAATATTTCTGAACTCTGATTTCCAAATGAAATTAGTCTTGCTAATGTAAACAAGGTCGCCATTTAAAACATTTAATTGATAAATAGCAGCTTTTTTATTTTTTTTTTAATTTACTATCTTTTCGAAAAGCCTACAAAAGCTTATGATGTATTTATTTTGAGGAATCTATGTTACAAAATGTTCTTTAAAATGTTTGTGAAATTTTATTTAACCAAGAGTGATAAGTAATTTTTTAAAAATGTAATTATATTTTATGTTCTTAAGAACAGAAATCTCCTTAATAGCTTTCTAATGTTTAAACTTCTGAATATTTTAATTTATAAAATCAGATTAAAACTATTAATTAAAACAGAGCTGATAATATCTTCATATTCTTTATTGAATTCATCTCATTAGGAGGTAAATTAATTAACTTGTAAATTAAACTATTATAACGGCAAACTTGCGTGACAATGGTAAAAGCCAATTATGTAATTATCAGTAAAAGTTTATTTTCTGTTTTTTCCAAATTGCAATTTATTGTTATTTTTATTCTTAAATTGAGAAAAGGGGGCACCTCTAGAGGGGGAGTAGGTACAATAAACTCAGGTCCGGTTAGAGTTCCCTTCGAGTATATCCTATTCATACTTCTGTTCACGAAGAGATTACATAAAATTGCCTTAAGTTTATGTCTTAATAATAATATTGAGCCTGCTTAGCTTTCTTAGATCAATGTAACATTCACTATCGAGATTTCAGGTAGAGTGAAATATCAGCACAACTGAACCAAAAGTGTAAACATTCATACTAAAGTCTGCTATTTTTAAAGGTTAGAACTTGAAGTGTTTCGTAGAACTCGCCCTACACGAAAAGTAACTTATCTGGAAAATGTTCATTAAAAATGAATATTTGTATGAATTATGAACTGAGATTATTACGTACCAGTCTTTGATGAGTCCTTGATTATGCGAGTTGACTCTATCGACGCTTTCTTTTTATCTGAAAAGAGAAATGAATTGTTCAGATAATTCTACACCTGTCCGTGAAACAGCCTCCTATAGATGATGAGAAAGTATCCATTATTTAAAAATCTGATGTGTTCCATTTACATGACTTTCTCTACATCTCTGTAACAAATTACTGTTAAAAAACTGTCTACTTTATGCTAATGGAAATAAACTTAGCAGAATGCTTCCTTGAAAGCAGAAGGAAAATAATAGAATACACTAGGCTAAAACGATAGGCAAATCTTTTAAAAGCTGGTTGCCATGTGACTGAAATCCATTTCTATGCATGGCCCGTATATGAAAAGTTTTAAGTATTTTAAAATTGAAGCCAATAACAGGGAATGTTTTGGATTTGGTCAACATCACGAAAAAATGCACATGGCATAGGTTGTGTTTTTTTAATTAGATCTACTTATTTTGTGTATTAGGTTTTTGTCTATCTGTTACGGTTTACTAGTTATGCAAAATCCAGAAAATTCATCCAGAATAAAGAAGTCTTCAAAGGCTATTCCCAGAAAATTCAAGATGTGTATTTTATTTGTCGTGTAAAATATCTTTAATATAGGTACGGTACTGTCTTAAACCAAATCGTTATAGCCATTTGTGAGAAAATCAAAATTTTCGAAAAATTTTCCATTTAAAAGGTAGTTTGGGGTGTCGAGATTTCCCTCAAAATCTTGCCGTCGTATCCTCGGAACATATTAACTAAAATTCCAAGTTTGGTATTTTACCGAATTCGTTTTTGAGTTATTGTCTTCACAGACACAGGGACACATACACACACACATACATGAGCCTATTCTAAAAATGTCATTTTTATTACAGGGGACCCTAAATATGTATTTCCAGTGAAATCGCGTTATCGAATTTTTGGGTGAATTTTTGTGCCAATGTACCATGTACTATGTAGAGAAGCTAAAAAATCTTATATGTTACACTCACATGATTTTCTCTACCTATTTTGCAACAAACTATTCGTCAATCCAGCTATATATTTGTATAAAGTTCGTTTATAAAAAGTGTCAAAGAAGTAACAGAATGCAGGAGGCTAACGGGATAGTCATGCTTTAAAAGCTGGTCGCTATTTATCTTTATTTGACCAGGAGCTAGGACAAAGGATAGTATCCCATTTGAGGAGGCTATAAGTATTTTAAAACTGAAACCAATAATAAGGAATGTCTGGGAAGTGGCTAACACTACAAAAAATGTATCTAATGTTTGTATATCTCTTATGTGCAAAAGTTTTTAGCATGAAAATGGCTTCAAATAACGTTTCTAGGAAAGTCAAGATATTATATTTAATTTTATATGAAAATATCTTAAACAAATAGTATTTAATCAAAATTATTGGAGGCATTTTCGCGGAAATTACATTTTTTGAAAACAGTTCCATGAAGGGGTTCGGAGGAGTTTCTTGACCGCATCGTATGCCTATGGAGAACATCAATACAAAGTTTGGATTTTGACCGAATTTTCGTTTTGGAGTTTCCTGTTCATGGATTCACGGGCACACACATGCACTCCAATATACTATGTATCTAATAGTTGATACAGAAGGTATTGTATTCCAACCAAAAATTCGATGTCACTGTAAATTCAAGTTATGGATTTCGTATCTCATACAAATAACGTAAACATGAGGTATTTTAATAAAAAATCTTAGAGGCATTTTTGAGAAAATGAAAATTTTCGAAAACTGTATCATGTAAAGGGTAGTTAAGGGTGCAGGGGATTTAGTGAAAATCTTCGTGTTTCACTATTGAAATATGCTGAACTTAAATACTAAGTTTGGAATTTAACCGACTTTTGGTTTTTGAGCTATGCTACCCAGAGATACATGCGCGCGCGCACACACACGCGGAAATGTTTCCAAAAAATTGTTGTTCTTGTATTCAGGGGGAATCAATGTTACGGGGAAATCTCGGTATCGAATTTTTGCGTGGAAAACAATACCTTCTCTAGCCACTATGTACATTGTACATCGCGCTAGAGAAAGTAAAATTTCGTTTCCTATGATATAAATGATCTCTAACTTTAAGACGAACTTAAATTGTACATACCACGTGATGATTTCGAGCTTATCTCGTTCTCACCAGTGCACCAAGAAACAGAGCGCTGGAAAATAAAATAATAATGTTTAAAGTACAAAACAACATAAGGCTTTTTGACTTTAGTTAGACTAACCCTACAGAGGTACGTCATTATTACTTTCTCTACACGCACTATGTACATAGTGTATAGAGAAAGTATTGCACTCCACCCAAAAATTCGATACCGAGATTTCACCGGAAATATATGTTTTAGGGACCCCAATATCCAAAAAAAGCATTTTCACAAAAAGGTCTGTGTGTGTGTGTGTGTGTCCGTGTGTCCGATAATTCAAAAACGAAAAGTCGGTAAAATACCAAACTTGGTATTTAAGTTTAGTATCTTCCAGGGATGCGACACGAAGATTTTGAGAAAAATCCCCCCACCCCAAATTACCCTTTACATGGAACTTTTTTTCGAAAATTTTGATTTTCTCAAAAATGGCTCTAATGATTTTGATTAAAATTTCGTATATTAAAGATATTTACCTGACAAATAAAATGTATATCTTGAATTTTCTGGGAATAGCCTCTGAAGAGTATTTTATTCTGGATGAATTTTACTGAATTTTGAATAACTGCCAAACCGTAAGAGATGGACAAACACTTACTACACAAAAAATGTAGAGCACATTAAAACACACAATTTATGTTATATAATTTTTTTTCGTGGTGTTCGTCGTTTTTGAGACATTCCTTATTTTTGGTTTGTGCTATGAAAAACGTATACTTTTCTCATACAGGAACTTGTCAACTCCTATCCATATAAACAAACGAACTTCATTGACATAGCAACCAGCTTTTGACTGTCATTTTAACCTTTGGTAGTCCCTTATTTCGCTTCTACTTACAAAGAAGCAGATAATAAGACTAGTTCTGCTATTTTTTTCAGATTAGTATAAAGTAAATAGAAGTATAAGATTTTTAAGAATAATTTGTTGCAGGGATATGGAGAAAGTCATGTGAATAGTACACATCAGATTTTTTTTACTTGTTCTACGTGTATTGTATATAGTAGGTAGAAAAGGTAAGTAAGTATTCTATGTCGAGATTTGAAAATACATAGTCTCAGTTCACATGAGCTTAAAAAATATGTATTCCATTCACATGACTTTCTGTACATCTCTGTAACAAATTATTGGTATTAAACTTATTTTTCTATTCACTTCATGCTAATTGAGAAAAACACTTACAGAAACAGTCTTATTACTTGATTCCTTATAAGCAAAAATAAAATAGGAGAATACACTAGTCTAAACCGACACTCACATGTTTTAAAATGTGGTTGCTATGGGGCTGAAATCTCTTTTTTTGCGTGGCCAGGAGTTGACAAGTTCCTGTATGAGAAAATTTTAAGTATTTTAAAACTGAAACCATTAACAAGGCATACCTCGAAAACGGTCAACTTCAGGAAAAAATGTATATAATGCATTTTTGTATAGTAAGTTCTTGTCTATCTCTTTCGGGTTACTAGTAATGAAAAATTCAAAAACTTCATCCAGAATAAAGAGATCTTGGAGGCTATTCCCAGAAAATTCAAGATATACATTTTATTTTTCATGTAAATATCTTAAATATAAGAGATTTTAATCAAAATCGTTAGCCATTTTTAAAAACTCAAAATTTTCAAATTTTTTTTCATGAAAAGCTTAGTTGGGGGTGGGGGGAGTTTATTGAAAATGTTCGTGTCACATCCTTGCGAGATATTGAACTTAAATATCAAGTTTGGTATTTAGCAGACTTTACGTTTTTGAGCTATGCTGCCTATATACAGACACACACACGACACGAACCTTTTTCTATAAATATTTTTTTTTTCCGGATTCAGTTCGTCCCTAAACATGTACTTCCGGTGAAATCTCGGTATCGAATTTTTGGTTGTATTACAACTCCTTCTCTATACACTATATACATCGTGCATGTAGAGAAAGTAGAAATCCATTACCTTCCGCCGGGTTTTAACCCTCACCCTTGTGTGTTAGAGGCTAACATGATACCCACTACAACATGGAAAGTGACTCATTTATTCTATGACAATTCAACTGACAATTCTTATCGCAGCTGATGTTCATTTCTTTGAAGTCTTATCGCACCTGACGTTCGTTTGTTTATTGGTTTGTTTTTGTCTTGGTTATTGGTAACAAATTGACAATCTAGTCAGCCAACCCTCACTTTTAATAACTGTCAGGTTCACAATTGTTCTTTCAATTAATTCAATTACAATGTTTATTTAAAGTTTTATCCAGTTCATAATGGAGTGAAAATAATATTATTTGTATTTCTTATGTATGAGATGAAATCAAATAAAATAATGTTTGTTTCCATTTCATATATTAGTTATTAAAAGCTAAATAAAATAATTGTTCTCTGCTTCTATTGTCGCTATCGATATTCGTATATTGGGTGTAGAAATGGTTGGCCATACCTTAATTCAGGAGGCAGTGAAGAAAGCAAAATAAAAATTCGGTAAATAAACATGGTTGAATGCGTCATCCACCATTTGAGAACTTACGTAAGTATTACAAACATTACCTGATAAAATCTCCCTTCCTATGTATTATAAACTATTAACAGTCTCGTTCGCTGCATTGTCTATCAAATACAATTCGTGTCTTCACGAGTCGCTTTGCTCCGGTCCTGACTATCCACAAGATTGTATTACTCGTATTACTTTTGATAATTTGTCGTCTGGGGATAATATGCTAGCCTCTGGTTCAAACCGGCAGAGATTCCAATGGCTTTTTTTCAGACATAAAACTCCTTAGTATTGCTTCCTTCGGAATGGAAGTATTGCCGTTTTTCCCAATTCGTAGATTTACGGCACATAAAATAACCCCACAAACTGATAAAGAGGCATCTGAGCAAAATTAAGCTGTATTTTACACTACAGTAGAATGAGGCGCTGAAAACCATAGAAGTTAAAACGCGTTCGTAAATAGCAAGTAACTGAATTAATGATAATTTTGTGATGTTTAACAGAATTTATCCCAGGATCTTTCCTTGGGGTAATTGTACGTGTCAATAAACATATTCCCTTCTAAAGAATGCCATGCTAAGGATATTTTCGTCAATAAAACCCATCTCCGCTGCCGGGTTTGAACCCCAACCTTGGGTATTCGAATCTAGCCTAATAGCCTCTACAACACACAGGGCGACTCAATTATTCTTTGATAATTTTCGGATGTAAAAATGACCGAAATTTTCCCAGAGCATTTTCCTCGGGTTAATTTTACGTGTAAATAAACATATTCCTTTCTAAAGAAAGCCGTGTTAAGGAAGTTTACGTCCGAAAAAAATCTATCAACCTCCGCCGGGTTTGAACCCCAACCTTTGATATTAGAAGCTAGCACTACTACACCAAGGAGGACGGCTCTATTACTCTATGATAATTTGCGGATGTGAACCCCAACCTTTGATATTAGAAGCTAGCACTACTACACCAAGGAGGGCGGCTCTATTACTCTATGATAATTTGCGGATGTGAAACCAACAGAATTGAGTCCAGGGACCTTTTCTTTCAAGGCAATCCCTTTTACTTCCCTTCCGAAGGATGCCATGCTCAGGACTTTTACGTCCGAAAAAATCCACCAGCTTCCACCGGGTTTGAACCCTGAAGCTTCAGCATTGTAACCACTACAAAACGGAGAGCGGCTCTATTATTCTATAATAATTTGCGAATGTGAACCTGACAGAATTTATCCCAGGAACCTTTTCTTTCTTTCAAGGCATGGGATTCTTTTACCTAAAGCAAACAACTTCCCTTACGAAGGAAGCCATGCCAGGGATATTCACTTCCGAGATTGAGTTTTTATTTTACACGCTCTTAAAATAAGTGACTCTCAACGTTACATTCTATATTAGGTGTGAAAACCATTTAATTTTGGATAGGTAGAGTCAGACTGAAAAATTCAATTCCAAAGCCGGGCTTTGAACCATGGATCTCTCGGTGTCTAGCCGGTTGCTCTGCCACTTAGCTACCAAGGCAACATGCCAGCCTAGCATTGCATTTCTCAACTGACTCACATGTTTCCAGGTAAACCAGTTTTGAGATGATAACTCCAATGGCGACTTACAATGTTGTAAGTACTTTAAGCCTCAGGATTCATAGTATAGCCAACTATTATGATCAATTAGTATTGATTTAGTTGTTTATTCACACAAGCTTGTATAGGGGAAACATGTGCGCCAGTTGAGAAAATCAATGCTATGCTGGCAAATTGCTATGGTAGCTCACACTCTACGTTTCAACTTCTGTCCTACACACGGCTTGTGTGAAAAAACAATTAAATCAATACCACTTAATCAGGCTTGAGATTGTTTTACGTGCCGTAAATCTACGGGAAAACGGTTTTACTTCTCCACTTGTCAAGTGTCTTTCCTTCTAATGGGGGAAGATAAAGTGGATGATATTAAGACTTGTAAGCGGTGTTCTAAGATAAGTGGTTTGAAATGCGTAAACTGTGGAACAATTTCCCATAGCAGTTGTGTTGCTTTGTTTAAAATCTATACAAATTATAAATGAAAACGAGAGACTTATAAACTGCTGTGATAACACAGGAAATTTGGATCTTTGTGCCATTGACGACCCATCTGTGGATAATAAGGATTATAAAACAGAAATAGCCCATTTAAAGTACATTATAAAACAAAAAGACTTGATAATAAATCAACATTGACACCCTAAAGCTTCAAATTCGGCTATTACACACTTTGGATTGTGAAACTCAGCATAAGGAACTTCATACGGAGGCGTCAACGAAACAGAAAGACTCAATTTCTTCACAGGTAAACATGGAACATTTAACGGCTCAACTAGAAGAACCTCGGGAAGTGATTGTGTGTGGTGCAGTTTATAGTGATGTTGTTGCCGTCGGTTTATTCCGACAACATAAGGACAGCTTAGAAGACAACAGGAACGACAATTTTCAGCTTAAGACAAATTTTAAACCTGCACAACAATATGACTCTACAGAATTTAATGATAGTATTAAATTGGTATGCCTTCAGTATTATTTGAGGTAGTCTATACGCCGGAATGCTGGCCTAGTGGTTCTTTTATTAGTAAATTTTACTTTCAAAAGGATTCTTTAAACTATAGGGTTGTCAAAGAAAAAGCGACAACATAAATATTGGTGATATAAAATGTAATAACTCGAAGAATAAAAATAAATTAAAGTTTAAAATACTGTATTGGAATGTACAGAGCATGTTGACTAAAATAAACAGCTTAATTGGCATTGTTAGTGCCTACGATGCCGATATAATTTGTATTGCTGAACATTGACTTTGTGACAAAAAATATTTCTTGTTAAAATTTTCTGGATTTTATTTGGCAAGCTATTTCTGCAGACCAAGTGGTAAACATGGCGGCTCTGCAATATTTATAAAACATGTGCATGAATCCAGCCAATTAACTGACATAAGCAACCTTGTTGTTCAAGACAATCTTGAAGCCTGTTGTAATTTTATCAAAAGTGTTAATCTTTTATGTGTTACCTTCTATAAACCACCTAGTAAGTTAAGAACTTGTTTTAATGATTTTTATCTCGTTTTTATGATTTATTGCAGTTAATATTTAGCCGCAAAATGGGTATTAATAGTGTTATTAGTGGTGATTTTAACATCAATTTTAATACCAAAAGTAATGAGTTAACTGATTTAATTAATATGTTTAAATGTTTTGGGTCACGTTATTTGATTACAAAAACTACTCGACCTGCGTCGGGTACTTGTTTGGACAATGTCTGTAATATCATACACCACGACAAGTGTTCTGCGGAAGTTATTCCTTGTATATTTTCTGACCATGAACCAATATTATTCTCAGCCAATATTGATAACGATGGCAATAATTTACCAAGGAAATTAATAACGTAAGGAACACCAATAATCGTAACGTAACATATTTTGTGTATTTCCTCATGAATACTAACTGGAACTATTTGTACAGTATAGTTAATTGTGCTAATATTTTACATATTTTTAAACAGTTTTTATGAGGCATTTCCCTTTATAACTTTTAGACCCAAACTGTATAACAAATGTAACAATAAAAAGTGGTACAATGCTGAACCCCGAATTTAAAAGCCAAATGTATGATGTTTTTTTATCTTTATGTTTATTTTGGTTTACATGAATATAAAAGCAGATATTTTGAGTTGAAATAGAAGTACCAACTTACCTTAAAGTTGAATAAAATGGACTTTTATTCTGCTTTCATTAAAAACTCTAATAATATATCAAAATCCTCCTGATTTCAGAGCACTTAAATTCTAATTCCAAGTCTGATATTTGCCAAACTAATCTAAATTGTGAAGAATTTAATTCTTTTTTATTGATAAGGTCAATGATATTGTGAACAGTATGCCCATTACTAAGAATCAATGTCCTTTCTAAACAAGTTGCCCAAGCCTAAGGGTAATTTTAATTTTTTAGAACTTAGTGTTGAAGATGTTTACTTTGGTATTGTGAATCTGAATAATAGTACATGCATGGATGTATATGGAATCAATTCAAAAATTCTTAAATTAGCTGCTCCATATATATGTGAGCCATTAACTTATGTTTTTAATGCTTGTCTTAAAGCTGGCTATTTTCCGGATGCTTTTAAATGTTCCAAAGTAATACCAGTATTTAAGAAAGGGAATAAAACCTATGTTAACTATAGTATAATTCCAATAATAGGCAAGGTATTTGAAGCAAATTGTTACTTATTTTGAAACTTACTTACTTTAAGCTTGATGTTTAATAAAATCAATTTGGTTTTAGACAAGACATGAGCACAATAAAGGCCATCACAAACTTTGTGAAACAATGCTATGAAATTATTAACAATTGTAATATTGTATCAAGCTGGCTTTTTGATCTCTCCAGAGCCTTTGAAATAGTCCCACCTAATATTCTCTTAGAGAAACTTAAATTTTGTGGTTTTCAGAATAATAGCATTCAATTTTTAACGTCTGATTTTAGCAATAAGAATCAGGCAACTTATTTTAATAGATGTTTATCTGAGTTTAAATCTGTAAATTATGGAGTTCCACAAGGCTCAATTTTGGGACCTATATTTTTTAATGTTTATATTAACGATATTCCTGCCTCAATCTGTGATGAAAATTTTACTCCCTATCTTTATGCAGATGATTTAGCAATTACTTTCTCTGACAAAGATTAACACATACTAATACCTGAAGTACACACGGTAACATCATTGGTAACAATTGGTGTAATGCCAATAATTTGAGCATAAGCACTGGAAAAATTACTGATATTCAATACAAATTTAGCATTGGTTGTTTTGGAAGCTCATTAAAATTTCTAGTTATTCATATTGATTCTGACTTTGGGTGGTCACGCACATTAATCATATTTTTAAAAAACTCACAACAGGAATTTTTATACTTAGATTCTTACGCTATAGTGCCACTAAGAATGTGCTGATGAAGGGTATTATGCTCATGTTTATTCGCTTGCTAATTATGGGTTCCTTCTTTGGGGGAATCACTCCTTGGCAACGAAAATCTTTTTATTACAAAAAAGGACTATTAGATTAATTTGTGGAGTTCATCCAAAAGAACATTGTAAACCACTTTTTATTGATTTAAATATCTTAACTTTGTCATCAATGTTTGTACTGAACTGTCTCTTATATGTTAAGGAAAATTTTGGCAGTTTTACAGTTTGCTCGAATATTCATAATTATACAACACGAAATTGTCAGAACTTATATATAAACACATTTAAATATACTAAAATTCAAAACAGCTTTATGGTTGTTTCTATTAAACTTTATAATATTTTACCCCAAAGATTAAGAGAGCTCCCTATTTCAATTTTTAAAAGGACCATACGCAGTATTGGTGGCTAATCCATTGTATTCTGTGAATGATTTTTATGATTTAGCTTGGTAACTTTTAATTTATGACGTTGCTATACTGCAATAGTTGTTGGCAATAAACACTATCCATCCATCTACTGAAGGGAGTCATTGTAAGCATTTTTACGCCCTAAAAAATCCATTGCTCTTGTCGGTTTGAACCTGCGATGTTGGGAAGGTATTTTACTTTCAGACCATGAAGAACAACATTGAATATTAGAGGGAGGGTGACTCAAACATTCAGTGACTGATGTGAAACTGACAGAATTAGCCCAAGGCCTTAATTACCCCTTTTCTTTCAAGATATGGGGTTCTTTTATGTGCAAATAAATATATTACCTTTAAAAGGAAATCATTCTAAAGAAATTTATTCCAAAAAATGCATCATCCTTCGCCGAATTTAAACCCGCAACCTTGTACATTAGAGGCTAGCATTGTAACTAATTCATTTGATAACCCAGAGCAAAAGAGAAATTAAAAATCTAAATTATTTAACTGTTCTCACACGTGTTAGTGTCAGAGTGTGCATAAGGAACGCTCGAATAAAGAATAAGTACATAGATTTAGACGAGGAACACGAGATCTAAGAGAAAGAATAAAATCCATGCTGCAGACCCCGAAGACAAAGGAAACACGATTTTACTGCCTTCTAAGGCAGCTGCAACCTGCCCATTTGTCCTTAACCGTTCTATAAATAGCCTTACCGATCCTGCGCTCTAACCGTGGATCCATCAGTGACGCGCATTCTTGTAAAGTCTTGTGTGTGTGATTCTGAGCAGAAGCTAATGAAATAAATTCCCTACAAAACATGTTTTCTAATTCAGTACACATTCTTCCAACGCGGAACATTTTGTAATGTTATACAAATAAATAAATATACAGATAGAGGATTAATTCTAGACATTTTTTTACTTTCTCTACCACGTCTGTACATACAATGCACATACTAGCTAAATAAGGTATTGTGTTCCACCCAAAAATTCGATGTAGAGATGTCACCGAAAATGTATATTTTAAGGTTTCCTGAATAAAAAAAAAAAAATAAAAGCATTTTAGAAAAAAGCCCACCTGTGTGTGCGTGGGTTTTTATAGTGTTTAACGCCCGCATTTACTACTTGTGGCACCGCAGGCGATGACACTGGTAATACATGGAATGAAGATGGAACACCGGTGGAATGCGATGGCGGGGAAAAACGGAGAACCCGAGAAAACCCGCCCCTGCGCCGCTTTGTCTACCACAAATCCCACATACGGTCACTTGGGATCGAACCCGGGGCGGCTAGGTGGTGTGTGTATGTGTGTGAACAGCATTGCTCAAAAACGAAAAGCCTGTTAAATACCAAACGTAGTATTTACGTTAAGTATCTTCCAAGGATGTAACACGAAGATTTTCAACAACAAAAAATGCACCCAATACAAACTACCCTTTACATGGAAAAAAGTTTGAAAATTTTGATTTTATCAAAAATGGTTGTGCGATTTTGATTAAAATACCATATATTAAAGATATTTACAACCCAAAAAAAAAAGTATATCTTGAATTTTCTGGGAATATCCTGTAAAGACCTCTTCATTCTGGATGAATTTTGCTGAATTTTGCATAACTGGTAAATCGTAAGACTATATCTGTCAAAACACACTCTATGTTCTTTATAGTTTGTTTTCGGAGGAAATGTTTCCGAGATATTTCTTGTTATTGCTTTCAATTTTGAAATATTTATGCGTTTCTCAGACAGGAAGTGTTCGTTTTTTCCTCTACATGTACTATATACATAGTGTGTAGAGAAAGTATTGTATTCGAACCAAAAAGTTGAATATTCACCGGAAATATACCTTTTGAGGCCCCCTGAGTCCAAAAAAGCATGTTTAGAAAAAGGTCCGTGTGTGAGCCTGTGGACAGCATAGCTCAAAAACTTAAAGACCGCTGAATACCAAACTTCGCATATTAGTTCAGTATCTTTCAAGAATGCGACACGAAGATTTTCAAGAAAATCCCCCCACCCCAACTACCCTTTACAAGAGAAAAGTATAGATAATTTTAATTTTCTCAAAAATGTCTCTAACGATTTAGATTAAAATCTCTTATATTTAAGGTATTTACATGACAAATAAAATGTATATCTTGAATTTTCTGGGCATACTTTCTGATTCCCTCTTTATAATTTTGCATAACTGATAAACCGTAAGAGAAAGCGGCCCTCAGTAGAGGAATAACCTACGTTTTGCCACAGCGTTACATGAACATGGATGGAAGGTGGCAGCCTTAGTAATGCGGTACAATACAAACTACATCATGTTATGTGACGTTAATATTACTTTCTCTACACGTACTATGTACGTAGTGTATAGAGAAGGCGCTGCACTCCACCCAAAAATTTGATACCGAGATTTCAGTCTCCTGTATCCAAAACAGAGCACTTTTAGAAAAAGATCCGTGTGTGTGGATGTGAATATGTGTGTCCGTGTGTCTGTGAACACGATAACTCAGAAACGAAAAGTCGGTAAAATAGAAAACTTGGGTATTTAAATTTAGCATCTTCCAGGGATGCGACACAAAGATTTTTAGAAAATCTCCCCACCCCAAACTATACTTTACGTGGAAAAAAAAATTTAACATTTGATTTTCTAAAAAATGGTTATAACGATTTTGATTAAAATTCCCTGTATTAAAGATATGGTTATGGCAATTAAAAAGTATATCTTGAATTTTCTGGGAATAGCCTCTAAAGACCACTTTATTCTGAATGAATTTTGCGTAACTTGTAAACCGTAATCGAAAGACAATACACTGTAAATAACGTTAAAACACAAGTTATGTTATATACGTTTTTTTTCGATGAATTGGCCATTTCAGAGATATTCCTTGTTATTTGTTTTAGATTCAAAATACTTCAACTTTTCTCACATGGAAGGTTGTAAATTCCTGGCCCTGTATAGAATCGGATTTCAATCACATGGTAACCAGCATTTAAAATACTTGTATATCGTTTTAGCTTAGTGTATTCCCTTATTTTCCTTCTACTTACAAGGAAGTAAGTAGTTAAGAGAATTTCTGCTAATTTTTATCTGGATTATCATAAAGTAGATAGAAGAATATGCTTTCTAACTATAATTTTTTACAGCGATGTAGAGAAATTCATTTGAATGGAACACGTCAGATTTTTTTTTTTTACTTAAAATTGATAAGTTTGTTGCTGAAGAAGCTTAAGTTATGATATGGGTTAGTAATATTAAGATTTGGAGACGTGTATCATTAGCAGAAGAGGTCTTATTACTTAGTTCCTTATAAGTAGAGGGAAAAAAAGGAATACACTAGGTTAAGCCGACAGATGTTTTAAAATGTGGTTGCTATGGGATTGAAATCCGTTCCTTTGCGTGGCCAGGAGTTGACAGTTCTTGTATGAGAAAAGTTTAAGTATTCTAAAACTGAAACCATTAACAAGAAATATCTCGAAAACGGTTAAATTCAGTATGAAAATGTACGTGACACAAATTGTATATCTTAAGGAGCTCTATATTTTTGTGTAGTAAGTTTTTGTCTATCTCTTACGGTTTATCAGGTATGTAAAATGCATCCAGAATGAAGAGGTCTTCAGAGAATATTCCTGAAAATTGTAGATATACATTTTGCCATGTAAATATCTTTAATAAACGGGAATTTATTCAAAATCACTAGAGGCATTTTTAATAATAAACATATTTTCAAAAAGTTTTACATGAAAAGGGTATCTTAGAGCAGGTGGATTTATATTGAAAATCTTTGTATCATATCCTTGGTAGATACTGAACAAAATACAAGTTTGATTTTTAACGATCTTTTCGTTTTTGAGCTATGCTGTAACCCCCTCCCCACACGCATACACAAACATGGACCTTTTTCTAAAAGTGTTTTTATTTGATTCAGGGGACCTCAAAACATATTTACTGCCAAATCTCTACGTCGTATTTCTGGGTGCAATACAATACAGCTCTAGCTATTATGCACATACATAGTACATGTGTATAAAGTAATAGATGGAGACCGTCATTTGTTTTGTTTTTTTTTATTTAAAGGTGTAGTTAAAGAGTAATTACAATTGTTGTTTTATTATATTATTAATTATTATTAGTATTAACTTATGCATAAAATGTCAATTACATTGTTATAGAACTCTCTGAAATATCTGAAATTTCATTTAGTTCAGAACAAAAATCATATTTGCCAAAAACATGCTGTGTTCCATGAGCATGTCTTTCTCTATCTGTTCAGCAAACCAACTATTCTTACAAAAGATTATTCCTTCATCCACATAATATAAGCGAGATAAACATTGGCAGAAATTGTCTTAGTACTTGATTCCTTGTAAGTGGAAGGGAAATAAGGGCGTATACTAGTATACAGGGTTACTACAAAAGAAATAGACAACTTCAACTGCCTGTAAAACAAAAACTATTAAAGATAGCAACCTAATTATTTTGGAGGTATGTTGAGAAACTCTCAAAGTTTTGTTTGTTACTATTGGTAACACTGTAGTGTTTTGTTTGATGTTGCAGAAGCTGAAATGGCGGAAAATCCTGTGGAAAAGGCATATTGCGTGTTGGAATTTGCTAGAATGCAATCAACAACTGTTGTCCAACGACATTTTAGAATACTTTACCACAAAAATGAAATGATGCGCTCACAAAAACCAGCATCGTCTTCATCATGTCGCAACATGTCGATGCAAAAGTCACGCCGTATGACCTTATCTTCTTCACTCAGAAACTGCAATATCTGTAATCTGTAAGGCATCATGTGCAGTCGCTTCCGCAAGATTTTCCATACAGTTTGCTGTGGAATTTGTAATTGCATGCCTGCCCTAGATGTCGATTTCTGTGGGCTTCTTATGTAGGCAGAACGAACACGTTCAACGTTTTCTTCCGAAACTCTTGGTTTTCCCGAGCTCTTCCCTTTGCACAAACATCCCGCTGTCTCGAATTTTCTATACCAGTCGTAGATTGACTGTCTAGTCGGTGGCGTTTTGTGGCAACGTGTTCTAAAATGTCGTTGGACAACAGTTGCTAATTGCGTTCTAGCAAATTCCAACACGCAATATGCCTTTTCCACAGGATTTTCCGCCATTTCAGCTTCTACAACAACAAACAAAACACTACAGCGTTACCAATAGTAACAAACGAAACTTTGAGAGTTTCTCAACATACCTCCAAAATAATTAGGTTGCTATCTCTAATAGTTTTTGTTTTACAGGCAGTTGAAGTTGTCTATTTCTTTTGTAGTAACCCTGTATAGCGATAGTTAAGTCTTTCTAAAGCTATCGCTATGTGAACAAAGGAAGTTCGTTCGCTTTGCATTGACAGCAGAAAAACAAAACAGAAATGAAACTCCGTTTCAGAAAAACTAACGTAGTTTCAAATTGTAACCTATAACAAGAAATGTCTCAGAAATTTACAAGAAAAATGTATATGATATATAAGTCGTGTGTTTTAAAGAGATCTACATTTTTTGTGTAGTAAATTTTTGTTCTTACAGTTTGAGGCAATATTTATATCTTAACCACAAAATCTGCCGACATATTGTGAGTTTCATGTCATTTTTTAAATATGTGATGTTCAAATGTTTTTGTTCCGTTACATTCCGAAGTTGAAATCGCTGGATGCAAATATTTATTATTCCTTGTGCTTTCGTCGCGTGTAAGTGTTTTAATTTTCTCTATGCGATTTTTTTCCAACAATAAGTATCATAGTTACGTGTTGATTTTCTTGATTGTGAAGCCAGTTATTATAAAAAAAAAAGATGTTTTTTTTTCAGAAGCATGAAAAAGGCCACTTGGAGATCAATAGGCAGAATACGCGTACATTAATGTATTTTCATAGAATTACATGCGCACAAATATTTGCAGCGGGATTGTTGAATAATTTCCGCTCATTTGTATTAAAAATTGTAAACATATCACTCTGAGGAATCATGTTTTCTTGTCGGAACTTGCAAAAGAAGCTAAGAGTCCCGAGAGACGCATTCAACGAAGCACATAATTGTATCGAGAGATTGCAGTTTCATATAAGAATTGTACGAAATAATAGTGAATAAATTGCAATTCTACAAAGAAAATCCTAGTGGTTTACTATTTAAGAAATCGCCAGGTAGTCTGGATCTGTGAAGCCCAACAAGACACTTTTTTAATTAGAAAATGTATTCCTACATACAGAGTGGCACATATTTAACATTAACACAGGTCAAATAAATGATCAAGTGTACAAGTAAAATATCCACAATACCACATAATAAGTTACATGTTCAAACAAAGACAAAATTGAGATCACAGATGTAGTTTGAAGGGAACCTAGTTGCTGTCAGAATATTACATGGCTAAAACAAGGGAAAATTTAAATAACATGCTAGATTAATAATTGTGATGAAATACTAGAAACGTCCAAATTATGCAAATATATCGAGCAAGAGTTGCCCAATACGGTGAATCACTTTGCTCCGCAATGCTGATGACAGACACTGGAATAAAGGTACCACCAGATAATGTGCCCCAAAATATGCCCTAGGGAGGTTCAAAATCCTAAGGATGTCATCCTGCGCATGGGCCCAAGGAGTAGAGGACGGGCAGGAATCGAAGTGATGCACAGCCAAGTATCTGGTCGCCCACAGAGATCACAGTCCGGCGTAGACTTCATACCAATATGGAACAGCCGTTCGTTGGTGAGGATGGTGTTGGTCACTTCTTGATACCATTTGCTGCGTTGTAGAGTGGTGAGAACTGGGTGGTGCAAATTGCGCCACACTTGGCGCCAGTTATACAGTGGGGCTTGCAGCATCGTCATTCGAGTCGGAAATCGGTCCAAAAAAGCAGTATAAATAGCGCGGGTCGTTGGCGGTCCATATAGAATGGTGGGACAATAAACAGCCAGTTCCAGGAGCTTCTTCAATTGCGGTGCCTGCAGTGACAGGCGTCGAAGATCTGGTGGATTCTGTATCCCATGTGTCGGTAACATTGATATGAGAAAGGCACCACTATAGGGATTGCCCAGGTGTGCCCAATTGGATTTCAAGAACAGGGTCTGCCTTTAACTGCGGATCAATGGCATTGAGACCACCAGCAAAGAGAGGAAGTACTAATTGCTGCCTGGATACCCGTAATACCCTTCCAAATAACCAATTTGTGCAGGATTTCAGTTTAGCTCCAAACATGTCAGGAAGAGATAAGACCTGATTAAGATACCAAGAACGTGACAACGCATAGGTGTTCACAAAGTGGATGCGTTGAATTAGATCCAGGGAATGGTATCGCTCCCCGCGTAAAAGATTGCGGATATTACACACGATACGATTCCAATAGTGCTGAATAGTGGCAGGAATAGTAGACAGGAATGTCAAACCCAATATTTTGATAGAAGCGGACAACGGTAGCCAGGTGGGTGTATCCGGTGACGTGGGACCAGGTTTTCGTCTTATGAAGGTTAACAACTACTCCAGAAGTCTGACAATACTCAAGGACTATACGAACATCTTGTAACAGAAGTAGCTTAGAAACAACAATACACGTCATCGGCAAAGGCACGTATCACGGCCCTAGGGTCAGTGAGAAGACGTTGCTACAAGCGACGTAGAAGAGGCTCAATGGAGAGCACAAAGAGACGCATTGCCAAAGGCACGTATCACGGCCCTAGGGTCAGTGAGAAGACGTTGCTACAAGCGACGTAGAAGAGGCTCAATGGAGAGCACAAAGAGACGCATTGCCAAAGGCACGTATCACGGCCCTAGGGTCAGTGAGAAGACGTTGCTACAAGCGACGTAGAAGAGGCTCAATGGAGAGCACAAAGAGACGCATTGCCAAAGGCACGTATCACGGCCCTAGGGTCAGTGAGAAGACGTTGCTACAAGCGACGTAGAAGAGGCTCAATGGAGAGCACAAAGAGACGCATTGCCAAAGGCACGTATCACGGCCCTAGGGTCAGTGAGAAGACGTTGCTACAAGCGACGTAGAAGAGGCTCAATGGAGAGCACAAAGAGACGCATTGCCAAAGGACAACCCTGCCTCACAGATGTCCGAATGGGGAACGTATATATATTTCCGGTGAATATCGGTATCGAAGTTTTGGGTGGAATACAATAACTCCTCTATACACCAATTAGCTTGAGACTGTAGAATATTTCCGAAACTAAGCGTTGTAGAAAGAAACGTCTTGAATGAAAGTTACCTGATAAAATTGGTCATTCTGTTTTAATTGGAGAAGATTTAGATGGTAATTTGAGGGTCGAGGTACGTTTTTAAATGAGAACCAACATTTTCTATTTTGTTTCCTTATTCCTCATCAAAAAATAAATAACTTTTGTTTAAACCATTTGCTTGTACAGGGTTCTTTTACTGAAGTACACAATTAAACATTGATGAAAGGCAGATCACAGAGTATCATCACTACACGGGTATTATACAGTATTATTTCATAATCATCGTACCTTAATGTAATAAATGCTCAAAATTATACCCTTCTACCTCAATGCATTTTCCAAATCTGTGAGTAAACGATTGTTGTGTCCGTAAAAGCATGTCTCTTCCAATACTGGCACAAGCATTTCGTATACGCGCCTGCTCCAGACAACATTGTAACATGGCATTTATTTTCCCCCATTATATCAAGCAAATTTTATTCAACGCTTAGTATTTTGAAATATTCTATAGTCTCAAGTTAAATGGTTCCACCCTGAATACATATTCCGTGTAGAGAAAGTAAAATTGACGCAAGTAACGCTTTTAAATACGGAAAGAAACAAATATTTCAGCAATAAATTCAAAGCATATATTTGTCCTAAACCTAGGATTTTCAGTTGATTGTCCCCTTAAAAGGAACACAGTGATAGCTAAAGCGACAAATGCTCTGTGAGGATACTCACCACGGATTTGCGATCTGGCTGACGTCGGCTCTCTCTGTGGGAATACTCGTATTCGTCATCCTTCTTGGCTTCACTGGTTGTTGAATCTGCAACATTGCAACCTATTAACAGTGGGCATATCTACATTAATTTTATAAATTTTATGTGAAAAATCTGGAGTTCCATCCACATGACTTTCTCTACATCTCTGTAACAAATAAACTTATTCTTGTATCCACTTCATACTAATCGAGATAAACACCAGCAGAAACGGTCTTATTATTTAATGTCTTATAAGTAGAACGGAAATAAGGGAATACACTGGGCTAAACCGGCAGTCACATGTTGTAAAATGTAGTTGCTAATGGATTGAAATCCGTTTCTTTGAGCGGCCAGAAGTTGACAATTTCCTTATGAGAAGAGTCTAAGTATTTTAAAACTGAAACCAATAACAAGAAATATCTTGAAAACGGGTCAATAAGATAAATGGTTTGTTTTAACGTGACCTACATTTTATGTGTAGTAAGATACTGTATATCTCTTATGGTTTACCAATTATACAAAATTCCTTCGGAAT
The DNA here is from genome assembly GCA_030762935.1 of Hymenopus coronatus. NCBI lineage: Eukaryota > Metazoa > Arthropoda > Insecta > Mantodea > Hymenopodidae > Hymenopus > Hymenopus coronatus. Next base: position 36,029,836 of record CM060895.1, read on the forward strand.
GAAGAGGGATATAGACCCTATTCCCAGGAAATTCAAGATATACATGTATACATTTGTATCTAGATGGCTTTAATATACAGTATTTTAATCAAAATCGTTAGTCATTTTTGAGAAAATAAAAGTTTCTGAATTTTTTCCAGAATAACTTCTTGAAGGTCTTGTGTTGTACCCTTGGAAGATGCTGAACTTTAACATCAAGTTTGGTATTTAACAGATTGTTCGTTTTTTATTTTATGTTGCATAGAGACCTGGACACACACTGACGTTTTTCTAAAAATGCTTTACAGAGACCCTAAACTCTGTATTTCCAGTGAAATCTCTGTATCGAACTTTTGGGTGGAATACCTTCTGTTACTATGTACTACGTACGTTTTAGAGAAAGTAAAAGCAGGCATCAGTTCGAACATTGAATGTCATACCGGTATCTTGTCGCAGTAACTCAGTGGTCAAAACAACCATACGGAGAGTGGGAGAACGGATTTCAAATTTCAGCTGTGGCATAGAATTTTTAGTTCTAACAGTAAAATTCATAGCCTTGGTACGTAAAAGAATGGTGTGTTATTTATGGACGCTCTTTATCTACTGTGGTTCTCAGCGTTCCATTCTAAATTGGGCGTTGAGACAGTACATGTCTTGTCACTGGGCAAAGAGTTATTCAAAAGGGAAAGATAAATCATAGCTAAAAATATAAATTATATGAAGAAGGGAAATATAAATGTACATTGAAAATTGGCAAGGAAAGAAAGATTTCAAACACGTCTAAGTATCCGAGTTGTCACGAATTGGTAGCACTGTATACCGTTAGGGGTAGGGATAGTTACACTGCCCGAGGGAACATAACGGGAAGGAAATAAACAATGCTACCGCCGGTCAGGCGACACTATTTGGGACACTCGGCTTAGAACATCGACAGAGCAAAGATGTGAAATGTAGGGTCCGGGGTGGAGCCGACCAGGCTACCTTTAGTTGTGAGCGAAATAATTATTTTAATACTGACCAGAATACAGAATAAATCACGGCATTAAAAGTAATAAGTAATAATAATTACGGTCGCGTCAAGCATAGTTTGCAGTACAAAAATTAAGAGGAATGCGTGTGTGTTCGACGGAGGAAAACGGTCGAACTAATTGAATAAAGCACTTGTGTCGTACCACACCTGAAAGGATTTCCATGCTAGTAAAATCTGAGCTAGGGCACCCACAAATTCACACCATTCCTACTACCCAAAACCCGCACTCGGAACACGAACCCGTTACCACGTTACCGCCCCAGTGTGAAAGACTGCTTAGTTTTGCTCAGAGGCCTCTCTATCAGGCTTGACGTTCTTTTATGTGCCGTAAATCTACGACACAGTACAACGGCTTCACTTCCCTTCCGAAGGAAGCCATGCTAAGGATTTTTACACCCGAAAAAATCCATCGGTTTGAACCCGTGACCTTGGGTATATGAAGTTACACCACGGAGGGCGTAAATATAACATTTCCAATAATCGTTGGCATAACTAGGTGAATATCACTAAGTACTTACGATGCGTAAGTTGCTATTAAGGTGTTTTCTGAAGTTAGTTGCGGGTAAAAAACAAGAATGAGTTGGAGGATTAAATATCATACCGGCATGTTGTCTCATTAGATCAACGGTTAGAGCAACCGTGCGGAGAACTAAAGTACCATCTGTGGTATTGAACTTTTAAGCTGGTTCTAACAGTATATATAGTGTATTTGTGTCTGTATAGGATAATCTCAAAAATCACTTACCCGATATAGATAATTTGTTCACTTTTGTAAAGTTTAATTCTCTCTAATGGATATGGTTTCTAAAACACCTAAATTCATTTCATAAGTTATCATCATTATTTAACAATTATTAATAATAGTATTTATAATTATATATTATTATTTTGGTGGAGTTATTATAATTTTGGATGGAATACAATACATTCTCTATCCACTATGTACATTGTACATACGGGGCTAGAGAAAGTAAAAATAATTACTTAGGCTTTTACGGCCTCACAAAATAACAAAGCAACATGAGTTCACATATTATTCTGACATTGGTCAAGGAGTAACAACACAGTCAAATAAATAATTACATTTTGTTTGCAAAAATACTACAGCGCTGTAACCGCATGGTTGAAAAATAAACATTTGGAACTACACAATATTAGGCTCTAATAAGGGCAACAGCATCAAACCAGGCTAAAAGCTACAAATACTATTTCTTCTTCATCTTATTTATTTTACATAAGTAATTACTGTGTTTTCATATAAAATAACATAAAAGGATTCAGTATAACTGCAAGATTTTTAATAATAATTTATTGTGGAGATGTAGAGAAAGGCATGTGAATGGAACACTTCAGATTTTTCGTTAAGTAAGTTTTGTCTATCTTTTACGGTTTAACAGTTAAGCAAAATTCGGCAAAATTCATCCAGAATAAAGAGGTCATCAGAGGCTATTCGCAGAAAAGTCAATATATACAGTTTATTTGGGATGTAAATACCTTAATTATACGTAATTCTAATTAAATCCTAGAGCCATTTTTGACAAAAACAAAATTTTCGAAAAATTTTCCAGTAAAGGGTAGTTAGGGGTGGGGGAGTTTCTTGAAAAATCTTCAAACCTAAATACCAAGTTTGGTATTTAACGGTCTTTTCAACTTTGAGCTATGCTGTCCACACATACACCTACGGATCTTTTTCTAAAAACGCTTTTTTCGGACTCGGGGGACCCTAAAACATATATTTCCGGTGAAATCTCGGTATGGAATTTTTGGGTGCAATACAATACCTTCTCTACATAGTACTGTAGAGAAAGTAAAAACTATCGCTATTAAATCCTACAGTTCGACGAGAAAGCATCAGCAGTTGTTTCCAAAGCAAAGCCCCCGATGAAACAATGGAAGTTAAGGGAGGCTATAAAAGTAAAGCAATAAAAGAAAAACTAAATAATGTAAAAATAAGGTATAACAATCTTACCAAAAGAACTATGAAGGCCTTGGTGCATTCTGGTAATTTTGATCCTTAGTTACTACGGGAATCTGGAAAAAAGCAAGTGAGAGTGTATAACGAAGTTGACTTAGCCAGAACCACAATGTATGTACACAGTTGAAGCGGAGAAAATAGTCACTGACATTGACCATTTTAGGCTTCTCTACATTTTCTGTGACGCACACATTTACTGACTTGCTGTTTCTAAAGTGCCAGCTGGAATACCTGGTGAAGCAGAATGCCTTTTTAAAATGATGCAGATTTGAAATTTGACCATAAAGATTGAAAAATTAAAAAATTATTTTCTTCATAATAAAATTATATGAACTTATAATAAACTTTAAGAAAAGATATTCTTTTACCACTTGGCGCATTTTAAGTATCAATTAATTGAGGCTATAAATCTCTAGACGCATGCTTATTAATAGTTAAATTTTTTCCAAAATTTTCCATATTCAAAATGTTCCACATGATGCAATTTTTCACTAATTTGTTTCAAAATTTTAATACTGACTCTCAAAAGTACATTAAAGAAAATAGTCATATAGTTTTTCGAAATGTTCCAATTTTCATAAATAAACTATTAAAGCTTGAAAAATCAAAGATTTTAGAGAGTACTTTTGTATACTAATTAGGGCGAATATAAACAAATATAATTTTTCTGAACTTTTAGTTAATTCATTAGCTGTAAAATTGGATTATGTTATGTAAATATATGCGTAAGCTTTCACGGCCGGTGACTATAGTTTTAAAATTTAAAATTTTCGGGCTAATTTGCCGTGGTCTGTAGGTTAAAATATGTTTAGTTAAAATATTTCTACCTAACGTTTCGTCCCTGTCTGTGAGGGACATCTTCAGAGGCAATGTGCTCACGTCACTAACCCAGAAAGAATTACTTGGTAATTCTATTTTATTTGGTAATTCTTCCGAACATATTTTAACCTACAGACCACGGCAAAATAGCCCGAAAAGTTTAAATTTTAAAATTATGTAAATATGTGTTCCATTTACATGACTATCTCTACACTTCTGTAGAAAAGTAATGTTTTATTATTCTTCTAGTATATGTGGTATTTAAACATTGGTGCTTCCGAAATTTACTATTTGAGCGCTAACTATGAATAATATGAGCCATTTGAATGCTACCTGTCCCATAACTAGTGAAACAATGGACATTGCAAGAAACCAAAGCAAACAAAGTGATATATTTCAACATAGATTGCGTCTTCTATTGAACCTAAAAACTATGAAAATAGAGCAAAATGAAATAAAAATGAAAAAATACCTAGAGATTTAAAGGCTGTTTAAGTGGTGTTAACCTAGTACACAAAAATGTCTAAGAGGAATACAGGTTAATTGGAAGAAAATAGAAATATGTATAATGATCAGATATCTTTTAATGTCCTTTTGTTTTCTTTTGTTCAGTTTTTAAGATGTTGTTTTCAAACTTTCGAAAATTTTGTTCAGGGGCTATCCCCTTGATTTTGCTGTAAATTCTATGGAGAAGACAAAAAATACGCTATTCTCGAGGATTTCGTCATGAAAATAGGTTGGTAGTACGGTTGCGCGTGCGCAGGAGTTGAAAAATGGACTATTTTGCTTACATTTTGGGGTTAATTTTCTATATAACAAAGTGTCTCAATTAGAGCGAGTGGGTGAGCTACAGAATTTCAAATTTATCACATCTACTTTCAAATGTCATTTTTATATGGATATTCATTACTCAGGATAGTATTTTCAATCGAGAAGTCTTAAAATAGGATTTCAAATAATGTACCTATCTACTACAATATATAACAGGTTAAGTTATATATGTAATTTACACCAGCTAATATCACACATTTAAGAAATGAAATTCATTTTATTATTCCTTGCGAGGCGTCTGGGAGTCAGGTGCTATAATACTTCTGTAATTCATTACATTTAGAGCTGCAAGGAAAGGATAGTTGGTAATGAAACGCAGTTAAGACTTGATCAGCCACTGCGGGGAGTCTAGAAGCCATGAGGTTATACTATATTTTAATGCATTAATTTAAAGGTGCAAGGAAAGGATATATTTTTGTAGTGAAAAGAAATAAATCGCATGTTCTATTAAACTTAAAAGATAAAAATAGACCAGGGGCTCAGCGCCAGAGGGAGCTATCCCGCAAATAGCTAAATTTGAGAAAAAAGGAGCTTTATTAGAGTTGTTGATTTGGTGAAAAATGTAATATTAAGGTACATCTTTTTTAAATCCAGTATTTGATCCACATTTTAAAATGGCCTAGAAAATACAAAAAAGTGATATTTAACCGCTTTTTTTTTTATTTATTTAGCACTGCAAACCGTATTATTTACTAAAAATTTACTTATGCAGAGAGAGAAACTAAACATAATATTATTCATATTCCTCAGCATTGTTTCTTTTTCGTTTAGCAACAACTTTTTTCCATATGGTTTGCTTGCATATTCGTTTCTTTCCTTCACTAGCTATACTATTTACCTCCATTTTGAAAAACAGAATAATCTGCAGCATAGTATAATGCCTAAAATTTCAACTATGTACACAACATTCTTAATGTTTAATAATAATCTTACATGTTATTCTGTTTCACGTATTAAGGCCTAAAATCATTATTTCTTGGCCTATAGTTTAAACAATAAATAATACTATTAAAATAGTAAAAGTTCTGTAAGTTTGGTGGCATTGTTCTTTAAATAGCAGGCAACTTCATAGTGGGATATCCTCATCTGGCACAAACTTTGTCACTTTGGAAAATGACTCAGTTTCTGTAAGTTACTGTAGATGGCACTCTAAAACAGTTAATATTACCAAGATTTCTACAGACATGACAGACGGCAGAAGCTGTCTAAAAACAAAAAAATCTCATTTTTTCACAATGTGTGGGATAGCTCCCTCTGGCACTGAGCCCCTCAATTAATTAAACTTTTTAGTATCACATGATGAGTAACGTGTATAAATAGTACATAGATAAATTTAAAGGTAGTTTTAGTGCTATTACCACTGCAATAAAAATTAGGACTTTCTTCCTTTGGCGAACCAGATTTGTTAGTAAATTATTCTGTCTTTAGGAGCGCCTATGTAGTTGTTTACATAGTTTTCGTTGTTTACGTCACTAAGTTTCATTATGGTAGTGGCTGCTAACATTAATACAAAAAAACATCTTAACTTCTGCCAAATGTCTGTCACACCACCCAGTAACCCAGCTATTCAAAAGAAACTGCTGCTTTAATAAGTTTAATCAGTTTATTAGTAATATTTTTGAAACATTGTGATGTAATTATTGTTTATATATTTACTTATCTAATAATTTATATGTGACCTGAATATTTGTTATGAACTAAAGCCCTAGCATGATTTTGTGGACTAAAGCTTTTGGAGAATAAATAAATAATAATACAAAAAATACAGCGAGATGAAAAACTGTCGTCTATACTGCATGTAGGGACTTTGGGGCTATTCTTCATTTTAAGCACATAAAAAGATATGCAGTTTTATAGCAATTCTGTGGGTTACGGTTGCGCGGTTTACCTCAAGAACTACTTATAGAAGTTCTCCAGTGTTTCTTTTAATTTGGATTTTTTTAAATTGATTTTCGTGCTTTTCCTTTTTTAAATTTTTTACTGTTTTCATTAAAATATGCGAGCGAAGCGAGCATGCACTGTGTTAGCGCTAGTTTTGTGTGTGTGTGTGTAAATAAACTAATTTTCGGTCATTAGCCTTTATAGTAACTTCCAGTGGTTTCACCAAGTCTGGGAATCAAAGCAGCATACTCTCTATTACGTTAGGTTTACGTTATTATGTAAATTTACTTTTTATTTGTTTATTTCTATTTATGTATTTATGTATTTATTTTCATGTTTTAATATTTGCCAAAACATACTAGCGAAGCGAGCATGATTTCTGTTAATTCATTGGAGTGAGTGTGTAAATAAAACTAATTTTCGTGTAATTTACTTTTAATAATTTCTAGCGTTTTCAGCTAAGTATACGATCGGAGCGCACACACGCCCACTTGCTCTAGATTAATATGTGTAAATAATTGTGTGGCAATAATTGGACCAATCCACCACCTTGTAGGAAGAGCATTTCAATTAATTTTTATCACTATTGTGGTTCCACACCATATGTTATTTTTTATCAGAAAAGTATTCTATGGTATTATGTTGTTGTGAATCAAATCAATAATTTTAAATAAAATAGTAACACATGCTTATTGGAAAATAAGATTGGCGGATTTCGTAAAAATAAAATAGGTTGGCAGTAAAGTTGTGCGTGTTTATAAATTACAAATTGGAGTGTGTTGTTTACATTTTGCGACGACTTTTGTATATAAGAAAATTAGTGCGGGTGAGTGGGCCACAGCATGTTAAAGTGATCACATCTACAAGATGCACGTTCCATGTGAATACTCATTACTCAGGTTAGTACTTTCAAAAGTTTCAATCTGGAGGTCCTGCGGAAGCTTTACAAAAGAATATAATGAAATTGCTTTGTTCGGAAAGGAAGCAATAGTGAGTGTTTTGAGCTGATTGCAAACCTATCTACGAATATAAACCTATCAGTTTATTTAACGACTATTTAAGTAAATAAAAAAATGACTGCAGACAACAGTTATAGCTTAAAATAATAACACAGCTTTCAATTGTGAAACATAACCTATGTATTCCACATCGTATAAAAGCTTCAAACCACACCACTTTAGAGTGAAATCATGGAGCTATAATTACCTAAGTTGTAACTATCCAACATTATGCATTATGTAGAAAATGCGACGTTATGTGTAGAAACACCATAGAAATTTTGATGAGCCGAAATTTTGAACACTGTATTAAATTTTGGAACGTCGTAAATACTTCATGCTTCGTTTCCATGACAGCTCATGTTTGAGGTTTTCGTGTTTTTGAGAGGGAATGATAATCAATGCATGGAGTAATAAGAACGCTTAGGTTAAGAGACATAAAAACCTAAAGTAGCCAAATTTAAAAGTTCTTGGTTTTGATGTGTTGACTATTTAGTGTTTATATTATAATTTTAGAGATAATGTTATATAATTAAGGCACGCTATTTAAAATAGAATATTAATATAAAAGCATTGTAAAATGAAACTAGGACTGCTTTAGAAGTATCTACTTATACGCGAAAAAGGTAAAAAGTTGCCAAAATTCATAAATGTAGATTTTATTATTATATATTATTATTTATTAATTATTATTAAACAGTATAAATATCCTACTTTAATTCTATGAAAGTATTATAATAATCCGGCCTTATAAAATGTGTCATATAATTTAAATTTGTCTGTAAATATATCCTCCAAAATATTGTAGTGAATTAATGTATAAATTGATCTTTCGCACACGGCGCGTAGAGGACAAGGTTGGAAAGGTAGAATCATACTGAAAAATGCAAATCCATAGCCGGGATTTGAACCACGTATCTTCTGATTGGTCTAAACACTTGGAGAGCATACCGTCATGTTAATAAATTCCACAACTGAGTCTGATTTGCCATGTTTGACGTTAATATCCCCATTTTCATAACTGATACTCCAATCAACATTTTAAGTTAATTCATTGTTTTGAACAATCTGGCCGCGCCGTGGCCGAGTGGTCAGACCACTCGCCACTCACCGGCCCGGGTTCGATCCCAAGCGAGCGCATGAGTTTGTGGGGACAAAGCGGCAGGGGCAAGTTCTCCGGTTTCCCCCGCCATCACATTCCACCGGAGCTCCATCTTCATTCCATGTATCATCAATGTCATCGCCTGCGGTGCCGTAGAAGTAAAAGTAGGCGTTAAACACTATAAAAAATCAACAATCTGATGTGTTCCATTCACATGGCTTTCTTTACCTATTTTGCAACAACTATTGTTACAAACTTTATTCCTGCATCTGCTTCATGCTAATCGAGATAAACATCAGCAACAATGGTTTTATTCATGGTAGAAGGGAAAATACTAGATAGCATCTTTTAAAAGCTGGTCCGTATGTGATGCAATTGAAATTCCCTTCTCTTTGGATAACCAGCATGAGAAAAGTAAATAACGTCTTTTACTTTTGAGAAACTTCTAAGTATTGGAAGTTTTAAAACCAATAATAAGGAATACATATAAATGAGTGTGTGGGGGGGGGGCTAAGGCGATGGACTCTTTTCGGGCGTAAATTCCTTAGCATGGCCAAGGGAAGTCATAAAAGGTCCCATGTCATAAAAGAACCTCAAGCCTGATAAAGATGCGTCTGAGCAAATTCAAACATTCTTTCACGTTTACTATATAAACGGTACGCTGAGAACCGCAGCCGTTAAATAGGGTCCATAAATAAAACTCAGCTCCATTCAAATAAGTCAACAGCCACCAATGGTTTTAGATCTACGGGCATTTTCCTCTTAGATGAAAATATCTTATAATCACACTTTATGCAACTAGAAGAGAACATTTGAGATAATTTTATATCAGCAGTCTCTCCCTGTCAATGAACCAAGCACATCCACCCTCATCGTTCAGCTACCCGTACAACACAGATATAAAAAGAATGGATAGGAAATGACCTATCCTTATGCATTGTGGTTGGTGAAGCACGTTTTTGTCAAGCCGCCATATTTTAGTTATTTACATGTGAGATGTGTACACATGCTTTTGTGGGTTAAATGCGCAGCTAAAATACGATTTTGTGGTGCTGAATATCAATTAAGCAGTACTTCTGGACTGAAGGTTTTAAACCAGTACAATGATGAATACCTGTTGGTGTTTGGTTGCGGTTTCTCGTATAGCAGAAGAAAAAACATGGAAAAGGAAATGTTTCAATACATAAGTTAGGGTACTTAATTAAGCGATTTTGTGGTGTTAAATATTCAATTAAACATTAAATTTAGAGTGTACGTTTTAAACCAGTGTAATGTGGTCAATACGTGTGTGACGTTTGGTTGTAGTTTCTCAATAGCATAAGCAAAAACAAGGAAAGGTAAATTCGCAGAAAAAATTGACAACCTAGTCCGGTTTATAAGAAACCTTTTGCAAATTCGCCTATTTAGTAGTTATAGGGAGAAATAATTGCTCAAATTATATGCTTATGATACCAGAGCTGTGAGGATAGGGGGCGCGTTCCTCGGACTGGGAATGCAATACATAGAGTCCACAGTGAAAGGCATTATAATATTTCCGATAATGTATTATACCAGTCATTCTGTTTTTGCTGTGCACTTAAAAATAATTCCAAAGGATTGTGTTTGTTTACGTACATGCATCCTATATATGACTGCCTCATACATATATTCACTTTTTAGAGTGGTATTAGACCAAGAAATTGGAACAAAATTAAATTATGACCTTGCCGCGATATTTACTGCAATAATACCAATTTATCAATAATAATTTCTGACAGGCGAAAAATGTGATTGTATTAAATTGTGCAACCAGAGATCTTCCCTTTCATTGTCCTTTGTTCTTTACTTCAAAAGATTGGAAAAACAATTAATGTAACAGATTATGGTGATTATGGTAGTGTTTATAACTACAAGATGGCGGCTGGACACAAAACGTGCTTCAGCAGAACGCTAGCATTTCCGCCATGTGCCTTACAAGTACATTACTATGGAGTCACAACAGAAGACGCAGGATAAGGAAAAAGCTTCACGAAAAATAACTGGCTGTGAAAACAGAAGACGGAAAAAAAAATTGGCTTCAGCTTCGATTAAGTATATGTTCGTCATGAAAAGTGACGACAATGAAGAAGCGAAATGCAGCGTGTAAAAAATCTGATGTGTTCCATTCACATAAGTTTCTCTACATTTCAGTACCAAATTATTGTTATAAAGCTTATTCTCTCGTCTACTTCATGCTAATCGACAAGCAAAGATGGTCTTATTACTTGCTTCCTTATAAGTAGAAGGGCTAAAGCCGGTTACCATGTGGTTGAGATCCGTTTCTATGCAGGGCCAGGAGTTTACAAATTCCTGTGTGAAAAAAGTTGTAAGGATTTTAAATCTGAAATAAATAACAGGGAATGTCTCAGAAATGGTCAGTTCCACGAGAGAAATAAAGACGTATATGTCAAATTGTGTATTTTAACGAGATCTATGTTTGGTGTAATAAGTTTTTGTCTATTACTTCCGGTCTACCAGTTACGCAAAATTCAGAAAAATTAACCCAGAATAAAGAGGTCTTCAGAGGCTATTCAGCAAATTTAAGGTACACAATTTATTTGCCATTTAAATATCTTTAATATAAGGCATTTTAATAAAAATTTTCGAAAATTTTCCATTTAAAGGGTAGCTTGGGGTAGAGAGATTTTTATAAAAATCTTCGTGTCGAATCCCTGGAAGATACTAAACGTTTACTTTCTTTAGCACGTATTCACCGGAAATGTTTTGAGATCCCTTAAATTAAAAATGGAAAAAATCCATCACTGAGTGTGTATGTGGTGTGTGTCGAAATTATTGCTGTAACGATTTTGATTAAAATACCATAAGTTTAAGATATTTCCATGACTAATTTTCGGGGAGTAGCGTCTGAAGACTTCATTTTGGATGATCTTTGTATAACCGGCAAACCGTAACAGAAGAAAATGTAGATCTCATTAAAACACAGTTTATCATTATTGTTTTTGTTTTTTTTTAAGTTTAAAGCACTGAAACTTCTCAAACAGAAATTCGTCATTTTTTTCATATCTCTTTTGATTTCCTCCTAGCATTCAAAACAGAATCGAATTTAATAGCAATATCCTTAGGCATGTGCCACAAGAATAGCCTGATTCCTTGCTCAATCGACCCAACGATTTCCTTGGAGAGTTCGCTGGCCTTCCTCGAACATTGGTAACCGTCTCAGCACTCAATGGTGGTCTATGTTTTCCACTCTCACTAACGAGCATACCAGTTATCTCCAGCTTTCTTGCTAGCAATAAAATTGTTGCCTTTGTCGGAACATCCTGTATATTAAATTCTCTTCGAAATTCCCCTTTGTGTTGCCACCACTATGTTTTCACAATGAAAACACGTTTTCGAAGCGAGTACTGCATTTTACTGTTATGACTGCAAGCTAAAGACTGTCCAAAATGCCATGGAAATGCTCGTAAATTCCATTGAAATCATCAGTATAGTCAACAGATGGCATTGATCAATTGTTGCCATGATCATTGTCGATTCTCCCTCAGCCACTGAGATCATTCAAACAAATTTCACATTTCTACGAGCTTTCAGAGAGAAATTATGGCCTATTAAAATGGCTCAGGTTTATATGTACCGCACTGTATTTATATTTAAGTGACAATATGGATGTAGAGAGATTTGAATTGAGTATATAATCATAGAAAGTGTTCATACTCTTCATAATGTATTTGCTTATTATTCATCCAATATTAACTTAAATGATTGAGAAAAATATGTAGCTAGATTAGGGTATATAGAATTAAATGAATAATTACTTATCCAAAACATTTATTTTTTACTTGTTTTATTGTTCAACAGATTGTCTTTATCTTAATATTCATATATTTTTTCCAAAATTTTATGGTCCATTGTAAATGTGTGCATGTTTATAATTGGGTTAAAATTTCAGGTGTTTGCAGGGAATTGTTTGTTTCTTTAAATTGTGCCTTTAAAAGATGGAGTAAGATTTGTATTTTTGGGTTATGTTATGAAACAAATTTTGTGCGTAACGACTTATAATACTCGATTTTATTTTTCCGGGTTCAATGGACACTGAACTGTACTTCTGGTGAAATCCTATTCTAAGATTTTGAATTGGATGCAAGGATCCCTCACTTTTTATGTGTATCTAATCAGAAAGAAATAAAGTAATAAAACCTGTAAATGCAAAAACTGTATTAAATCAAAAGATTGAAATACATGTTATAAATCTATGAAGCCGAGGATAAAACAAGCATTCATAAACATGCTCATATCAGCCTTTTTATATACTTAAACTATATTAAACAAAAGTATAAAAAATATTTTAAATCAGAGTAACATGTCTTTGGAAATACTTGCAGAGTTCATTGCTCCCAACAGGTCACATAAAAAGTTTATTTAATCACTTATCTGAACACAAAAAAGTTAAACTGATCTGACCGTTGGAATTGCTGCACTATTGTTTCATCAAAATAAATGTATTATAAACTTCAAAAGATAAGAGAATAAATGCTTAGAAAGGAACAATTTCAAGTTTCAAAATATGGCACTCCACTTGCATCAAAGTCAGTTTTAGTTGATTTTAATCATTCTTAGGCAAACCACTACTGTTACTCCGAAAACTTAAGACTACTGAATGTAAAATAAGATGCTTAAATGAGTAGAATATTTTACAAAAGTCTACTGAAAGGGCCTTACTCTTAAAATACTTCTTCAAAATTCTTTAGCAACACTCTCATTTTCTATGTGAGCTATTGTATTTATTGCCATATCACATTAAAAAAACTTGGTTTTGTTTTAGGAATAAAAATACATCATGATTTTTTTTTTAATAAAGTGTAGTCTTCTCCAGTTAGGTGGTGTAGGAGTAACAGCTGCGGAACAAGCTTACTTCCTGAAGTATATTATTTTGCTCTTGACTTTCTTTTGCGTGTAGGCTTCTTGGGTGTAACTTCAGGCTTAACTTTAGGTATGGCTCCCGAATGTTCATTCTTCTTAGTTTCTTCTTTCTTCTGTTGAACAATGGCCTGCAGCAGGATAGTGGTTCTCAGTCGTTTCCTCTTGTCCAGATATTTTTGTAGCATATCTTTTCCAATAATCAGGCAATTTTTTGACTTGAAGATATCACTCTCCAAATCTATAAATCGGTGCACCTCATTCTGCATTGTGAAAGTTGCTTTTTGATCTGCACCAATAAGGGAAATTTCATAAACATAGGTGTGAGAAGATAGAGGTCCCACATGCTTCACATAGCCATAGAAATTTTCTACAGAGTAGACAAAGGAGCAAAAGAACACAGAGCCTGATGACATCAGAAGTTGGTCCCAGCAGCTTCTGGGTCTCACGTCCAGAAGGGTGTTCACAAGCGGTTGTCCAGTTGGAGGGTCACTGAAGACATTATCATGTGTGATTACGAAGTGAGCCAACAACTCATCTAGGAGACCTTTGAAGGAGCATGTCAGGGGACATGTGAACTGACCAAATTGACATTCTGAGTGGTGAACGTCAAGTTCATCCATTGGATACACTCCATTGCAGCCTGGGTATTTGCAGGGATAAGAGAGATCTCTGGCCATCTTCTCCAGAGCCCGGTTTCTCATAATAATGGGCAAAGAACAAAGAGGACATTTTTTGAGTTTGGAGTTGCATATGCCACAAATATTATGACTGTTCTCACATTGGTAAATATCAGCATTCATGTATTCCATACAGACAGGACACTCCATTTCCCTCAAAATTCTCTTCATCCTATCTTTGTTTGACATCTCTGCACAATACTTCCTGAAAATAAAAATAAAAAAACATTCAATTAGAACTGAAACAAGTACAATACAAAGTATTATTATCTGTTAGACACATATCTTTCACACACAGACAAAGTACTTTAAAAGCACTCTCTACAGACCAGGTAAAATAAAGCTGTTTGGGGGAAGTCTAAATGTCCTGATTACCCTTCATGCCACAATACACTCAAATGTGGTGTGGACCAGGTCATCATGGAAAGGAAAAAGCAGATTGGTGGATCAGCAGGCTAAAAAGGGTAGAAACCCAATGTTGACCTTAATCCTGGGTGCAATCTGTACTTGTATTGACTAAATTTGACAAAGGTTTGGATTAGCAAAAATCTGATGTGTTCATTCAATATGACTTTCTCTACCTGTTCTGCAAACATGTATTTTTACAAAAGGGTATTACTTTCTCTATACGAACTATGTGCATAGTGTATAGAGAAGGTATGGTATTCCATCCAAAAATTCGATACCGAGATTTCACCGGAAATACATGTTTTGGGTCCCCCTGAATCCAAAAAAAGCATTTTTACAAAAAGGTCCGTCTGTGTGTGCGCGCGCGTCTGTGGACAGCATAGCTCAAAAACGGAAAGTCCGTTAAACATTAAATTTGGTATTTAGGTTTGGCATCGACACGAGGATTTTCAAGAAAATCTCCCATCCCCAACTACCCTTTACATGCAACTTTTTTCGAAAATTTTGATTTTATGAAAAATGGCTCTAACGATTTTGATTAAAATATCTATATTACAGATATTTACCTGACAAATAAAATGTATATCTTGAATTTTCTGGGAATAGCCTCTAAGACTACTTTATTCTGGATGAGTTTTACGGAATTTTGCATATCTGCTAAACCGTAACAGATGGATAAAAACTTACTACACGGAAAATGTAGAGCACATTAAAACACACAATTTATGTTATATAATTTTTTTTCGAGCAGTTGATTGTTTTTAAAATATTCCTTGTTTTTGGTTTCAGCTTTGAAAAACTTGTACTTTTCTCATACAGGAATTTGTCAACTCGTGTCCATATACAAACAAAGGAACTTCAGTCCATAGCAACCAGCTTTTGACTTCACTTTAACCTATGATACTTCCATATTTCGCTTCTACTTACAAGGAAGTATGTAATAAGACTATTTGTGCTATTTTTTTCTCGATTAGCATGAAGTAAATAGAAGAATAAGCTTATTAACAATAATTTGTTACACAGAAGTAGAGAAAGGCATGTGAACGGAACACATCAGATTTTTTTTTTATTTGCATTATGCTAACCAGGATAAAAATAGGCAGAATTAGTCTTATTGCCTGCTTTCCTTGTAAGTAGAAAGGAAATAAAGGAATACATTAAGCTAAAGCAATAAACAAGTATTTTAAAAGCTGCTCACTATATGACACAATTTAGTTCTCTCTGAATGGCCAGGAGTAAAACAAAAGATACGAATCAAATGAGCACTTTCTGTTTGAGTAAGTTTAACATTTTAAAATCAAAACAATAGCAAGGGATTTGTCAGAAGTGATTAAGTCTACAGTGTAATGGCATAACTTGTTTTAACAAGAACAACATTTTTTGTATAATAGTTTTATGTCTACCTCTTACAGTTTACAAGTTATACAAAATTCATCCAGAATAAAGAGGTCCTCATTCTATTTTTGTATTTCCAGAAAATTCAAAATATGCATTTCATTTCTCATGAAAATATCTTAAATGCATGTTATTTTGATTAAAACTGCAGAGCTTTTTGAGTAAATCAAAAATTTTGAAAATTTTTTCCATGTGTAAAATTGGGGGGGAAGGGTTTTCCTGTAAATTTTCGTGTTGCATCCTTGGAAGATGTTGAACTCAAATATCAAGTTTGGCGTTTAATAAACTTTTCGTTTCACAGACACACACACCAATGTTTGTTTCAGTGGACCTCAAAACACACATTTCCGTTGAAAACTCGGTATCGAATTTTGAGTGGAATACAATACCTTCTCTACCTATAAAAAAACAAACCCAGGTGGAAAATTTGTTCCGGTTAAAGAAAAGCCAGGAAACTAGTCTTAGGCCCATGCAACATTCCTTACTGTGATGGTTAAAATAGGAATAAGGAAAGTAGTAGCATTAATTTCTGAACGTGGTCACTACAAGAAACATCTAGTAAAGTAGGATTCTACAAAGTTAGACCCCTTTAGAGAATTTGTAAACAGGGTGAGGAAACTGTATCTCATATCCTCTTTGATTACCCATTCTTGGCACTTCCTATAGGTTCGTGTTAGTTTCAAGTGGTGTACTCTGGTGGCATTTTCTTCCGGGAGTCGTATGCTGTAGTAAAGGACGAATGTTTTTGTTGCGATGGCTGAAGTTAGTGATTGTAGTTCTAACAAGAGTAACAATAAATGTTCTGACTGCCTCTACGGTCGAATGGTCAGCGTTCTGGCTTCTCATCTAATGGTCCTGTGTTCGATTCCCAGGTGAAGCAACTTCTCTTTAACCAGAATCATTCCTTATCCCCTACAGAGTTTGGAAGTAGGAATGTGAATGCATGAGCGTGCGTTTAATAGTATGTATAAGCAACCAGCAAACCAACGTTAAGAAACCTACAGTTCAGCGAGAAAAACCCCATCAGTTGTTTCTCAAGTCAAAGCCCCCGATATGACCATAAAAGTTAAATGGGGCTATAGAAATGAAACAATTAAAAAAAATTTTGTTCCATTCATATGACTTTCTCTACATATCTTCAACAAATTACTGTTAAAAAGCTTTACTTCATACTAATCGAGAAAAAATTAGCAGAAACAGTCTTATTACTTGCTTCCTTGTAAGTAGAAGGGAAATAAGGGAGTAGCATAGGTTAAAGTGATAGTCAAAAGGTGGTTGCTATGTGACTGAAGTTCCTTTGTTTCTATGGGCAGGAGTTGACAAATTCCAGTAAGAGAAAAGTATGTTTTTTTTTAAAGCTGAAACCAATAAGAAGGAATATCTAAAAAAACGATCCATTCCACGAAAAAACTACATATGAGATAAATTGAGTGTTTTAAGGAGCTCTATATTTTCTGTTACGTAAGTTTTTTTTTTTTTTTTTTTTTTTTTTTCTATCTGTCTCTTACGGTTTGCCAATTATACAAAATTCCGTCAAGTTCACCCAGAATAAAGTAATCTTCATAGGCCTGTCCCAGAAAATTCAAAATATAAATTTTATTTGTCAGGTAAATATCTTTAATATACGATATTTCAATCAAAATCGTTACAGCCATTTTTGAGAAAAACAAAATTTTTGAATTTTTTCCATGTAAAAGGTTAGTTGGGGGTCGCACACTTGGAAGATATCAAACTTAAAACCCAAGTTTGGTATTTAACGACTTTTCGTATTTGAGCTATGCTGTCTCCACACACACACACACACACACACACACACACACACACACACACACACACACACACACACACTCACACGGACCTTTCTTCAACAAGGCTTTTTTTGGATTCAGGGGGACCCAAAACATGTATTTCCGGTGAAATCTCGGTATCGAATTTTGGGTTCAATATAATACCTTCCCTATACACTATGTTCATAGCATATGTAGAGGAAGTAAAAATTGTTTTGCCGTTGCGTGAGAAGATTGCGGCCGAACTGCGATCCCCGCTGTGTATTCACTAATGATAGCCTTCTCGTCAGCGGAACTTTGTGGGTGAGAATGATTTAAGGATTCTCAGGGTATATGTCGTGCAGATTCAAGGATTGCACACCAATGAAGTGACAATTTCGTTGATGTTATTTTATTGCACTGCAATGATACAAACTCATCGATGCCCTACAGCTATTGAGCACCAGAAGAAATTATGTTCAACTTAATATTGAAGATACACTTTGCACCATGTTAAAGTTTTATCGTGCTGTTTAAATTACTACATGGGGGGGGGGGTCTGTCTTGCCTCCTAGTCGACGACTGTCTGTGTGCCCCCCATCTCTCTCTCAGGTAAAATGCTCAGAAAACAACCGAGGTTCATTGCTCCCATCTATACGGCTTTTCCTGACCTTTGCTTTTGTGTCCGGATTTACTGTTTTATTCCTCAGAAACGCGCCTAGCTCCGAGTCCGTTCTTCCCGTCGTGTGAAAAAATGCAAGCCCTTACTATTTAACTACTTCGTTCTTGGCGTTATAACATTTATTGCCATATATAATTTAATTCTTTCTACGCCGTCAGATGACATGCTGGTCGTTGCCTTATCTGAAATTCAATATAACATTTCTCACTTGCTGTCACTTTACTTTAATAAAATTACTGCACTCCTTCAGATTGCATAATTTGAAAATTACTGGTCTTATCCTAAATTTCAAATTAAGACTAACCACAGAACCAAATTTCAAATGTATCACATGTAAAACATCTGACCATCGCTTTAGTCTAGTGTACTCCCTTACTTACAAGAAAGTAATTCTGCTAATGTTTATCTCGATTAGAATGATGTAGAAAAAAAGCATAAACTTTTGCAAGAATAGTTTACGTGTAGAAAAACTCATGTGAATGGAAACATCAGATTTTCTTTGTCTCTCATCTGCAATGAATTTTAAAAGGTTGATTTCCGTTTAATTTGCGCTGAGATAAATACTTGCGGACACAGTTTCACTATTGCCAGAAGAGTAATCCAGAGACGCGATAGTCAAATCTATCAAATTGCATACTCTTTCCATGTGATATCGAGAAACAACTGAACAGTGACAGCACTTTTGTCACACCTTCTATCTTTTATTAATGGCTATACAAACTATTCAGTTCAATTTATTTTGTTATGTTTAAACATAAAAACAAAGTATAATTTAATTAGTTTCATTGACAAAATTAATATTGTTTATGGACGCTCTTTAACTACTGTGGTTCTCAGCGCCCATTCTATATTGGACGCGAAAGATCGCAGAGAGGCCCCTTTATCAGGCTTGAGAATTTTGACGTGCCATAAATCCTATCACACGGGACCTAACGGCTTTACTTAGACTACGGAGGACGACATTTCATTTCTCAGAAATGGCTAAACTATAAAAAGATTATTTGGAATAAATTTACTACAGTTTGTGTGTGGTCTATCGCTATAGGTTTAACAGTTATCATAATGTTAACTACTTTACTCCCGAAAAGAGGGCTTCAGAAAATTCAATATATACACCTTCAAAACATGGCATTTTATGCAAAACCATTTGAGCAATTTTGGACAAAATCATAAATTACGTATATAGTTTTACTTTCTCTACACGTACCATGTGTATAGTGCATTCCACCCAAAAATTCGATACCGAGATTTCACCGGAAATATATGTTTTGGGTCCCCCTGAATCCAAAAAAAAAGCATTTTCAGAAAAAGGACCGTGTATGTGTGTGAGTGTCTGTGGACAGCATAGCTCAAAAACGAAAAGGCCGTTAATACCAAACTTGGTATTTAAGATCGGTATCTTCCAAGAATGTGAAACAAGAATTTAAAGAAAATTCCCCTTCCCCAACTATCCTTCACATGGAACTTTTTTCGATTTTTTTCTCAGAAATGGCTCTAAGGATTTTGATTAAAATATCACATTTTAAGATATTTACCTGACAAATAAAATGTATATCTTGAATTTTTTTGGGAATATCCTCTGCAGACTACCTTATTCTGGATAAATTTTACGGAATTTTGCATAACTGCTAAACCGTAAGAGATGGACAAAAACCTACCACACAAAACATGTAGAGCACGTTAAAACTCACAATATATGTTAAATATACATTTTTTCGTTTTTGAGATATTCCTTGTTATTGGTTTCAGCTTTAAAAAACGTATACTTTTCTCATACAGGAATTTGTCAACTCCTGTCCAAATAAACAAAGGTGGGCCGCGCCGTGGCCGAATGGTTAGACCACTCGCATCTCACCTAGACGGCACGGGTTCAATCCCAAGCGACCGCATGTGAGATTTGTGGTAGACAAAGCGGCGCTGGGGCGGATTTTCTCCGGTTTCCCCATCTATTGTTTTCTACCGGTGCTCCATCTCCATTCATGTATCATCAGTGTCACCGCCTGCGGTGCCATAAGAAGTTAAAGCGGGCGTTAAACACTACCCCACAAAAAAACAAAACAAAGGAACTTCAGTCAAATAGCAACCAGCTTTTGACTATCACTTTAACCTATGGTACTCCCTTATTTCGCTTCTACTTACAAGGAAGCAAGTAATAAGACTATTTCTGCTAATTTTTTCTCGATTAGATGAAGTAAATAGAAGCCTAAGCTTTTTAACAATACCTTGTTGCAGAGCTGTAGAGAAAGTCATGTGAATGGGACACATCAGATTTTTCGTCGTTGGCTTACCCTCCCTGACTACTTTAGGACTTGAGCGAATGCCTAGAGGTCAGAAACCTGTAGGGGAGCCAACAGCTCGCAACCACAGAATTGAAAACTTGGAACGAGTGGTCGGCCCATAGCCAGGCATGAACGAGAGGAAATAGATATGAAATGAATGCGAAATGGATGACAGGAAAGGTGATCATTGTGGAATGAGTGGCGGGGGAAACCGGAGGACCTGGAGAAAACCCGCGCAGACGCCGCTTCGTCCACCACAGATCCCACATGCGGGAGCTTGGGATCGAACCCGGGCCGCCGAGGTGGGAGGGAAGCTGTCCAACCACTTGGCCCATATTTTTCTCCATGTAAAAAGTAGTTTGACAAGCGGGGATTTTGTTGGACATTTTGGGTTACATCTTTGGAAAATAATGAACTTGAATTCCAAGTTTTGTATCTATCTGACTTTCCGTTGCTATAGTTCACTTTTATTTTTAATCGGGAACTTTTAAAATGTGAATTTTCGGTATCGAATTTTGGGTGGACTGGAATATAATACAATAATTTAAGGAAAGAAAATAAAACCATTCACAAGACTATCTACCCACCGTTGTTTACTGTTATATAGCTTCAACAAACCATTCTTACAAACGTTTTACCTCATATTAATTGAAATCAACAATTCGCAAAAATATATTTTTCGTTAAACGTTTCGTTATAAGTAAAAGATAGAGTCACGAGACAGTTGTTAAATGCTTTGCATGGCATCATGAGGATGAATTGAATGGGGCAGCCTTCCAAAAGTGACAAAGGTATTACAAATTCGAACCAATATCAAGAAATAACTCCGAAAGTCTAATATCACAAAATAGTTTATACATCCTGTGACAGGTTTTGTCCCTATCTTGTTATATCTATTTTATTCAAAATAGATAGAGCTATTTTGGAGAAAGTCATAATCATCGACAATTTCTTCATTGGAAAGAGTTGTTTTGGGGTGGATTCTGTAGAACATCTTCGTTTAATGTCTTTGGCAGCTGTTAAATTTAAATACCAAATATCGATTTAGCCAACGTTTCTTTTTTACTTCCTCTACTACTTACATGAAATAGTTCATCCTACACAAAAATTCGATACTGTGATTTAGGTAAACAAACAAAAATGTGAAGCCTTCTGAATAGAGAACGTTTTAGAAAAAGGTTCGAGAGTGTGTGTCCATGTGTCTGAAGAGTGTGCCTAACTCGAAAAGTTGATATACGTATTCATTTAAGTTCAACGCCCTCAAGAATATGATACGAAGATTTTCAAGAAAAGACCCTACACTAACTCAGTAACATAGCCAGAAAAAAATATTATGGGGGATTACGCAGAAATGGACTAATTTTTAAAACAATTTGTATAAAAACAAAATAAATATGAACTGATGCCCAGTTGAATAATTTTAAAAATCGATTTTATATTCTATATTAAGGAATAATTGCAGTAAATTTAATTAGAATTAGACATTGAAATTACTTTCTTAGCAAAGGGGAATTCCATCCTCGAAACCACACTGACTGCGCCACTGACCAAACCACTAATTCACCTAAATGGAAAAATAGGTTTTATTTTCTCAAAAATGGAGATATTTTGATTAAAATATTAGATGTTTAAGATATTTACATAACATGACATGAAATGTATATCTTGAATTTTTTGGGAATACGTTGCAAATCGTCTTCATTCTAAATGTATTTTTATAAATTGTAAACTGTAAGAAACTGGCCAAAAAATTGACTGCACAAAAGAAGTGAATCTCATTGAATCACAAAATTGATGTTAAATCAAAGTTTTTGCGGGTTTAAAAATTTCGTATATATTCTTTATTATAGCTTTGAATTTGCAAATACTTTCCAGTTATCACATTGCGACGCTGTTGCAAGATTGTACCTCGCTTAAATATACTGTATTCCCTTATCCTCTGGGACATGTAGTACATCATTTACACGAATGTTTATCTTTATTAGAATGAAGTTAAACAGAAGACAGTTTTAATACGAACAGTTTGGTGAATAATGGGTAAAGAAACTCACGTAAGTGTAGCGCATCAGAATTATTACGTTTAAAGATAGACAGGTATTTCTCTACACGTTCTATGTATACAGAAGGTACTGTAATACACCCAAAAATTCCATACTGAAATTTCACCGGACATACATGTTTTGGGTCCCCCCGAATAAAAAAAAAAAACATTTTCAGAAAAAGGTCCGTGTGTGCGTGTGTGTGTGTGGACAGCAGAGCTCAAAAACGAAAAGACCGCTAAATACCAAACTTGGTGCTTAAGTTTGGATGCGACACGAAGATTTTCAAGACAGTCTCCCCCCCCCCAACTACCCTTTACATGGAAAAAAATCGAAAATTTTGATTCTCTTCAAAATGATTCTAACGTTTTGATTAAAATTTCTTATATGTAAAATATTTACATAATAAATAAAATGTATATCTTGAATTTTCTAGGAATAGCCTCTATTCTGGACGATTTTTATTGAATTTTGCATAACTGGTAAACTAAGAGACAGACAAAAACTTATTATACAAAATATGTAGATCACAATAAAACACAATTTTTGTTACAAACATTTTTTTGTGGAATTGGCCGTTTTCGAGATATTACTTATTATTGATTTCAGCTTTAAAATACTTTTAACTTTTCTCATGCTGGAACTTGTAAACGCTTGACCACGAAAAGAAACAGATTTCAATCGGCAATCCCATGGCAACCACATTTTAAGACATTTGACTGTCGGTTTCGCCTAGTGTATTATTTTATTTCCCTTCTACTTATAAAGAAAATAAGACCATTAAAATAAAATCACTTAGCATAAAATGATAGAAGAATAATCTTATTCATAATGATTTGTTACAGAGATATAGAGAAAGTAATGTGAATGGAGAACATCATACTTTTCTATAAGTGCTTCAGATGGGCTGAAAAGTACATTTTCAGTGAAATCTCGTATCGAATTTTTGGGTGGAATGCATTTATTTCCCGTGTTATCATAGGTCACAGGATACCATTCTCCATGCAAAAAGTAAATTTATTTAGCGCGTCAAGTTGGTGTGCATGGTAACGTGTTATATAATATGGCGTAGATGCATACAGCACAAGTAAAAGGTTATTGTCGAGTGTGGGTTGTGATAGTTGTGCAACGAACGATTCCATCAATAAATTGTGGTAAGTACACAATGCAATAGAATGGGCCTAACCTCCATTTCAATTACAGAAGCACTTAACGGCAAAGAAACACATGCGAGCATATTTATGTAAACAACAGGTGACTCGTTTAAAATCAAAAGATCTCCAAATTAATCGAACCAAGGTTTTCCAAGGGCAATGTATAATAAATCTACGAAACGAGAACATAACCTTACTGAAATGTGATGCACTGCCAGAATTTGGATGCAAATTTACGCTTCGTAATTTCTTTTTATGGGTTACCCAAGCTATGTGTCATTATCCACCTAACATACTGTACAACATACCTGGCTAAATCTACCACCCTTATTTCACCAAGCAATTCTTTGCACTGCACTGGCGTAAGTCCTTGGAGGCCGTGACAGTTTGAAAGCCTTGTAATTCACGATACGCAAAGAGGTCAAAGTTTCATCTTTGCCCTATTCACTATAAGGAATAGTTATGTGTCTCAGAATTACTCGGTAATTAATCATTCTGCTAACCAGTGTTGACAACCGCGCTAGAAGAAAGTATTGGATTGTGACCTCAGACTGATTATTATCCAATTAACTATTTGAGCTAATTTAATAATAAAAGTTACACATACACACCCACACACAACCGAATAAACAGGAATCACGATATGATTTTAAAATGATCCTGTATCATAGAAATAATATTAAATGTACATTATTTTGCGTGACAATTGCTTTTATCTTTCATTTCAATTAATACAGTATTAAGTTTTAGCCAAATTATTAAAGTGAAATTTGATACGGAAACGTAAAATAAGATATTTTAAATAGTTTTTCTTTTAATTGTCATTGTATTTCTTTTTTATTATTTGTTTAATTTCTACGCTTAGAATATAGGTACAGAAGATTTGCACTCCACCTAAAAATTCCATACCGAGATTTCACCGGAAATACACATTTTAGGGTGCCCTGTATCCAAAAGCATTTTTACTTTCTCTACAGGTATTATGCATGTGTAAAGAAGATATTGCATTCCACCCAAAAATTCTATACCGAGATTTTACCGGAAATACATGTTTTAGGGTCCCATATATAAAAAAAGCATTTTAAAAAAATGGTCATATGTGTGTATGTCCATGTATATGTGAACATAACTCAAAAAGAAAAGTCGGTAAAATACCAACTTGATATTAAGTTTAGTATATTCTAACATTGCGATAGGAAAATCCCGCCACCCCAAATTACTCTTTACATGGAAAAATGTTAGAACATTTTGATTTTCTCGAAACTGGCACTTAAGATTTTTATTAAATGTCATATATAAAAAATATTGACATGAAAAATAAAATGTATATCTTGAATTTTCTGGGAATAACCTCAGAAGAGCTCAGTCCGGGTGAATTTTGATAAATGATAAATCGTAAGACAAACTTTACTGCAGAAAAATGTAGAACTCATTAAAACCAATTTATGTCATATTTTTCGTGTATTTCACTATTTCCGAGATATTTCTTGTTATTGGTTTCAGTTTTAAAATACTTAAAAGCTTTTCTCATTCGGGAATTTTTCAATTCCTGGCCAGGCAAAAGAACGGAATTCAATCGCATGGCAACTGGATTTTAAAAGATTTGACTATCGCTTTATCCCAGTATTTTCCCTTATTTCCGTTCTACTTACAAAGAAGAAAGTAGCAAATAATAAGATCATTTCTGCTAATGTTTATCTGGATTAGCATGAAGTAGATAAAAGAATATGCTTTCTAACAATTTGTTACAGAGATGTAGAGAAAGTAACGTGAATGGACAAATCAGATTTTTACTTTCTCTTCACATACTATGCACACAGTGTACAGAGAAGGTATTGTAATGCACCCAAAAATTCGATATCGAGATTTCACCGGAAATACATGTTATGGGTCCCCCTGAATCCAAAAAAAAAAGCATTTTTACAAAAAGGTCCGTGTGCGCGCGCGCGCGTGCCTGTGTGTTTTGTGTGTGTGTGTGTGTGTGTGTGTGTGTGGACAGCAGAGCTCAAAAACGAAAAGACCGTTAAATACCAAACTTGGTATTTAAGTTTGGTATCTTCCAAGGATGCAACACGAAAATTTTCAAGAAAATCCCCCCACCCCCAATTACCTTACATGGAACTTTTTTCGAAAATTATTTTCTGAAAAATGGCTCTAATAATTTCGATTAAAATTTCAAATATTAAAGATATTTACCTCACAAATAAAATTTATATGAATTTTATGGGAATAGCCTCTGAAGACTACTTTATTTAGAATGAATTTTACGGAATTTTGCATAACTGCTAAACCGAGATGGACAAAAACTTAACACACAAAAAATGTAGAGCACATTAAAACACACAATTTATGTCATATACATTTTTTTCGTGGAGTTGATCGTTTTTGACATATTCCTTGTTTTTGGTTTCAGCTTTGAAAAATATAGATACTTTTCTCATACAGGAATTTGTCAACTCCTGCCCATTTAAACAAAGGAACTTCAGTCACATTGCAACCAGCTTTTGATTATCAGTTTAGCCTATAGTACTCCCTTATTTCCCTACTATTTACAAGGAAGCAAGTAATTTTTCTTGATTGAAGTAAATAGAAGCATAAGCTTTTTAACAATTTGTTGCACAGATGTAAAGAAAGTCATGTGAATGTAACGCATCAACTTTTTTTATTTTTTAATAACATAGAAAACGTAAAATGTTTTCAGGTTATATATGTCTAGCTCCAAAATAATAGTAACTTATTAAGCACAAGAGGACTAGAAATAAATTAAATTTAATTTAAAATAGCATGTCTCATAGAAACAGAAACTAAATTTCCATCATTCTGGGAAGTAATTATTGCATTTCGACTTCGACGATGGATTTTTTCGGGTGTAAAAATCCTTAGCATGGCTTCCTTCGGAAGGGAAACCGTTGGTCCCGTGTCGTAGATTTACGGCACGTAAAAGAATCTCAAGTCTGATAGAGAGGTCTCTGAGTAAAATTAAGTGGTCTTTCACGCCCAATTTAAAATGGGACGCTGAAAACAGCAGCAGCTAAAGACCGTTCATAAATAGCATGTCATTTACATTTATTTTCGGTCAACTCTAAAGAAAAAATACATATATGAGATAAATTCTGTTTTAATGAGATCTATATTTTTGGGTAATAAGTTTTGTCTCTCTTACGGTTTACCAGTTACAAAAAGTTAAGCAAAATTCATCCAGAATAAAAAGAATTTCAGAGCTACTCCCAGAAAATACAAGATATACATATTATTTCTCATGCAAATATTTTTTAGTATATCATATTTTAATCAATCCCGTTAAAGCCATTCTTTAGAAAATCAAAATTTTCGAAAACATTTGTCCATGAAGAGGGTATTTTTCTTTAAAATATTTGTGTCGCATCCTTGGAAGATAGTGAACTAAAATACCAAGTTTGGTGTTTATTGGACTTTTTGTTTTTGAACTATGCTGCGCGCGCGCATGCACGCACGCACGCACACTCGGACGTGTTTCTAAAAATGCTGTTTTTCTTATTCAGGGGGTCTCAAAACTTATTTCCGGTGAAATCTCGGTATCGAATTTTTGAGTGGAATACAATATTTTCTCTATACACTATGTACAGAGTACCTATAGAAAAAGTAAAAATAATTCGAATATTCATGTTAGTGTTTATTTTGATTACATTGGGATAGATAGAAGAATAAGCTTTTGCAATAAAAATGTGTTGCACAATAGAAAGAAAGTCACGTGAATGGAACGCATATTTTGCATTACTCCTGACCGTGCAAAAAAATGACGGAATTTCTAAGTCATCGCTTAGCGACCTGCTTTTAAAAGATTTCTGTTAATATTTATGTTGATTAGCATGGCATATATGGTAGCAATGCAGGCCAACTGTTGCGTTTACTTCATTTGTTTCGATCGACTGGCAGCCTCACGAAAAACCGTGATGCAATGCAATTTGTATAATTCGAAGATTTTAATTACAATTGTTTCCTTTGTTCCCTTAAATTTTCTATGTAAACATTGCTTAAACACCGTCTTTTATCAAAATTAATGTTGCTTACTTCGAAGCAAAGGTATACGGAGTGACCCCGAGTGTTAGGCGAAATAGGCAAGTTTCTAATTCTAAAATCTTGTATAATTAGCGTATTCTCTGCTGTTGAAAAGCGAGACACATAATGAAGTAATGAACTATCGAATGAAAACCGTCGAATTATTCGATAGTCACCTTTCGGTTACTTGATTTGGTAGGGATTTACAATGGTTCCACCATCTAATATAACGCATTTCAGAAGTGAAATTAATCATTGCCAAATTGTCATCTTCACTTGGTATAACCCGCCAAACCCACCCTTGAGAAATTCAAGCTTTGTAAAAGGATATTATGGCGAGTAAAAGTGAAGAAACAATGTCCAGTTAGATTTAATGGTAGTTTAAGCGGTTATAAAATAAAATATTTCTAATTTTATAGGGGAATAGCTTTTTAAAAAATAAGATTATAATAAGGTTTTTATATTAGGATTATATGAGTATAGTAGAAATGTCCATTGTTACCGATGTTATTTGGGTTAAGGATGCTATTGCTAAGCGCTCGTCTCCGTTTACATTCGGTAGGTTTCGTGCAGTTTCGGAAGCAGAGCTGAGCGAAAACATTGAAACATTGCAAAATAGTGGCTTCGATACTAATCAGTGTTGCCAATTTAGTGATTTTCCCACTAAATCTGGTGGTTTGTGGTATCTGTCTGCTGTGAAAATTCGCATCTATGGCTAGTAGAAATTATGATGGATTTTAAAAAATATTTTAGTGTTTATACGGTAAATTTATTTTTCAAAACTACGTATATGTCATATACGTTTTTTATGTAGAGTCGATCGTTTCTGAGACATTCCTTGCTATTGGTTCTAATTTTAAACTACCTGCTTATAACGTTTCTCAAGCCGGAAGTGACGTTTCGTTTCATATGTTTTACTGCAGGTTATGCAAAGCGAATCGAACTTTAATTGTTTCATTCAACTGATTTTACTATCGATTTAGTGTAGTGTAGTCCCATATTTTCCTTCTTATTACAATAAAGTAAATAATTAGACAATTACTTTGATTAGCATGTCGTAGACAGAATGTGACAGCTAGAGAAAGCCATGTGAATGGAACACATCAGATTTTTCTATGTAGGTTTTATCAATTAGCGTTGTATCTATGCTAAGATAAATGCGCATGCTTGCTGACGTATCACAAAACAGTCGGCAGGCATGTTGGGCGATTTGTCAGCATTTTCGGAACTCATTATTGTTAACAATACTAATAGTAGGCTCGCACATCATTCTTAGCTTTGTTAATTGTGTTCCCATCCCGAGCATAAGGCAGTTCAAGCTCCAAAAATCTTCTGTGTAACAGTCACATGAGCTACCTATTCTGCGACAAAAGCTCATTTCTATTTACTTAATGCTAATCTAGATAAACTTTAACAGGTATTGTTTTATTTTATATTGCTTGTAGATAAAATCTAAATAAGGAAATACGCCAAGCTATAGCGAGAGCGGATAGTTATGTGATGACCTTGAATTCCAATCTCTTGCAAGACCAGGTTGAAAAAAATCTGTGTGTCTCATTCACAAACATTTCTGTACACCTCTATAATAAATTATTGTTAATACGTTTCTTTTAAATATTACATGCTAATCGAGATAAACATTAGCAAAAACGGTCTTATTACTTAGTTCCTTATTAGTAGAAGGCAAATTAATGAGTACACTAGGTACGCTAAAGTGAGGGACAAATATTTTAAAAGCTGTTGCTTTGTGATGTCTTTGCACGGCCAGGAGTTGCCAAATTCCCGTATGAGAAAAGTTTAAGTATTTCGAAATTTAAACAAATAACAATGAATATCCCGGAAATAGTTAAGTTTACAAAAAGTGTGTAAGACAAATTGTGTGTTTTACGAGCTCTACATTTAGAGGCTTATCCCAGAAAATAAAATATATACATTTTATTTGTAATTTTAGTATTTTTACTTTCTCTATACGAACTATGTACATCGTGTATAGAGAAGGTATTGCATTGCACCCAAAAATTCGATACCGAGATTTCACCGGAAATATATGTTTTGAGATTCCCTGAATACAAAAAAAAAAGCACTCTACACAAAAACTAAATACCGAGATTTCACCGAAAATACACGTTTATGATCCCTTGTATTAAAAAAAAAAAAAAAAAAAAAAAGCATTATTCCGGATGCATTTTGTGTAACTGGTACACATTAAGAGATAGACAAAAGCTTACTGCACAAAAACGTAAATCTCGTTAAAACACACAATCGGCACAGAAAACTCCTTGCATAGTGCAAGCGACTCGAATATATCGTAATTACATCATTATAGCAGAATACTATTAACATCAGTCCTACCTTATTAAGGTTTTTGCCTTTGTCAGTTGTTTAATCTCCATCCATATACTCCGGAAACGTGTTATACTGGTCCAGCAAGCTGATAAGAAGTTAGATTACTGTTCGGCTGCTTGTGTTACTGCTCACTATTCTGCTGACTGCACGGCCAGGCCGTTTCTAGCAGGGCTGTAAACTTAGCGAGTTTCTCGCTAGTTCTGCTTGATCATTCCTTATAAAAGATAAACTACAATTCTCATCTGTTTTCGACAACAAGCAAGTCCGTTGTAATCTGGTACTCTGTTTTAATCGCTATGATTCAGTGAGATAGATATGAAAGAGGAAATTATGAATAACGAAGGTCAGTTGTGTGTTTTAAGGGGAACTGTACTCTGGCCATCATCGCTCCCCACCTCCTAGCTACTCCAATGACAAGAAGGGGGAATTCTACAGCTTGTGTGGCTGAGAGGTCACGTGATGATTTGCTGTTGTCCGCGGTAACATAACTGGCAACGAAATAAAGTAATATGGGCAATATTTTGTAAATATTTCCCTAGTAACGATGCTTTATTATTTGATAAACATACGGTGCGTGAATGTGGTTTCTATTGCCGCTATCTGTTGGTTCATAACCGTACTTACTGCTTTCTCACCGGATATGGAGCGCTTCAAGTGGCAATAATTTAACCTCAATCGATTGAACACAAGGTTAAAAGCACATTTGGCTTTAAGTGCACATCTGTGAAATTTGGAATATATAAACCCTAAAATATCTTATTTAAATTACACCAATTATTACATATAATAAATGTTTTTGCCATATTTTAAAATTTTAGCGTTCATGGGTATTTTAATAATAATATGTGATTGTGCAAATTGTTCTAATACATTGTATTTCATAAACAGACCTGATGTGTTCCATTCGCATGACTTTCTCTACTTAGTTGAAACAAATTATTGTTGAAATGCATATTCTTCTATTTACTTTATGATAATTGAGATAAACCTTGGCTGACATTTTCTTAATCACTTGCTTGCTTTAAGTAGAAGGAAAATAATGGAATACACTAGGTTAAAACGAATGTCAAATCTCTTAAAAGCTGGTTGCCGTGAGGTTGAAATCCATTGCTATGCAGGGCCCAGGAGTTTTTTTTTAAGTATTTTACATTTGAAAACAAATAACAAGGAATATCTCAGAAATGGTCAATTCCACGAGAGAATATGATAAAAATGATGTGTTTTAACGTGATCTACATTAGTGTAGTAAATGTTTGTCTATCTTACTGCTTACGAGTTACGCAAAACAGCAAAATTCGTTCAGTAGAGGTCTTTAGAGGCTATTCCTGGAAAATTCAAGATATACATTTTATTTCCCATTTAAATATCTCTAATATACGATATTATAATCAAAATCGTTACATTTTTGAAAAAGTCATATTTTTCGAATTTTTTTCCATGTAAAGGGTAGTTTGAGGCGGGGGGAT
This sequence comes from Hymenopus coronatus, assembly GCA_030762935.1. Taxonomy (NCBI): domain Eukaryota; kingdom Metazoa; phylum Arthropoda; class Insecta; order Mantodea; family Hymenopodidae; genus Hymenopus; species Hymenopus coronatus. Next base: position 36,061,600 of record CM060895.1, read on the forward strand.
TTTTCTCAAAATATTGTGTACCATCCCTGGAAAATACTAAACTTAATATCAAGTTTGGTAATTTATCGACTTTTCGTTTTTGAGTTATCGTGTTCACGGACACACGCATACTCGCACACACGGACCTTTTTCTGAAAATACTCTTTGGACCGCAAAATATGTATTTCCGATGAAATCTCGGTATGGAATTTATGGAATGCAATACCTTCTCTATACGCTATGTACATAGTACGTATAGAGAAAGTAGTAACTATACGGTTCAAAATTTGATACATAAAAAGCTGCACGCTTTCTGAATAACCTTTCGGAAGGGCTAAAATGGCAGGAACATTAGAAGAGGTATATTTCCATAAAAGGGGACTATGTTGCGAAAAACAATTTGTGTTTAAAAACTCTGAAGTGTTCATTCACACGACTTTCTCTAGCTGCTTCACAAATAACTTTTTCTTCAAAAAATTATTCTTTTATCTACGTTAGTTAAGCTAGATAACCATTAGCAGAATTGGTCTTACTTGCTTCCTTGTAAGTCGAAAGACAACGAAAGGAATACATTAGGCTAAAGCGATCGTCAATTTCTTTAATAGTATGTCTCTATGTGAAACAACTGATATTCGGTTCGCTTTGCATGGTCCCGTTTGAGAAAATGTAATTAGTCTAAAATTGAAGCCAATAACGATGAATATCTCAAAATGTCAACTCTACAAGAAAAACGTATGTTAACATTTTTTTGTGTAGTAAGTTTTTGCCTCTTGCGATTTAACAGTTATGCAAAATTCTGGAAAACTCATCCAGAATAAGCAGCTCTTAAGAGGCTATTCCCAGAAAATTCAAGATATACATTTTATTTGTGATGTAAATATCTTTAATATGCGATATTTTGATTGAAGTCGTTGAGAGTCGTTTTTGACAAAATCATGTTTTCTGAGAATAGTCTCTGAAGAGTAGTTTATTCAGGATGAATTTTACTGAATTTTGAATAACTGCTAAACCGTAAGAGATGGACAAAAACTTACTACACAAAAAATGTAGAGCACGTTAAAACGCACAATTTATGTTCTATAAATTTTTTTCGTGAGTTCGTCGTTTATGAGATATTCCTTATTTTTGATTTCTGCTATGAAAAACATAATTTTCTCATACAGGAACCTGTCAACTCCTATCCATATAAACAAAGGAACTTCATTGACATAGCAACCAGCTTTTGACTATCACTTTAACCTATGGTAGTCCCTTATTTCGCTCCTACTTACAAGGAAACAAGTAATAAGACTATTTCTGCTCATTTTTTCTGATTAGCATAAAGTAAATAGAAGTATAAGCTTTTTAAGAATAGTTTGTTGCACAGATATAGAGAAAGTCATATGAATGGTTCACATCAGATTTTTCTTCTGCTGTTCTACAAGCAAACATCTTACAAAAGATTATTTTCTTTCTACACCTTCCTAATCGATATAAGCATTAACAGAATGGTCCTAGTAATTGGTTCCTTATAAGTAAAACAGAACTAAGGGAATACAAGGCTAAAGTGATAGTCAAATGTTTTAAAAGCTGTCGTTATGCGATTATCATTGCAAATCACGTCTTTGCTCGTTCAAGTGTAGAACAAAGAAAAAGGACACTTCTTCTCTGAGAACAGTTTAAGTACTTTACGATTGAAACCAATGAGGAATATCTCGGAAAAGGTTACCTCCACAACAAAAATGTAAAGTGCATAAATAGTGTGTTTTGACGAGATATACAGATTATAAACTATTCCGTCTACTTTGTCACAACTCTTTTATATACCTTGAAGTCGGTCTGTATTAGTGTCAGTAAAATACTTTAAAATAAACTGATGTGTTCCATTCACATGACTTTCTCTGCATCTCTGCAACAAATTATTGTTAAAAAGCTTATATTTCTATTTATTTCATGCTAATTGACAAAAAATTAGCAGAAATAGTCTTATTACTTGCTTCCTTATAAGTAGAGGAGAAATAAGAGCGTACCATAGGTTAAAGTGATAGTCAAAAGCTAGTTGCTATGTGACTGGAGTTCCTTTATTTGCATGGACAGGAGTTGACAAATTCCTGTATGAGAAAAGTTGAGTTTTCCGAACCTGAAAACAAAAACAAGGAATATCTCAGAAACGATCAACTCCACGAAAAAAATGTATTCAACATAAATTGTGTGTTTTAATGTGCTCTACGTTCTTTGTGTGGTAAGTTTTTGTCTATCTCTTACGGTTTAGCAGTTATGCAAAATTCCGAAAAATTTACTCAGAATAAAGTAGATTTTAATCAAAATCGTTAGAGCCATTTTTTAGAAAATCAACATTTTCGAAAAAAGTTCCATGTAAAGGGTAGTTGGGGGTGGGGGGATTTTTCTCAAAATCTTAAGTGTCGCATCCCTGGAAGATACTAAACTTAAATACCAAGTGTGGTATTTTACCGACTTTTCGTTTTTGAGCTACCGTATTCACGGACACACGGACACACACACACACAGACCTTTTTTTAATTTTTTTATACAGGGGACCTTAAAACATATTTCCGGTGAAATCTCGGTATCGGTTTTTTGGGTGGAGTGCAATACCTTCTCTATACACTATGTACATAGTACGTATAGAGAAAGTAATTAGACTTTCACTGAATGGAGGAAGTATGACGGGTATGTCACACTGTGCAGATTCACAAACATAAGTACAAACAATTGATGCTGTTTATTGATACTTATTATTATTGAGGCACTAAACCGTCGAGCGACTTCCGATATTGTTCTTGTAGATTTATTAATATATGATTATAACTGGTGCTATTTCTTCTGCCTACAAAGTTTCTCATTGCCACGGTCGACGACAGTTATCGCTTCCTTCGATATAAAATTGACACATCAACTAGTGCGATAACTGCACTTTTATCGTAAGATTGCCACATAATCAAGAACAGAACGTACATACGTGTGCACACTGAATTTTACTCAAAATATCCAAGCTTCCGGCAAATTTCTGATTGGTTACTCAGTAGCGCGAAAATATAGTTATCACGTGGTTAGTTTTGATAGTTCATTGTATTTTACTCACGTGACCGCTCTTTATAATGAAAAAGTCCTGAACTATGTACGAACTTTTAGAGAAAAAACCTGTCTGTGAGAAACTCCCTGTTACTTAGACCTTTAATGCACCAAAACCTTGCTCTTACAAAAGCTTTTGAATTTCTGGATTGACAAATGAAGTAACCTTGGTATATACAATAACAATTTCTTGCCCTCATGTTTTGTTCTGCGATCTGCCAAGTCTTGGCTACTGAAGCAAATCTCTTTTCTACACTAAACCTGTGCAAATTAATAATTAAAATAATGAAATGTAAAACATGCTAATATACTGTTGCAAATTATATAATATTACAGACACAAGCTAATGCCCTTGTACTGATATAAAATGCACTACTCCGTCGTTGTAAATCATCATAGACTTATTTTAATCGCTACCACATTTACATAATCGTGTTCCGACGCTAACGTTATGCTGGCATTGTGAATGGCAAGACGAATCTTATGTTCATGTTGCATGTTTATTTCAGCGAGATAAAGTTATATGTTTTATTGTGGATTACCTTTCAAGCATTCAGACCGAGCATCAGAAGCAATTCATTCATACAGCTATTTGCAAGAAAATGGTCGCAAAGACGCCTGCCACTCATAACGTAGAATTCATTACTTTCTCTACACGTACCATTCACATAGTGTATAGAGAAGGTATTATATTGCACCCAAAAATTCGATACCGAGATTTCATCGGAAATATATGTTTTGAGACCCCCTGAATCCAAGAAAAAAACATTTTTAGAAAAATGTCCGCGTGGGTCTGTGGGCAGGATAGCTCAAAAACGAAAAGCCGTTAAATACACAACTTGGCATTTAAGTTCAGCAACACGAAGATTTCAAGAAAATTTCCGTGACTCAACTACCATTTACATGGAATAAATTTAAAAAAAAATGATTTTCTCAAAAATGGCTAACGATTTTGATTAAAATACCTTATATTAAAAATATTTACATGACAAACTGTATACAGGTTGTTTCAAAAATACGGGGCATAATTTCAGTTATGTATTTCCCACATGTAGACAATCAAATTAGTTCATTATAACATGTGTCCGGAAATGCTTCATTTCCGAGTTATGGCCTTCACAACATTGAAATTCACTGGAACGTTTTTCTCTCCGCAGGTTGTTGTCATTACAGAAGATGTTCAAAATGTCCACCTCCTGCTTGAATACAGACCTCACATCGATGTCTCATTGACCTGCGGACACAATCCCAAACTCCAGGAGTATTGCGTATGTCCTCACAACTTGCCACAATTCGATTCCGAAGGGATTCCAAATCCGGCACCGGAGACGAATAAACCAATGATTTTAAATGGCCCCACAAGTAGAAATCGAGAGGGTTCAGATCAGGTGAGCGTGGAGGCCAAGCAATTGGGCCACCTCTACCTATCCATCGATCAGGAAACCTTCGATCCAAGTACCGGCGAGCCGTAAGACTGAAGCGTGCAGGAGCGCCATCATGCAAGAAGTGAATGTGTTGATGATTGATCAGTGGAGTGTCTTCGAAAACGTCAGGTATGGTGTTTTCCAGGAAGTTTGTGTACGCCTGCCCCGTAAGTCTGTTGTCGAATTGCAGGTTTACACTTACACCAAACAATACACACTGACTTTGCCACTCAAGACACTTCACTGCATATACAATATAAATTTTATTAGACAAGAGCGGTCACATTGTTGTTGAGGTGACATAAAAACAGATTTAAATCACACAGCAGACATGTGCGCGTCTTCATTAACATGCAACTCTTTTGTCACGGAGTTTGTTTATTCATTTACTTATTTTTGCGAAACAAGTATTGTTTCACTGAATTCCCCCAGCAATTTCCCCAACTATTACCCTTCCCCCAAGAGTTCTCGCACAGAGAATAAATGCCTCCATTTTGGAGAAAAATCCCCAATTGGCAACCCTGATTGTCATTAAGTTTATTATTATAGTAGCGTTTGCAATGAGAAAAATCTAGTTGTTTTAGATCAGTACTACAAGTTCTACTTACAACAAAACCCTTTGAAGAAAAACCACCCGAGACCGAAATCTCTACGAGGAATCTTCAAATCTTCATACTACTTCTATGAAATTACATTATACGAATTATTCTTATGGTTTAGGATATGACGAAAACACGCTTCACGCTATTCTGGTCCTACCTCGAGCTCTGAAGACGAAACTTGGATCCATTACAAGAGGAATGCTTGCACTGGAGATTATCGATGTGATGCCTACTGTGCTAACAAGATTTTCATCAAGAAAATGGTGCATGTTCAGCATAGCATTTGCCTCCAATTTTGGACCTACTTATAGGTATAACCAACCTGCTAATGTTATAAAATCTTCAGCCTTATTTTATGAGAATTGTGATCTGAGATCTAAGTTTAGGCATTATGAATCATTAAATAGGACAGGCAAAAAGCTACAAAGTCGATTCAATAAATAACGGAAACGTTGCATAAAAATACAAAACTTCGACAAAGCGCGTGCCTCTTTGTTATGTTTTAGTGGTGTCCTAGAGCTTGGCACCCTTCCTCGCGAAAGAAATGCTGGTATTCAGTGAAAACAATCTACAGGTTTGCACCAGCGTCGAGCAGCGGGGTGTCATTAGATTTTGGCCAGCAGAAGGAATTCATCATCGGATGTGAATATAGTGAAAGTTGTTTGTCGAACACAAGTATATGCGTGGACAGATAAGTTCAAACGAGGAATTCCAAAACCAAAGTTCGTGCGCACTGAGGTCAAAATATAAAGTGACAGATTTTTTAAAATTAATTTTATTGATTGATAAGTTCACTTAGCACTATGCAGATCATTGATAAAATTATAAACATAGATATGCAAACAGAGCTAACACAACAAAGAATAATATAGTGAGGTCGACATCGGCAGGTTCCTCTGTAAGGAAATCCAGCGTTTTGCTGAAGCACATTTTGTGACCAGCCGCCACCTTGTGATCATACATACTACCATATACGTAACATCTGACAAATTATTTTTCCAAGTTTTTAAAGTAAACAACAAAGGAAATGGAAGGGCAGAGATCTCTAGTTGAAGGAATATTTAATATCTACGATCACATGTTTTGGCTTATCAGAAGTTATTATTGATAAATTGGTATTATTGCAGTAAACATCGCGGCAAGGTCATAACTTAATTTTCTTGTAATGTCTTGGTCTAAAACTGCTGTTAATGTAACAAAAGGCTGTACAATATATTACAGCATTGGTTTAAAGCTTTGGTAGAATTTTAATTAATTCTTTTTTTACTAAACAAGCAATTACTGCCCTATCACTGCAAATACGTCTTTCCTATCTCCTAACCCTCTGCTTTAGCAATTTTATTCTGTTACGTTTTTTACAAAACTTTGCAGTTTTGTTCTTCAACTTCAACATTAAGTTTCTCTTTCTTGGGCTTTGCAGTACAACACGGTATCAGTTTACTGGGTGGCCTTTTCAGTTACTGTTTCACATATATTTGGGGTACTTCCACTATTTGGGGTCTATTTGTCGGTCTCCTTGGAGATAGAGGACATTTCTGCAAATAAGAGGGATCAGCAGGAAACAAAGAAAGAATAGTTCTTCCTCTTAGTCTCCTGGTTTGCCCTGTTAAGTCCAAATCGTCGGATGTAAAGTGTTGTGAGCACACACCAGAAGCCGGAATAGATTGCTAATTTTGTCTGCGAATTGCCTTCAACCACGCTTCTCTAAGATCTTTCCTAGTTGATCTACAATTCACAAATAATACAGAATCGTTCCGTTTTTAATGCATAATATATTTCACTAAGTATACCGCCGAAAAATCACTTAAATACTTAATACCTGTGTATTAAAACATTTCCTTTTCTGTTTTTTTCTTCTGCTATACGAGAAACCATAGCCAAACACCACACACGTATTCATCTTTATACTGGTTTGAAATATACAGTTCAAATGTTCTGTTTAATTGACATTTAACACCACAAAATGTTATTTTTGGGTGCATATTTAACCTACATCTCAGAAGTATAGGATCAAAATATAGCGGTTTGACAAAATCATACTTCACTAACCACAATGCATAAGGATAGGACATTATCTGTGGTAAGGAGTATCGTAATGATCGTAATGCAGTCTTTTATACTGTTACAGGAAGAGAGTGATGGAGCAAGATATCCTGAGATAGCCGACTGCTGATTCTGGTAGGAAGCTGCGATTGTTTGCCCAGAGAGAGAGGGAAAAAAAAAAAAAAAAAAAAAAAAAAAAACTGTGGGACTGTTTGCGGATGAAATCTTCAGTGGCCTGAATACCAAATTCTCAGTGTAAATTGTGTTTGTGACAAACCAGGGTGCATGAACTGCGAGATGCAGAACTTTATTTTGAACAGACCGAAGTGGCGTAAGAGGCTGCACCTCCCTAAACTGGACAAGCATAGTGAGAATGGGACGAAGTATGATTTGAAATCAAAGTAGCTGTGTCACTGTTGAGAGAAGATTTACCATTTATTAGAGGATAAAGTTGAATAGACTAAGTTGAGCTAAGTTTAAAGAGAAATTTAGAACAATAAGAGACCACGCTTTAATTCCGGCTCCATTGTTACTTTTGAAGCAGGTATGATCCGATATGAAGTCAATTAGACACAAGCGATAACTAAAATACTTACCACTGCTACCCTTATGTGTGGCAACACTCATTGTTATTTTAATAATGAAGGAATAAATAATAATAATAATAATAATAATAATAATAATAATAATAATGGATAAGTGGAATTTGACTGAAAAATTTAATTTAATGCCATGGTCCGGATTTGTACCACGGATCTCCTCGGCTGCTCTAACCACTGAGTTACCATGCCAACATCCCAAGCATAGCATTGAATTTCTCAACTGACTCGCATATTTCCCGGTAAAGGTGATCTCAAATTATTTTGACATGACATATTCCAATGGCGACTTACAATGTCGTAAGTCCCGGGCTTCAGTTCAGCCAAACTATGAGAACACCTTGTGGTTTATGGGGAAATTTTGAGTATATGTCTGAGCGCATGGCGCTTATGTGTGTAATGTCAGTTACTCAACTGATTTTAATAGTTATTTTGCCTTCCGCGTAATTTCAATTTATAAGTTAATAAAATACTAAACAGATTTAATAAAGCTTTCATTGAAAATGTCACGGAGTAAAAATAGTCTCGGAATATAAAAACAAAGTTGGTTGCTTTTTATTCCAAGCAAGCAATTTGTGTACACGTCAGCAAATATGCCACAGTCTAAACAGTGACAATCGATCCTGCGTTATATTTATTTTGTTTGTCATTTACCAAACGCTGCAGGCTAGGTGTACTGTATGCATTGGAATGTGTCAAAATCTTTGAATAACCTTCACATTCTAATTCTATAGGTGTATACACTGAAGCTTCTGTATAAGAGGCTATACTGATATATATATTTTTTTTAATTTGGGAAATTATGTTTTCTTTTTTATTCAGGGTTTAATGAAATTTATCTGTAAAAAAAAAAAACATTTTCAATAAAATATATACAGTAAATAATACGAAGAAGAATACAGCAATTCAATGCATGTGGGTAAAATCGATCTAACCCTCACTTTTTTAAAAGTAAGAAAAATAAGTATGTTGTACACATAATATAAATATATATATACATATATACACGTATATATATAAATAAATTGACACGTATATTTTATTAGAATTAGGGTTAAAAGCGTTTTTCAAGCTTATTTTTTATGTAGACTCCAAATTATTTTATTTTTACTGAACTAATGAAAGAAAACATAACAATAACATTAATATTCATCGCATAACAGAGGCTACATATATTTTAATTGTTATTAACAAATATCACGCTTGCACATTAAATTTAGTTTAATTACATTGGTGCTTATTAGAAATTAGTTGTAAAAAAAACTGCCTTTGATCCTATTTCAGACACTGGCAATATTCAGGAAAAAATGGACGCACATAATTGAGCAGTTCAAGTACATCTTTGAGTTTTGGCGGAGCAATGGAGCAAGGATTTTCATACTTCTATGGTATGGTAAGGACACATAATCTCAAGAAATAATAGTCATTATTTACTACCACTTACTGATAAAACTTTTTTTGTTTTTTGTCACAAATAAGCAATAGTATTGCATAATCGAAAACGTTTTGGTTTTGAGAGTTAGACCATTTTATGCACATGACTTAATTATGTCTTTAAATTTAAAAGAAAACAATTAAAAATAACAACCTCAATCTATTTTTCAAATGGATAACTTCCGTTTTTGTATCCATTAGGCAAATTAAGAATATCTATATTCAGTAATAAAATCTGATGTGTTCCATTCACATGACTTTCTCTAGTTGATACACAAACAAATCTCCTTACAAAAGACTATTCTTTTGTCTATGACGTGCCAATCAAGGTAAACATTAGCAGAAGTTCTTATTACTTGCTTCCTTGTAAGTAGAAGGGACATCAGGGAATAGGCTAAATCGAGTCATATCTGTTAAAAGCTGGTCTCACATGAAACAGTATTTCATGGTTTGGTTCGCTTTGCATTGCCTGCAGTAAAACAAGAGACGTGAATCGATACGTCACTTCCTGTTTGAGAAAAGTTAAAGTCGTTTAAAATTAAAATTCGAAGGCTTTCACGGCCGGTGTTAGAATCACTTATAGAAAACAAAACCGGGCTTGTAGGCCGTGGTCCACTGGGCTTCTCCCCTCGTTCCCCAGACGTTTCGCCAGCGTCTGCAGGGGAGAAGCCTAGTGGACCACGGCCTACAAGCCCGGTTTTGTTTTCTATAGTTTAAAATTGAAACCAATAACAAGGAATTTCTCAGAAACGGCCAGCTCTACATAAAAAATGTATATGACATAAATTTTGTGTTTTAGCTAGATCTATTTTTTGTGTATTAATTGTTTATCTCATACGGTTTTTGCCGTTATTCAAAACTCATCCAGAATAAAGGGGTTTTCAGGGACTATTTCCAGAAAAATCAAAATATATATTTTATTTGTGGTGTAATTATCTTTAATGTACTATATTTTAATCAAAGTCGTTTGAGCCATTTTTGAGAAAAACAAAATTTTCAAAAAGTTTTCCATATAAAGAGATTTGGGTTGGAGGGATTTTCTTGAAAGTGCTCGTGTCGCATCCTTGGGAGACACTAAACCTTATTACCAAGTTTGGTACTTTTGATCTATGCTGCCCCTAGACGCACACACGCGGACCTTTTTCTAAAAATGTTTTTTTCGGACTCAGGGGACCCCTAAACAATTACTTCCGGTGAAATCTCGGTATCGAATTTTGGGTGGAATACAATACCTTCTACATGGTACGTATGGGGGGGGGCTAGATAAAGTAAAAGTCAGATTGCCATGCTTTACACATATGAGGAACTGATTCGGATGCCTTCGAGACACTCGGCTATGCTTCTCATGGCAACAGAGAAAACCTGAGAAGTATGTAGAATTCCGATAACTCGACCTGATGTGGAAATGTCTAGTTATACTAAATAACACCTACATCTCTGTAACAAATTATTGTTAAAACACTTATTCTTTTATCTAGAACATGCTAATCGAGATAAAAATTTGCAGAAAGTGTCTAATAACTTCTTTTTCACTAATCAGGCAAAGAAGGTATTGCATTCCACCCAAAAATTGTATATGGAGATTTCACCAGATATATGCGTTTTGGGATCCCCTGAATTAAAAAACTTATTTTTAGGAAAACAGAATGCTTGCGAAGAACCAATTTAGGATGCTTTAAGATAGGCTAACATGCTGACGCTTAGAGAAAAAAGCTTATATGGTTGCCATGGCATTGAAATCCGTTTCTTTGCGCGGCCAAAGTTCTCGTATGAGAAAAGTTTAAGTATTTTAAAACTGAAATTAACAACAAGGAATATCTCGAAAACGGTCAACTTCATGAAAAAAATGTGTATGACATAAATTTAGTGTTTTATTGTGATGTACATTTTTTGTGTAGTAAGTTTTTGTGTATATCTTACGGTTTACCAGTAATGCAAAATTCAATAAAAAGCATCCAGAATTAAAGAGATGTTTAGAGGCTATTACCACAAAATTCATGATATACATTTTGTCATGCAAATATCTTAAATATAAGAAATGTTAATCAAAATCGTTAGAGCCATTTTTGAGAAATTCAACATTTTCGAAGTTTTTTCCATGTAAAGGTAGTTTGGGGTGGTATTTTCGTTTTTGAGTTATGCTGTCCACACACACACTCTCTCTCTCGGACATTTTTCTAAAAAGAAAAAAATTAATTCAGGGGGTCCCAAAATATGTATTTCCGGTGAAATCTAGGTATTGAATTATTGGGTACTATACAATATCTTCTCTATAGACTATGTAGAGAAAGTAAATATGCAGTTATGTTAAGAGGCTGAGCTAAAGAAAATGTGGAAGTTAGATTAACAGGCTGGGTAAAATTACATGCTGTCTGTTTAAGGTTATAAGGAGGTTATGCCTAAGCCCTCTGAAGAACTGACATAATGTCTCTTACAGGCAATAAAATGGAGTACAGGCTAAGAGACCGACATAGCCTACATGCAGTCATACAAAACCACTGAAGTAGGCTAAGAGGTTGGAACTGTGCGCTAAAAAAGGATGAGATTAGGCAACCTGTTGCGTCTTAGGTAGACTATCAAACGCATTGCGGAATAGGTTAAGATAGGCTGTCTAGCTTAAAAAATAAACTATGCGGACATGCTAAGACAGACCCCCCCCCACACAAAAAAGGAGGGGAAAAGGTGCGGATAGGCTAAGATAGGCTAGGCGGAAAAAAAATTATGCAAATAGGCTAAGATAGGCTAGGCGGCGGGGGGGGGGGGGGGGGGGGGAGAATGCAGATAGGTTAAGATAGGCTGCCTAGACTAGGCGGGGGGGAGGAATTGCAGATAGGCTACCTAGCCTATACGGATAGGCTGCCTAGGCTATGCGGGGGGGGGAAATTTTATGCAGATAGGCTAAAGATAGGCTACCTAGCCTATACGGATAGGCTGCCTAGGCTATGCGGGGGGGGGGGAAATTTTATGCAGATAGGCTAAAGATAGGCTACCTAGCCTATACGGATAGGCTGAGATAGGCTGCCTAGGCTAGGCGGGGAAAAAAAAATGCAGATAGGCTGCCTAGCCTATACGGATAGGCTGCGATAGGCTATTGGGGGGGGGGGGGATTTTATTATTTTTTTTTATGCAGATAGGCTACCTAGCCTATACAGATAGGCTAAAGATAGCCTGCCTAGCCTACTTTCCCCCATTTATATAAAGCAACTTTTATTCATGAAGATACTTTCTATAACTTTAGTTTTGTATAATTTTACTGACTGACTGACTGTGTCCGTCTGCCTATCAGTCTGAATGTCTACCTCTCCGTCCGCCTGCCTGTCAGTCAGTCTGAGTGTGTGTGTCTGACTGCCTCTCTGGCTGTCTGACTGACTGCTTGACTGTTTGGCTGCCTGTCTGTCTGCCTGTGACTACCTGTTGACTGACTGTCTGTGACTACCTGTCTGAATGTCTGTGACTACGTGTCTGTCTTATTGACTGACTGTCTACCTGTCTGTCTGACTACCTGTCTGACTGTCTGTGACTACGTGTCTGTCTTATTGACTGACTGTCTGTCTACCTGTCTGACTGCCCTCCTGTCTGTCTGACTACCTGTCTGACTGTCTGTGACTACGTGTCTGTCTGTGATTACCTGTCTGACAGCCCTCCTGTCTGTATGATTGACTGACTGTCTGTCTACCTGTCTGACTGCCCTCCTGTCTGTCTGACTACCTGTCTGACTGTCTGTGACTACGTGTCTGTCTGTGATTACCTGTCTGACAGCCCTCCTGTCTGTATGATTGACTGACTGTCTGTCTACCTGTCTGTCTGAATGACTGCCTGTCTGACTACCCTCCTGTCTGTCTGACTACCCTCCTGTCTGTCTGTGTGACTGCCTGTCTGTCTGTCTGCCCTCCTGTCTGTCTGACTACCTGTCTGTCTGCCCTCCTGTCTGTCTGACTGCCTGCGTGTCTGTCTGACTCCCCGTCTAACTGCCCTCCTGTCTGTCTGACAGTCTGAGTGCCTGTATGACTGCCTCCTGTCTGTCGGACTACCTGCCCTCCTGCCTGACCGACCACCAGTCTGTCTGTCTCCTTCCTGTCTGTCTGTCTGACTGACTGCCTATCTGAATACCTGCCTGTCTGTCTGTCTGAATGACTGCTTCTCTCTCTCTGCCTGTCTGTCTGTCTGACTGCCTGACTGTTTGTTTGACTGACTGTCTGCCTGACTGTAACTTATAAATGTCATTTTTCCTGGAATTTTTTGAGTAGTGCATTATTACAAAATGTATTCAAAGACCTGAAATGTTACAAAAATACCTGAAGTTTTATAAAATGGATACATGTAAATATAGTTTCTTGTATAGTTTGTGTTGCACTTTAGTTTTAATTAAAAACTTAAACTAAATATTTTATTTTATTAAATGCATGAATTAAATCATAAATTAATTAAAATAAAATAATTTACATCAGAAAAATAAAACTTCTTTTAACAGAAAATGAGTGCTTTGCACAGCGGAGTTCACACGGACCCGTATGTAGAATGTGGTGTTAAAACGGCGTATGCATTGTAGGGCTAAGGGAGTTTGCCCACCACAAACAATATAAAATGGGAAAATCGTTGATGTGTTATTTTATTGAAGTTTTCAATAGAAAATGTGATTAAATACATATTCAGAAAACAAATACATATAAATAAAAGCATGTCTTTAATTTTATTAAATGTCCTGTGAACACCTCCATTCTCGTCGAATTTTCAATAAATATGCAACAAAACAAAATTCTATTATACAAAATGTAAACACAAATATCATTATAATATACAGTTAATATGTCACCAGCTATTCCCTAAATATCCTTTAAGGTTAGCTACACTTTCTTGTATGTTTATAAAGCTTGTGAACATTACTTCTTTTTCAAGAGTTGATGTATGCTTTGTTGTACATTATTGCTCTTATAGAATGTATTTTATTAATAGTACTACAATTTATTTTGGTCGCAAAAGAATTGAAACTTAAATACCTTAAAACTGTATCAGTAATATATTGATTAAACACAGGGCTTTTTCAATATGTAGTTGACCGGTATCTCGCGTGTTCCGTGGCCTGCAACAAAGGATAAATTGAAATCAGTTATGAGAAGAAAACAACTTTATGATTAACGGTTAAAAGAAAAAAAAAATCTAATGTGTACCATTCATGTTACTTTCTCTACAACTCTACAATAAAGTATTGTTAAAAAGCTTATTCTTCTACGCATGCAAATCAAGAAAAAATTAACATAAATGATCTTATTACTTGATTCCTTGTAAGTAGAAAAAAATAAGGGAATACATTAGGCTAAAGCGTTATTCAAATCTTTTAAAAGCTGGTTGCTATGTGATTGAAGCTCCTTTGTTTGTATGGCCAGGAGTCGACAAATTCCCGTATGAGAAAAGTAATACGTTTTTTAAAACTGAAACCAAGACAAAGAATATCTCAAAAAATGTCAACTCCACAAAAAATGTATCTGGATAATTGTTTATTTTAACAAGCTCTTCGTTATTTGTTAAGTAAGTTTTTGTCAATCTCTTACGGTTTACCAGTTATACAAAATTCCGCAAAAGTCATCCAAAATGAAGAGGTCTTCAGAGGCTATTCCCAGAAAATTCAAGGTATACATTTTGTCATGTAAATATCTTTAATATACGATATTTTAATCAAAATTGTTAGAGCCATTTCTGAAAAAATAAAATGTTCGAACATTTTTCCATGTAAAAGGTAAAAAATTAAAACGATAAACAAAATTATTTTAAGTGAAATATGTATGTAGGTTGAAACACATATTAGTAATATTTACAATTGAAATGGATATTACTTGCCAACCCATAAAATATTAGTAACAACAAATTAAAGTGATGTATTTATCATATTAATATAGCAGCGAATTATGTTTCATTACAAATGTATGCCCTAATTTTCTGCTTGAACAGTATAACGTTCCGGCAGTCCCTTGAGTTTTCAGGTAAGACGAGCTAAATCTATTGTAAATGATAATGAATAGAATGTTTTATGAGAGCAGTATAGCAAGAAGGAAAGAGTGTCGTGAGCGAGTTTCTCGATTAAAACAGTCGGAAAGATATTTGAAAGGAACATTTAGATAGTTCGGAATGCGAGAGTGAAGAAGCTTTAACTATTTATGGTGACACTGATGATATATGAATGATGGCCCGGAGAAAACCCGCCCTAGCGCCACTTTGTCCACCACAAATCTCACATGCGGTCTCTTGGGATCGAACCCCGACCGTCTAGGTGAGAGGTGAGTGGTCTAACCACTCGGCCACGGCGCGGCCTTAAGTTGATAGAGAAATTATAATTTTCTTCTATCCCTAAACTGAAGCCATTAAGCGCTTTGAGCGATGGTTTAACATGATCACATCAACAGAGATTGCATACAAAAGCGTACACACGTATTCTGATCACGTTGAAGTCTTAGAGTAAAAATTTTAGTTAGGTTAGTAAAAAGAGAGGTCACAGTGGTCAAAAAAGTTTTAGAAACATGTCCATGTATGTCAGAGAGAGATAGAGAGAAGGTGAGTGAGTGAGTGTGTGTGTATGTGTGTATGTGTGTATGTGTGTATGTGTGTGTGTGTGTGTGTGTGTGTGTGTGTGTGTGTGTGAGGCAGCATAGCTCAAAAACGAAAAGTCCATTAAATACCAAACTTGGTATTTAAGTTCAATATCCTCCAAGGATGCGATACGAGGATTTTCAAGAAAATACTCCCACCCCAAATTACCCTTTACATGTACCATTTTTTGAAAAATTTTGTTTTCTCAAAAATGGATGAAACGATTTTGATTAAAATACCGTATGTTTAAGATATTTTTATGGCAAACGAAATATATATCTTGAATTTTCTGGGAATAGCCTCCGAAGACCTCTTCATTCTGGATGACTGTTTTATAACTGGCAAACCGTAAGAGTTATTCAAAAACTTAATAGATAAAAATGTAAATCTCATTAAAACACAGAATTAATGTCATGTACAGTGTTTGTAGAGTTAACCGTTTTTTTTAGATATTTCGGATTAACGGTTTCAATTTTAGCCACTGAAACGGGAAAACATATTTCCTCTCGTTTATCCTGGAAATCAAAGAGCTTAGAATTTCAATTGTTTCATATAGCGTTAACTTTTAAAGGACGATACTAACGCTTTAGCCTGTGAAGTTTATTTTTTCCCTTCTACTTACAAAGAAGTTAGTAATAAGACTAATTCTGCTTATGTTTATCTTGGTTAGCATGATGTAGATAACAGATTAATCTTTTGTTTGCCGAACAGCTAGAGGATTCTTTTTCACTTCTACTTACAAGGGACCAAGTGATAAGGACAATTCTGCTAATGTGTATCTCGACTAGCATGATATAGAATATATAGAATATAGAAGAATAATCTTTTGAACAATAATTTGCTATAGTGATGTAGAGAATGTCATGTGAATGGAACACATCCTCTTTTAAAATTACTTTTGTCATTGGTGTGCCCACGGGTTGAAGTTCCTCGTAATCGCCTAAAAGCTATCAACCATTCTTATCGCGAAGAAGCCATAAACTTACATCTTTCAGTTTATAAACAGGAATACAAATGTGTTTTAAGGAGTGCTTAACGGCCATTCTTGCTGCATTCAGCAGCTCAGGCGGAGGACACTGATTATACATGAAATGATAATTAGAGCAGAAGAATTCCAAGCCAAAGACGAGGGTTTCTCCCCGGAATTTGCCAGTTATGAGATTAATTAAGCCGGCAGAAACCTATCTTAGTAGGGTTTGAGTCCCGTTCACGAGTCCATGCCTTAACGACCTCGGCCACTACTATCGTTTGAAGCGAATTGAGATGCAACTAGAGTGGGTAGAGCAGGTCATTTATGTTCTGCAAACCAAAGTCGCCATTCGTTTCATCTCTTTTGTTTTTCTCCTGACCATACGAGTATCGAATTTCAATTGTTTCACTTAGCTTGCATCATTTAAAAGATTTGACTATCGCTTTAGCCTAGTGAATTTGCTTATTTCCCTTCTACTAAAATATTCTTACAAAAGAGTATCCTCTCATCTACATAATGATATTCAAGGTAAACATTACCAGAAATTGTCTTACTAAATAGCTCTTTATAATAAGGGGACATGTCAAGGCTAAATCGTCAGACAAATCTCTTAAGAACTCGCTATTCGATTGTGGTTGCAATTCGGTTCCTTTTTCCAATCCCAGGAGTAAAACAAAAGAGGTCTGAAACGGACGAGGGCTTCCCGTTTGAGAAATACTGAAACCAATAACAAGGAGTATCTCGGAAAGAAAAGGATATAACATAAATTGTGTCGTTTAACAAGATCTACAATTTCTATCCAGTAGTTAAGTCTTTGTCTATCTCTTACGGTTAACAGTTGTGCAAAATTCATCCAGAATAAAGAGGCTATTCCTAGAAAATTCAAGATATAAAATGAATTGTCATGTAAATGTACAGTATTTTAATCAAAATTGTTAGAGCCATTTTTGAGAAAATCTAAATTTTCGAATTTGTTTTCTCTAAGGGTTGTTTGAGGTGGAGGAATTATCTTGAAAAGTTTCGTGTCACACCCTTGGAAGACAGAAAACTTACATACAAAAGTTGATACATATAAAAGTCTTTTCGTTTTTAAGTTATGTTGTCCACACACACACAGCCTGATTTTTTCCAAAACTGGTTATTTTTATTACTCAGGGGGTCTCGAAACATATATTTCCTTTGAAATCTCTGTTTCGAGTTTTTGGGTGGAATACAATACCTTCTCTACCAACTATGTTCATTGTAATACGTATGTGCTAGAGAAAGTAAAAAAAAAAAAAACCTTAAAGCACACCTAATTTCTTTTATTCACTGAGAGCAATAAAAACAATTTTACGTTTAATAGTTATAAGATGGCGATCCAAAATCTCTTGAGGTCACAGATATCTAACCTTGCGTTTTGTTACTGTTTCTACATGACCCGGTGAAGCATATCAAGCAGCGTATATTAAAATATCTTATGTGTTCCATTCACATGGCTTTCTCTACATCGCTGTAACAAATTATTGTTAACAAGCATATACTACTTTAATTAATCGAGATAAACATTAGCAGAAATGTCCTTAATTACTTGCTACCTTGTAAGTAGAAAGAAAATAAGGGAATACATCTTTTAAAAGCTGGTTGCCATGTGCTTGAAATCCGTTTCTATGTAGGGCCAGGAGTTTACAACTTGACAAGAACATTTTAAGTACCTATTTTCAATTTGAAACCAATATAAGGAATATCTCAAAAATGGTCAACTCCCTGAAAAAAAAAAAAACGTAAATGACATAAATTGTATGTTTTAAAGTGTTTTTATTTTTTGTGTAGTAAAATTTTCTCTGTCTCTTACGGTTTACCAGTTATGCAAAATTCATTCAGAATAAAGAGGTCTTTAGAGACTATTCCCAGAAAATTCAAGAATACATTTTATTTGTCATGTAAATATCTTAAATATAAGAGATTTTAATGAAAATCGTTAGAGCCATTTTTGAGAAAATCAAAATTCCTGAAAAATGTTCCATGTAATGGGTAGTTTGGGGTGGGGGGATTTTTTCTCAAAATCTTCGTGTCGCATCCTTGGACAATCCTAAACTTAAATATCAAGTTTGGTATTTTACCGAGTTTGGTATTTTTTGAGTTATCGTGTTCACAGACATACGGGGACACACACACACACACACACACACACACACACACACACACACACACACACACATGCAGGCAGGCACGGACATTTTTATAAAAATACCTTTTTTTTTTGGGATACAAGGGACCCTAAAACATATTTTTGGTGAAATCTCGGTATCGAATTTTTGGGTGGAATACAATACCTTCTCTATACATCATAGTACGTGTAGAGAAAGTAAAAATTATTAAATTTGCACTTCCTTATTATTTTCTCTAGCACGTCTGTACAATATGCATAATAGGTAGAGAAGGTATTGTATTCCAACCAAAAATTCGATACAGACTTTTCACCGGAAATATATGTTCTGAGGGCTCCTAAACAAAAAAAAAAAAAAAAAAAAAAAAAAAACAAAAATTGGAAAAAGGCTAGTGTGTGTTGGTATTAAAGTTCAGTATCTTTTTCCAAGGATGCGACACGAAGCTTTTCTAGAAAACCCAGTATCCAAATTATCCCTTACATTTTTACAAATTTTTTTATTTCTAAAAAATGGTCCAACGATTTTGATAAAAACTTCGTATGTAATTTATATTTTACCTGGCAAACAAAATCTATATTCTGAATTTCTTGGCAATAGCCACTTAAGTTGTCTTCATTCTGAATGGCTTTTGTATAACTGGTAAACCGTAACACACGGGCAAAAACTTACTATACAGAAAATGTAGATCTCGAAAAAAACAAACACAATTTATGACATACATTTTGTTTAGAACTATTTCCCAGATTTTAGAAATGGGAAATCGTTGTTTACTTTGTTCATCCTGGTCAATTAAAGAGAAGAGAATTAAAAATCTGATGTGTTCCGTTCACATGACTTTCTCTGCATCTCTGTAACAAATGATTGTCAATAAGCTTCTTTTATCTATTTCATGCTAAAACATTAGCAGAAACATCTTGTTATTTAGTTCCTTGTAAGTAGAAGGGAAATAAGGGAATTCCCTTATTTCGCTAAAGCGATAGTCAATTTTTTTTTAAAATGTGTGCACATTATAGAGCAATAATCATTTTATCAACCTTCATAAAATTACAATTAAATTCACCTTCAAATTATATTTTCAATAATAATCTATATTATAAATAAAATTTATTGTAATCCATTATTCAACTGGTTGCTATGGGATTGAAATCCGTTTCTTTGCATGGTTAGGAGCTGACAAGTTCCCGTATGAGAAAAGTAAGTACTTTAAGAGGACAGCTTACTCTTACAAGTACCAGTTTTACATCACTTGATAAAATTTACAATACATAAAAGACTATTAAATGGAAATGATTGAAAGCTTTACTGCATATTCACAATAAAATGAGACACATTTTGGTATTTGTTTCAAGATTATGGCTGTCAAAATAGTTTTTTAAAAATTCAGATACATAAAAATCTGATGTGTTCCATTCACATGACTTTCTCTATATATCTGTAAATTATTATTGTTAATAATCTTATCTTTTATTTATTTCATGCTAATCGAGAAAAATTACCAGAAATAGTCTTATTTCTTGTTTTATTGTAAGTAGAGGCGAAATAAGGGAGTACCATAGGTTAAAGTGAAAGCCAAAAGCTGGTTGCTATGTGACTGATGTTCCTTTGTTTGTATGGACAGGAGATGACAAATTCCTGTATGAGAAAAGTATAAGTTTTTCAAAGCTGAAACCAAGAAAAAGGAATATCTCAAAAACGATCAACTCCACGAAAAAAAAAAATGTATGTAACATAAATTGTGTGTCTTAACGTCCTCTACATTTTTTGTGGGTTAAGTTTTTGTCCATCTCTTACGGTTTAGTAGTTATGAAAAATTCATCCAGAATAAAGTAGTCTTCAGAGGCTATTCCCAAAAAATTCAAAATATACATTTCAATTTTCCGCTAAATAACTTTAATATACGATATTTTAATCAAAATCGTTAGAGCCGTTTTTCAGAAAATCCAAATTTTCGAAAAAAGTTCCACGTAAAGAGTAGTTTGGAGTGGGGGGATTTTTCTCAAAATCTTCGTGTTGCATCCCAGGAAGTTACTAAACTTAAATACCAAGTTTGGTATTTTACCGACTTTTCGTTTTAGAGTTATCGTGTTCACAGACACACGGACACACACACGGACCTTTTTCTGAAAATACTTTTTTTGGATACAGGGGACCCTAAAACATATATTTCCGGTGAAATCTCGGTATCGAATTTTTTGGTGGAGTGCAATACATTCTCTATACACTATGTACATAGTGAGTATAGAGAAAATAAAAATAGATTGAAAAAAATATTTTCCAAACGCATGCAAAACTTGTGTGGGTACCTTTTCCTTGGGAACCATTTGCAACACACAACTGAAAAAATGCAGGTATGTTTTGAATGTAATTATCTACTCTGGGAAGCAGAATGTTTAAAATATATCAATTGGTAAAGTTTACAAAAAATAATTAGTAAATTGAAAAATGTGTGTAGATTTTTAAGCAATTTTACAACAGTATTTGAGTTTACACATATGCTTAATAAACACTGAGCTTAAAAATCCTGCTTCACATACTACATATAAATATATGATAAAGAAGAGTGGAAAATTTCAAGCCTCTATGATTAGTAGTTCATGAGAAAAAGGCATCTTTGCACATAAAATTTGCATTATGAGAAAAAGCTGTTTGAAGTTTTGTGATGTTCAGTAAGCCTACCTTAATACATTCCAGGATCATAGTCATCATTATCCTCATATAGGTCCTCCAGCTGATTTTCTACTTGCCTGCTTTTTATTCTAGCCTCTTTTGTTGAGGCTTGTGCTGCTCTTTGGGCATGGTAAAGTCGTTGCTTATCAATGGGCTGAAGAGCTTTTTCTGTGCTGATCCCTGTTTTCAGCCCCATTTCATTTAGCACAAGAAGTCTGCTCACAGCACCACCAATTGAATGTTATAATAGCATCATGTACACCTATTTTCACTACATCTGATGACACAAACACTGTCTTGGATTCACGCTCCCATATACAATTGTTAAAACTTTCATTTTGATTTTGGGTGTGTCCATGCAAGCACTTACTCAGTATTTTGTGTCACTCAGTCCTCTATAAATAGGCTTTATTGCCTCATTTACAGCAAATAGTAACATTGCAACCCTATTGTAACCACACCAAGTGTCAGACCCCTTAGGACAGAAGGCATGATGAGCTTTTTCATTTGTCGATGCTTTGTGGAATAAAGTGGCCCATACAGCTTTTCTCATGGCATCAATGTCATGTGTATTTCTTCTTATTGCAAGGCCATAATATGTTTGCAGCTTATCAATAACTTTTGTCATCAATTGACCTGATCACATAATTTGTTTTTTTTTTTTCATTTACTTTTTCAATTCCCTCAGTTTTCTTCCCGTTCGTTTTGCACATGGCCCACACATTCAAGTTTCTCAATCACAAGATCATCTCCATAAGGCTTACGTTCCTGACTGTCTTGAATGGTTTGGAGTCCCCATCCCCCAAGTATTTAACATACCTCACACCACAAGTACCTACAGAACGACAGAATATTTTCTTGGCTCCCTCTACTTCCATGCTGCCACTAGTACCTTCATGGTTCTTCTTGCATTGATGGTCTCCTATTTTACTGTTACAGCCAGTGCAATGATCTGTTAGGACTTAAAATTCTACACTTTCCCATTGTCAATAGATATTGCAGCTACCACACCATGATGTGATATATGTCCACAACGCTGCCAGATTCCATCTACTACAACAATAATGCGCGTATTGCCTTTCTGTTGCTTCAAAACCAACATCATTGGAAATCTCATTCAACTGTCGCTCTAAAAATTCTGAAGGAGGAGGTGGCAAGTTTATCTTCCCACACAGAAGTTCTCCACTCTTTTGACCTTTCCCAATGTGTCTAAAGTCATAAACAAGGCTTATATTTACATCATAGAACCTGTGTCTTGTAGTATCAGATGTCCTGGTGAAATTACTGGTAAAGAAAGCTATACCAGAGGACCAGCACAAATATAAATCCTTAAGAATTGACACTAACCTTATAATCCAATTCAGAGTATGTAGGAGCTAATATGTGTTCATCTAGAATTAGAATAAGCCATCCCTCCCACCCTGTAAGTACACTTTCTTAAATAGCAAAATTCAGGAAAATGTTCATGGTGGGGGAAGATTTAATAGCTGTTGCTAGGCGGGAAGTAAGTATTTATGGTCTAGAAACAATAAAATTACAATGCTACCAACATAGATAAAGTCACCAAACTTCAAAGAAAGAAAAAAAAAAGTGAAGCTCAAAAGTCACCAACATTCAGACAGTAATAATGGAGTGCCAAGGCTGTAAATATGTGAAAATAAGTTTATTTACACACACACTAATCTAAACATAACAAAGCGCATGCTCGCTTCGCTCGCATGCTTTGGTAAAACCGGTAGCAATTATTAAAACCAAAGTACATGAAAATAGGTTTATTTACACACACACTAACCTAACAGTAACATAGCGCATGCTCGCTTCGCTCGCATGCTTTGGTAAAATAAGTGAAAATTATTAAAACCAAAGTAAAGGAAAATCACTAAAAATAAATTACACGAAAATCACTTATTCACACAACAATAATTGATTCAGAACTCTAAACACACAGAATGACTTTTAGAATCGCGGTATTTTTTTTATCAATGTTGGTAATCACCCTCATGTTGCAACAAATGCCTCAAAATCAACTATAAAGTGACTCTAGTGGCCGAATAGTGAACAGTTCATTGATGGTTCCACAACCTTTTAATGGCTAGTGATCACTGGTTTTCAAATATTGGTAGTTCTGAATTTTGCAATATGAACGTCAATTATGCATGATTTAGACGCCACCTGTCTGATACCTACTGAAACAATAGAAATTGCTGTAAAAAAGTAAAGAAAACAAATACTTCTGGTATATTTTAGTATAAATCTCGTACTTTGTTGGAAGTTAAAGACCAAAAATAGACAAGATACATTTTTAAAACTTTGTAAAACGATATTACGGTGAGTAGAAGTGAAAAAACTAATACCTAAATAGTCTTAATGGAAGTTTAAGTGGCGGAACCAAGATATAGTAATAATAAATTACTTGCTTTGCAGTTATTTGGGAGCACAAGCTTAACCTAGTATTTATATTTTCTTCTATGTACAAAGAGCCCACACCCTTGCAATATATACATTGTGTGTTTGTATTTAAGACAATAAATGTACACCAATAATAATATTGCCACTATTTACAGATGTATTAAACCAATGACACCTTCTGGACATCCACTGTTTGTACTAGACAGCATCTTTGTTGAAGAACTTGCAACTTCAGACACACCTTCACTGTTCCCACTATTAGCACATGGTTCTTGTGAAACTTGAAGGTTGTGGTTTTATTTTCTTCAATAAATGTGTGTTGGTTTCCACAAAACTTGCGTTTTTATATACATGTGTACTTTTGCACTCCTAGGCATATTGCTGCAATTAATTATCTAACAGAAGCAATCACTGATATAAAAAATTGTAAATACTAGTTTTGTTTACTTTTCACAACACACTAGGAAATCAAAGAGCAAGCTGCAGGGCAGCCACAACATCTTACGATGGAAAACAAAATTTACCACGGAAAATTCTCACACCATAAGATACACAAATTTGGATGGAATGAACTTAATTGGAGGGTGTGGCAAAATGGTGTGTCTGAATTTAAAGAGCAGTCTATTCCACTTAAAACCCTTATAAAATGTTAATAATTGTACAAACAACATTAATGATATATCATTTTGTTCTGGAAAATTCAGAGAATTTTTAAGACAAGAAGCAAAAAATGTTATTTTTTTTAGCATTTTACAGTACACTGTCCCCTTAAAACGTAAATACATTTCAAGGAATATCTCAAAAACGGCAACTCCACGAACAAAAGTATGACACATCGTGTGTGTTATCTATATCTACGTCTTTTGTCTATCTCTTACGGTTTACTAGTTATGCAACATTCAATAAAATTCATCTAGAATAAAGAGGTCTTTAGAGGCTATTTCCAGAAAATTCAAGCTATACATTTTATTTGTCATCTAAATATAAGAGATTATAATCAAAATCGTTAGAGCCTTTTTTTTTTGAGAAAATCAAAAAAATCGATTTTTTTTCCATGCAAAGGTTAGTTTGCGGTGGAGGGATTTTTTTTTTTTTTGAAAATCTTTGTGTTGCATCCTTGAAGATAAAATCGATTTTTTTTTTCCATGCAAAGGGTAGTTTGCGGTGGAGGGATTTTTTTTTTTTAAATCTTTGTGTTGCATCCTTGGAAGATAAAATTAAATACCAAGTTTGGCTTCTGTTTTGAGCCATGCTGTCCACAGACACACACACGCGCGCGCACACACACTGAGCTTTTTCTAAAAATACATTTTTGGATTCAGGGGGAGTCAAAACATGTATTTCCGGTGAAATCTCGGTATCGAATTTTTGGGTGCATTACAACATACAACCTTCTTGTATATACTATGTACATAGTACGTGTAGAGAAAGTACAAAAAGTCTGATGTAATCCATTCACATGACTTTCTCTATATCTCTATATAACTTGGTATTTAGGTTTGGTATCTTCCAAGGATGCGACACGAAGATTTCCAAGAAAATCCTCCCACTCCCAACTACCCTTTACATGGAACTTTTTTTTGAAAATTTTGATTCTCTGAAAAATGGCTCTAACGTTTTTCATTAAAATATCGTATACTAAAGATATTTTACCTGACAAATAAAATGTATATCTTGAATTTTCTGGGAATAGCCTCTGAAGACATGTTTATTCTGGATGAATTTTGCATAGTTACTAAACCGTAAGAGATGCACAAAAACTTAACACACACAAAATGTAGAGCACGTTAAAACACAGTTTATGTTATACACATTTTTTTCGTGGAGTAGATAAGTTTTTGAGATATTCGTTGTTTTTGGTTTCAGCTTTGAAAAACTTTTCTCATACAGGAATTTGCCAACTCGTGTCCATACAAACAAACGAACTTCAGTCACATAGCTTTCACTTTAGCCTATGGTACTCCCTTATTTCGCTTATACTTACAATAAAACAAGACTATTTCTACCAATTTTTCTCGATTAGCATGAAATAAATAAAAGAATAAGCT
Organism: Hymenopus coronatus; assembly: GCA_030762935.1. Lineage (NCBI taxonomy): Eukaryota > Metazoa > Arthropoda > Insecta > Mantodea > Hymenopodidae > Hymenopus > Hymenopus coronatus. The sequence goes on from CM060895.1 coordinate 36,087,579, forward strand.
TATTAACAATAATTTGTTACAGAGATATAGAGAAAATCGTGTGAATGGCACACATCAGATTTTTTAAATTACTTTTGTCACTTGTGTGCCCATGGATTTTCTCAAAAATAGCTCTAATGATTTTGATTAAAAGATATGTACATCCAAAATAAAATGCATATCTTTCTGGGAATAGCCTCTGAAGACCTCTTTATTCAGGATGAATTTTGCCGAATTTTGCTTAACTGCTAACCGTGAGAGATAGACACATTTGCTACGCAAAAATGTAGATATCGCCAAAACACACCATTTATGTCCTTTACGTTTTTGTTGTGGAAGTAACCGTTTCCGAGATATTCCTTGTTATTGGTTATAATTGTGCAGTATTATACTTTTCTGAGACGAAAGAGTCCATTTATCTTTTGTTCTACTCTTGGCCAAGCAAAGAAGAGATTTGCAAAGGCAATCGCAATGATGACAGCTTATAAAACATTTGACTATCACTTTACCATAGCGCATTCCTTTAGTTCCCTTCTACTTATAACAACATTCTGCTAACGTGTATCTCGATTAGCATTATGTAGGAAAAAGAATAATCTTTCGTAAGAAGTTTGCAGAGCAGCTACAGAAAGTCATGTGAGTGTAACACATCGGATTTTGTTTTACTTACTTTTAGTTTATCTACACGTTCTACATACATAGTATATAGGGAAGGTGCGACACAAAGATTTTCAAGAAAATTCCCCCATCTCCAACTTCCCTTTACATGGAAAAAAATTCAAAATGTTCTGTTTTCTTAAAAATGGTTATAACGATTTTAATTAAAGTATCATATGATAAAGGTATTCACATGACTAATAAAATGTATATCTTGATTTTTCCGGAAATAGCCTCTGAAAAGCTCTTTATTCTGGATGGCTTTTGCATAACTGTAAACCGTAAGAGTTAAAGCAAATTTACTACAGATATAGATCTTTTTAAAGCACACAATTTATGTTATATACATTTTTTTTTTTTTTTTGTGGAGTTGACCATTGCCTAGATATCCCTTTTTGTTTGTTTCAGAAACTTTTCTCATACGGGAACTTGCCAATCCTGAACATGCAAAGAAACAAATTTCAACCAACGTTTAAAAAATCTGACTATCGTTTTAAACCAATTTACTCCCTTATTTCCCTTCTACTTACAAGAAAACAAGTAATAAGACAATTTTTGTTAATGTTTAACTCGATTAACATGAGCTAGATAGAAAAATAAGCTTTTTAAGAATAATATATTATTTTCTCTACACGTACTATGTACATAGTGTATAGAGAAGGTATTATATTGCACCCTAAAATTCGATACCGAGATATCACCAAAAATACATGTTTTGAGACCTTTTGAATAAAAAAATTATAAAAATGTCCATGTGTGTATGTGGGCAGCGTAGCTCAAAAACGAAAACACCATTAAAAACCAAACTTGGTACTTAAGTGTGGCATCTTCCAAGGATGCGACACGAAGATTATCAAGAAAATCCCCCCACCCCAAACTATCCTTGACATGAACAAATTTTCGAAAATTTTTATTTTCTCAAACAATGGCTCTAACGATTTTGATTAAAATCTCTTATATTTAAGACATTTACATGACAAATAAAATCTATATTTTCAATTTTCTAGGAATAGCTTCTGAAGACATGTATAATCTGGATGAATGTTGCATAACTGTTAAACCGTAAGAGATAGACGAGATCTACATAACAAATCATGTAGATCTCGTTGTAACACAATTATGTTATATATTTTTATCATGAGGTTGACCGTTTTCCAGATATTCCTTGTTCTTGGTTTCGGTTTTAAAATACTTAAACTTTTCTCATATTGGAACTTGTCAACCTCTGGCCACGTAAAGAAACGGATTTATATACCATAAAAACCACATTTGACAATCGGTTTTCCTAGTGTATTCCCTTATTCCCCTTCTACTGATAAGGAACTAGGTAATGTTTTAGCATGAAATAGAAGACTACGCTTATTAACAATGATTTGTTACAGAGATGTAGAGAAAGTCATGTGAATGGAGCAAAAGGCACCTTATGGTTTTATCGCTAAAAACCAGCTCATAAAATATTAAAAACGTAGGACATTTCCGAACGTCTGGTCAGTCTAAATGCACCACTTATCCCTAAAAACAATTGGGCTTGACTTAACAGTCCCAGTAATACGATTCATCACGCTTTAAAAAAATGGAACTATTACATATTTCATTTTCAGACAGTTGAAAGGATGAAATGCATTATAGTTTAACAATTTCACTAAATATAATAATATCCGACATTTTAGCAAAGCGTACGAAATAGGCTCCTTGTTATAATCTTTTTCTGTCCCTAACAATGAAACTGCTTTCTTCAGCACGATTTCTGTTTGTTTATTCTGAAGAGATTGCAAAGTGCTAAGTGATGCCGAGTGACGCATTCAACAGAAGCGGGCGTTGACCGCAGTGTTGCCAATATAACTGTGTAATCACTAGACTCGGATTTTAGCTTTTGTTACCCCAATTGTGTATGTTCACATTTCATGTAAAATTAATCATTCTGTAAAATTTTTATTGCACACAAAATTGCCTACCTATTATAATCAAAGCTACCTATTTCATAGTTTTTAACCTAAAAATGCTTAATTATAATAAGCAGGATTTATAAACAGTAATTTTGCGTTTTCTATCTTCAAAAATCTGATGTGTTCCATTCATATGACTTTCTCTACATCTCTACTACAAATAAAATTATTGTTAATAAACTTATTCTTCTATTTACTTCCTGCCAATATAAAAAAAAAATAGTCTTACTAGTTGCTTCCTTGTAAGTAGAAGCGAAATAAGGGAGTACCGTAGGTTAAAGTGATAGTCAAAAGCTGGTTGCTATGTGACTGATGTTCCTTTGTTTGTATGGACAGGAGTTGACAAATTCCTGTATGAGTAAGAGATAATAGTTTCGAAGATATCCCGAGTTATTTGCTTTTAGCTTTAAGGTGCTTTTAACTTTTTTTACTTTCTCTATATGTACAACTATGTACATAGTGTATAGAGGTGTTACCTACATTCCATCCAAAAATTCGATACCGAGATTTCACCGGATATACGTGTTTTGAGACGTCGTGTAATCCAATAAAGGCATTTTTTTTGGAAAAAGGCCCGGGTGCGCGCGCGTGTGTGTGTATGTGTGTGTGTGTGTGTGTGTGTGTGTGTGTGAGCCTGTGGACAGTAGAGCTTAAAAACAAAACACTGTTAAATATAAAACTTGGTATTTAAGTTTGGTATCTTCCAAGGGTGCGGCACGAGGATTTTCAAGAAAATCTCCCCACCCTCAACTACCCTTAACTTACATGGAAAAAATTTCGAAAATTTGATTTTCTCAAAAATGGATGTAACGATTTTGCTTAGAATCTCTTATATTAAAGATATTTACATGCCAAATAAAATATATATTTTGAATTTTCTGGGAATAGCCTCTAAATACCTCTTTATTCTAAATGATTTTTAATGAATTTTGCATAACTGGTAAACCGTAAGAGATAGACAAAAACTTACTACACAAAAAATGTAGATGACGATAAACACACAATTTATATTACACGCATTTTTTTCGTGGAGTTAACCAGAAATGCCTTGTTATTGATTTCAATTCTAAAATACTTAAAACTTTTTTCATACGGGAACTTGTCAACGCTTGACCACGCAAAGAAACGGATTTCAATCCCATAGTAATCACATTTTAAAACATTTGAGTGTCGGTTTAGCCTAGTGTATTCCCTTATTTCCCTTCTACTTGCTAGGTACTAAGTAATAAGACTGTTTCTGCTAATTTTGTAGCATCAAATATATAGAAGAATAAGCTTATTAACAATAATTTGTTACAGTGATGTAGAGAAAGTCATGAGAATGGATCACATCAGTTTTTTTCAAAGTGGAAGTATCTTTCTTGTCGTCTTTTTTGTTTACGCCTGGCAAGCTAAGAATTTCAGTTTTTTACACAGCGTCTGGCTTTTTAAAACATTGACTATCGCTTTAACCTAGTACATTAACTTATTTCCCTTCTACTTACAAAGAAGCAAGTAATAACACGATTGTGCTGATGTTTATTATGATGTAAATACAAGAATAATCCTTTGTCAGAAAAGTTTGTTTGCGAGACAGAAGTCATATGGAGGAATCACATCCGACTTTTTCAGCATATAAAAAGGGTTCTCTCTGAGAAAAGATGGAGTTTTAACATCGGAAAGTTTGGAAATATTAATAAATATATATTGTAATGCCAATTATCAATAGGGAACAAAATGTTGCAAGGTTTATTGTGATTAAATACAAAAGATGAAATAAAACAGACGTATTAAATGCTAAAATGTTGTGGAAGTGTTTCTTAGAATTCATTTTTCACTTATTTCCTCATCCATTTGTTGTTTTATTTGGGGTCTCACTTATAAAGAAAAATCTAATGTGTTCCATTCACATAACTTTCTCTACCGCTCTGTACAGATTATTGTTAAAAAGCTTATTCTTTTATCTACTTCATGCTAATCGGATAAAATTAGCAGAAATGGGCTTATAGAGTTGCTTCCGTGTAAGTATAAGGGAAACAAGGGAATGCACTAGGCCAAAGTGATAGTCAAATATTTTAAAACAATCAGACTCGGTTCGCTCTGCATGGTCCCGTTTGAGGGACGTTAACTAATTTATAATTGAAACCATAAATAAGGAATATCTCTAAAACGGATGTGACATATATTATGTGTTTTAACGAAATCTACATTTTTGTGTAGTAAGTTTTTGTCTGTTTCTTATGGTTTGATCTTCAGACTATTCCCAGAAAATTAAAAATATACATTTTTCGAAATTTTTTATTTTCTCAAAACCGACTCCTACGATTTTAATAAAAAAACATATGTTTGAGATATTATCATGACAAGTGAAATACATATATTGCATTTTCTGGGAATAGCCACCGAATACCTCTTAAAGCTGAATGACTTACGCAACAGGTAAATAGTAAACGATGGACAAAAAGCTGATGTGTACCATTCACATGACTTTCTCCATATCTAGTCGGCCTCCGTGGTGTAATGGTTACCATGCTGACTTCATATACCCAAGGTCGCGGGTTCAAACCCGGCGGAGGACGATGGATTTTTTCGGGCGTAAAAATCCTTAGCATGGCTTCCTTCGGAAGGGAAGTAAAGCCGCATATCCCTGCAACAAATAATTCTTAAATAGCTTATACTTTTATTTACTTTATGCTAATCAAAAAAAAAATAGCAGAAATAGTCTTATTACTCGCTTCCTTGTAAGTAGAAGCGAAATAACGGACAACCGTAGGTTAAAGTGATAGTCAAAAGCTGGTTGCTATGTCACTGAAGCGAAATAACGGACAACCGTAGGTTAAAGTGATAGTCAAAAGCTGGTTGCTATGTCACTGAAGTTCCTTTGTTTATATGGATAGGAGTTGACAAGTTCCAGTATGAGAAAAGTATACGTTTTTCATAGCAGAAACCAAAAATAAGGAATGTCACAAAAACGACGAACTCCACGAAAAAAAATGTATATAACATAAATTGTGTGTTTTAATGTGCTCTACGTTTTTTGTGTAGTAAGTTTTTGTCCATCTCTTACGATTTAGCAGTTATTCAAAATTTAGTAAAATTCATCCAGAATAAACTACTCTTCAGAGGCTATTCCCAGAAAATTCAAGATATACATTTCATTTGTCAGGTAAATATGTTTAATATCCGAAATTTTAATTAAAATCGTCACAGCCATTTTTGGTAAAATCAAAATTTTCGAAAAAAAATTCCATGTAAAGGGTAGTTGGGGGTGGGGGGATTTTTCTCAAAATCTTCGTGTCGCATCCCTGGAAAATACTAAACTTAAATACCAAGTTTGGTATTTTACCGACTTTTCGTTTTTGAGTTATCGTGTTCACAGACACACGGACACACTGATACACACGGACCTTTTTCTGAAAATGCTATTCTTGGATACTGGGGTCCCTAAAACATATTTTCCGGCAAATCTCGGTATCGAATTTTTTGGTGGAGTGCAATACCCTCTCTATACACTGTATACATTGTGCGTATAGAAAGTAAATAGCATATAAAAGAGAAGAGGAAGTCGTGATACTTCGTCAGGTTTTATGCTATTTCTGTTATCCATGCCCAGTTATCACAAGTCATCAGTTTTTTTTATTATTATTTTATGGATTTTAATAACCATTTGTCTATTATTGTATGTTAGTAACGTGTTTTTACTTTCTCCATACACACTATGTACATAGTGTATAGAGAAAGTATTGCACTCCACCAAAAATTCGATACCGAGATTTCACCGGAAATATGTTTTAGGGTCCCCAATATCCAAGAAAAAGCATTTTCACAAAAAGGTCCGTGTGTGTGTGTGTGTGTGTGTGTGTGTGTGTGTGTGTCCGTGTGTCTGTGAACACGATAACTCAAAAACGAAAAGTTGGTAAAATACCAAACTTGGTATTTAAGTTTAGTATCTTCCAGGGATGCGACACGAAGATTTTGACAAAAATCCCCCCACCCCCAACTACCCTTTACATGGAACTTTCTTCGAAAATTTTGATTTTCTCTAAATTAGCTGTAACGATTTTGATTAAAATTTCGTATATTAAACATATTTACCTGACAAATGAAATGTATATCTTGAATTTTCTGGGAATAGCCTCTGAAGAGTAGTTTATTCTGGATGAATTTTACTAAATTTTGAATAACTGCTAAATCGTAAGAGATGGACAAAAACTTACTACACAAAAAATGTAGAGCACATTAAAACACACAATTTATGTTGTATACATTTTTTTCGTGGAGTTTGTCGTTTTTGTGACATTCCTTATTTTTGTTTTCTGCTATGAAAAACGTATACTTTTCTCATACAGGAACTTGTCAACTCCTATCCATATAGACAAAGGAACTTCATTGACATAGCAACCAGCTTTTGACTATCACTTTAACCTACGGTTGTCCCTTATTTCGCTTCTACTTATAAGGAAGCGAGTAATTAGACTATTTCTACTATTTTTTTCTGATTAGCTTAAAGTAAATAGAAGTATAAGATTTTTAGGAATTATTTGTTGCAGGGATATGGAGAAAGTCATGTGAATGGTACACATCAGATTTTTCTTATTCTTACACTTTTTATTCCGCCTTAAACTGCATTGCCCCATCAAGCGGCATTTGACTTTGAAACATATTGCCTTCCATCAATGATGTTAATTCGTGTACTGATTATTAATTTGGGTTTAATTTACATCATTAGATCAAATATTCACACTCACTTTGATACTTCCAACTCTGGGGAGGATAGGACATAATCTAGGTTAGACAAAAATCCCAAGCGAGAATCGTACTGAGTGAACTAAGGGCCAGTTTTACTAATGTTTGAGCACCGCAGAACTGAATCCTTTTGTGTTATTTTATATCGATATACAGTAAATAATCATATGAAGATAAATAAGGCGGTAATGACAGAGAAGTGTTTTGTCTGGTTTGAACTTTTTGCGGCTATTACAGTTTAATATAATGCAGTTCACAATTTAGTTAATCTTTCAACCATGCAATTATATTGCATTTGCTTTTATTTAAGCATAATAGCTGTAGTAATTATTTGATTGGTTTATAACTCCAGGATCAATTTCAAATGTTAGATTAACGAATAAAATGTAAACTCGCTGTTACTTTGCTATTTTGTCAGGTCTCGAAAGAAAGCCTATGGGTTTACTAATGAGTTTTCTTATATTGGAAATGTTCCAGCTACGAGCTTTTGTTGGTATTACATGGAGTGAAATAATTAATCTTGTGAAATGGGACGGAATTTCGAATTCTAAGCTAGACAGTAATTTTTGCCTTGTGGCAAAGGTTGCGAAATCGGTGCAACGGTGTAGAAGCCAATACAAAAAAAATCTGATGTGCACCATTCACATGACTTTCTCCATATCCCTGCAACAAATAATTCTTAAAAAGCTTATACTTCTATTTACTATATGCTAATCAGAAAAAATTAGCAGAAATAGTCTTATTGCTCGCTTCCTTGTAAGTAGAAGCGAAATAAGGGACAACCGTAGGCTAAAGTGATAGTCAAAAGCTGGTTGCTATGTCAATGAAGTTCCTTTGCTTATATGGATAGGAGTTGACAAGTTCCTGTATGAGAAAAGTATACGTTTTTCATAGCAGAAACCAAAAGTAAGGAATGTCACAAAAACGATGAACTCCACGAAAAAAATGTATATAACATAAATTATGTGTTTTAAAGTGCTCTGCATTTTTTGTTTAGTAAGTTCTTGTCCATCTCTTACGGTTTAGCAGTCATTCAAAATTTAGTAAAATTCATCTAGAATAAACTACTCTTCAGAGGCTATTCCCAGAAAATTCAAGATATACATTTCATTTGTCAGGTAAATATGTTTAATATCCGAAATTTTAATCAAAATCGTTAGAGCCATTTTTGAGAAAATCAAAATTTTCGAAAAAAGTTCCATGTAAAGGGTAGTTGGGGGTGGGGGGATTTTTCTCAAAATCTTCATGTCGCATCCCTGAAAGATACTAAACTTAAATACCAAGTTTGGTATTTTACCGACTTTTCGTTTTTGAGTTATCGTGTTCACAGATACACGGGGACACACACACACACACACACGGATCTTTTTGTGAAAATACTTTTTTTGGATATTGGGGACCCTAAAACATATATTTCCGGTGAAATCTCGGTATCGAATTTTTGATGGAGTGCAATACTTTCTCTATACACTATGTACATAGTGCATATGGAGAAAGTAGAAACACACACACAACTGTCATATATTAAGGTTAATATAAAATAACACATTCCTTAGCAAGAAGAAAAGCAAAAATTTTGATAAATTGTGCATGTAAAGGGTATTTTGGGGAAATTTCTTGTAAATCTTCATGTCGCATATTTGGAAGATATTAACTTAAATATCTACTAATGCTGTTAAGGTGATGCATCTGTGAAATTTAATCCTTATTTTCTCACTAACGTTTCTACAACACTTTTTCTATATTCAAAATGTTCCACACGATGCAATTTTTCTCTAATATGTTTCAAAAATTTTATATTGGCCATATTACTTTTTCTAAATTTTGCTCCAAATTTTATCAATAAATTATCAAATTTTGAATTTTTTTAAAGTACGAAAACAAATAATTTGTCTCCGCTAATTTGGGGTAATATAAAAGAATCTGTGTAGGTAGAATACACAGGTTAAAGCGATAGTCAAATATTTTAAAATAGGTGAATAATGATGTTAGTTTTTTTTTTTGCATTGCAGAAAAACAAAATAGATGAAACGAAAGGTTTGAGCAGATGTGTAGTTTAAAATTGAAACCACTAACAAGGAATATCTCGGAAACGGTCAACTCGCACCAAAATGTGTATGACATTGTGTTTTAATAAGAACTACATTTTTATAGCAAGTTGTCTATCTCTTATGGTTTACCAGTTTTCCAAAATTTGCAAAATTTATCCAGAATGAACAGATCTTCAGAAGCTATTTTCACAAAATTCAAGATATACATTTTATTTGTGATGAAAATAACTTCAATGCATGATACTTTAATCAAAATCGTTAAGAGTCATTTTTAAGAAAAACAAAATTTACATAAATTGGAGTGAGGGGATTTTTAAAAATCTTCATGTCTCCTTGGAAGATACCAAACTTAAATATCAGTTTTGGTATTTAGTGGTATTTTGGTTTTTGAGCTGTGCTATCCACAGACACACATACACACGCGAGCCTTTTTCTAAAAATGTTTTTTTTTTTTTTTTTTTTTTTTTTTTTGGTACTCGGGGACTTTGAAAGATATATTTCTGGTGAAATCTTGATAGCGAATGTAGAGAAAGTAGACTATAATATGACACATGTATTTGTAAACTCATTTTCTGAAAACAATTGATGTGAATATTTTTAGAAATGCATCTTGTGGGTAATTTTTATTGCAACGCTGAATTTAGACAGTAAAATACTATTATTTAAATAGTCATGTGCGCAATAATTTTGATATATGACAAAAATATAACTATTATTGTGTATAATAATTCTACACATTTCAATAAGATTTGAAAATTCCAAATTTCACACATGCAACATCTTAACAGACAACTAGACAGAAACAGGAGTGGAAATGTTCTGATTTTTCAGGGGTCTCAGGTGAAATCTCGACATACAAATTGTGTATGTGTGGTGATACACTAGTTCCACTAGAAAGTATAAACTAATTTGATTAAATACCCTCTTTGAAGTGGACAGCATTTTATTTTATGGGATGGTGATTTATGTCATCAAAGAAAACAAATTCTACTATAAATATCAGTTCAATGACGTCATTTTGACTCGTCTCCAGTTTGCCACATTGCGCGTATCACACAACCCTACACGTCCTTCATGTTGTGTAATCGCTCAAATGACTTGGAATTCACCTCGTCAGGCGTCAGATCATGAGAGCTGGACATAAACACAAGCGTGACTCGCTCTCTGAGAACAGGGACACGTCTAACACACATCGGGCTGCCCTCAGCCTGCCAATCACACTGGACTGGACAAGAGGTTAGAGTGGATGCTTCTGGAAGTCATATCACGTATATAAGTGCCAAAAAGCAGCTCCTGCCTTTTCCTGGTAGTACACTATTTGAAGGTAAGCCTTATCCTGATTTTACGCGTACTATGTACATAGTGTATAGAGATGGTATAGTAATGCAGCGAAAACTTCGATACCCAGATTTCTTTAAGGTTCCCTGAATCCGAAAAAAAGCTTAAAAAAAGGTCTGTGCGTGCGTGCGAAACGAAAAGTCGGTAAAATACCAAGTTTAGTATTTTCCAGGGTTGTGACACGAAGATTTTGAGAAAAATCCTCCACCTCTAACTAACCTTTACATGGAAAAATTTTCAGAAATTTTGATTTTCTCAAAAATGGCTCTAAAAGTTTTGATTAAAACCCGTATATTAAAGATATTTATATTTCAAATAAAATACCTATAATTTTCTGGGATTAGCTTCTCAAGGTTACTTCATTCTGGATGAATTTTTCGGAATTTTACATAACTCTAAATCGTAAGAGATGGACAAGAACTTGCCACAAAAAAAAAAAAAAAAAAAAAAAAAAAAAAAAAAAAAAAAAATGTAGAGCACGTTATACACACACTTTAAGTTATATACAGTTTTTTTTTTTTCCTCGCCGAGTTGATCGGTTTGAGATATTCCTTGTTATTGGTTTCAGCTTTAAAAAGCTTATACTTTTCTTAGTCAGGAATTTGTCAACATACAAACAAAGGAACTAAAGTCATATAGCAACCAGCTTTTGTCTATCACTTTGACCTATGGTACTCCCTTATTTTGCTTCTACTTACAAGGAAGCGAGTAATCAGACTGTTTCTGCTAATTTTTTTTTCGTTTAGCATGAAGTAAATAGAAGCATAAGTTTTTTTAACAATAATTTGTTGCAGAGATGTAGAGAAAGTCATGTAAATGGAACACATCAGATTTTGTTTTGTTCAAATTTTCCTACTTAATACATATATCAAATAAAAAGTAGTAATCAATTGTTTTAATGTTCATTTTTTCTTATCCTGATAACGCAAATAGAATGTAATTTCGATGTCCTCACATAGCGACAACCATACCCATCTTAAAAGATTTGGCTATCGCTTTGTTGATGTTGATGTTTATCCTGATAAGCATGACGTACACTGAAGAATAAATTATTTGTAAGAAAGGATAGAGAAAGTCACATGAATATAACGCAACAGATTTCTTTTCTCCATCTGCTTCATCTTGTTTGAGATTAAACATTACAGGATAGCTGCTACCAGAGACTTAGAGTAAACCGAATCGATAGTCAGGTGATAAAAGCAACTCCTTGTGGCTTCTAAATGCCATTCTATTTCCATGACGGCTGAACCAGTAATGCAGTCAATGTTGCCAGATTAGCCACCTTGTATCTAAATCTGGCCATTTGAAATATTTCAAAATGCCACATATCATTTTAGCTACTTCTGCGCTCCATTTATCTATTTATGGACATTTTGAAATGTAGTTTTTAATTTTTCTTTCTCTATACTAGCTAGGTGCATAGTAAGTAGATGGATAAGGTAATATTTTAATTCACCCGAAAATTCGATGTCGAGATTTCACCAGAAGTATATGTTTTGAGGTCTCCCGAGTCAAAAAATATATATATATATATATATATATATATATATATATATATATATATAAAATGTATGTCTTTGAACACAAAAATGAAAAGTCGGCTAAATATCAAACTTAATAAATTAGTTAACCATTTTCCAAGATTGCGACACGAAGATTTTTTTAAAAAATCTCCCATCCCTACATACTTTTAATTTGGAAACATTTTCGAAAATTCCGATTTTCTTAAAGATGACTTAACTATTATTATTAAAATACCGTATATTAAATATATTTACAGGAAAGTTAAAATGGATATGTGGAATTTTATGGGAATAACCTTAAAATTGCTCTTCGTTCAACAGTATTCTGTTAAACTGTGACAGACAAAAAGTTCTACACAAAAAATTGTATCGTGTTGAAACACTCCAACGTTTATTATTATTATTCTTAAGATATTCATTCCCTGATAAATGTTTCACTTAGCGACAGCTTTTAAACGACTTAACTATTGCTTTAGCCTAGTGCACTGCCTTATTTCCCTTATAAAGAACCAGTTTCTTTCTGAACATGGTAAATTCGGCGATATTTTGAGCTATTTAAAATAATGTTACAAACAACTTGCTCTGTGTGTGTCAAAAGTGTGTTTCATATGTGGAACAAATTTTGTTGTATTGTCCTGTTTTTCATAGAAGTAGATTTTATTTAATTGCACATTTAAACAACTGTAATAACATAATAAGGATTAAAAGCCTCCACTACAACATATTTTAAAATTTAAGTGCTTTTAAAACAGTTTGAAAAGATTATTAAAGCTATTTTTACTTTCTCTACACGTACTATGTACATAGTGTATAGATAAGGTATTGTATTGGACCCAAAAATTCGATACGAGATTTCAACGGAAATATAAGTTTTGGGTCCTCCTGAATAAAAAAAAATCAGGAAAAAAAAGTCCGTGTGTGGGGCGTGCGTACGTGCGTGGGTGCGTGTGTACAGCAGATCTCATAAACGACCGTTAAATACCAAACTTGGTATTAAAGTTAGGTATCTTGCAAGGATGCGATACCCCCCCCCCAACTACGCTTTACATGGAACTTTTTACAACATTTTTTATTTTATCAAAAATGGCTCTAACGATTTTGATTAAAATATCGCATATTAAGGATATTTACATGACAAATAAAATGTATATCTTGAATTTTCTGGGGATAGCCTCTGAAGACTGCTTTATTCTGGATGAATTTTACGGTATTTTGCATAACTGTAGATATTGTAAGATATTGACAAAAGCTTACTACACAAAAAATGTAGATCACGATAAAACATACAGTGAATGACATATACCATTTTTTCGTGGAGCTGATCGTTTTTGAGATATTCCTTGTCATTGGTTTCAGCTTTAAAAACTTTTTTCTCATACCGGAATTTGTCAACTCCTACCATAGAAACAAAGGAACTTCAGTCACATAGCAACCAGCTTTTAACTATCACTTTAACCTATAGTGCTTCCTTATTTCCCTTCTACTTGCATGGAGGCAAGTAATAAGACTATTTCTGCTGATTTTTTCTCGATTAGCATGAAGTAAATAGAAGCATAAGCTTTTTAACAATAATTTGTAGCAGAGATGTACTGAAAGTCGTGTGAATGGAACACATCCGATTTTTTCTCTTTACAGTTATATTATTGAATCACATATGATGGTTCTCTCTCTCTCTCTCTCTCTCTCTCTCTCTCTCTCTCTCTCTCTCTTTTTCTCTGTACCAACTATGCACATAGTGTATAGAGAAGGTATTGCACTCCATCAAAAAATTCGATACCGAGATTTCACTGGAAATATATGTTTTAGGGTCCCCTTTATCTAAAAAAAAGTATTTTCAGAAAAAGGTCCGTGTGTGTGTGTGTGTCTGTGAACACGATAACTCAAAAACGAAAAGTCGGTAAAATACCAAACTTGGTATTTAAGTTTAGAATCTTCCAGGGATGCGATACGAAGATTTTGAGAAAAATCCCCCCACCCCAAACTACCCTCTACATGGAACTTTTTTCGAAAATTTTTATTTTCTAAAAAAATTGCTCTAACGATATGTATTGAAATATCGTATATTAAAGATATTTACCCGACAAATAAAATGTATATTTTGAATTTTCTGGAAATAGCCTCTGAAGACTACTTTATTCTGAGTGAATTTTCCGGAATTTTGTATAACTGCTAAACCGTAAGAGATAGACAAAAACTTACCACACAAAAAATGTAGAGCATATTAAAACACACAATTTATGTTGTATACATTGTTTTCTTGAAGTTGATCGTTTTTGAGATATTCCTTATTTTTGTTTTCAAGGTGAAAATCTTAACTTTTCTCATACAGGAATTTGTCAACTCATGTCCATACAAACAAAGGAACTTCAGTCACATAGTAACCAGTTTTTGACTATCGCTTTAACCTATGCTACTCCCTTATTTCCTTTCTACTTACCAGGAAGAAGGTAATAAGACTATTTCTGCTAATTTTTCTAGATTAGCATGAAGTAAATCGAAGCATAAGCTTTTTAAGAATAATTTGTTGCAGGGATATAAAGAAAGTCATGTGAATGGTACACATCAGATTTTTTTTCGTATGTTGTGTTATTATATGTATTTTATCGTATGTATAAATATATAACCTTAACATACTTTTGTAAAATAGGATTAAATAAACGGAGATTCAACAAATAATAAGATTGTGCTAAGGTTTATCTCGATTAGAATAGTATTTTGTAACAATATTTTATGAACAGTTAGAGAAAGTTGTGTGAATAGAACACGTGAGATTTTTACTTTCTCTAGCCCCGTATGTACAATGTAGATACATAATGGATAAAGAAGGCATTGAATTCCACCCAAAAATTCGATACCGAGATTTCACCGGAAATGCATATTTTGGGTCCCCCTGAATCCAAAAAAAGTCTGATATGCTCTATTCACATAACTTTCTCTACATCTCTGTAACAGATTATCGTTAATAAGCTTATTCTTCTATCTATTTAATGCTAAAACATTAGCAGAAACGGTCTTATTAATTAGTCCAGGTATAAGAAGAAGGGAAATGAGGGAATTCACTAGAGTAAACCAACAGTCAAATGTTTTAAAATGTGGTTCCTATGGGATAAAATACGTTTCTTTGTTTGGCCAGGTGTTCCCGTATGAGGAAAGTTCTAAATATTTTTAACTGAAACCAATAACAAGAAATATCTCGAAAACGGCTAACTCCACAAAAAAAAAAATTATATAAGACATAAATTGTGTGTTTTATCGTTATCTACATTTTTTTGTGTAGTAAGATTTTGTCAATCTCTTACGGTTTACTAGTTATGCAAAATTCAATAAAAATCATCCAGAATAAAGAGATATCGAGAGGCTATTCCCAGAAAATTCTAGATATACATTTTATTTGGCATGTAAGTATCTTAAATATAGGAAATTTTAATCAAAATCGTTAGAGCCATTTTTGAGAAAATCAAAACTTACGAAATTTTACACACACACACACACACACACACACACACGCACGCACGCACGCACACACTTTCTCCAAAAATGATTTTTTGTTTTTTGTTTTTTTGTTCAGTGAAATCGAGATAATTATTATCAGAAATTGTTGCATTCCTTAGTTTCTTTTAAGTAGAATGGAAATAGGCTTAAACATAGTAAAACCTTTCAGAAACGGTTGCCTTGTGACCCAATTGAAATTCCCTTCTCTTTGCATGAACAGGATGGAAAAAGTGAATAACGACTTCCCATTTGAGACAAGTCTAACTCTTGGAAGTTTTAAAATCAGTAACGAGGCATATCTCGGAAATGGTTAGTTCTGAAAAAAATATATAACTTAAATTGTATGTTTTAACGAAATCTAAATTTTATGTATAGTATGTTCTTGTTTATATCTTACAGTTTATTCAAATGACATTCAAAATGAAGAGGGCATAAATGGGCTATTTCCAAGAAATTAAGGATATACATTTTATTTGTTTTTTTAAATATTATTAAATATACAGCATTTCAATTAAAATTCTTAGACCCATTTTTAGAAAGTAGAAAATTTCGAAAATCTTCCACGTAAAGGGAAGTTTAGAGTAAGAGGGGTTTTCTTGAAGATCTTCGTGTCGCATCCTTGGAAGTTACCAAGTTTGGTATTAACCGACATCGTTTTTTTATGATGGTATTTTATGCCCGATTTTACTACAAGCGGTACCGCAGGCGATGACACTGATGAAAATAGAACACAGGTGGAATGCGATGGCGAGGGAAACCGGAGAACCCGGAGAAAAACCGCCCTTGCGCCGCTTTGTCGACCACAGTCCTACATGCTGTTGCGAGTGTGATTCGAGTGGTCTAACCACTCGGCCACGGTGCAGCCGACTTTTCGTTGATGTTATGCTACGCGCGCTGCACACACACGGACCTTTTACTAATTTTTTCTTTTCTATTCATGGGGGCTCAAAATATTTATTACCTCTCTATGTCCGTAAGCACATAGTACGCTGTACAAAAAGTATAGTGTTGAACACCTGAATTACATTTTAACTAATAAGGTATCTTGGAAAAAGCGGATGCTACAAATAGTACATTGCCTCCTGAGAACTGGAAGCTACTTACGAGATCGAGAATGTATATACGAGATCTGATAAGCAACTTGCATTTCGTGGTTAGCAAATTACTTTTTGAAATATTTGAAAAAACTGTAAAAAATAAATAAATAAAAATTGCTTTTCAATATTTTATTGACATTAATAAAAAATGAATTCTCGATGTGAGCAAATAAAAGGCTACATCTAAACTATTTGGACAAAGCCTTCTTATACATTCTTTTGTTACTGAATTTTGCAATAGATTCTTTACTTGAAGTAGCACATTTCTTGAGTGTTATGTCATTTCCTAATTGTACTGTAAGTATTAATGACCTCTCAAACTCTTACTGTAAGTACATACAGTGCTTGTTGGCATGGCAATTAATAAATGAATTGTAAATTTATACGTATTCATAATTTTAATTGGAGTTTGTGATGAATATTCTAGATAAGTTTATATTAATTTCGTGATGATTTTCCGTTTGACTCTACCTATTCAATCTGTTAATATTTCACACATGGGGATTTAAAATAAAAGATAAAGCATGCATGCAGTATTGTTTTTTATTTAGTGTAATTATTTTAGCACCTTGTAACAACTGTAACTGCCAACTTCCTTTTGTTAATAAAATTCCAAAAATTATTTCACAGCTTCTAGCTTCGTGGTATGAAGACGTATACATTTAATTAAAGTTCTGTTTTTGTAACTTTAAATAAATCTGTTTTTTTTCTATACAAAACAAAACAAAAAAAATCTGATGTGTACCATTCACATGCCTTTCTCTATATCCCTGCAACAAATTATTCTTAAAAAGCTTATACTTCTATTTACTTTATGCTAACCAGAAAAAAATTAGCAGAAATAGTCTTATTACTTGCTTCCTTGTAAGTAGAAGCGAAATAAGAGACTACCCTAGGTTAAAGTGATAGTCAAAAGCTGGTTGCTATGTCAATGAAGTTCCTTTGTTTGTATGGATAGGAGTTGACAAGTTCCTGTATGAGAAAAGAATAAGTTTTTCATAGCAGAAACCAAAAATAAGGAATGTCTCATAAACGACGAACTCCACCAAAAAAAGTTATATAACAAATTGTGTGTTTTAAGGTGCTCTACATTTTTTTGTGTAGTAAGTTTTTGTTCACTTACGGTTCAGCAGTTATTCAAAATTCAGTAAAATTCATCCAGAATAAACTACTCTTCAGAGGCTATTCCCAGAAAATTCAAGATATACATTTTATTTGTCAGGTAAATATCTTTAATATACGAAATTTTAATCAAAATCGTTAGAGCCATTATTGAGAGAATCAAAATTTTCGAAAAAAAAAAATCCATGTACAGGGTAGTTGGGGTGGGGGGAATTTTTCTCAAAATCTTCGTGTCGCATCCCTGGAAAATACTAAACTTAAATACCAAGTTTGGTATTTTACCGACTTTTCGTTTTTGAGTTATCGTGTTCACAGACGCACGCACACACACACACACACACACACACACACACACACACACACACACACGGACCTTTTTGTGAAAATGCTTTTTTTGGATATTGGGGACTCTAAAACATATTTCCGTTGAAATCTCGGTATCGAAATTTTGGGTGGAGTGCAATACCTTCTCTATACACTTGTACATAGTGCGTATAGAGAAAGTAAAAAAATCTTATGTGTCCATTCACATGACTTTCTCTATCTCTCTGTGTAGTACTTATGAAAACTTCATCCAGAATAAAGTAGTCTTCAGAGGCTATTCCCAGAAAATTCAAAGCATACATTTTATTTGTCAGGTAAATATCTTTAATATATGGTATTTTAATCAAAATCGTTAGAACCATTTTTTAGAAAATCAAAATTTTCGAAAAAAGTTCCATGTAAAGGGTAGTTTGGAGTGGGTGGAGTGCAATACCTTCTCTATACACTTGTACATAGTGCGTATAGAGAAAGTAAAAAAATCTGATGTGTTCATTCACATGACTTTCTCTATCTCTCTGTAAAAAATTATTATTTTCGTTTTTGAGCTATCGTGTTCACACACACACACACACACACACACACACACACACACGGACCTTTTTGTGAAAATGTTTTTTTTTTTTTTTTATATTGGGGACTCTAAAACATATATTTCCGTTGAAATCTCGGTATCAAAATTTTGGATGGAGTGGAATACCTGCTCTATACACTATGTTCATAGTGCGTATAGAGAAAGTAAAATAATTGAAATATCATTTATAGACATATTTTTCTCGAAAATATAAAACATTTCCCAAAAGTTGTGAAAAAATAAACTTATATATCATTTTAAAATTGTCAAAACGAATACAATACATTTTGTTTTAGTTCAGCAACTTTCTCAATTGTTAAAAGCGAAAACTTTTGCCTATGTTTATGATGCAATTACGTCATCAGAGTCCGCGTCCTATAAACAGCAGAATTCTCCCAGTTCTGATAGAACGAGAGTTATTGTTTGTTCTATGGCAATCATTCTTACACGATAAACAGGAAATAATGTTTACTCTGGAGGTAATATGATGTTTAGACTAACCCATCCTTAACTATTATTTACTTGGAAATTATTTCAAAATGTTATAATGTTAAAATTTTGGATTAAAATACCGTACATTTGTGTTATTCACTTCAAATAAAATTCATATTTTTTAATTTGTTGGTGATAGTCTGTAAGGTTGAATTTATTCGAAAGGAATGTTGTACAATTTACTACCAATAACTGGTGAAGTAGAGATAAACAAATTATGATATTAATAATAATAATAATAATAATAATAATAATAATGCAAATTTTCAGATATCCATTTGAGCTGTCGTATCAACTGTCTGAAATCTGGTTGATAAGGCAGTTAGAACAAGTTCACTTAAACATATATCACTTAAAAAAAAACTAGATGCTTAAATGTAATAAATTATTGTGTTGCATAGAGTAACTTACATGAAAAAATTGTCCCAAAATACAGACGGTCCTACGACATTCTTTTAGTTTGGGGCTTCGTTGACGTACTTTCCAATGAGGAATGGTTGGTTGATGCGTCACAGAAATTCAACTTTTTAGTCCTTCATCCTTTTTAATCTCCAGTAGCTCCAACTCCAAATCTGCAAATCAACACGATTCAATCAACGACGTTTCATTATGTCAACAATAAAGGAGTTTCTAAAACACAAACAATATTTTTAAGCACTCTGCTAGACTATTTAGTTTGCATATGTAATTTAATCTTCTGCTGTTACTTCAGTTTGAAGCGATATCCAGACCGACCAAAAATAAATAGTTAAATAACAATAATTAAGCAATAATAAATGAAAAACCAAAAGTCAAACTTATATAAATCGGTAATTTTTGGAATAGAAACTATGGACATATACCATTGGAAAGCCAGTAGAATACTGAACATCTGTTTTAAGTTTGAGGTATATCGATGAATAAATAGCGACGTAATTTAAGATCTGTTCTAAGTGTTCGCCATTAATCATACGCTCCAACGTTTTAGAAAGATTTCCCGATTTTTTTTTTCTCAGAAAAGTAAAGTGAGCAAATATTTTCTTCTGCAAGTGTCGCACTTTACTTGTGATGTCAAACGCGATCCGTGTCAGATTTTGAAACAAGCCTAGTTATAGATTGCAATGGAACGTTACGTATTTAAATTTGAATATTGTAAAAATATCTAACAACTACTGAAAAACTTCAAGTGGGAGAAAAGATTTGCTTCTCTTTTTAAGAAACATTTTAATAAGATTTGCACCACTGTCCATAAAATATTCCGAAATTACATGAGAAATTATTCAGAATCTTGGGGGAATCAAAATGAAAACTTCGGGATGATCAAAAAATTTAAATAAGTATTGGCAAAGAATTGGATTTCCATCCAGTTCTTTTATTTGTGGTCACTTCAACTTCAAATCATGACCAGTATGATAACAGAAGAAATGGAAAGGTAAATTCAGAGTGAAAAATTCAATTTCATTTTTGGGTTTTGAATCACGATTCTTAAGGTTTCTATCCGATTACTCTGTCTAACAGAGTTACCACGGCAACATACCGGCAGGACATTATATTTCCCAACTGACACTTTTTTTCTGGTAAACCACAAAGAGATATATTTTTGAGATAACATACCCACAATAATAGTCTTATGTCTACCGAACGAAGGTAAGTGTTTCGAAGATATTTGATTTTCTCAAAATTGACTCTTAACGGTTTAGATTAAAGTATATTATCTTTAAGATATTTACATGACAAATAAAATATATATCCTGAATTTTCTGGGGATATTTTTTGAAAACCTCTTTATTCTGAATGAATTTTTCATACGTGGTAAATCGTAAGAGATAGACAAAAACTTGTAACACAAAAATGTAGATCTATTTAAAACATTTTGACTGTCGGTTTAGCCTAGTGTATTCCCGTCCCTGCTAATGTTTATCTCGATTAGCGTTAGTACATAAAAGAATAAGAGAAAGTAATGGGAACGGAACACAACAGATTTTGTAGGAAATTTCAAATTTCGATATTCCATTTTTACATTCTCTATACGCACTATGTACATAGTGTATAGAGAATGTATTAAACTCCACCAAAAAATTCGATACCGAGATTTCACCGGAAATATATGTTTTAGGGTCACCTGCATCCAAAAAAAGTATTTTCAGAAAAAGGTCCGTGTGTGTGTGTGTGTGTGTGTGTGTGTGTGTGTGTGTGTGTGTGTGTGCACGCGCGTGTATCCTTGTATCTGTGAACACGATAACTCAAAAACGAAAAGTCGGTAAAATACCAAACTTGATATTTAAGTTTAGTATCTTCCAGGGATGCGACACGAAGATTTTGAGAAAAATCCCCCCACCTGAAACTACCATTTACATGGAACTTTTTTCGAAAATTTTGATTTTCTAAAAAATGGCTCTAACGATTTTGATTAAAATATCGTATATTAAAGATATTTACCTGACAAATAAAATGTATATTTTGAATTTTCTGGGAATAGCCTATAAAGACTACTTTATTCTGGATGAATTTTGCATAACTACTAAACCGTAAGAGATGGACAAAAACTTAACACACAAAAAATGTAGATCACGTTAAAACACACAATTTATGCTATATACATTTCAATAAAGCAAGAAATAAGACTATTTCTGCTAATTTTTCTCGATTAGCATGAAATAAATAAAAGATAAGCTTATTAACTATAATTTGTTACAGAGATATAGAGAAAGTCATGTGAATGGAACACATCAGATTTTTATCTGATAAATTATAGCCACAAAGTGCTACCATAATATAGTATTGAATCCTTCATTGTAAACTGCAACTAATTTGGCCCTTAAGGGCAGACGTAGGCAGAAAAACCTCGACTCAACAAAAATTCTACTATGGCCATAGTTTTTGTCCCAAAGCAATGAAATTTTGCACATTTAATTATCTTGACATCTTCTGTGACTGTGCTATTTTTTAAGTAATTTTGTCAACAAATAAATAAATTACACCACATTGGAATTTTCAAAACATCAAAAAATGTATGTACCTTTTTCTTAGCATCCCTTTGGTGTAGTTGCTTGAAAGCAAGTGTACATAAAGAATTAGAATTGTGCTACATTTTGGCGGAGAAGTTTTTTCTTTCTCTACCTACATTGATTTTTAAAGTATTTTTTAAGGCATGTGAGTTTTTTTATTTCAAATTATTATGCATTTCATAGCACAATAGCTATAGAATCTAAATAAAAAGAAAACTTGCTACGCCAAAATACTCATTGTGGACTGAAATATGTGTGTACAAAATTTCATTGCAATATCTCAAGTAGTTCCCAAGAAAAAGGCACACAAGTGTGAAAAATTATAAACCTGAGAAAACAATAAAAGAAAGTTTTGTTTGTTTTATTTAGGAAGTGATCCACACACTTTAAATACTGCCTAAAATCCACCATAACTGTAGTCAGCTTCTTTTTCCTGGTCAGAAACTAAAGAAACATGCCTTCTAAATAGTTATAACTATGTTTGCCTGTAAAAAAATGTAAAGAAACAAGGGATCAAGGCTGATAATCAAGCAAGCAGAAAAAGGAATCGAATTAGGCTATGAAACCTTGGGAACATAACGCTGAATGTATTAACAATTAATTAGTGAAATGAAAAAAGAATTGAAAAATTCGCCATTTTTAGCCTTCCTTAACGGGTTACTTTGATCCAACTATGGAAAATATATACATAAGTACATATTTTATTTCATACTGTATCCATTACATGGAGCAGCTCAGCATTTTGAAAAATATATTAATTTGGAAATCATAACAATCCAGCACAAAAAAACACACAATCTTAAAAATCTTATGTTTTCCATTCACGTGTCTTTCTCTAGTTGTTCCACAAACAAATTTTTCTTACAAATGATTATTCTTTTATCTATATCATTGCTAATCAAGATAAACATTAGCTGAATTGGTTTAATACCTGCTTCTTTGTAAGCAGAAGGCAAATAAGGGAGTACCAAAGGCTAAAGCGATAATCAGATCTTTTAAATGTTGGTCGCTAAGTGAAACAATTGAAATTCCGTTTTCTTTGCTTGCTAGGAGCAAAGAAAATAGACAAAAAGAAAGATGTATTCTCGTTTTAGAGAAGTTTAAGTAGCTTAAAATTGAAACTAATAACTTGAAATACCTTGAAAACGGTTATTCCTACAACAAAAATGTGTATGCCCGCCTGGGTAGTGTGCTGGTAGCGTGTCTGCTACATTCAACAGGTCGTGAGTTCGAATCTCGCTTAGGGTGAGTTACCCGGATAAGGTTTTTTTCGGGGGTTTCCTTTATCCTGAAAAGACTAATGTCGAGTAACTTTAAGCTCCATGGACCCCGAGATCATTTGAGCATTATTTCACCGATTTCATCCATCGTCCGGTATGACCAACCAGGTTAAAGGACGTTAAACTTAAAAAAAAGAAAAAATGTGTATGACTTGAATTATATCTTACGGTTTATCAGTTATTCAAATGTTTAAAAAAGTAATGCAGAATATAGAGGTCTTCAGACGCTATTCCCAGAAAATTCAAGATACCTTAAACCTGTCTTATAAGACAGTATAATGAAAGAAAGAAATAAGAAATTTAATTGAAATAATTATTAATGTGAATTTGTAAGGAAAGAATTGGGTTAGAATAAGCAAATGTAACTGGCTGATATTTGCTGCCAGAAAGCATGTTTATGAAGGACATGTGCGAGCACAAAAGCAAGCGGAAATTTGATGAATGGATGCCCAAAAATGTATCCAGCCGTAAGGAATGGGTTTATTGCATTCCAGAAGAGATAAAAATCGCAAGTGCATACCGTTAGGTTTCTCAGCAGCACGGCGGTTGACACTAGGAGGAGTTTTCCAGAAGAGATGAAAATCGCAAGTGCATACCGTTAGGTTTCTCAGCAGCTACCTCCACGTCTTCTGCCAGGTCAGGGTAATACCCTCTACTGGCCGTGAAAGGGTGATAATTGGGGAAGGTAATCATGGAAAGAGGTTTGTTTTTGGAGTTGATTTTTTCTTTCTTTTCTTTTTTCTCCTGGAAGAAGTGAGCCCTCGGGAGTTGTTTGTGGTTGTACTTGGATGGTTGGGTGTTGTTGGCCACTTTTTTTTTTTTTCTTTTTTAATAAACCTCGGGATATTGAGGAAATGAGCTTTTGGAGGGAATGTTTGACAGAGGAATGTGTGTTATGTGATTGGTGTAGTTAGTTGCCTAGCACAAGTTTGGGGCGTTTGTATGTCTCTCCGGGGTCAATGTCATACTCACCGAGTCCCCGGATGAGCGCATTGAAACTGTAGGGGAGTTTGTCAAAGAAGGTCTAGTACAGAGGGGAAGTTCAGGTCTTTTTGGATGTTGGCGTTCGGTATATAGTACGGGGAGGAGGTAACGGGACTGGAGAACCTCTAGCTGTCGGAGGTGGGAGCGGGCGTCGACTCCCCAGACTTGGCAGGCGTAAGTAAAGGTCGGTCTAATTACCTGCTTGTACAGTAGAAGTCTATGGAAAAATCGTGAGAAGGTAGCGAACATGGGGACATCATAAGATTTGCCCGGACCAATGAAACCACAATATTTGAAATACTGGGGAAATGGTGTATGTTTGGTAGGGGTTGTAATACTTGTAAAGCAAGTAAAATTTTAGAAGTGGGGGGATGCATTTGGCATGGTGTCCGATTCTGAAAAATAGCGGAGAACACTTTCTGTAAGGCGACGTCAACCGGGCAGGCACGTGGAGTTTATAGCCCTTGCGGGACTTAGAAAATGTTAATACACCGGGCAGAAAAGTAAGGTAACGAAGCACGCGACGCGCAGGAGAGGTGTGTGTCACATCACGAAAAACGGAGTTTGATTATTTCTGGTTGTCAACGCCGAGACCACCCTTAAAAACATTACAGCTTTCTGGAAATGGACTAGAGGGGATTTGTCAGGTAGGAATAAACGAGTCCCCGAATCGGACAGGGCAGGCGCAACCGTAGCATGCTTTTTATATGATTTTAGCACTACCGAATTCGTAATGTAACCGCTTATATCTTGTGAAAGGATATATTTATATTTCCAAACAGCTGAAAAAATAAAGCGCATATTAATGCTACAATTAAACTAATTTGTTACCGTATTTTACATACAATAATATTGAATACAGATGGATCTATTTCTCTCTCTCCTAAAATTGAGTATCTCCTAAATTGAAGCCAACGAGAGCATTAACAGCGGTCACGTGCGTAGGAATTACTCAAGCAGAAGTGTGCTGCTCAGTGGCGGCTCGTGGATTAAAAATTTAGGTGTTCACAAAATCAGCAATAATTTACCACCGCTGCAGTTACTGCTACCGCCGTCGCCGCAACATCAAATCCAGTAATATTAGAAACAATGATAGTGCCTAATAAAAGAATTATAAATTTGTTACACAAATCCTCACCCACCCAGTATTGTAAAAATGTTGAATTTCTTGGTCTCCGAGAGTAAACAGCAATACGAGGTGATGAAGGGCTGAAGTCGTTGATGCAGTTCATGTGAAGAATGTTATTTGCAGTAAATAATATTTACATTGTTTGAATTATGCAATTAACACCAAATTTATTTGTGCAGAAATTCCACGCGCCGGTTTTTCAAATGTGCAAACTTTTCTATCACTCGGTGATTAAAGTATGTTATGCTGTTGACCAGTTTCTTCTCAACAGCAAGCATTGCCAGCGCTGAAAGTCGGTCTTCACCCATCGTATTCCTAGTAAAGGTTTTAATTCTTTTTATTGTAGAAAAGCATATTTATGGTTCTGATGTAGTCATGGTCATAGTGATAACAATCTTCAGTAGTTCGGTTAATTGCGGAAACGTTTCTTCGTTGAGGTTGTTTTCTGTTATGAACTGCTTAACTCTCGCTTAAAATGCAAATTACTAAGAAAAATAGCGCGGCTCACAAAGACTGCAGTTGCACTTCTGTATAGTTTCAACTAAATCTCAATCATAGCAGCACCTCCCGCTGATAAACAGAACCCTGGAGGTGTTAATGAGAACGAAAGTACACGGTCGCACTGTGCTCATTTCTGGCTGTAAAATTCCAAGCTGCTTTGTTGCCCGCGCAAGCGCAGAGCTGTTAAACGTTAGTTATACGCTAGCACACGAGGCCTGTGCCACATACTCAGGTTCTCGGCTGTGTTCAATCTGAAGAGCAGAGCGCGGTATATTTAAACAAGTGGCACTGGTTAGCGCCTTTTATTAAATGTTTCCTGAAAGAGGAAAAGGAGATCCACTAAGAAATAATGGAGGTTCACGTGCTCTTGTGCTCCAACACAGCAGCCGCCGCTGGTGCTGCTAAGAACGGCGGGAGTATAAATTAAATATTAGGGAAATATATTTTGGTAAGGAAAGATTCTACGCCATTTTAAGTATTCCTGTTGATTAATGAATATCCTGTCATAATTAGTCATGCAATTTTTGTACTGAATATTTACATTTAAAATGGGCATATTTGACCAATATTTTGCACCTAAACTTCCTACCTCTAGACTGATTAACTGGCTGGTGTACAGTATTCAGGGAGGGAAAGGTTACAGTGGGGAAAGCAGCAACGGTAACTTCCCCTTACATCATTCTTTTATAAGTTGTAAACCTATAGCATCCTTGTCATCTGCAGAATGTAGTTAACATGATTTCTGTAAAATACTGGAATGTTTTTATTAAAAATATCAACTTTTGAAATTGTGAACTCTTCCTTTTAGTATGGCGTACGCACTGACAGAGGCTGACGATTTTGCATTTTCTAAGATAGTGCTGAAGAAGTATGCACCACATACATGGTCTAATATGTCTCCGGAAACAACTGTTGAGTTCGTGGACCTGCCAACATATAGCCAGGAGTATAGAGATGTTGTGCATCAGGTAAGATTCATTCAAATTTTAAGTCATTAATTTATAAATGGAATAATGGTTAAGGATCCGCCTTGGGTAAAAGTAGGGAAACCAGTAGGGTACAAGATGAGTCACTTTAAATTTAATAGCCATTGTGTTGAATGTAGAATATCATTCGACAGAGAAAGCATCTTCAGATTTTTATTTTGACTTCTAAAATCAGTTTTATTTAAACAAAAATCGATATTTGCCTCATACGTCTTTTTCTATTCCTCTCAAAACACCTTGCTTACAAGAACGAATTACTTTCTCCACATGTACATACTTTGTGCACATTGTATAGAGAATGTATTGTATTTCACTCAAAAATTCAAGATTTCACCGGAAATGAATGTTTTGGGTGCCCCTGGATCCCAAAAAAGCGTTTTTAGAAAAAGGTCCTGTGTGTCTGTGGACAGCATAGCTCAAAAACTAAAAGACCGTTGAATGCCAAACTTGGTATTTAAGTTTGGTATCTTCCAAGGATTTTCAAAAAATAGCCCCACCCCAACTACCTTTTACATGGAACTTTTTTCGAAAATGTTGATTTCTCAAAAATGCCTCTAATGATTTTGATTAAAATATCGTATATTAAAGATATTTACTTCACAAATAAAATGTATATCTTGAATTTTCTGGGAATAGCCTCAGAAGACTACTTTATTCTGGATGAATTTTACGGAATTTTGCATAACAGCTAAACCGTAAAATATGGCCAAAAACTTACCACACAAAAGTGAAGAGCACGCTAAAACACACAATTTATATTTTACTCATTCTTTCATGGATTTCATCGTTTTTGAGATATTCCTTGTCAGCTTTAAAAACGTATACCTTCCTCATACAGGAATTTGTCAACTCCTGTCCATACAAAGGAACTTCGGTCACATAACAACCAGCTTTTGAATTGCTTCTTGTTAATTCAAGTTACCCTCAGTTCAATGTACACATTTGTTGTAAGATAGTCGCGTTTCTAAAGAGCGTATCGCTATATGATTGCTTTGAAAGTTAATTCCCTTTGCATGGTCACGAAAAGAAAACTGAATAACGCTTTATAAATTAAGAGAAGTAAACTCGAGTATTCGGAAACAGTAAATCACACAAAAAGTAATTTTATGACAAATTGTGTCCTTTAGAGCCAATATACAAGAGGAATGAAGAGGACTTTGGAGGATACAACGTATTGTCTAAAAAGCTGAACATTTCCACATTTCACTTGAATTTCTGTATTAAGTCAGCACTGTCCACTGTTGAGATTCAAAGAACGTGGAGTCTCTGGAAAGTAGCACGAGTATATAAAGCACTCTTGTGTATACAAATTTTAACCTTGATAAATTACCTTTTGCAACAGGCTGCATGTTATTTAGGAGTAGTGTTGCAGTCCCACAGCTTGTCAGTGTTTGTGTATAGTAATCAAGCCCCTACACACCTAACTGCGCAGACCAGATAAAGTGTCATATGAAGAAGTCAGGTGGAAGGATCAAAATAGAAAGCGGTCAACGCTACAAAAAAATGTGGAATTTGAAGCAACATAAATTGTGTGTTTTACAGATATTTACGTTTTCTGTGTGGTGAGTTTTAGCCTATCTCTTGCGGTTGACTGGATAAGCAAAAGTAATCCAGAGGCTATTCCCAAGAAATTCAGAATATACATTTTATTTACCACGTAAATACTTTTAATATACGGTTTTTTAAACAAAATCGTTGAGCGCCATTTTTGTAGAAAATCAAAAGGTGGAGGACAAGAGACTTCCAAGGTCGCTCGCAATACATTGGTTGTAATGGTAAGACAGTGAAATTTAAAACAGCTATAATTACGTCAAGAATACCTGAGTAGGAAATAACTGCGACAACGCATTCTTATTGATCATCAGCATCTATGCACAGGAATTAGACCTTGAATGTCCTGTTGGGAGTTTAATACATTTTGATATACATATATTTATGCTTTCTGTACACGGTACGTAAATACCAAAAACTTGATATTTAAGTTTAGTATCTTCTAAGGGTACGATACGAAGATTTTGAGGAAAACCCCCCGCGACCTTGAGTTGGAAAAAACTTAAGACATTTTTTATTTTCTTAAAAATAGCTCTAACGATTTTGATTAAAATACCGTATATCAATGAAATTTACATGACAAAATGTATGTCTTGAATTTCCTGGAAAAACCTCTGAAGATCTCTTTATACTGGATGAATTCTGATATTTTGCATAACCAATAAACCATAACAGGCGAAAACTTACTGCACAAAAAATGTAATTTCGTTAAAACACATATATGCATTTTTTCGTGGAGGTGACCATTTCTAGATATTCCTTGCAATTGGTATTAGTTTTAGAGTATTTAAACTTTTCTCATGCCGAAATTTTTGAATCCTGATAATGCAAAGAAACTCATATCAATCACATGAAAACAAGACTTTAGAAGATTTGACTACCGTTTTAGCCTAGTGTATTCCATTATTTTTCTTCTACTTACAAATAATAAGACCATTTCGGTTAATGGTTATCTCGTTTAGCCTAAGTAGATAGAATAGTAAACAATAATTTGTTAAAAATAAAAAATGTTGAATGGAATACATAAGATTTATCTTAAACAGGAAGTAGCCATTCGTTTCATACATCGTTATATTGTCTCTAGCACATACATATGCATATACAATGTATGTACTAGCTAGAGAAGGTATTGTATTCCACCTAACATTTGGAAGTAGAGATTTCAAAGGAAATATACGTTTTGAGGACTCCTGAGTACGAATAAAACATTTTTAGAAAAAGGTCCGTGTGTATGTGTGTGTGGATAGCATAGCTCTAAAACGAAAAGGTAGTTACATACCATAATATTTATGTTTAGTATTTACCAAGGATGGGACACGAAGATTTTCAAAGAAATCTCTCCCACCATAAACTACTCTTTACATGAAAATTTTATTTTTACAAAAATGAATAATTTATTTTATTAAAATACCGTATATTGAAATATTTACATCACAAATAAAATGTATGTTTTGAATTTTCTGAGAGTACCCTCTGAAGACCTTTATGCTGGATAAGTTTTGCAGAATTTTGCGTAACGGTTAAACCATGAGAAATTTACAAAACTTACTGCACAAAAACACAAATAATTTTTGTCTTTTACGTTTTTCTTGTAGAGTTGACCGTTTGCGAGATAATCCTTGTTATCGCTTTTAATTCTAAACTGCTTAGTCTTTTCAAACCTGACCATGTCAAGCGAACGAGCCACAACTGTTTCACAAAGCGACTAGCTTTGAAAGGATTTGACCATCGCTTATTTCCTTTCTACTTGTAAGGAAGTTATACGAACTTTTCTGTTACTGATTATGTTGATTAGCTTTGTGTATATAAATGAATAACCTTTGTACGAATGTTTGTTTGCTGAACAGGTAGGGAAAGCCATTAGAATGGAACACATTAAATATTTGCATTGTAGGTAGAGAAGGTATTGTGTTCCACCCAAAAATTTGATACTGAGTTTTCATCGGATAATATAGAGACGTCCTGTTGAATAAAAACTTGGTATTAAGTTAAGTACCCCCCAAGGATGCAACACGAAGATAAAACTACATTTTAAATGAAAAATAATTTGAACATTTTAATTTTCTCAGCAATGGCTCTTACATTTTGATTAACATGGCGTCGACGCTTATAAAACATTTAACTATTGCTACAGAGCCTATTCATTTAGTTCCCTTATATTTATAACAGCTAGAGAAAGTCACGTGACTAACATATTTTTAGCTCTATAAACGTCCGCACGCTGGTTCATTGTTGTAGATCCAGTCAACATTGTCTACAACTGTGAGCCAGGTGAGACGAATACAGAATCCTTATCTGTGGGGAGCATACTTGCTGAGGAAGGAACAGCGTCCAGCGCAGGAGTTAAAACTCTTCCATGCCACGGCCCAGAACAACGTCACATCCATTGCTACTAACAATTTCGACTGGAGGCGGACTGTACGTTCCAAGTTTGGTCAAGGGGTAAGTAGTCAGTAAGCTTTTACGATTTAACTAGTGATGGTAGTAAGTAAGCTTTTAGGATTTTACTAGTGATGGTAGTAAGTAAGCTTTTACGATTTAACTATGATGGGAGTAAGTAAGCTTTTAGGATGTTACTATGGTGGGAGTAAGTAAGCTTTTAGGATTTTACTAGTGATGGTAGTAAGTAAGCTTTTAGGATTTTACTAGTGATGGTAGTAAGTAAGCTTTTACGATTTAACTAGTGATGGGAGTAAGTAAGCTTTTAGGATTTTACTAGTGATGGTAGTAAGTAAGCTTTTACGATATAACTAGTGATGGTAGTAAGTAAGCTTTTACGATTTAACTAGTGATGGTAGTGAGTAAGCTTTTGCGATTTAACTAGTGATGGTAGTGAGTAAGCTTTTGCGATTTAACTAGTGATGGTAGTAAGTAAGCTTTTGCGATTTAACTAGTGATGGTAGTAAGTAAGCTTTTACGATTTTACTATGATGGTAGTAAGCTTTTAGGATTTTACTAGTGATGGTAGTAAGTAAGCTTTTAGGATTTTACTAGTGATGGTAGTAAGTAAGCTTTTACGATTTTACTAGTGATGGGAGTAAGTAAGCTTTTAGGATTTTACTAGTGATGGTAGTAAGTAAGCTTTTACGATTTAACTTGTGATGGTAGTAAGTAAGCTTTTACGATTTAACTAGTGATGGGAGTAAGTAAGCTTTTACGATTTAACTAGTGATGGGAGTAAGTAAGCTTTTACGATATTACTAGTGATGGTAGTGAGTAAGCTTTTACGATATTACTAGTGATGGTAGTGAGTAAGCTTTTACGATTTAACTAGTGATGGTAGTGAGTAAGCTTTTGCGATTTAACTAGTGATGGTAGTGAGTAAGCTTTTACGATTTAACTAGTGATGGTAGTAAGTAAGCTTTTACGATTTAACTAGTGATGGTAGTGAGTAAGCTTTTACGATTTAACTAGTGATGGTAGTAAGTAAGCTTTTACGATTTAACTATGATGGTAATGAGTAAGCTTTTACGATTTAACTAGTGATGGTAGTGAGTAAGCTTTTACGATTTAACTAGTGATGGTAGTAAGTAAGCTTTTACGATTTAACTAGTGATGGTAGTGAGTAAGCTTTTACGATTTAACTAGTGATGGTAGTAAGTAAGCTTTTACGATTTAACTATGATGGTAGTGAGTAAGCTTTTACGATATTACTAGTGATGGTAATGAGTAAGCTTTTACGATTTAACTATGATGGTAGTGAGTAAGCTTTTACGATTTAACTAGTGATGGGAGTAAGTAAGCTTTTAGGATTTAACTAGTGATGGTAGTAAGTAAGCTTTTAGGATTTAACTAGTGATGGGAGTAAGTAAGCTTTTACGATTTAACTAGTGATGGGAGTAAGTAAGCTTTTAGGATTTAACTAGTGATGGGAGTAAGTAAGCTTTTACGAATTAACTAGTGATGGTAGTGAGTAAGCTTTTACGATTTAACTAGTGATGGGAGTAAGTAAGCTTTTAGGATTTAACTAGTGATGGGAGTAAGTAAGCTTTTAAGATTTAACTAGTGATGGGAGTAAGTAAGCTTTTAGGATTTAACTAGTGATGGGAGTAAGTAAGCTTTTAGGATTTAACTAGTGATGGGAGTAAGTAGGCTTTTACAATTTAACTATGATGGGAGTAAGTAAGCTTTTACGATATTACTAGTGATGTAGTAAGCTTTTACGATGTTACTATGATGGGAGTAAGTAAGCTTTTACGATTTTACTATGATGGGAGTAAGTAAGCTTTTACGATTTTACTATGATGGAGTAAGTAAGCTTTTACGATTTTACTATGATGGGAGTAAGTAAGCTTTTACGATTTTACTATGATGGGAGTAAGTAAGCTTTTACGATTTTACTATGATGGGAGTAAGTAAGCTTTTACGATTTTACTATGATGGGAGTAAGTAAGCTTTTACGATATTACTAGTGGTGGTAGTAAGTAATCTCTTACTAGTGATGGTAATAAGTAAAAGATTTTTACGATTTTACTAGTGATGGGAGTATTTGAATGCAAAAAAGTCGATGTATTCGATTCTTGGATGTTCTCGAGATATCTAAAAACCTGAATGTTGTATTCGAATCGTAGACTGGGATGGCTGCAACTGCATCGGTTCTGGTTTGAGTATGGCCTAAAATCTGTATTTAAATACTGCACTCGAATAAGTGCAGGTGTACCCACGGGGGGGGGGGATTTAGGGATTTACCCTCTTCAGCCAGGATTTATTGTTGATACGAGAGACGGAAAGACCGCCGGCAGTTTTTTTCTTCTTTAATCAAATTAAGCTACAATTAATTACAACAGTGAAAATATTTACAGTATTGACAATTTGCTTACTTTAAGTACAATGTTGGTTTTTAGTAGTTGGCATGATTACAATTTGTGATATACAATTGAACGAACATTCTACCGTTTTGCTGAAGCATCTTTTGTGTCCAGCCGCCATCTTGCGACACTACATACGACCATATACACCATACGCAACATTGTCAAATTATTGTTTTTCCAAGTTTTTTAAGTAATGGACAATGGAAGGGAAGATATTTCTAGATGAAGGATTATTAAATAAAATCACATTTTGTGGCTGTCAGAAGTTATTATTGCAGCAAACATCTCTTCAAGATCATAACTTATTATGTTCCCACGTATTGGTCTAAAACGACTGTTTAGGCTGTACCACATATTACAGCATTTGTTTAAAGCTTAAGTAGAATGTGTGACATTAATCAGGAATTTCGGTGAAGGAATATTGCGACAGTTACCATTTAATTCCGAGTACGAGGAACACGCCCCCCCCCCTATTCTCACGGTTCTGGTATCATTAGCACTTAATTTGATAGCAATTATTTCTCGCGATAGCTGCTAAATGGGTGAATTAGCAAGAGCTTTCTTATAAACCGGAGTAGATTGGCAATTTTGTGTGCGAATTGCCTTTATCCAAGCTTCTAAATGGTCTTTCCGAGTTGGAAATCTAAAATCTAACAAACAATACGGAATCGTCTGTGATAGTGCATTACATATTTCACTGAGTATACCACCGAAAAAATATCAATTAAATAAGTACCCTAATCTATATACTTTCCTTGTTTTTGCTTGTGCTATTCGAGAACCAAACACTACACACGTATTGACCATTATACTGGTTTAAAATTTACACTCTAAATTTACTGCTTAACTGAACATTTAATATCACAAAATCACTTAAATAAGTACCCTAATCTCTATATTGAAACACATTTCCCTTTTCTTGCTTTTGATTCTGCTATTAGAGAAACAACCAAATACCACACACGTATGTATCATACTGATTTAATTTTAAATTTACTGCTTAATTGAACATTTAACACCACAAAATCTTATTTGGGGGGGGGGGACATTTAACCCACATAAGGCGTACTCATCTCAAAAGAGTATGTCTAAATATGGGGCTTGGTATAAACGTGCTTCACCAACCTCAATGCATACAGATAGGACATTTCCGATTAATCTCTCTCTATATCTGTGGGTGTACCGAACTGAATCGATCGAGATCTCATCTCGAGGTAGTGCTGGCATAAATAGCTTCACCGAAATCTATTGGTGTTAATACTTAAGGGTCATTCAAACAGTTAGGGACTGGCCGGGAAGAGCGAAGGGATGCGCTGGCTGAAAATTAACATCTTGGCTCATGAATAATCCGCTTTATTCTATATAAGAATGTTGGGATATTCATGGTCCTCGAGTTTATAATGTTATAAGTTTTCCATTAACAATATCCATAATCGCTATTGCTGTATCAAATTAAAATTAAGTACTTTCGTGCTTAATACTGCCTTAAAAATCTACTGTAGTTCCACTCTCTACATCTCTGTTGCAAATTATTGTTAATAAGCTTCTATCTACTTCATCCTAATCGATAAACGTTAGCAGAAACTTAGTTTCTTTAATTAGAAGGGAAATAAGGGAACACTAGGTTAAACAGTCAGATGTTTTAAAATGTGGTTGCTATGGGATTGAAATCCGTTCCTTTGCGTGGCCAGGAGCTGACAAGTTCCAGTATGAGAAAAGTTTAAGTATTTTAAAACTGAAACCAATAACAAGAAATATCTCGAAAGTCATCAACTCCACGGAAAAAATATGACAAATTGTGTTTTAACGAGATCTATATATTTTGTGTAGTAAGTTTTTGTATCTTACGGTTTGCCAGAATTGCAACATTCAGAAAAATTCATCCAGAATGAACAAGTCTTCAAAAGCGATTCCCAGAAAATTCAAGGTATAATTTCATTTGTGATATAAATAGCTTTAATATACGGTATTTGAATCAAAATCGTTGCAGCCATTTTAGATAAAAGCAAAATTGCCAACAATTTTTCCATGTAAAAGGTTTCATGGGTTAATTAAAATACCGTATACTACATATGTTTACATGCCAAGTAAAATGCACATCTTCAGTTTTCGGGAATAGCTTCTGAAGACTTCATTTTACCTAATGGTAAACCATAAGAGATGTACAAAAAATTATTGCAGAAGAAGCACACAAGTTAGGCCATATACATTACATTTTTAGGGTTAATCGTTTCCGATTGATTTCAGTTTTAAGCTGCTTACTTTCCTCAAACGGGAGTTTGTATTTCGTTTCATCTCTCTTTTATTTTAGTCCTGGTCGTGAAAAGCTAATCTGAATTGTTTCACTTATCGATCGACTGTTTAAAATACTGACTGTCGCTTTAGCCTAATGGAAATGGAATTTTATTCATGGACGATCTTCAACTACTCTGGTTCTCAACGTCCCATCCTATATTGGGCGTGAAAGACCGCCTAATTTCGCTCAAAGGCCTCTTTATTAGGCTTGAGGTTCTTTTACGTTGCGTAAATCTACGACACGGGATCAACGGCTTTACTTCCCTTCCGAAGGAAGCCATGCTAAGGATATTTACGCCCGAAAAAAAACCATCGTCCGCCGGGTTTGAACCCGCGACCGAAGCTAGCATAGTAACCAGTACACTATGTAGGGCAACTTAAGCCTAGTGATTACTTTATTACCCTTCTACTTAAAAGGAAGCAAATAACGTAACGGCCACAAGGGACCGTGGCCTATCGCCCATCTGGGCCTAAAAGAGGAATTTTCAATAATTTTTTTTATGGGAAATTAGTTAATATTATGACAATAAAGGAAATTGTTAGTACAATTATGGATATAAAAGTTAAAATTTGAATTATTTATTTAAAATATTATAGACTTGTTGATTGGAAATCAAAAGTACTTTGTTATACTAAGTAAATATGGAAGGGTGAGACGTGGTCAACGCGTGCAGTTAATGCGGTTTTCTCGACCTGGAGCCGCTACTTCTCAATCAAGTAGCTCCTCAATTGGCCCCCAGGGACCTCACGAGGCTGAGTGCACCCCGGGCCAGGTCTCCCAGCGGGGGGGGGGGGAAATTTCCACACCTGTACTAGGAATCAACTCGCGCTTGGCAAGCAGCGCGCTAAGATGATGACCAGAATGAAGCAAATATTTCTGTCTCGATTACCACATTGTAGTTAAACGAATAATCTTTTGTAACAATAATTTGTAGAGAAAGTCATATGAATGGATCAGATCTTTATTGCAGTTTGGCCTGTTTCAGGTGAGTTTTTCACCGTCAGCTGAATATGCTGATAAGTACTGCAACCAAAGAACAGGCAGCCAACGAGCGATGATACTGTCCAGAGTTGTAGTTGGTGCAACCTGTTCTGGTTCACAAGATGCCGTGCTTCCAGTCACAGGATATGATACTACAACAGGAAACATGGGCAACGTGTATGTCAAGTATAATGATAGTGAGTTCTACCCGGAATATGTGGCCTATTATGTCAACGAGAATCCTTACGTACCTCGTCGACGTGGTAGATGGTGGTGAGATCTCCATATACATACAACCACGAGTATAATTTGCATACTTTGCTGTGTAAGACCTAGTGAAAATAATTCAGAATAATATTTATTGACAGTCGAAATATCTTAAAACAAATATTTCATTAAAACAAGGGCTGAAGTTTTCCTGACAGCAATACAAAGTGTGATAAAAAATAACAGGATTTTTTGTTTTTCTGAAAGAGTTTTTATTTATTCATTAACTAAACCATGTCTGCTTCAAAGTAACTCCCACCCTCAGATATAAGACACTTGTGCCATCGCTTTTTCCAATTTGAAAGCCTTTCTGAAATTCACTTTTCGTTATGGTGTTCAGCTCCTTCAGCGATTCTGTTTTCATGTCACCAATGGTGGTAAAACGACCGCCTGTCATGAATCTCTTCAATCTAGGTAATAGAAAAAAGTTGCAAAGGGACATATTCGGTACACACGGGGACCGAGGCAACATAACGGATTTGTTTTTCTGCGAAAACATCGAAATCATTAAGGTGTGAGTCATGTTGCAAATTCCACGAGTGGGTTTGCCACAATTTTAGTCGTTTTCATTGGATTACTTTGCGCAAACGTCGCATGGTTTCGACGTCATACTATATACACATTGGTTTCGTCACCTGTTATAACCTTATTTAGAAGTTCTGGATCGTCGACGTTTATGCAACGTCGTTTTTGGTCGAAATACAACAATTTCGGAGCAAACTAGGCTGTTACGCGTTTTATGTACAAAACATCCGAAAAAATTTGCTTGGCATGAGGCAAAGATTAGGTCAGCCACAACTCTGATGGCATTTTCTAGAATTATTTGCTTTACTTCTTCCATATGGTCGTCAGTAGTAGGTGAGCTAGGGCGTCCAAAGCGGTCGTCATTTTCAGACGTCTTTTCAACCCTCTCTGAAACGTTTATACCACTCGTAAGCCTTTGTCTTACTCACAGCAGATTCGCTAAAAGTCACAATCAACATTTAGAATGCATGCTTATACTTCATGCCATTTGTCAAGTAACTTTGAATACAAATTCTTTTATCCATCTTATTTTAAAGTAAAAATTCGCCAAGCAAATATGTATTCGTTAATTAAATATTCAAATCAGCTGAGATGCAAACATACATCAGGAACATATGTACCAGGGTGATTTATTTTAATCGGTTGTAGAAATCTCGCGAAATTATAAAATTCCTATTATTTTTGAGCACATCTTTTTGGGCGTTTAAATTAATAAAGAAACGTTTCTCCCGGCCTCTCTTCAATGCACGAGAGAATCGAGAGTCGCCGGAAAGTGGTACCGACATTATGCATTTAGCTTAACGTCCTTTCATCTGGTTGGTCATATCGAGCGATGAATGAAATCGATGTTATTATTAACATTAAATATTTTAATTGTTTAATAATAAAACATTGGCCATGTAAACAAAAATTAAGAGTAAATGGTATGATAGTTATTAATATTAGTAGGTTAAATTTTAATTATTTTTGTGATGGTTGGGGTAACATATTTTACTTTGTTAGAGCGTAAGGTATTAGGATATATTCATAGGGTAATTCGACATTCGTCTTTTCAGGATAAGGGGGAAAAAACCGAAAATAACAGTAACGGGGTAACTCGCCGTTAGCGAGATTCGAACTCGTACTCCCTGGACACGATATCCCCACACTACTGAGACAGGTGACTAAACTCCTTACCTTACTGTGAATACGCAGTGTTGATTAATTGCTCAAGCAGCACATCTGATGAATGTATAGTATAGAGCGAAAGGGTGTAGCACTGTGTAGCATTTCTTGCAGAACACCTGTTTGAGCTAATTTGTTTAGCTATTTTCGAGGTGATCGCTCTAAACTGACACCAATTTTATAACGACTACTGTCTGTTAAAACTGAACTCGTTAAATGTTTCTTGTCCAATACCGAACCTGAAGCTTCGAACTTATGCATGATCAACGAGTAGTTTTTCTTATCTTCCCCACGTTGACTTCAACGGCAGAGGCACGTGACTGGCTAGACTGAGGCAACAATAGTCAGATATGGTGTTCAATGCACTTTAGTGCGCGAATTAGATATCAGAAGTTCCGGTAGATGGCGAGGCAAGAGCGAAGGAAACAGGCCGCGAGGGAGATTAGCTTATAATTTAACGACTCTATATAGCTTAAATTTTCTTGGACTTCTAGCGGGTCATAGTCTCCTCCCACGCTCGCACCCTGTGCTCGCGTAGTCGGGTCCGGACCTCTCGGCGTAAACGCCTCAGAAGTGCAGGTGTACCCACGGGGGGGGGGGGGGATTTAGGGATTTACCCATGGGTGTTTCAGGAATTTTCCCTCTTCAGCCAGGATTTATTGTTGATACGAGAGACGGAAAGACAGCCGGCAATTTTTTTCTTCTTTAATCAAATTAAGCTCCAATTAATTACAACAGAGAAAATATTTACAGTATTGACAATTTGCTTACTTTAAGTACAATGTTGGTTTAGAAGTTGGCATGATTACAATTTGTGATATACAATTGAACGAAAATTCTACCGTTTTGCTGAAGCACCTTTTGTGTCCAGCCGCCACCTTGCGACACTACATACGACCATATACACCATACGCAAAAATTGGTCAGGTGTGGAGTTCTATAACTCAACAGTATCCCTACTCAGTTACCAAGTGTCTTTTCCTTGTAAATATGCTACCACTGTTATCTAACGACTTTCTCGCATTATTTTGACATGGACTTAAAATAAATTACACGGGTCAGAAGTTTCGGAGAGTTTAACCCTAAAAATTCCGCTCTAAATGATCGGCGTTTCCAAGGTTTCATCATCTTCTATTTCAGGATAAATAAAAGGAAACGACGTCGATGGACGACGAGCGATAGCGGACCTAGAGTAGCCCGAAAGTGTGCAAGATTTATACCTAAATTTGCTAGGGTTTAACCACGTACTGGCGGGAGTATGCGGTTTGCAGGGTGACAAGTGATAATGGGGTTGTGGAGGTAGTAAGATTTCCTCAACGGAAATTGCATTTCCATATTTATTTATTTAATTCGCATGGTTTTTTTTTTGGGGGGGTGCCATGAAGGTGCTTGGTTTTAGCTGTACTGTTTACTGCAACATTGTAAAACTCTAAAATACAGAATGTCCCCAGAAACATTCTCCGGTTATAAACAGCAACACGTTATCAGTTGTTAGATTTATATCTATTGTTGTAAGGTTGTTAGAGAAATTTGTTTGAATTACCTTTATGACTAATAAAATCATGCAACCAATCTGCTTTCAGCTTCAGATTGCCAATTTGGCGCTTTGAATGTAGAGATTGCGCTTTCCATTTCCATCAATATGCCCTGAAGGGGAAGAAGATAATGGTCACCTTCGAAATATGTGTTTCAAACCATTTACCGAATAAGCTCGAGAGTTTAATATGTTATTGCTAGCTGGCACTTATATATAAAACATAATACTGTTAATTATCTATTTGTTTATCTCTTTACACACTTAAATTAACACGGTGTTTCAGGACAAGGAAAATGTTGACGAGGCGTGTCCGGAAAGCAACACCAGTTTAGAAAATGAAGGCACAAAATATTTATTTTCATATCATTTATTTGTAGATGAAAGAGCATTCCTTAACTTATTTTTCGACATACTGATACCTTGTTCAGGCATTGTCATAGCAGGAAAAAAACATTTGTATGCCCTCTTCAAAGAAGGCTGCCGCCAGTGAGGACAACTACTGCTGAACACCGTGTTTTGTGGAAAGACATCACAAAGCATTCTTATCGTGAGCCGTTTGTTTTCACCAATTGCCCCATTCACTTGTTCAACCAAACCACCAATGACAACAGGAGGCTGCCCACTCCGGGCTTGGTCATGAACATTTGTTCGTCCATCATTGAATTGCCCAACTCATTTCATTCTCACCATTCCATGTCATATTTTCACCGTAAACCTTTACAAGTTGGCATTTAAAAACCGTATAACAGAACGCACATTACAGTCGGCGGCATCAGAAATTGTCTTAAACATTTTAAACGATCACAAAGCTGTAAAACACAACACGATCCAGCTATAATGGTATCAGTGGACAGACAGTGAATCAAAGAGACACTAACGTTGCCATGGCGGTAGAACGAAATGATACATCCTTTCTAGAAATGCCTCGTATATTAAAACTGAAGTGTAATAAAGTATTTAACAGTGTATTAGTAATTTTTAAGTGTAAAATTACTGTAAATGCTCAGAACAAGTTAAAATATTTATGTCAATGTAATCAATAGACTACAATAAATTTTTAAACTCTTTAATGCATTTATTAATCACATTCTCTACACGTACTATGTACATAGTATATAGAGAAGGTATTGTAATGCACCCAAAAATTCTATACCGACATTTCACCGGAAATACATGTTTTGGGTCCCCCTGAATCCAAAAAAAAAGTATTTTTGGAAAAAGGTCTGTGTGTGTGTCTGTGGACAGCATAGCTCAAAAACGAAAAGACCGTTAAATACCAAACTTGGTATTTAAGTTTGGTACCTTCCAAGGATGCGACACGAAGATTTTCAAGAAAATCCCCCCACCTCAACTACCCTTTACATGGAACTTTTTTCGAAAATTCTGATTTTCTCAAAAATGGCTCTTAACGATTTTGATTAAAATATCGTATATTAAATATATTTACCTGACAAATAATATGTATATCTTGAATTTTCTGGGAATAGCCTCTGAAGATTCTGGATGAATTTTAAGAAATTTTGCATAACTGCTAAACAGTAAGAAATGGACAAAAACTTACCACAAAAAATGTAGAGCAGATTAAAACACGCAATTTATGTTATGTTATTTTTTTTTCGAGGAGTGATT
Organism: Hymenopus coronatus; assembly: GCA_030762935.1. Taxonomy (NCBI): domain Eukaryota; kingdom Metazoa; phylum Arthropoda; class Insecta; order Mantodea; family Hymenopodidae; genus Hymenopus; species Hymenopus coronatus. The sequence continues at coordinate 36,129,524 of CM060895.1, forward strand.
GTTTTTGAGATATTCCTTGTTTTTGGTTTCAGGTTTAAAAAACTTGTACTTTTCTCATACAGGAATTTGTCAAACTCGTGTCCATACAAACAAAGGAACTTCAGTCACCTAGTAACCAGCTTTTGACTTCACTTTAACCTATGATACTCTCATATTTTGTTTCTATTTACAAGGAAGCAAGTAATGAGACTATTTCTGCTAATTTTTTCTCGATTAGCATGAAGTAAATAGAAGAATAAGCTTGTTAACAATAGTTTGTTACACAGAAGTAGAGCAAGTCATGTGAATGGAACACATCAGATTTTTTTTATTGTCTTCCAACTGCAATTGTGGATTAGTAGACGAATAATTGATCTTATGCGAATTTACAGCTATTTTAAGGGCATACTCTTCTAGGTAGTGTAGTAATTCTCCTGAGAAGTTGTTCGCTGAGGGGTTCAAATGGATGAATTACAGAAATTTCGTCTGTTGACAATTGACAGTCTTAAAACATAAGCCTAAGCGGACCCAAAAGCCACACAGTTCGTTCCCTCTAGACGAATGACCCTTTAATGAAGATACAAAGAGGCCAGCAAATAGTCTGTTACAATAACAGTTCTGCTTTCTTATGATTACGTTTCAAGAATACACAGCGTACAGTTGACTGTTACGGTTTTATGCCACTGTCAGTGTTTTAGTGGGAGATGCTTAGTTATTAATTAAAATGACGGACATTCAGAAGAAGAGGACGAGGGAGAAATGTTGGTAATAGATGTAATACAAGATCATTAGGTGTAAAGTGTAGTGTAAGCAGTTACCGAGGCTGGGAGTAAATACATACCACTGACATCACTGGAAGTGTGATATTTGCTTTGTAGTGACTGTGCTACTGCAGCGCAGAAATATGAGAATAACATGCAACATCTGACTGTCGTTCCTCCTTCCGTGTATCAATGTTCCAGTAAAGGTAAGACCTCTCATTTAAAAATCTCAAGTACGGACGCGCGATTTGTACTACGGTGAGAGAGATAGCTCGTGGCCGCTCCGTCAGCCTGTTGCCACTTCGTCTCGCCTACGTCTGCAGCACCAAACTTCTCAATCGATGGGCAGGGCCCTCTCTCGTAAATCATCATCATCGTCAACTCCATATTCATCGTTGGCTTCTAAAGCCACTGTCAGTGCTTATATTTACAGTAGGATTACTCGGCGCCAACTCAAACTGCATTGAGGAATCTTTGTTACATCTTGCAACAAGGTTGACATATCTTACGTAGCATGAATCTATTCGCAGAGCGGCACAAACAATTCTTTTACCACTATGTATCTCTCCGAGTTTAGGAGTACCCTGCAGCCCAGGGCCAAAGGATAGTGTGAGGAAACTGCAATCGTTACCCAGGCGTCATTCTTGATTAGGGTTGCCAGATCTCCGGGCACCGCCCGGAGTACCAGGGGTTTGGAATGCATTCTCCGGGCATACGGGTCAATGACTATCTACGGGCTTGAATGTTACCTTACGCATGAATAATATTTAATAATTTGGTTCTAATGTTAATTTCTAATTGTAACAAAATGTTATGTTTCTATTCGTATTCTGGCAAAACAAAAGAAACTTGGGCGACTTCCTGCCTGAGCAAAGTATAATTATTTTAAAAGCGAAACCAAGAACGAGGGATACCTTGAAAATGGTTACCCCTGCAACAAAAATGAAAAGGGCATAAATTGTGTGTTTTGACTTATATCAGTTTTGTTTGTAAGTTTTTGTCTCTCTCTCTCACGATTTACTAGTTATGCAAAATGCATCCAGAATGAAATGACTGCAGAGGCTGTTCCCAGAAACTTCAATAATACCTTTTTTTTTGTCATGTATCTTTAATATATGGCTTTTTAATCAAAATAGTAGAACCCACTTTTGAGAAAAACAAAATTTTGTTCGAAAAAAAAAAAGGATTTTTTTTTTTTTTTAGTTATGCTGTCTACACACACCTGACATTGTTTCTTAAAATGCCTTTTTACTTTCTCTACACGGCTGCTCACACATTGCACAGAACTGTTTATTACTTCAGTAGAAAATACGCCGAATCCGAAAGTATTAGTGTATCTTTGCTATTAACTACATGTTGCACAACATTGCAATGAAAACAAAAAGGAAGAGATGTTTACTTTCTCTACTCGTACTATATACATAGTGTATAGAGAAGGTATTGTAATGCACCCAAAAATTCCATACCCAGATTTCACCGGAAATACATGTTTTAGGACCTCCTGAATAAAAAGAAGTATGGAAAAATGCCTGTGCAGCATAGATCAAAAACGAAAAGTCCATTAAATACCGAATTTGATATTCAAGTTCAGTATTTAACAAGGTTGCGACACGGAATATTTTCAAGAAAATCCCCCTCTTCCAACTATTCTTTTCATGGAAAAAGTATCGAAAATTTTGGATTTCTCAAAAATGGCTAACGATTTTGATTAAAATCTATTATATTTAAGATATTTTGATGACAAAATGTATGTCTTAAATTCTCTGGAAATAGTCTGAAGATCTCTTTATTCTGGATGAATTTTTCTGAATTTTGCATAACTGGTAAACCGTAAGAGACAGACAAAATCCTACCACACAAAAATAATGTCTCGTTAAAGTACACAATTTTTTTTTTATTTATTTATTTATTTATTTTTTTTTTTTTTTGGGAGAGCTGACGTTTTCGAGATGTTCCTTGTTATTGGTTTCAGTTTTAAAATATTTAAACTTTTCTCGTACGGGAACTTGTCAACTAAGAAATGGATTTCAATCCCATAGCAACCACATTTTAAAATATTTGATTGCCAGTTTTTAGACCAGTGTTAATAGAATCAGCTTATTAACAATAATTTGTTACAGAGATGTAGAGAAAGTCATGAGAATGGAGCACATCAGATTTTTTGTTTTATTATTATCCAGGGTGTTTCAAATCATATTTCCGGTGAACTCTAGCATCAAGATTTTGGGTGGAATACAATACCTTCTCTATCTACTATGTATGGTTTACATATGCCATAGAGAATGGAAATAAAACAAATGAATTACTGGGCAAACCATTGGGATTTTACAAAACAGTGGAAAGACACTGTCCGTTCTCTTGTTCAACGTGCATCATTCTTTCTGCGACTACATACATAACATTTCGCAGATAATGTGTTGGAATATTAGCAATTTCTTGCAAGAGAGCATCTTATAGCTTTTGTCACGTTGGAAAACTCGTTCTTTAAGGTAACTCCACAACCAAAAGTCAATCGGAATGAGTTCTGGAGATTGCGACTGTCACTTTGTTGGATCTTTACGAATGGAACATGGGATTGCTCATAAATTGTTAGAGAGTTCCAAATTTTCTTAGACCTTGAGAAAAATTCCTCTTGCTTTCGTATTAATTACGGCTGTACCATCTGAAGAGGTCGTCTCAGCGTGGTGGTAGCGTTGCTACTTACCAAGCGGGAGACCTGGGTTCGATCCCCAATACCGGCGTGGGGATTTTTCCCCCGCTGGGAGACCTGGCCCGGGGTGCAATCAGCCTCGTAAGGTCCCTGGGGGGCCAATTGAGGTGCTACTTGATGGAGAAGTAGCGGCACCAGGTCATGAGGACCGCATTAACCGAGGCGCTGACCACGTCTCACCCTCCCATACTGCACCCCATCCATGACGTCTGCAGTGGACCGAGATGGAGGACGCAGCGGCAGGCCAAGGTTCCCCGTGAGCTGTCGTGCCATGGAGCTATGTACCATCTGAAGTAACTCCAGACACAACCTATCGACCGAAGAGATGGGCCATAGCTTCCTTGCCCGGGAGAAACATCTGCAACCTGATGGAATCCCTTCACGCCAATGAGTATGTTCAAGTCAGGGTATTGCGCCATAGAGTAGTACCTTCAACCAGCTCGCCAAAAGGTCATCAACGTGAGGACTGTTTACTTCGGAGGTACCAGCCTCATAGCTCCATTTACAGACTTTCTCTACATCTCTGCAACTAACTATTGTTAAAAACACTTATTCTTTCATTTATTTCATGCTAATAGAGAAGTAGATAGCGATACTCAAATGTTTTAAAAGCTGGTTCTTATGTGATTGAAGTTCCTTTGTATAACCAGGAGATGACAAATTACAAGAAATATATAAAAAAAAAAAACGGCCAATTCCACAAATTGTATTTTTTATCGAGCTCTACATTTTTGGTATGTTTTTGTAGAGACTATTCCAAGAAAATACAATATATACATTTATATGTGTAGCATAGCTCAAAAACAAAAAGTTGTTAAATACCAAACTTGACATTTAAGTTCAATACCTACTTAGACTGTCCCAGAAGTACCCGACCCGACGTATAGATAGCGGTCTCTCAATTTTCAGACTGACAAGGTATATACGCAAAGTGCCTCACTGATATTGAAATAAAATTACGGTTGAAATAAAATTACGGTGGACACGTTTGGTGTAATCGATACTTACTGCATCAACTTCAGCTACCCATAGCGATGATTATACATGTTGGTGAGCCTTATAGATAGTGGTGTAATAATGGACAGGAAACACAGGTAGGTCTGGGATAGATCTAGGTAAGTGTGTCTGTAAATAAACTGATTTTCTTGTAGTTTGGTTTCAATAATGAACAAAGGTAATACCAAAGCATGCGAGCGAAGCGAGTATCCGTTGTGTTAACCTGGGTAAGTGTGACTGAATAAACTGATTTTCCTGTAGTTTGATTTCAATAATGAACAAAGGTGCGAAGCGAGTATCCGTTGTGTTAACCTGGGTAAGTGTGACTGAATAAACTGATTTTCCTGTAGTTTGATTTCAATAATGAACAAAGGTAATACCAACACATGCGAGCGAAGCGAGTATCCGTTGTGTTAACCTGGGTAAGTGTGACTGAATAAACTGATTTTCCTGTAGTTTGATTTCAATAATGAACAAAAGTAATACCAAAGCATGCGAGCGAAGTGAGTATCCGCTATGTTAGGTCTAGGCAAGTGCGTCTGTAAATAAACTGATTTTCCTCTAGTTTGATTTCAATAATGAACAATGGTATTAGGGTCGGCTGATAAGTCCCGGGCCTCAATGAAAACAGCATTTAATTCGTTTTTCTTTATTTCTCAGCATAATCTCCAGAAAGGCAAATGCATTTGTCATATCGGTGTTCCAATTTAATTAAACCATCTCTATAGTGCGATTAATAAAGGGCCTCAAAATAGCTATTTACCGCATCAATGACCTCGTTGCTGTGAAAAGAAAATGTTTGAGGTTTGGGAACAGGTGGTAGTCACAGGGTGCTAGATCTGTCGAAAAGCGTGCATATTGAAGCAATTCCAACTTTAATTCGCATATTTTTCTCATTGCAAGGACTGAAGATGGGCCGGAGCATTATCGTGATGAAACAAGATTTTTTTTTTTTACCCGAATGAGATCTTTTTCTTTTCAGCTCATCACTCTAACGTTGCAGTAAGCTTGCGTTGTAGTCACCAGTGATACTTTTACCCTTTTCCAAGTAATTAATAAAAATAATTCCCTGTGCATCCCAGAAAACACTCGCCATAACCTTCTTAGCTGATAAAATTGACTTTGTCTTTTTTGAAGTTAGTTCACCTGGCGCAGTCCATTGTTTTGACTGATTTACTTTCTGAATTGTAGTGACGTATAAGCTTACGATAGAGCTCCACATTCTTAACAGAAACAACTTTTGATCAGATATCAACAAACGCGGCACCCATCTTGCACAGACCTTGTGAAATCCCAAAACATAACTTAAAATATCATCTGTACGGTCCTTTGATATGGTTACAGCCTCTGCTATCTCAAACCGCTTTAAGCTGCGGTCTTCCAGTACTAAACGATGAATTTTTCAATGATCTCTGGAGTTGTCACTTTTACAGGGAGTCCAGAGCGAGGGTCATCACTAGTGCTCGTACGTCCCATTTTAAACTCTGCAACCCACCTTTTAATCATTGAATATGAAGGGGACAATGTGCGTTCATTTCCTCCTTGATTTCTTTAGGCGCTAAGCCTTTCAAAGGGAAGTATTTAGTCATTGCTCATTTTTCCAAATCCTCCATTTTCGTGAAAACAAGTTGTCTTGTTTAAAGTGGTGTCATTCGAAAAGTAAACAAGCTATTGACTTGTAACTATGGATACAATCTAGTCTAGAGTTAAACTATACGATATTACCGTCTAACTGGCCTAGTGGTGCCATATCTGTGTGAGGCCCGGGACTTATCAGCCGACCCTCGTATTACCAAAGCATGCGAGGAAAGCGAGTATCCGCTGTGTTAGGTCTAGGCAAGTTTGTCCGTAAATAAACTGATTTTCCTCTAGTTTGGTTTTAATAATGAACAATGGTATTACCAAAGCATGTGAGCGATGCTAGTATCCGCTGGGTTAGATATAGACAAGTGTGTCTGTATATAAACTGATTTAATTTATATACAGTAATATTTGACAAAACTGTTACATAAAGCAAATAAAACAGTGCCAGACTGCCTCTGTGGTCGAGTGGTCAGCGAGCTGACTTCTCACCCGGAGGGCATTTTTCTTTAACCAGATTTATTCCCTATCCCCCACAGAGTCTGGAAGTGTGAATGTGCGTGTGTTTAGTAATATAATAACGATTAACCTAATGTTCTAACCTACAGTAATACGAGTTGTTTCACAAGTCAAAGCCCCCGATATTACCATTGAAGTTAAAGGGGGCTATTAAAAAAACAGTGACTCTGACATTGCTTATTGTCTCTAGAAAGAGATAGGCACCATAAGTACATGGTACATCGATGAAAGCGACTTAAAATGATTTGGGATTGTCGACTTTCAAACAAACAATAGCATAGTAACTATCGAATAAATGGTAGTTAGCGGCGACTATCGAATAATTCGATATGCGTCCATTACTGCTTGAGGATCCAACGACCCCCTCTTCATATTTCCCTACAAAACACGAAGGTTGGGGGACGGAGTGTATTCTTGAAACGCTATACCGAAACACTATCCCGACATTTCCAACTCTGAAATAGACCAAATAGGGCGAAGGAAGAATCATTAATAGAACATTACGGAGAGGCAATCAATTCGGGATATGAGAGAAATCACTACAGCATTCGCCTCAACCCGGAGAGACATCCGAAAAAAAAAAATGCGTTCCTGCAGCGATACCTTGCACGGTCCACCCACGAATAACCAAGAATTTGTGGTTATTTTATATTTCCGAATTTTAATTTTAAATAGAGTAACAGTGAGGAAACAAACATTTTTATCGACAGAAGTAAATGAAGGGGCAATAATAGTGTTTTACTTTTAGAACGAAAAAATCCTACAAGATCATAGAACAATATTTAGGTTGGAGCACCATAACCGAAGTCGCCCTCCGAGGTGTAATGGTTACCATGCTGACTTCATATACCCAAGGTCGCGGGTTCAAATCCGGCGGAGGACGATGGATTTTTTCGGGCGTAAAACTCCTTAGCATGGCTTCCTTAGGCTTACGGCACGTAAAAGAACCTCAAGCCTGATAGAGAGGACTCTTGAGAAAAATTCTCCTTTAGCATGAAGTAAATATAAGCATAAGCTTTTTAACAATAATTTGTTGCAGAGATGTAAAGATAGTCATGTGAATGGAACACATGGTTTTGCATATCTGTGATGGTTTACTAGTTATACAAAAGGCATTCTGAATGATGACTTAGAGACTATTCCTAGAACATTCCAGATAACTTTCATCAAAATGTATCAAATGACAATCATAATCATTGTCTTATACCCCCCCCCCCTCAATCTGATGTTACTTTCATTCATCTCTGTAACAAATTATTGTTGATAAGCTTATTCTTCTGGCTAAACCGACACTCATGTGTTTTAAAATGTGGTTGCTATGGGATTGATGCCCGTTTCTTTGCGTGTCCAAGAGTTGACAAATTTCCGTATGAGAAAAATTAAGTATTTTAAAACGAAAACCAATAACAAAACTGTCAACTCCAAGAGAAAAAGTATATGACGTAAATTGAAATAATATTGAAATTATGTGAAATGGTTTAACGAGATCTATATTTTTGGTGCAGTAGTCTTTATCTATCTCTTACGGTTCACCAGTTACGCAAAATTCAGCACAATTCATTCCGAATATTCTTTAGAGGCTATTCCCAGAAAATTCAAGATAAACATTTTTTTTGCCATATAAATATCTTTAATATACGGTATTTTAATCAAAATCGTTATAGTCATTTTTGAGAAAAACAAAACTTTTCGAAATTTTGGGATGAGGGATTTGTCTGAAAATCTTCGTATTGCAACCTTGGAAGATACGAAACTTAAATACCAAGTTATCTTGTTCACAGACACATGGACACACACACACCCACCTTTTTCTGAAAATATATATTTTTTTTTTTTTTGGATAGAGGGGACCCTAAAACTTGCGTTTCCGGTAAAATCTCGGTATCGAATTTTTGGGTGAAATACAATACCTTCCCTATAAATTATAAAATTATTATAAAAATTATTAAAGTGTTAAAAAAGCGGACAGAGTAATTGCAAAAAGATGGCCTAAAAGAAATGATCCTTCATTAAAATAATTTATGCATATAATTGACAAGTTGGTGGAGAAAACAGTGATATAATTTAGTAAATTTGTTCTAAATATATTTGTTATTTGTTCCTTTTTACTTTCTCTAGCAGGTATGCACAATATACATAGTAGATAGGGTTTTAGAATCTCCTGTATCCGAAAAAAAAAAAAAACCGTATTTAAGAAAAAGGTACGTGTGCGTGTGTAAGTGTGAATGTCCGTGTGTTTGTGGACACGATAGCTCAAAAACGAAAAGTCTGTTAAGTATCAAAACTGATATTAATTTTGGTATCTTCGAGGCATGCAACACGGAGATTGTCGAAAATCCCCCTTTTTTAAAATATCGGTATCGAATTTTTAGGTGCAGTACAATGCCTTCTCTATATACTATGTAGGTACTATTGCGTGTAGAGAAAGTAAATATGCTTTTTTTTGGATTCAAGAGGTTCTAAAACATTTATTTCCCGTGAAATCTCGGTATCGAATTTTTCGTTATGTCAAAAGACATTATATATATGCACTTTCATAATTTGGGACCCAGGACAAGTATTTATGTACACGTTAGGAGTGCCTATGATGCAAAAATTAAACGATGACATGTCATTCGAATTCCAGCCCTGCTTAGAAGATACTTGGTCTTCAACTAGTTCTACTTCACAATTCATTTGTTCAATCGGCATTATCTTCTTCAGGTATACAATCCGAGACCTAAAATGGATCGGAAATGGTTCTTTCTTAAACGTTACCTCTAACAGAAACAGCATTTCTTTTGAAATAATCATGCCGCCTTACATCCTAAAAGTCAATAGACGTGTGTGAGCTTCTCATTCAGCAATGCTTAGTGGCTTAGGGACCAAAAGGTTTATAACGGATCGGTAAGTATATACAAAATTATATAAGATTCTCAACGTTTATTAGAATAAGATATTTAAATTAAAAAAAAATCTGATGTGTCCAATCACATGACTTTCTCTATATCTCTGCAACAAATTATTATTAAAAAACTTATGCTTCTATTTACTTCTGCATGGCAGAAATAGTCTTATTACTTGCTTCCTTTTAAGTAGAAGTGAAATAAGGAAGTACCATAGTCAAAGGTTGGTTGCTATGTGACTGAAGTTCCTTTGGATAGAAGTTGACAAATTCCTGTATCAAAAAATATAAGTTTTCGAAAGGTGAAATCAAAAACGATCAACTCCACGAAAAAAAATTATATAACAAAATTGTGTGTTTTAACGTGCTCTACATTTTCTGTGTAGTAAGCTTTTGTCTATCTCTTACCGTTTATCAGTTAAGCAAATTTCGGAAAAACTCATCCAGAATAAAAAGGTTTTCAGAGGCTATTCCCAGAAAATTCAAGATATACATTTTATTTGGTATGTAAATATCAGTAGCATACGGAATTTTAATCAAAATCGTTACAGCCATGTTTTAAAAAATCAAAATTTTCGAAAAAAGTTCCATGTAAAAAGGGTTGTTTGGGGTGGGGGGGATTTTCTAGAAAATCTTTGTGTCGCATCCTTAGACGATACCAAACTTAAATACCAAGTTTGGTTTTTAACGGTCTTTTCGTTTTTGAGCTATGCTGCCCCCTCACACGCACACAGACACACACACACACACACACACACACACACACGTCTATTTAGCGGATTCTTTGGGTAGTAGTAAATTATCTTTTATCGCTCTTAAAGAAACGCATGCCTTAAATCTCTTGTAGCAACCGCAGTTTACGCTCCCATACTCCTTATTCCAATAGTTAATACCAATTAACTAATATAACGCAGTTTTCACTCATTTTGATGTGCGGTATGCCCACAATGTACGTGAAGTAGTAAACCTTTTAAAAAGCTGACAAAATGGGTTTTAATAGTTGATAATTAGTAGAGACCGGATTATATGCAACATAAAAAGCTCAAAACATGCAACATCAGATAATACAAAGTAATGATTAGTTACATAATGTTTCAGGATGATCAGCTTTCCACGAAACGGCATTTCTTTTTACTTTCTCTATACGCATTATGTAATAGTGTATAGAGAATGTATTGTACTCCACCAAAAAATTCGATACCGAGATTTCACCGGAAATATGTTTTAGGGTCCCCTGTATCCAAAAAAAGTATTTTCAGAAAACGGTCCGTGTGTGTGTGAGTGTGTGTGTGTGTGAGAGAGAGAGAGAGAGACAGACAGAGAGAGAGTGTGTGTGTGTGTCCGTGTGTCTGTGAACATGATAATTCAAAAACGAAAAGTCGGTAAAATACCAAACTTGGTATTTAAGTTTAGTATCTTCCAGGGATGCGACGCGAGGATTTTGAGAAAAGTCCCCCCCACTCCAAAGTACCCTTTACATGAAACCTTTTCGAAATTTTTATTTTCTCAAAAATGGCTCTATTTGATTAAAATGTCGTATATTAAAGATATTTACATTTTTAATTTTCTGGGAATAACCTCTGAAGACTACCTTATTCTGAGTGAACTTTACGAAATTTTGCATAAGTTCTAAACCGTAAGAGAGAGAGACAAAAACTTACCACACAAAAAATGTAGAGTACATTATAACACACAGTTTATGTTGTGTACATTTATTTCGTAGAGTTTAATGTTTTTGAGATATTCTTTGTTTTTTGTTTAAGCTATAAAAACTTATATTTTTCTCATACAGGACTTTGTGAACTCGTGTACATACAAACAAAGGAACTTCAGTCACATAGAAACCAAATTTTGACTATCACTTTAACCTATGGTACTCCCTTATTTCGCTTCCACTTACAAGGAAGCAAGAAATAAGACTATTTCTGCTAATTTGTTCTCGATTAGTAGGAAGTAAATAGAAGCATAAGCTTTTAAAAAGTAATTTATTGCAGAGAAAATCATGTGAATGAAACACATCAGTGCATGGTGCACTGCGCATTATACAATACGCGTTGAACTTTGTACAAACAAATAAAAAACTAAACTTAAACAATGGACGAGCGACAAACGACGTGAAAACGGAAATGGTGCGTTATTTATAGACGCACTTTAACTGCTGTGGTTCTCAGCATTCCATTCTATACTGGGCGTGAAAGATTGCTTAATTTTGTTCAGATGCCTCTAACAGGCTTGAGGTTCTTTTACGTGCCGTAAATCTACGACACGGGGCCAACGGCTTTACTTCCCTTCCGAAGGAAGCCATGCTAAGGATTTTTGCGCCCGAAAAAAATCGATTGTCCTCCGCTGGGTTTGGACCTGCCGTCACTATAATACATCAAAACGAGAACAAGCGTGTGCCAGTCATTTTAAATTTCTTAAATATTATAAATATAGCCCTGAATATGCACCATCACCAGTTTTTGGTTAAAATATGCAATAACCAGTGAAAAGGGTTACATACGCAAATGCATATAATCCGATCTTTAAGAATTATTGAGGAATTAGTGCGTATGCGTACCCTGCACTGTGTGTGTATTCCGCCCCCTGGACTTCTCTCAGCTACGTCACAGGCAGAGAGCCAATGGCAACCTCTCAACTCGGAGCAGCTCACCTTTAGTTCTCTAGCGGTCTAGTCAACTATCCACATAGCTTCCTGCGTCCTACAGGTGTTAGTAAGGAAGTGGAACTCTCTCTTCACTTTGGAACGTTTGCGGTAAGTCATTTGTATACGAAAATTCTTGTTAGTCATACTCCATAATGATAGAAATGTTAGAATTTAATCGACATTACAGGGCATGACTGTAAATGAACGTTAAAAGCCTGATCATTACACAAATATGAATTTCTCTGTCCTCTTATCGATTATTCGTGGCCAAAGACAAATTATGCAAGAATGTTACCTTTTCTACTGCGTAGAGAAGATACTGCATTCCACTAAAAATTCCAATTCAGGTTTTCACAGGAAATTCATGTTTGAAGACCTTTTAATTTTTAAAATAATTTTTAATTTCTTTACCACGTATAATAAATAATATGTAGAAATATAGCTAATTTTGCAAACTAACATACTATCGAGATTTCACAGAAAATAGACCGTTTAAGAGTCCCTGAATCCATTTTTATGCTTATGTTAAATTGAGAGAGTATTACATTGCACCTAAAAAGTCTATAATATGTCACAGGAAAAACATGTTCCGATGATCACTTCTAGGAAAAGGTACGGGTCTATGCGTACTTGTGAACTCAAAAACGAAGAAGTTATTGAATGCCAAATTTAAGCTTGTATCTGCCAAAGATGCGACACGAAAGTTTCAGAGAATCATCCCAGTCTGGCCATTACATGGACATTTTTTCGAAATGTTTTACGTAATGATTTTGATTAAAATACCATATATTTACCTGAATATCGTGGGAACAGCTTCTGAAGTGGTTTCAGGCATTTGCGAAATATCCAATTACTAACTGATTTCTAATGGTTCAGTAGTTCGTCATTCTTTTAAGACCAGTGGACACAAAGCGATTTCTCTCGCGATAGCATGAAAAGAATATGGCCAACTTATTATAACGTCCAGTTCTTAAAAATGCGATTGCCGCTACATAATACATTTGGTAGAGAATGTATTGCCCTCCACCCAAAAAATTTGATACTGGAATTTCACCGGAAATACACGTTTCGTTGTCCCCTGTTTAAAAACATTTTTAGAAAAACGCCCGCAGGCGCATGTGTTTCTGTGAAAACAATATCTCGAAATGTCGATAAAATACCAAACCTAGTATTTAAGTTACGTATATGTAAAAAATGCGACAAGAAAATTTTGAGGAAAAAGTCTCCACCCCAAACCTTTATATTCATAATGGTAAACCAGAAAATACACAAACGCGTAAGCTGTAAAGAAACAGGTTAAAATAGGACAACAAATAATCTACACTAAACAAAAGAGATATGAATAAATGTATGTGTTCGCCAAAAATTAGACTTTCAGTTTGTAGATCTCGTTAAAACACAAAATTTATCTCAAATATAGTTTTGTAGAAGAACATTATTTCCGAAATATTATTTGATGCTTTCAAATTATTTTAAAGTAGATGTAGATTTTTTTTCTCAAACGGGGTCACCTATTGTGTCATCTCTCTTCTGTTTTACAAGTAATACAAAGCGAACCAAACTTCAATGGCTAAGATATCGAGCAGATTTTAAAATATTTAATATCGCTTTAACCGAGTGTATACCGTTATTTCCCTTCTGCTTAGAACGAATCAAGTGTAATAAAACCATTTCAGGTAATGTTTATCTCGAGTAGCTAGATGTAGATAAAAGAATAATCTTTTGAAGATTTGATTTGCAAAACAGCTAGAGAAAGACATGTAAATGGATCCCGCCTTTCATTGCCTTATCGGCGGCATTTCCCTGAGGAACATCGATATTATTGTTGGGTTTCTGATTTTTTTTATTTATTTTTTTTTTTTGCTTTCTCTACGCGTACTATGCACATAGTGTATAAAGAAGGTATTGTATTCTACCGAAAAATTCGATACCGAAATTTCACCGGAAATATACGTATTGGGATCCCGAGTCCGAAAAAGAGCACTTTTAGAAAAAGGTCCGAGTGTGTCTGTTTGTGGAGAATGCAGCTCAAAAGCGAAAAGATCGTTAAGTACCAAACTTGGTATTTAGGTTTAGTATTTTCCAAGGATGCGACATTAAGATTTTCAAGTAAATCCCCCATCACAAACTACCCTATTTTTTTTTAAGAATGGTTCAAACGATTTTGATTAAAATGCCGTAAATTAAAGATATTTACATCCAAATAAAATGTATTTCTGGAATTTTCTGAGAATAACCTTTGAAGATCTTGGATGAATTTTGCCGAATTTTGCTTAGCTGCTAAACCGTAATAAATAGACAAAAACTTACTGCACAAAAATATAGATAACGTCAAAACACACAATTTATGCCCTTTACATGTTTGTTGTGGAAGTAACCGTTTCTGAGATATTCCTTGTTATTGGTTTTAATTGTAAAATGCTTAATACGACTCTCAGAGAGGTTCCGATTTTCTTTTCTACTTCTAATCAAGTTAAGAGGTGAATTGCACTGAAAATCGCATAACGACAGCTTTTAAAACATTTGACCATCGCTTTAGCCTAATGGATTCCCTTAATTCTCTTCTACTTTCTCTTCTCTTCTGTGACAGAACATTCTGCCAATGTTTATCTCGATTAACATGGTGTAGAAAGAAGAAGAATCTTTTGTAAGAACTGTTTTAGAACACCTAGAAAAAGTCACGTGAGTATAACACATAAGATGTTTTAATGTTATTCCTTAGATCACATATTTACACACATTCATACTTTCAAACTCTGGGTAGGAAGAATTTGTTTAAGCCTCCATGTTGAGTGGCCAGCGAGCCGACTTCTCATCCGGAGGTCCCGGGTTCGATTCCCAGCTGGGGCGGGGAATTTGTGTTTAACTAGAATTATTCACTATCCCCCGCAGAGTCTGCAAGTATGTAAATGAGAGTGAATGTGTTTGTATGGTGTGTGTGAAGTGTGTGTGCTTGCGCGCGCGCGCACGCGTGTGAAGAAAACAAAACGATTTAAACCATCGTAAAGAATCTAGAGATATCGAATTATTTCTAATACAAAGACCCTGATATGACCTTAGTATCTTCCAGGGATGTGACATGAAGAATTTGATAAAAATACCCCCACCCCAAACTAACCTTTACATGGAAAAAATTTAGAAAAGTTTGATTTTCTCAAATATCTCTTAACGATTTTGATTTAAATACCGTATGTTTAAGATGAAAAACGAAATGTATATCTTGGATTTTCTGGCAAAAGCCTCTGAAGACCTCTTTATTCTGGATGCTTTTTATTGCATTTTGCATAATTGGTAAACCGTGAGAGATAGACAAAAACATACTTCACAAAAAAAAAAAAAAAAAAAAAAATGTAGATCTCGTTAAAACACACTATTTATGTCATATTCATTTTCTTCGTGGAGTTAGCCGTTTTCGAGATATTCCTCGTTAATGATTACAGTTTTTAAAAACTTAAAACTTTTCTCATATGGGAATTTGTCAACGTTTGGCCACGCAAACAAACTATTTTCAATCCCATAGCAACAACATTTTAAAACATTTGAATGTCAGTTTAGTCTAGTGTATTTCCTTATTTCCCTTTTTACTTTTAAAAAACTAAGTAATCAAACCGTTTCTGCTAATATTTTAGCATGAACTAGACAGCAGAATAACCTTATTAACAACAATTTGTTACAGAAATGTAGAAAAAAGTCATGTGAATGGAGCACATTAGATTTTTTTCTGAAACAAGTAATAGCATTTCAGTTCCTAGCTGGTTTTGTATATACACGACTCTAAGAGGAGGATTCGTAAGAAAAGCCTGCGTTTGTGCCTAATGTGCTAAGAGAACCCCTAGCATTATTTTAATGCATAATTTTCGAATGAACGCATCAATAGAATTATCTGGCTAGGACATCTAGCATTACACTTTACAGGATGGTTTACTGTAACGAGAACCTTATCTGTTTATGAGTTTGACTGCAGTAATGATTATCAACATAAACATACGTATCGCCCATATCAATTGGAACCCACAAGATTATTTTCTCAATGTCTATTCTTGGCAATTGTTTTAAAAAAACTTTCTCTACACGTACTACTACATACATAGTGTATAGAGAAGGTATTGTAATGCACCCTAAAATTCCATACCGAGATTTCACCGGAAATGCATGTTTTGAGATATCTGGATTAAAAAATTAGAAAACTTTCCGCGGGTGCCTGTGCCTGTCGACATCATAGCTCAAAAACTAAAAGACCGTTAAAAACCAAACTTGGTATTTAAGTTTGGTTTCTTCTAAGGATGCTACACGAAGATTTTTAAGAAAATCTCCCCACCCCCAACTACCCTTTTTTTTTAATTTAGATTTTCTCAAAAACGCCCTAACAATTTTGATTAAAATATCATATTAAAGCTATTTACCCGACAAAACAAAATGTATATGCTGAATTTTCTGGGAATAGCTTCCGAAAAATACTTTATTCTAGATGAATTTTACGGAATTTTGCATAACAGCTAAACCGTAAGAGATGGACAAAAACTTGTAGAGCACTTTAAAACATACAATTTATGTTATATACATTTTTTTCGTAGAGTTGATTTTTTTTATTTATAGATATTCCTTGCATTTAGTTTCAACTTTGAAAAACATACTTTTCTCATACAGGAATTTGTCAATTCCTATCCATACAAACAAAGGAACATCAGGCACATAGCAACCAGCTTTAACTACGACTTTAACCTATGTTACTCCCTTATTTCGCTCCTACTTATAGGTAATAAGACTATTTCTGCTAATGTCTGTCTCAATTATCATTAAATAAACGAATAAGCTTTTAAGTCAATAACTTGTTGCAGAGATGTACAGAAAGTCATGTGAATGGAACGGAACACATCAGATATTTTTATTTCTTCCTGTTTGAGAAAAGGTTTAGTAATTTAAAATTTGTAACAAATAATAAAGCATATTTCGGGACAAGATAACTCTACAATAAATGTATATGACATACCTATTTGTATGCTTTAACGTGATCAACACTTTTTGATAGTAAGTTTTTGTCTATCTCTTACAATTTGCCAGTTATACAAAAGCCATCCAGAATGAAGAGGTCTTCAGAGTTAATCAAACTCGCTTGAATTACTTTTGAGATAAACTTTTTCAAAATTGTTCCCATGTAAAGGGTGGTGATGGGGGAATTCTCCTGAAAATCTTCTTGTTGCATCCTTGTGAGGATACTGACTTGAATACCAAGGTTGGTATATACTTAATCTGCTTTTCGTTATTGCGTTGCGCACACGCGCATACACACACGGAGCTTTTTCTAAAAATGATTTTCTTTGGATTCAGGGGACACTAAAAATCTATTTGCGTTGAAATGTCGGTCGAATGTACGTTATAGATGCGACTTAAATTGGTTACAGTAATTCTACTCCCGTTATAAAGGGACTCACTAATAATTGTAAGTCGCCATTGAGATTCTTACCTCAGAAATGAGACGCTTAGTGATCTTTCTGGAAACAATTCAGTGTGGTATTTAACGGACGTTTCGTTTTTGAGCTATGCCGCCCACATACACATACGGACATAAAAATGCTCCTTTTTTTTTTGGGAATCAGGGGGTCTCAAAACATGTAGTTCCGGTGAATTATGTGTATCGAATTTTTGGTTGCATTACAAATACCTTCTCCATACACTATGTACATAGTACGTATAGTGAAAGTAAAAATGGAGAACTTAAAAATATCAAGTTTAATATTTAACTTCTTGTTTTAGAGTTACAGGTTTCTCTCTCTCTCTCTCTCTCTCTCTCTCTCTCTCTCTCTCTCTCTCTCTCTCTCTCTCTCTCACTCTCTCACTCTCTCACTCACACACACAGTCGCCCTCCGTGGTGTAATGGTTACCATGCTAACTTAAATACCCAAGGTCGCGGGTTCAGACCCGGCGGAGGACGATGGATTTTTTCGGGCGTAAAACTCCTTAGCATGGCTTCCTTCGGAAGGGAAGTAAAGCTGTGGGTCCCGTGTCGTAGATTTACGGCACGTAAAAGAACCTCAAGCCTGATAAGAGAGGCCTCTGAGCAAAATTAAGCGATCTTTCACGCCCAATATAGAATGGGACGCTGAGAACCAAAGCAGTTAAAGAGCGTCCATAAATAGCAGGCCATTTCATTTTTTTTACACACACACATACCTGGACCATTTTATAAAACTGCTATTTGAGGATTAGACGAAATCAAAAAAAAACATATTACCGGTAAAATTCCACACAGTATTATTTTTGGGTAGAATACAATACACCCTCTATTTATGAGAGAGAGAGAGAGATAGAGAGAGAGCTGTTCTATCACTCCGTTTACCAAATGCACTATGTAAATGGCTTTTCGAGATCTCTCTTTGCTGTTTTATTACATTTTTTCCAACTTGAAGCGCATCAGATGGAACATTTTGAAAATTTACCTTCTTTTTACTTTTCTGCCAGCTAGTTACAGTTGGAGATACAGAATTGAAATGAGTAAATGCAACAGAGTTTGACTATAATTAGTGTCTTTGGATAGTTGCTGAACTGACTTATATTGTTCTTTCTAGCAATGGCTTGTGCCGCATTAAACCATGAGAACTTTGGATTGTCTAAATCAGTGCTGGAGAAATATACTCCGGCAACATGGAGTGCTAAATCACCTGGAAATGCACCCCAGTTGATAGAATTGACATCCAGCAGTCAGGAATATATTGACGTTTTATACAAGGTAGGTATTGCATTCCTTTGGGCTAAGTGAGTAAAAACTAGTAAATACAATAACTTAATTTTAAAGTAAACAATTACTACATGTTTGAAGTGAATAAAAGTATTTACTTGCTATGGTTTTACAAATTGTATGGAAGTATAGTAAAACCACGTAAATTACGCTCTTCAAGGGACCGTGGCCTGAAAGCGCAATAATCGGATACCGCTGCACACGAAATATGATTTATTAGTTATGAAAAAACAATTTTGACACAATTTAATGGGCAAATAGGAATCTAAATAAATGTTTCTGAATATTCGGATGGAGTACAGTGCAAAATAAGAAAAAGAAATCATTTATTATGAAAAAATCTTCGATTGTTAATTGCTGAATACTCTTACCGCTAATTATTACATGTATTATTTACTATTTTGTACTACTACTCTATATACTGCAAATAATTCAAAGAAAGACTACAGTACATGAAGTTATGTTTCTGCTACCTGGCCGGCCTAGAGGACGGAGTGCATTAGTGACGGCCCGAGTGTTGGAAACCCTGACACAGTCATCCTTCGCTGCCTATTACTCTCTCTGTATCATTTGTAATTGTGTTGTTACCAATTGCACTGTTTTATGGCAGTGAAACGGGTGTTGGGAAACGAGGGAAACTTTTGCATTCAAGAGAGTGAGATAAGGCAGTTAAGAAATGCAACTTCCGTTGCTGTCTCTTTCTACTTACTGTTTCAAGTTAAAGCAAATACAATTAAAGGATAAAACATTTTGACAAGAACCATGTTCAGATACTGCTGACCATAGAGATTTTCTAGGTAAAACGCTCGAGCCCTCGACCGCTGAGTTCAGTTAAACTACATATTTTCTCATCGCACTTTTAAAACATTAAAAATGTCGCAATTTATTTACAGTATTTGTATTCTTTATTGGTCCTAAATAGCGGGCTTTGGAAACGTTAAAGGAGATAAAAATCGTGCCCAGGGATTTTAATAGAGCGTAATGAACGGGATAGCGTTATAATCGGGAGCGTAATCACGGGCTTTTGCTGCTTTTACTTCGAATACTGTGCTTCTGTTATAGTAAAGGCTCCCGCACTTGCGCTTTTCAAACTAATTTTGGCGTTAAATCCACGAAGAAACAGTTGTTGGGCATAACAGAGTCGTCTCAACAATTAATGCACCTGTCACCACAGTAGTCTAAGCCGGTATTGTAAACAAAAGCAACAGGTTGCAACGGCGCTGATTTGCTAAATGTTTTACAGCCTTTTTTTTCTATAAAAATAGTTCCTCTTCAATTACTGAGAGAAATGCGTAATTATCATATTAATCTATGTAATCTTGTCTAAATAACGTAGTATATTATTATTACTTTTATGTAACAAAGCTGATGCCTTGTTTTTATAGTAACGGTTGTTTGCGGTCAGCACGTGAAGAGCACGAAGTAATGGCGGAGGGGTCTAACATAGCAGCAGGGAAAACCCTTAAAAACGGTTGACAAGAATTTCTGTTAATGTATACAATATGTTTTGTGAAGACTTCCCTTCTCTTGCATCAGACAATATTCTCAGTTTAACAGGCAAATTTACTGATGATTCCAAAAGCAGCATGAAGTGTGTAAAACTTTTATATTAGTCGAAATGCGACATCTTGTGCAGGCAAGTTCTCAACAAGTGACAGTCGAAAGATGAGTGAATCTCTATCGCATATTGCTCGGGAAGGCAAAGTGAGCTATGGGGGGAATGGTAGACATTATTGTTGCCCAACTAATAAGATGACTAAGGCAGTTATTTTCTATTCATTAGGATATGCTTTAGAACTTAAAATTAAAAAGCTATGTGTAGTCATATAGTTGTTTTACTGGTCGTCTGGATTTTGTTTTGCAGCGAATCAACTTTAAGGATGAATCGATATAAATCGATTCTCTAACATCTGTGAGACTACACTTGACACCATGGGTCAAAGCTCGGTCGTTTGTCTTTTTGTAAAATGAAGAATATGCAATGATAATGATTGATATTCTTTGATACAGCAAGAGTTCAGCCTACACACATGCATAGCTAAATTGTTGGCCTAAGAATAAAATAAATGTTTAACAATGGTTCATTTGTTTCAGATTAGAGTCACAATGCCAACAATATCAGTTAGCAGAATAGAACGTGTGCAGAACCCATACCTCTGGGGAGCATACTTGCTGAAGAAAGCTGAGAATGCTAGGCTGCAAGAATGGGAACTATTCCATGCGACAGGTCGATCTAATGTATCCTCTATTGTTAACAACAACTACGATTGGAGAAGAACTGTTCGCTCCAAGTTTGGTAAAGGGGTAAGTAGAACCTTTACGCAGTAGGGCCACATATGCATCAGAAGCTAGTGGCAGCAATTACGGACAAATAAATACTGGACAATAGATTGTTCATCCGAGGGGAGAGACAGAGGCTTACCAACTTTTGAACTCTCAGTTCCGGGAGAAAATTTATAAAAAATCTGATGTGTTCCATTCACATGACTTTCTCTACATCTCTGCAACAAATTGTTAAAAAGCTTATGCTTCCATTTGCTTCACACTAATCGTAGTCTTATTACTTGCTTCATTGTAAGTAGAAGCGAAATAAGGGAGTATCATAGGTTAAAGTGATAATCAAAATCGTTAAGAGCCATTTTTGAGAAAATCAAAATTTTAGAAAAAACTTACATGTAAAGGGTAGTTTGGTTGCGGGAATTTTTCTCAAAATCTTCGTGTCGCATCCCTGGAAGATACTAAACTTATAGCAAGTTTGATATTTTACCGACGTTTTTCAGTATCAGACACACACACACACACACACACACACACACACACACACACACACACACACAGGGACCTTTTTCTGAAAATGCTTTTTTGGATACAGGGGACCCTAAAACATATATTTCCGGTGATATCTCACTATCTAATTTTTGGATGGAGTGCAATACCTTCTTTATACACTAACAGTCATATGAACTTTTCCAGACATCGTTACACAGTTAATAAATAGTATTTCTTTTTCATTTCTACTCCCGATGAACTGGCCATTACAATAACCAACTTACGACTACAACTACTGCCAAAGTCCTCGATTCAAAGACTGATATAATTACTGATTTTGTGATTTCTATTTGTAAATCTAGCAAGAACGGAGACTTGATGAGACGCAACAATTGGTTTCCCTTCAACACTGCCGGCAAACAAATCAAAACACTACTATTTCTTTCTACGCATTGCCAACCCGTGATTATAACAGATGAAATACTCTTATGTTATAAAAGTATAGCATATAAGTAATAATAATAAAGGAATAAGGAGATATCACATAATGCCGGGAGATTTAATTTCAGTTCCGGGAGCCGGGAGATGCAATTTAATTCCAGGAGTCTCTCGGCCATTCCGGGAAAGTTGGCAATCCTAGTAGATGTGTAGTGCAAAGGATATGCCGCGCTCTTAGCACCTGTCTTAGTGGTGCAACGAAATCATTTAGCACACACATATTTACATAAATGCTTGAAGATGGCCCAATCGTAGTTCACAGAATCACTAAGGAAGTTTTAGAGATGACATGCCGCTTGTGTATATTGGGACAGTACCATCTGTGTGTGACCGCTCTCACGTTCGCCATGGTATGCAAGTCGACGGGGTTGGCAAGCCTTGGAATGCGAGACCTGGGGCCTGTTTCATAATATTTACAATTTACACGTAAGCAATTCACGAATGTTATAAACTCTGCTTCACAATGAAAGTTTGTTAACTTGTAAAGTAGAGGAACTTTACAAATCCAAATATACAATTTACAATCGTAAACATAATGCTCATTCTATCACATTCCCATTTCAAAGCATCTACAGCCTCGCGTTATAAAAAGACAAAGAGCTTATTTTTTCTCCATACATCTAAGACCTATTACATTATCACATTCCTATGGCATAAAAATCTGAGTGTACCATTCACATGACTTTCTCTATATCCCTGCAACAAATTATTCTTAAAATGCTTATGCTTCTATTTACTTTATGCTAATCAGAAAAAATGAGCACAAATAGTCTTATTACTTGCTTCCTTGTCAGTAGAAGCGAAATAAGGGACTACCATAGGTTAAAATGATAGTCAAAAGCTGGTTGATACGTGAATGAAGTTCCTTTGTTTATATGGATAGGAGTTGACAAGTTCCTGTATGAGAAAAGTATAAGTTTTTCATAGCAAAAACCAAAAATAACGAATGTCTCAAAAATGACGAACTCACGAAAAGAATGTATATAACATAAATTGTGCGTTTTAAAGTGCTCTACAATTGTTGTGTGGTAAGTTTTTGTCCATCACTTGCGGTTTAGCAGTTATGCAAAATTCCGTAAAATTGACCTAGAATAAAGTAGTCTTCAGAGGCTATTCCCAGAAAATTCAAGATATACATTTCATTTGTCAGATAAACATCTTTAATATACGAAATTTTAATCAAAATCGTTAGTCATTTTTGAGAAAATCAAAATTTTCGAAAAAAGTTCCATGTAAAGGGTACTTGGGGTGGGGGGATTTTTCTCAAAATCTTCGTGTCGCATCCCTGGAAGATACCAAACTTAAATACCAAGTTTGGTATTATACCAACTTTTCGTTTTTGAGTTATCGTGTTCACAGACACACGGACACACACACACACACACACGGACCTTTTTGTGAAAATGCTTTTTTTGTATATTGGGGACCCTAAAACATATATTTCCGGTGAAATCTCGGTATCGAATCTTTTGGTGGAGTGCAATACCTTCTCTATATACTACGTACATAGCATGTATAGAGAAAGTAAAAATGTGACCACACAGACATGATAAACATTTTACATTGTAATATAGCATCTTTGAGCATATTGTCGCATGTGTCATTGGCGAGAGTTTAATCTATAATGTTTTAGTAATTACGAATTAATTGGGATTTGAGCTTACATATTCTTAGGAAAATACAATCTTCGTTATAAGCTGATGAAGTAAGAGGATGGGAGCGACTAGCGTCTTCCGATGTGCTCATTTGGGCTTTCTCTGTTAGGCACTTTCAATAAGTATAGGAAGTATTCAAATTCCATTCTAAAATTCGTTGTCGATATTTCACCGGATTTTAGTGTTTCCAAAATGTCTAGCTGCATGGTTCTAGTTTTATTATTGTAATTTGAAATAAATGCAAATTTTTCTCTCCAAAATAAAACAGTCTCGTATGTTTCAATCACATTAACTTTCTCTACCTGTTCTGCAAACTGTTCTTACAAAAGATTATTCTTTTATCTATTTCTGCTAATCGAGATAAACCTAAACAGATATAGTCTTATTGCTTGCTTCCTTGTAAGCAGAAGGGAAATTACTAATAAGAGAATACACTATGCTAAAATGATAGTTAAATAGTTTAAAACTTATCACTATATGAAACAATTAAAATTCGGTTCTCTTTGCGTGACTAAGGGTAAAACAAAAGAGGTATCTCCGTGGTCGAGTGGTCAGCGAGCTGACTTCTCACCCGGAGATCCCGGGTTCGATTCCCGGCTGGGGCGGGGAATTTTTCTCTAGTCAGAATTAATCTTTGTGTGTAAGTATGAAACGAAAATTAACTTCCCGGTGAAGAAAAGTTTAAGTGGTTTAAAATTGAAACCCATAATAAGGAATATTTCGGAAACAGACAACTTAAACAAGAAAAAAATATATGACAATACGATTTTATCTATCTCTTACTGTTTATCAGTTATGCAAAATTCATACAAAATGAAGAGGTCTTCAGAGGCTATGCCCAGAAAATTCAAGGTATACAGTTGATTTGCCATTTAAATATCTTGAATATACCGAATTATTAAAGTCATTAAAAAAAATGTTTGTAATGCGAGGATATTTTTCATAATCTTTGCGTCGTAACCTTGAAAGACCTCAAATACACAATTTGGTGTATAACTTACTTTCGTTTTTGAGCTATACTCTTTACACGCACGCACCCACACACACACACACACACACCCGCGCGCACGATGCTTTTCTAAAAATCTCATGTTACTCTCACACGATTTCTCTAGCTGTTCTACAAACAAACTTCATACAAAAGATCTTTCTTTCTACAACTGGGCAGATATATACATTAGCAGAATGTTCGTGTTCCTTAGACCCTTATAAGTAGAAGGGAACTAAAGGAATTCACTATACTAAAGCGCTACTCAAATGTTTTAAGCTTTGTCGCTATTCGATTGTCATTGAAATACGCTTCTTTGCTTGGCCAAAAATAAAAAAACACGGCGATCTGCTCTCTGAGAAAAGTATTAACCATTTTAAAATTGATATCAATAACAAGGAATAACTCTGAAATGGTTACCTGCACAACAAAAATGTAAAGGACATAATTTGTGTGTTTTGATGAGATATACATTTTTGAGCAGCAAGTTTTTTTCCAGCTCTCACGGTTTCCCGCTTTTGCAAAATTCGTCCAGAATAACAACTACTTCAGAGACTATTCCAGAAAATTCAAGGTATACATTTTATTTGTCATGTAAATATCTTTAATAATCAAAATCGTTAGACCTATTTTTGAGAAAATCAACATTTTCGAAAAAAATTTTAATGTAAAGGGTAGTTTGGGGTGGGAGGATTTTCTTGAAAATCTTCGCTTCGTATCCCTGGGAGATATTCTACTTAAATAGTACTAAAGTTTAGTACTAAAGGAATTTTCGTGTTTGAGTTATGCTGTTCACACACACGTACACACAGACAGAAGACACACGGACCTTTTTTAAAAATATATGGGGGAGGGCTAGGAGGTCTCAAAACATAAATTTACGGTGAAATCTCGTTTTTAAATTTTGAGTGGAATACAATATCTTCTCCATCTACCTTATACAAATGCTCTAGAGAAAATAAAACTTCTTTTTTTTATTCAGGGGTCTTCAAAACACTTCCGGTAAAACCTCGATATCGAATTTTCGGTTGGAATACAATACCGTCTCTGTACACTGTTACATAGTACGCGTAGAGAAAAAATAAATATTTTTCATTTATCGCTAAAAAACATATTATTCCTGAAAATATGAAAAATTCTAAAAAATAAGCCTTTATATTATATAAAATGTCAAAAGTATAAAAATTCTGGTTTTGTAATTCAACAAGTTTCTCATAGACTGCCTCCGTGGTCGAGTGGTCAGCGAGCTCACTTCTCACCCGGAGGTCCCGGGTTCGATTCCCGGCTGGGGCGGGGAATTTTTCTTTAACCGGAAATATTCCCTATCCCTATCTGTAAGTATGAATGTGAGAGTGAATGTGCGTGTGTTTAGTAATATAAAGTTTAACCTAATGTTCTGAACCTACAGTTTCACAAGTGAAAGCCCCCGATATGACCATTGATGTTAAAGGGGGCTATACAAATGAAGCAAAAAAAAAAAAAAAACCTTTCTCATCGTTAAAAACAAAAACTCATGTTTCTGCGTATGACTATTTATCGCAGTCTTCACTTGTTTCAGGTAAGTTTTTCTCCATCCGCTGCCTATGCTGACCAGTATTGCAACATGAGGGTGGGCACTAGCCGAGCAATGATACTGAACAAAGTGCTCGTCGGCAGGACTCTTTCTGGCACAGAGTTGTCCGAAGTGCCAACAGCAGGATATGATACCACTACAGGAAACTCTGGCAAAGTTTACGTCAAATATGGTGACAATGACTTTTATCCCCAGTATGTGGCTTACTATTCCTCAGGAGCCTATGGAGGCAGTGGTCACCGTCATTCTGGAAGAAACAGACGCGGCTTCTACTGTCTTGAAGACGATGATATTATTGAAGAAAATTATTTTGACCCTTTTTAACAAATGCTTGCTGATTTGTTGCATGCAGATGATTAAGCCTATGATGTAGATCATGCCTTAGACTTTTAGTTATGACTATTTTTCATTTTGAAACATAATTCCCGGAATAAAATATATGGGCCATGACAATCACTGAGTATCCATTACTTCAAAAGCCACTGCTAAACCACTTGACAGAAATTTGTCCAGTCTCATAAATTTAGAAGCTTTTCAGTGCTACATACACCTGCTATGATTCTCTTGTACTCCTCGAACATCAAAGTTATAATGTGTACTAGATTTTATCCTTTTTGGTGTCCTAGAAAGGTGGGGATCGTTTGAGGTTGCTAAATACTCAGGATTTCTAAATTCCCATTATACAGAAGATTAAATGATTACATTCCACTGTCGTTTATTTGACTATTATAATTTAGCTTAATACATGTCTGACTATGTATTATCTCTTTTGTTAAATACAATTAGTAATAAGAAACAAAGTTTTATTTTTTTGTGTGGCGCCTCGTTCCATAAAAAAATTTAATTCTAATATCAATTAGTCGGTAAGAGCAGAAGAAAGAATTTAGAATGGCCAAAATAAGTAACGTTTCCCCAAAATTTTTATGTCAAAAATGTTACCTCTCATACAAGTTGACACCGACCTTGTGTTCTCCACTATGTCGTCTTCCGTGCGATGAAAAAGTGGAACTCACAATGTCTGTGGACCGTCGTTATAAACCCTGCTGGGAGATCGTCTAATAGGATTCTTCACCATCAGCCGTGGCCGCGCCGTGGCCGAGTAGATAATTTAAACAGTCAAGTTGAAGTATAACAAACACGTTGGAAGAAGATTGAGGTCGCAGTATAAGATCTTCCTTTTAAAATGGATACGGACTTCAAATGACCATGATGTATTGTAGCACTATTAGCACCCATAACAAAGACATGGTTACCAAGCATTGTTTCTCTGACTTAGCAGCAAGTCCTGTACGCTGTTGTATAGGAATATCATCTTTGTTTTACATTCGAGACATTCACAATCCGCATTGCTTCAAAATGCTTTTCTTTTCTGTGGTTTTTCTATATTCTCAAATACAGACAACTAAACACTTTTGGGCATAATTATATACTCTTGTATATCATATCAGTTAAACAATGTTAAATTCATTAAAAACCAAACTCATTTGAGCATTATTTAATTTATATACTATCTGATACTACCTCCAATTAAAGGATGCTAAATTCACAAAAGCAATGTATAATAAAACAAAATCTGATGTGTTCCAGTTACATGACTTTCTTTACATCTCTGCAACAAATTATTTTTAAAAAGCTTATGCTTTATTTACTTGATGCTAATCGAGAAAAATTAGCAGAAATAGTCTTATCACTTGCTTCCTTGAAAGTAGGAGCGAAATAAGGGAATACCATAGGTTAAAGTGAGATTCAAAAGCTGGTTGCTATGTGACTGAAGTTCCTTTGTTTGTATGGACAGAGTTGAGAAATTCCTGTATGAGAAAAGTATAAGTTTTTTAAGTCTGAAACAAAAACAACGAATATCTAAAAAACGATCAAAGAATGTATATAACAAAATTGTGTGTTTTAATGTGCTCTACATTTTTTGTGTGGTAAGTTTTTGTTACACAAAATTCCGTAAAATGCATCCAGAACAAAGTAGTCTTCAGAGGCTATTCACAGAAAATTCAAGATATACATATTAATTGTCAAGTATACATCTTTAATATATGATATTTTAATCAAAATCGTTAGAGCCATTTTTTTAGAAAATCAAAATCTTCGAAGATTTTTCCATATGAAGGGTAGTTGGGGGTGGGGGATTTTCTTGAAAATCTTCGTGTCGCGTGTCCAAGTTTGGAATTTAACGGTCTTTTCGTTTTTGAGCTACGCTGCCACAGACACACACACACA
This sequence comes from Hymenopus coronatus, assembly GCA_030762935.1. Lineage (NCBI taxonomy): Eukaryota > Metazoa > Arthropoda > Insecta > Mantodea > Hymenopodidae > Hymenopus > Hymenopus coronatus. The sequence continues at coordinate 36,158,049 of CM060895.1, forward strand.
CGCGAACATTTTTCTAAAAATGCTTTTTTTGGTTTCAGGTGGTCTCAAACATGTATTTCCGGTGAAATCTTGGTATCGAATTTTTGGGTACAATGCAATACCTTCTCTATACACAATGTACATAGTACGTATAGAGAAAGTAATAACCAATAGGTAACAGATGGCAAAATTAATAATACAAAACACAATAATACAATTAAAGCCAAGACTTTATTGCTGAGAATAGACAAATAGCAAATGAAGACAGTGTAATGCAGCATCAGTAATGCTGCCAAGACATCAGTATTTAACACACTAGAGATCTCCCTCTCACAATTTCCGCAACTGCAGCAATGTCTGATTCTTGATCTTGAAATTATAATCTGTGTCAAGTTATTCTGTCCTGATGTCAACAACAAGGCGGAGCTGGCTCAACTCGCCGCGTGTTAACGGTACATCTGCGCACATAAGTTTTACAACACTAGCGATATATTATATCACCAACCTGTGGAGAATACTTTGAGAAATGTGGCAATTCTGTGTCAGAATGTACTGCATGCAAAATTGTATTTAGAGTCGATGGTTCATTTCTGAAAACAAAAATCATAAAATTTACCGTGAATAGCACTTTTCGCAAAATCATCGTATTTTCCCGAACGTTTTTTTATATTCACGCGATTTTCCCGGTGTTCTTTGGCTTCCGGATGCTTGCTGTTCCATTCTACCGCTATGCATACTAAATGCAGAACCGCCAAGATCACCCGTTTCTTTTTCGATATTCTTTATGGCCGATTCGGCGTTTCTTTCTTTAAGCACCGCGAAACAATGCGCGACCATTCGCCTCTCGCCATTTTTTAAAGGCTTGCCTCGGTTGTTTTTCATTACGGCTAATCATCCATGATCAAAAGCTTATTGCTTTTAAACTGCATATAGCAAGTCCCCTGGGCTTGTGAGGCATGCGAGATGTACAGGAAATACATATTTGTTAAGAAAATAATAGAGGTAATATTAATAGTATAGATGAGGAAATAACACATTATCAGAGGCGACCCTGCACTATAAACAATAACAGCTTAATCAGCATTCACCTCGAGAATTACCGGTTGTTTAAGAAAGCTGTCTGGTACAGGCTTGTAACTTATTGTGCATATAATACCAATGTTCTTTAGTAATATAAATTAGCTGCATTTTATTTAACAGTAATAAGTTAATGAAGTCAATATATAATTTCGCCAGTCTTCTGTCTAATGTATATGTTTTTTTATAGAATGTGTACGTCTGTTGTAAATATTCCTTTCAGAATTCACGAACCCAGAGACATCTGCTTGGTATGTGTCGGATATGGATAAAATGTCGGACTATTACCTTTTATAAGAATCGAAGCATTGCATACTTTTCTCTCCGAAACTAACTCGCGCAGAGCAGTGATCTGAAAACTATTACAGTACTGTACTTTTAGGAGGCTGTTACAATATGCATCCACGTAAAAGTTAACACCCATTACCTTCCCCGAATCAATCAACAGCCTAACGCTCTCTGTCTCTCTCTCTCTCTCTCTCTCTCTCTCTCTCTCTCTCTCTCTCTCTCTCTCTCTCTCTCTTCCCTCCCATATGTTGACATCAGGATTGAACTGACTTGACACAGATGTTAGTACTATAATTGTGGTTTCAACAATAATTGTTAACACATTGTTGATTGAACATAATGAATTAAAATATGTTATAAACAATCACTGTTTTTGAACCTAAGAATTTAAAGCTTAGTCTTAATAATCTTAAGTTCCATGAACCTAACGAGTAATGACTTAAAACTTAAGTCTTAATGTAACTGTTTGAATCTAATTGCTTAAAACACAGTGATGGTCTTAAAAACAAGTTTCTTGCACCTAATGACTTAAAACTTAGTCTTATCATAGTTTCTTGAACCTATTGAGTTAAAACTTATGTATTAATGATATAGTTCCTTGAACTGAATATGTCGCCCTCCGTGGTGTAATGGTTACCATGCTAACTTTATATGCCCAAGATCGCTTGTTCAAACCCGGCGGAGGACGATGGGCTTTTTCGGGCGTAAAAATCCTTAATGGCTTTCTTCGGAAGGGAAGTAAAGTTGTTGGTCCCTATCGTAGATTTACGGCACGTAAAAGAACCTCAAGCCTGATAGAGGCCTCTGAGCAAAATTAAGCGGTCTTTCACGCCCAGTATAAAATTGGACGCTAAGACCACAGCAGTTAAAGCTTTATTATTTCAGTACAATTCCTTGAACTCAGTGAAAATCCCCTCACAAAACATAATAAAATAAACGAAAAGAATAGCAATTATCAATCCTGGTGTAAAACATGATCTTAATAATTAGTTCCTCCTAAATAAAAAAAATCTGATGTGTTCCATTCACATGACTTTCTCTATATCTGTAAATTATTATTGTAAAAGGGTTATCTTTTATTTATTTCATGCTAATCGAGAAAAATCAGGACAAATAGTCTTATTTCTTGCTTTATTGTAAGTAGAAGCGAAAAAAGGGAGTACCGTAGGTTAAAGTGAAAGCCAAAAGCCGGTTGCTATGTCACTGATGTTCCTTTGTTTGTATGTATGGACAGGAGTTGACAAATTCCTGTATGAGAAAAGATGTTTTTAAAAGCTGAAACCAAGAAAAAGGAATATCTCAAAAACGATCAACTCCACGAAAAAAATGTATATAACATAAATTGTTTGTCTTAACGTGCTCTACATTTTTTGTGGGTTAAGTTTTTGTCCATCTCTTACGGTTTAGTAGTTATGAAAAGTTCATCCAGAATAAAGTAGTCTTCAGAGGTTATTCCCAGAAAATTCAAAATATACATTTTATTTGTCAGGTAAATAACTTTAATATACAATCTTTTAATCAAAATCGTTAGAGCCATTTTTTAGAAAATCAAAATTTTCAAAAAAAAGTTCCATGTAAAGGGTAGTTTGGGGTGGGGGGATTTTTCTCAAAATCTTCGTGTCGCATCCCTGGAGGATACTAAACTTAAATACCAAGTTTGGTAATTTACCGACTTTTCGTTTTTGAGTTATCGTGTTCACAGACACACACACATACACACGGACCTTTTTCTGAAAATACTTTTTATGGATACAGGGGACCCTAAAACATATATTTCCGGTAAAATCTCGGTATCGAATTTTTTGGTGGAGTGCAATACATTCTCCATTCACTGTGTACATAGTGAGTATAGAGAAAGTAATTAATGGTATATAGTGTCTATCAAAGTAAAAATGACATTTTTTGTAACTGTGATATGCAAAATTTTGTCAATATTCTCCTAAAGGCGTCAAATCAAAATTTGTTCATCAAACACAATAGGCACTCATTTTGCAGAACTATTACCCTGGCATTTATGGACAATGGTTTGAAGTGGATGGTAAATTCCTTAGCAATCGAAAAGCTTTTAAAAATGAAACTGGTCTATCTCACAGTAAATTTTAATTCATTTGCAGTTACGTAGATTACACTTTGGATAAAAAAGTTCAGTTTAACACTTCATTGAGTCCGAGTCATTTTTATTACCACCACCAGGAGCAACACTTCTTCAAAAGGTAAGTCTACCAGCTCTTTGAAATGAATGAAGTTGTTAAAATCAGTGATATTTCATTTCTGGAAACCATAAAAAAATTACTGCAGTAAACATTTTCTATGCTTTACTTGGTCATAAATGAATGTGATTTTAAAGAGAAAAGAGATACACTTTTAAATTCATTACACATAGCACAGAATGTATGGAATATTACTTTTGATTACATTTAAACATTCTGTTTGTCAGAATTTCAACTTCATAAATATCAACATACATCTATTTTTAGAATCAAGAATTATTATGTTTTTAAATTAGTTATTATTTTGCTTAATTTATCTTAATTTTCTGATTATCTTTTGATTTATATTCCAATCTTCTTGATGACTATCTGTAAGAAAATTCAATGATAGCTAAAAGAGCAGAAGTATCCAACAAACAAATGCCTGTTTCAGATTTTATCTGTGAGTAATTTTTTGTCACATAACTAATTCCTCACAAACTAATAGGAATGTTTTCATGTGAAATATTCTACAGAAAACCAAACCGCTAATGAGAAAAATATTTTTAATGCAGAGTTTTTTCAATCCTGAGAATGTGACACATACATGTTAATAAATATTCCTCCTTTTCTATTGTCACGTATGTGATTGACGAATATTTTTAAATTAGCTTATTGTTTGTTTTAAGTCACATTATTGTAAATGTTTTAGAATTCCATTTTCTTATACATTTCTATATTTCTTAACCGGATTCTTGGGTTGAATAAGAGGAAACTTTATGGATTTCTTTGTTATTATAACCGGATGTGTCTTCCACTGATTAATGCAACATTTTACCACATTTTGCAACTTATGAGCTTGCGTGGGCTTTCAACCACTTCCCGGAACCTATGTGACATTTCGTAGGCTAGGATAGACTTTAATCCCAAGCACGTCATATAGGAAGCCCTGTCTTATCTTTTAAATACTGTATTTTGATTGGTGGATTTATTAAGAGCCTGGGCGTACATTCTGAAGAATCCCCTATAGACAATTGTCTAATATAAAATTCTCCGGAATCTTGAATTCGGGGCGCTTTTGATTCTCAGTACTTGACAGAGGCATACTCGCTGCCCGAAGGACGTCCGAGGCCCCACCCCGGGTCACTGGCTACCATACCGATTCACATCTTTCTTCTCGTCAAGCTAATCAACCTAAAAGGTAAGAAACTTTTGTTGTATATTAACTATTTTACCAATTCTTGCCTTTGGTATTCTGAATTAGTTCTCGCTCGACACGGAGCGACTGACACACTTAAGTCCTGTTTATTGTAATTTGTCTATATTATTGTAAAGAATATTTGCCTTTCGCTATTTGTCAATATATTTATATTAACAGGATTCCCTTTGCGTTGTTGTCATTGCTCTACCATCTGCCTTCCTTTTACCACCCTCAAATAGCTATCCCCCACGTAGAATTATGTTCGCGACATATGTTGGAGGCGCCGGCTCTTCCCCGAAATCAGTGTTTTGGTAGGGAAGAGTATGGTTCGATCCCGTACCTCGACACTATTTTTTAATCAAACTACAAAAGCATATTTTCATGAAAACCATGCTTCTTATTTCTTTCACATATGTTTTCTTGAAAAGTCATGGTTGCTATAAATTGCTCGATGTTAGGTGTCTGTTTATATGAAACCTTGATTTTGGTCTTCCTACTTTTCTATTCTAGGTATTTACTGGTTTGTTGACATTCTTACATTTGCATTTCCTTTTCATGCTAAGAAGTTCCTCCTTTTGTTGGAAATATGTTGCTAATCAAGTAGAGCCCAAATAAATTTGGCAGTGCTTTTTAATATAATATCTATAACATGGAGTCATCAAATAGCATGATATGCTGATGTTAAAAAAAGTTAATAAATAAAATAAAAAGTTCTCATCTAATAGAAAATGCACACATAGGTTAATTTTTCAAATTAAAAATTTGTTCTTGACATCCAGTATACACCTGTGACTATAAATTATATAAACATGTGTTAAGTGATGTATTGTTAGAGAAACATTGATATAATAAGTGTTATAACAAAATTCCATATTACTTTCTCTATACGTAATATGTACATAGTGTATAGAGAAGGTATTGTATTGCACCCAAAAATTCGATACCAAGATTTCACCGGAAATATGTTTTGAGATCCACTGAATCCCAAAAAAAATTAGAAAAGGGTCCGTGTGTGTGTGTGTGTGTGTGTGTGTGTGGGCAGCATAGCCAAAATCGAAAATACCGTTAAAAACCAAACTTGGTATTTAAGTTTGGTATCTTCCAAGGATGCGACACGAAGATCTTAAAAAAAATCCCCCACCCCAAACTACCCTTTATATGGAAAAATTGTTTTTCTTAAAAATGGCTCTACGATTTTGTTTAAAATTTCTTATATTTAAGATATTTATTTGCCAAATAAAATGTATGTCTGGAATTTTCTGGGAATAGCCTCTGGATGGATTTTACGGAATTTTGCATAACTGCTAAACCGTAATAGATGGACAAAAACTTACCACATAAAAAATGTAGAGCACCTTAAAACACACGATTTATATTATATACATGCTTTTCGTGGAGTTGATTGTTTTTGAGATATTCCTTGTTTTTGGTTGCAGCTTTGAAAACATACCTTTCTCATTCAGGAATTTGTCAACTCCTGTTCATACAAAGGAACTCCAGTCACTTAGCAACCAGCTTTTGACTATTCACTTTCTGCTATTTTTTTCTCGATTAGCATAAAGTAAATACAAGAATAAGCTTTTTAATAACAATCTGTTACAGAGATATAGAGAAAGTCATGTGAATGGAATACATCAGATTTTTTTTTTGTTTATCCTGAAGGACTAATGTAAAACACAAAAGGAGGCATTGTTGTGCCCAGAATTTAACATGAAGATGATATAAATAATCCTGGATAAGTCTATTAGGTAGTAACCGTCCTCTGTCTATTTTACCTCTGAATCACACCAACATATTTGTTATCAGTCATTTTTATTACTTTCTCTACTTGGTACATTGAGAGGTGTTACTTTCCACCCACGAATTCGATACCAAGATTACAAGGGAAATACACGATTTAGGCTGTGTGTGTGAACACGATTAGTCGGTAAAATACCAAACTTTGTATTTAAGTTTAATATATTCCAAGGATGCGACACGAATATTTTCATTAAAATCCTCCAACTCCAAACTAACCTTTACATGGAAAATTGTTTGAAATTTTTTATTTTCTCAAAAATGGCTCTAACGAGTGTGATAAAAATATCACATATTAAAGACATTACTCACAAATAACATTTACATATTTAAATTTCCTGGAAACAGCCTCAGAAGGTCTCTTCATTCTGCATGACTTTTGCATAACTGGTTAACTGTAAGATACAGACAAAAACTTACTACACAAAAGATGTAGCTATCGTCAAAACAAAATGTATGATTTAAATTTTTGTTGTGGAACTAACCGGTTTGCGAGATATTGTTTTAATTCTAAAATAATTATACTTTTCTTAAGCAGGAAGTCGTTTTTGTTTATTTTACTACTAGTCATATAAAGAAACAAATTTCAATGACAATTAGATAACGGCAGCTTTTAAAACATTTGACTATCGCTTAAGCATAATGCATTCCCTTAGTTCCTTCCTACTTACAAGGAATTAAGTAATAACTCGATTAGCATGGAGTAGAAAGAGGAATAATCTGAGTGAGAGAGAGAGAGAGAGAGAGAGAGAGAGAGAGAGAGAGAAACTCAAAAACGAAAAGCGGTTAGAGGCCAAACTTGTTAATTAAGTTCGGCCTATTGATCACAAATAAAATGTACACCTTGAAATTTCCGGGAATAGGCTCTGAAGCCCTCATCAATCTGGATAAGGTAAATTCTATCTGCTTAAAACACACCATTTTGGGGGGGGTGAAGTTAGCCATTTCCGAGATGTTTTCTAAATTTCCCTACTTAGAATTTTGTCAAATCAGAAATCGTATTTAACTTTTTTTCCATCCTGGTCATGCAGGGAGTACAGCATTTCAACTGTTATCACGTATCGACAGCTTTTTAAAGCTTTGACTACTTCCGTTCTACTTAGAAGGAACTACGTGACAAAAACATTTCTGCCATTGTTTATCTCGATTACCATAAAATAGAGAGAGGAATAACTTGTTGCAGAATAGGTAGAGAAAGTTATGTGAATGCAACACATCTTTGTGTAAATACAACAGTTAAGGCGCACCTAAAACGTTTCTTTTCAGTGCCATACACTTCCGATCTAGTAAGCACTTGCTCTTTCGTTACATCCTTGAACCGTAGTTCCGATTTATGGTCACGTGATAAGGGAATTCACAGAAACCCAAGCCTACAGCAGAGTCAGCTCTCCTGTGGTGTTGAGATGTATGCGTGCAACTTGGTTGCGTATTGCGATATAGCATTGCTGCGGGTGTATGCATGTCTATTAAACGTTAAAATATTAGTCGTAGTCGGCCTTACAGCAGTGGAGGTGAAGGAAAGATACACAAGTGTCTGCGTTAGAACCGATTATCTCTGATTGCGGTAAGTCATTTGTAGCCTAAGGTTCCTTGTGATTATTTTTACAGAATCATAGAAGTGTTTGAATTTAATAGCCAATGCAAGGCATACATGTAAAGTTCCATTCACATAACTTTCTCTACATATCTGCAACAATTTTTGTTAAAAAACTTACGCTTCTATTTACTTCATGCTAGTCGAGAAAAAATTAAAAGAAATAGCGTCAATACATGCTTTAGCAGGGAGCACCATAGGTTAAGTGAAGTCAAAAGCTGGTTGCTGTGTGACTCAAGTAACTTTGTATGGACAAGAGCTGACAAATTCCTGTATGAGAAAAGTTTTTTTAAAGTTGAAACCAATAAGGAGGGATATCTCGAAAACGATCAACTCAAAGAAAAAAATCGGACGTGTACCATTCTTATGACTTTCTCTACATCTCTGCAATAAATTATTCTTAAAAAGCTTATACTTCTATTTACTTCATGCTAATCAAAACAAATTAGCAGAAATGGTCTTATTGCTTGCTTCCTTGTAAGTAAAAGCGAAATAGGTTAAAGTGATAGTCAAAAGCTGGTTGCTATGTCACTGAAGTTCCTTTGTTTGTATGGACAGCAGTTGACAAATTGTCAGGTAAATGTCTTTAATATTTTAATCAAAGTCGTTAGAACCATTTTTGAGAAAATCGAAATTTTCGAAAAGTTCCATGTAAAGGGTAGTTTGGGGTGGAGGGATTTTTCTCAAAATCTTCGTGTCGCATCCCTGGAAGATACTCAACATAAATACCAAGTATGGTATTTTACCAACTTTTCTTTTTTGAGTTATCGTATTCACGCGCGCGCACACACACACACACACACACACACACACACACACACACACACACACACACACACACACACGGACCTTTTTGTGAAAATGCTTTTTTTTTTTTTTTTGGATATTGGGGATCCTAAAACATATATTTCCGGTTAGAATTTTTGGGTGGAGTGCAATACCTTCTTTATACACTATATACATAGTAAGTGTAGAGAAAGTAAAAATGTAAGTTGTGTATTTTATCGTGATCCACATTTTTTGTGTAGTAAGTTTTTGTCTATTTCTTACGGTTTACCAGTTCTGCAAAATTCAATAAATATCTTCCAGAGTGCGGAGGTCTTTAGAGGCTATTCCCAGAAAAGTCAACATATACATTTTATTTAGCTTGTCAATATCTTAAATATAAGAGATATTTATCAAAATCGTTAGCCATTTTTGAAATTTTTTCTATGTAAAGGTTAGTTTTGTGGTGAAGGGATTTTCTTGAAAATCTTCGTGTCGCATCCATGGAAGATACCAAACTTAAATACAAAGTTCGGTGTTTTTCGTTTTTGAGCTATGCTGTCCACAGATACACACAGAGACCTTTTTCCATAAATGATTTTTTTTTTATTCAGGGGACCCAAAACACGTATATCCGGTGAAATCTCGGTATCGAATTTTTGGAGTGGAATGCAATACCTTCTCTATACACTACATAGTACGTGTAGAGAAAGTAATTTTTTTTTACTCATATGACTTTCTTAGCCCTTTGTCGTTTATTAGTAGCTGTGCAAATTATTCCTACATAAATTTATTACTATCTGTACTAGTCAATAAAGAAATTACTGCATTTCATCCAAAATTTGTACTGAGATTTCACCGGAAACACATTTTTTTTTGAGAACCTGAAACGAAGATAAAATTTCTTGTAGCAGCATTAAAAAAGACGAATAGTGGGTTATACCAAAAATTCTGCATTTTCCTAGGATGTGAACGGAAGATTTTCAAAAAATCCTTACACCTCCTACTAATCTTAACATGGAGAATTTCTACAAAATGGCCTCAACGAGTTTGATTAACATACGATTATTAAAGATATATACATACAATGAAATGTATAACTTGAATTCTTTAGAAATAGCCTGTTCGGAAGTGACGCAGGCCAAGATATTCGTATAATTTTATTCTTACTTTCCCTAGCACGCATGTACAACTTACATAATAGAGAAGGTATTCCACCAAAAAATTAGATGTCGAGATTTAACCAGAAATGCATGTTTGGGGGTCCCCTAAATTAAAAAATAGCATTCTTATAAGAAAATCTGGATGGACATAATAGCTCAAATAAGAAAAGCCGAGTAGTTAATAAACATTTAAGCTTAGTTATCTCCCAAGGAAGCAACACGAAGATTTTCAAGAAAATCTCCCCAGCTTAAACTAAACTTTACATGTAAAAAAATTGAATAGTTTCACTTTCTCAAAAATTACTTAATGATTTTGTTTAAAATATCGTATATTAAAGGTAAATTACATGAAAAATAAAATATTTATCATGAATTGCCTGAATATAGCGTTTGAAGTCCTCTTCATTCTGGATGACTTTTGCATAACTGGTAAAACTTAAGAGATAGATAAAAACTTACTATTTAAAAAAAAGTACATCTCGTTGAAACACACAATTTATGACCCTTACTTTTTTGCTGTAGAACTAACCGTTTCAATAAGTTCCATTTTACTTATAAGGAAGCAACAAGACCATTCTGCTAACGCATCTCGATTAGCATGGAGCAGAAAAATGGATACTCTTTTGCAAGAAAGGTTTATGAAAGAGCCAGAGAAAGTCATGTGGATGGAAAACATCACGGTCATATTAGCGACATTTCCGTTTGGAAATATATTGTCTATTCGTGAACTGCAGTCATTGGATTTTTATTTTTATATATTGGATCATACACGGAGATTCATACTCTCATTCATATTTCCAAATCTGGGGAGGAAAGGAAATAATCTGAAAATTTTCACTCCTTCCCTAGCCGGGAATAGAACCCGGGACATCTAGCACAGCAGGCAGGTGCTCTACATTATTTTGTTTTTCTTTCCCGCCCTTTATACCACAGATCTTGTAGTACTATACATTACTATATACACTATACGCAACATCTGACTAATTAATTGTTTTTCCAAGTTTTTTAAGTAAAAACAACAGACAATGGAAGGAGAGAGATCTCTAGTTGAAGAATTATGTAATACAATAACAAATTTTGGGATATCGGAAATTATTAATAAATTTGTATTATTGCTGTAAACATCGCGGCAGGGTCATATCTTAATTTTGCTTTAATTTTTTGGTCTAAAACTGAAGGAGGAGTGAGATTTCAGACTATGGTCAAACCTTATTGTTTGTCTCTCATGCCTATAGCCATTAATTCTAGCATGTGTAAACAATGCACACACACACACACAAACACAAACACACAAAAAGGGTGGCAAGTATCAGAGATTATCCCAAGGATTACGACTTTCCCTGTGGACTACATGCATGCACTCGCGGTTCGAGTATCATAAGCACAAAGGCTGCTAAATGGTGAATTAGCAAGAGGTTTCTTATAATCCGGAACATTAATATATTTCACCTTTCCCGTTTTTCGAGAAATCACAATCACACGTATTGACCATTATACTGGTTTAAAATATACACTCTAAATTTAGTGCTTAATTGAACATTTAACTCCACAACATTACTTAAATAGGTATCCTAACCTATGCATTGAAACACATTTCTCTTTCTTTGTTTTTGCTGCTGTTATTCGAGAAACAACAACCAAATACCACACACGTATTGTCCATTATACTGGTTTAAAACAGCTTAAATTTACTGCTTAATTGAACATTTAACATCACAAAATCCTTTTTGGGGTGCACATTTAACCCACACAAGGCGTACTCATTAAAAAAGTGTAGTATCTAAAAATGGCGGCTAGGTAGAAACGTGCATCACCAACCACGATGCATAAGGATAGGGCATTTGCTACATTATATTCTCTCCATATCTGGGATTTATACTCCGCCAGAACTGCACGGTCATATGGGTGGAATTTCTCATTGGAGCACATTTACCACATTTCCATTGGAACTGAAATCGATTTGAATGCAACTGAATCTCAATATGGTCCACGTACATGTGTTAAATTCAATACGAATAGCGACAGTTTTGAATTCGCAAGCTTTAAGAATAAATTTATTCAACGTTTTATGTTGGTCAATTTGGAGTTGCGTTGCCAGACCTGTAAAATATGATTTGTTACTCCGTCATTATAGGCAGATTTTGATAACACATTGTAAATTATAGATATCATTAAAGTAGTTTTCTTATGATTTGCCACAGCAATAAATAATAGGCATTAACACATGACTATCGCCTGCATTGAGTATAGCAGAACAGTCTCTACCGTATTCAAAACGATTGCGATTTGAATACGGAGGTATTTCCATGCAACATATTTCGATCCGATTTCGTTCCGATCCCACTTTCTAAGAGGATCGGATGCAAGATTCAATACGATATGAATCCACGTTTTCGTGCAATGTTCAATATGGTAAGTGAACTCAAATCGATTTCAACTCCCCATAGAAACGTGGTAATTTGTTACTTCGTATACTGCTGTCATTGGGTTTCGATTTGATTTTTGATTTTATCATTAGATCACTCACTCACACACACACACACACACACACTATACACATAAAATTCATTCATACATAAAAATACGCCCAGACAGAAATAGAACCCTAGACCCCTCGCACACAAGCAGGTGCTCTACGTTATTAACTTTGTATTGTTCCATTTATACTTCGCCTTTAACCACACGTTTTATCGGCAACATTTCCCTATGCCTATTCTCAATGGTTTTAACTCCTGTATTGCGTGTTGTTTTGGGTTTATAATTTTCTTTAATTTTATTTATTAGAGCACACGCACACTCACATTCATACTTTCCTGTTTGGAGGACAGGGAATAATCTAGGTTAGAGAAAAATCCTCACGCCCAGCCGGGAATCGAACTCGGATCTCGCACAGCAGGCAGGTGCTCTACCGACTGAGCTACGGGTCCAGCACGTAATTAATTTTTACTTTCTCTACGCGTATTATGTACAAAGTGTATATAGAAGGTATTGTAATGCACCCAAAGATTCGAAACCTAGATTTCACCAGTAATACGTGTTTTGACACCCCTTGAATAAATATTTTTTAGAAAAAAAAAAGGCTCGTGTGTGTGTGTGTCAGTGAACAGCTTAGCTCAAAAAAGAGATGATGGTAATTAAGTTTATCATCTCCCAAGAACGACACGAAGCGTTTCAAGAAAATCCCCACTTTAATTGGGAAAATATCCGAAAATTTTGATTTTCTTAAATATGGCTATAACGATTTTGATTAAAATATCGTATATTAAAGTTATTTACTTGACAAATAAAATTTATATGTATATATATATTTTTTTTGTTTTGTTTTTTGTTTTTTTTGTTTTTTTTGTTTTGGTATAATTTTGCTGAAGTTTGCATAACTGGTAAACCAAAAGAGAGCAAAAACTTACTACAGAAAATATGCATATCTAGTTAAAAGACATAATTTATGTCACGAAGTTTTTTTTATATTATGTAGAGCTAACCGATTTTGAGATATTCCTTATTATTCGTTTCAGATTTGAAAATGCTTATAGTTTTCTCGTTCAGGAATTGTGACCTCCTGGCCATATAAACAAAGAAATTTATATCACATAGCAACCAGGTTTTAAAATATTTGACTTTTGCTTTAGCCTTCTATTTACGAGGAAGCAAGCAAGTAATAAGACCATTTCTGCTAATTATATTCCGATCAACATGATGTGGATAGAAGAATAAACTTTTCAACTATAATTTGTAACGGAGATAGAGAAATTCATGTGAATGGAACACATTAGATTTTTTTCTATTATAATTGTGTATAACGCCCCCTAACTTGGTTGGTCATATCGGACGATGGTTGAAATCGATGAAATTACGCTCAAATGGCCTTGGATCACTGGAGCTTAGTTACTCGACATTCGACTTCTCAGGATAAGGGAAAACCCCGAAAAAACCTTATCCGGGTAACTCGCCATAAGCGTAATTCGAACTCGCGACCCCTTGAATGTGAGATAGACACGCTGCTAACGAGACGGACTATTATTAATTTTTTTACCTGTAATTGTTTTATTGATGTAGCCCCTTTTAAATTCTAAGGTTAGAGGGGGTTTTGCTTCAGAAACAACTCGTTGGTTAAGGTTCTTTATCGTTGTTGTGAATCATTTTATTTTCTTTCTACACACATACACATGCGCGCGCACGTACACGCACACACACACACACATTAACTCACATAGTTCCAGACTGTAGGGGATAGGAACTTATACTGTTAAAGAAAAATTCCCCACCGTCCCAGAAGGAATCGAAGCGGGGACCTCCCAATGAAATAGCTCGCTGACCACTCAACCAGAGTCGGTATTTTAAGTGTAGTATCTTTCAAAAAATCCCCCCACTCCAAGCTAACTTTTACAAGGAAAATGTTTTGAAAATTGTGTTCACAAAAACGCCTCTAACGCATGACAAATAAAATGTATACTTTAAATTTTCTGGGAATAGCTCTGAAGCCCTCTTCATTCTGGATGAATTTTGCATAACTCGTAAACCGTATGAGATTTAAATTCGTTAAAACACAATTTGTCATTTGCATTTCTTCTGTAGAGTTAATCGTTTCCTAGATATTCCTGTTATTGGTTTCAGTTTTAAGCTTCTTAAATTTTTCTCAAACGGAAGGTCAACTTTCGTGCCCTCTTTTTTTGTTTTACTCCTGGCCGTGCAAAACGAACAGAATTTCAATGTTTCACATTGTTTGCAGAACAGTAAAGAAAGTCTTGTGAATGGAACACACCAGATTTTTAGAAAAACGTGTTTGTGTGCGTGTGTGAGGGTATATGCGCGCCTGAGCAAAGTTAAGAAATGAACACTCAATTAAATGTAACTTGGTATGGCATATAAGTCTAGCACCTTCCAAGGATGCCACCCACTCCAAAATACTCTTTACATGCAAATACTTTCTAAAATGTTGTTTTCCTTAAAAATGCTTATGATTATGAATAAGATACCGTATGCTTAAGATATTTTCATGACAAATAAAATGTATAACTTAATTGACGGTGAACACATTCTGGGTGGCGTTTTCATAATTGTAAACATACTGAGCAAAAAAATTAGATCTCACAATTTATGTGTATACATTTTTATGGAGTCAATGAATACGATTTTGATTAAAGTGCCATATAGTTAATATATATTTATGACAAAAGATGTATATCTTGAATTTTCAGGGAGTTGCTAGCCTCTTACCACTTCTTCGTTCTAGAGGGCTTTTGTAAAACTAGTAAACCTTTAAAGATAAACAAAATCTTACTACACTAAAACTGCAGATCACATTAGAACAAAAATTTATGTTATATACATTTTTGTAATACAGTTACCCGCTTCCGAGATATTTCGTTTTATTGGTTTCAATTTTAAGATACTTAGGACTTTTCTCAAACGGGAAGTTATCAATTTTTCTTTCCGTCTCTCTTTTGTTTACTCTTAGGAAGCAAAGAAAACCCAATTTCAATTGTTGTAAAGAAGCAAGTGATAACACAAATTCTGCTAATGTTTATCGCCATTAGCATTATGCAGATAAAATAATAATTTTCTTTAAGAAACGTATGTGAAGGAACAGCTAGAGAAAGCCATGTGACTGGAACACGTCAGATTTTTTCTTAGACTATGAAAACACGATATGAAAATACCCGATACTTGAATCTTTTCTATATGCTTCGATGATATTGTCAAAAGTTGGGTGATTTTACACAAGAACTGTACTAGAAGAATTTTGAAAAATGCATTTTTTTTTACATTTAAGGAAACGAAATTCGGCAGAAGTGTCTTTTTATACCCTGATACGAGTAAAACAATGTGCTGTATTCCATTCACATGACTTTCTCTACATCTTTGCAACAAATTATTAAAAAGCTTATTCTTCTATTTATTTCATGCTAATCGAGAAAAAATGATCACAAATGGTCTTATTACTTGTTTCCTTGGAAGGGAAATAAGGCTGAGCGACAATTAATAAAAAAAACTGCATAAATCATAAATTGTGTGTTTTAACGAGCACTATGTTTCTGTTTTTTTTTTTTTTTTTTTTTTTTTTTTTTTTTTTGTTAAATAAGTTTTTGTAAAATTTATGCAAAAATTTCGCAAAATTCGGCCAGAATAAAGAGGTCCTCAGAGTATATTTCCATAAATTTCAAGATAATTCATTTTATTTGTCATGTAAATATATCTAATATATGATATTTCAATCAAAATCGTCAAGAGCCATTTTTGAGAAAAGCAAAATGTTTCTAAACTTTTTTCTATGTTATGGGTGGTTGATGGTGGGGGTTTTTTCTTGAAAATCTTCGTGTCACATCCTTGGAGGATACTGACTTAAATTCCAAGTTTGGTATTTAACGGACTTTTCGTTTTTGAGCTATGCAGACCCCCCCACACACATCTTTCTAAAAATTTTGGATCAATTTTTGGGTGCGTTACACTACCTTCTCTGCAAGCCTGGTTAGTGTGGTGGTAGCGTGTCTGCTTCACATTCAAAAGATCGTGAGTTCGAATCTCAGGATGAGTTATCCGGATAAGGTTTTTTTTCGGGGTTTTCCCTTATCCTGAGAAGACGAATGTCGAGTAACTTTAAGCTCCATGGACACCGAGATCATTTGAGCATCATTTCACTAATTTCATTCATCATGACCAACCAGGTTAATGGACAAACTAAAAAAAAAAACTTCTCTATACACTATGCACATAGTACGTGTAGAGAAAGTAAAATAAAGTATGTAGCAATAAAATTGTGAAAACACTAATTTCATTCATTATCCATCTTAACAGTTTTATTGGGATGTGCATCTTAAATGGTTAGAAGCGACAGCGGTATTAGGAAACTCATAGATAAAGCATCACGTAGGTCTGCAATTCCTCCCCTCTTAACCTTTCCCCGCACCGCGCAAACTCAAGGCGCTTTGATACTCATGGACCACCCAGTAAGGATGTAATGTCATTTACAAATCATTCCATATCCATCTGGAGATAAGCAATTCAGGCCTGCGTTTCTCTGATACGCTGTGTGTACATTACTACTGTTTAGGCGAACAGGGGTATTGGGAAAACATGCGATAACGGCAAGTATATTGACGTCATTCACACCCAGTTGGACATTTGCTGCATAATATGCAATGCAATGGTAGGAGTCATGCCGTAATGAAGGCAGTGTTTAGTGGCGGAAAAAATTGTTCTTTTTGTTAAACAGTTTAATCTGTATCTGTTGCAACCACGAAATGACAAGTTTCCTGCAACAGAAATTCCCTAAACTGTCTTTTACAGGGAAACAATTTCAAAAATTCTGATTTTCTCATAACGAGTTTGATTAAAATAGCCTCTAAAGACCTCTTTATTCTGAATGAATTTTGTAAATCGTAAGAGAGACACAAAAACTTACTTCTCAAAAAATGTAGATCGATGTAAAACACGTGATTTGTGTCATATAGTACTTTTTTTCGTGAAATTTACCAGTCCTTGTTATTTGTTTCATATGTAAAATACTTAAATATTCACACGGAAAGTTGTCAACTCCTGGTCCTGCATAGAAATGGATTTCATCCACATGGTAACCGGCTTTTAAAAATTATTTTCCTTCTACTTATAAGGAAGGGAGTAATTCAGACAATTTCTGATTATGTTTAACTCGATTATCATAGAGTAGATAGAAGAATATACTTTTTAACAATAATTTGTTACAGCGAACCAGAGAAAGTCATGTGAATGGAACACATTAGATTTTTTTAATTCCATGCCGTTTCAATTGCTTAAGTAGCGATTGGTGCGATTGCCGTTTGAAAAAGTCTCATAGCTGTTTCTAATTTTAGTGAGCTGATGCTTTTGATTTTGTACATTGCAGACATCTGAATCATCATCATTCAACACACACATGCAGCGGCTATCAGAGCAATTTTATTTTTGCTACTTGAATAAGTCACCTCGTTATTAATAATTCCAGATATACAGATTGGTCGCAGCTCAGAAATAATACTAGAGTTGGCTGATAAGTCCCGTGCCTCTCAATGAAGACAATATTTATTTGTTAATTTTTTACTTTCTCTATACTCACTATGTACATAGTGTATAGAGAATGTATTGCACTCCACCAAAAAATTCGATACCGAGATTTCACCGGAAATATATGTTTTAGGGTTCCCTGTAATCAAAAAAAGTATTTTCAGAAAAAGGTCCGTGTATGTGTCTGTGAACACAATAACTCAAAAACGAAAAGTCGGTAAAATACGAAACTTGGTATTTAAGTTTAGTATCTTCCAGGGATGCCACACGAAGATTTTGAGAAAAATATCCCCACCCCAAACTACCCTTTACATAGAACATTTTTTCCAAAATTTTGATTTTCTAAAAAATGGCTCTAACGATTTTGATTAAAATATCGTATATTAAAGTTATTTACCTGACAAATAAAATGTATATTTTGAATTTTCTGGGAATAGCCTCTGAAGACTACTTTATTCTGGGTGGATTTTTCATACTACTAAACCGTAAGAGATGCACAAAAACCCACAAAAAATGTAGAGCACATTAAAACACACAAGTTATGTTATATACATTTTTTTCGTGGAGTTGATCGTTTTTGAGATATTCCCCTTTTTCTTGGTTTCAGTGAAAAACTTATACCCTTCTCATACAAGAATTTGTCAACTCCTATCCATACAAACAAAGGAACATCAGTCACATAGCAACCAGCTTTTGTCTTTCACTTTAACCTATGGTACTCCGTTATTTCGCTTCTACTTACAATAAAGCAAGAAATAAGACTATTTCTGCTAATTTTTCTCGTTAGCATGAAATAAATAAAAGATATGTTTATTAACAATAATTTGTTACAGAGATATAGAGAAAGTCGTGTGAATGCAACACATCAGATTTTTTTTTTATTTTATTTCTCCACATTTGTCATATCGGTGTTCTAATTTAATTATACCATCTCTGTAGTGCGACTTATCAAGGTCCTCAAAACAGCTGTCCTCGTGGCTGTGAAATCTTCGTCCTCCAAGAAATATTTTGAATTTTGGGAACAGGTGGTAGTCACTGGGTGCTAGATGTGAATAGGATGAACTTACTACAAAAAAATGTAGATCTCGTTAAAACAATATATGTCATACACATTTTTTGAGCTAACCATTTCCGATACTTTTTTTTTTTTTTTGTTATTGGTTTTAAAATATCCAGTACTTTTTTGTCAAATAGGAGATCAATATTCAGTTTTCCATTCTGGTCATGCAAAGAAAAGGGGATTGCATCACATTATGACCGGCTTTTAAACGATTTGACTCGCGTTAGCCTAATGTATTCTCTACACCCTATTTACTTAGAAGGAATTAGTAATACAACCGTTTTACTACTGGCTGTCCGGTCAATGCAAAAGCTGCGCAACTATTACCTCTTACGCCACTATTAACAGTAATTTCGGGACCTTCAACACCTACATTTTCCTGTGGTAAATCCCTTAGCGGACAGGTTGGGAGATTGTTTACAACGTTGCCCAAACTTGCGAAAACGAATACGAGTTCTCATCCTACATTCATCCATGCACGCGTGTATTGTAACAATGACATAGGGGTGATGGCAAATTCTCCTTCCATCCCCTACTTTCTGAACATAGTCGGAAGAGGGGAAGCAGTTAAAGGTTTAAGTTGCCTGAACCGAAAAATGGTAATATTTTTAATTAATTTGCCAAGCAATAAGGTTTATCTCAAATAGAAAGAAGAATAAGCTTTTGTAAGAATAATTTGTTGCAGAATAGGTACAAAAAGTCGAGTATAATTGGGAACTTATGATAGCTGTGAAAATGAAACATTTGCTCTTTTCTAGCAATGGCCTATGCCATACTAAGCCATGAGGAATTTGGATTGTCTAAAGCAGTGCTGCAGAAATATACTCCGGCAACATGGATTGCTAAATCTCCTGGCGAAGCTCAGTTGGTAGAATTGTCAGCCAGTAGTCGGGAGTACATTGGCATTTTAAACAAGGTAAGTATAGCCTATCCCTTTATTACTCTCACATAATTTACCTTCAGAATCCCCAACTAAAGTGCACACAAGAATATTCCTGATGTCCATATATGGGATGAAAGATAGATACGAGGGCTGCCCCAGAAGTACCCGACCTGACGAATAGATAGCGGTTGTTATTTCAAACAACTAACCTTAGAAAGCTAAAGTTTGAAGTTTGACGATTTTACATTGTGTAACATTTGTTTGGCAGCCATCATTAGTAATAAAAATAAAATCTGATGTGTACCGTTCACATGACTTTCTCTATATCCCTGCAACAAATTATTCTTAAAAAGCTTATACTTCCCTTAACTTCATACTAATCAGTAAAACATTAGCAGAAATTGCCATATTACTTGCTTCCTTGTAAGTAGAAGTGAAATAAGGGAGTACACTAGGTTAAAGTGATAATCAGAAGCTGGTTGCTATGTCACTGAAGTTCCTTTGTTTGTATGGACAGTAGTTGACAAATTCCTGTATGAGAAATGTATTAGTTTTTCTTAGCAGAAACCAAAAATAAGGGATGTCACAAAAACGACGAACTCCACGAAAAAATGTATATAACATAAAGTGTGTGTTTTAACGTGGTCTACATTTTTTGGGTAGTAAGTTTTTGTCCATCTCTTACGGTTTAGCAGTTATTTAAAATTTAGTAAAATTCATCCAGAATAAACTACTCTTCAGAGGTTATTCCCAGAAAATTCAAGATATACATTTTGTCAGGTAAATATCTTTAATACACGAAATTTTAATCAAAATCGTTAGAGCCATTTTTGAGAAAATCAAAAATTTCGAAAGAAGTTCCATGTAAAGGATAGTTGGGGGTGGGAGGATTTTTCTCAAAATCTTCGTGTCGCATCCCTAGAAGATACTAAACTTAAATACCAAGTTTGGTATTTTACCGACTTTTCGTTTTTGAGTTATTGTGTTCACAGACACACACGGACCTTTTTCTAAAATACTTCTTTTGGATACAGGGGACCCTAAAACATATATTTCCGGTGAAAACTCGGTATCGAATTTTTTGGTGGAGTTTAATACATTCTCTATACACTATGTACATAGTGGCTATAGAGAAAGTAATAAGGCTACATTCAGAGAAACCCCCTTGAAATACAATTCAACAGCCGGAAAATTAAAGCAAAAACCTCGACATCACGATTACAGACAACCAAAGGTCACTTACTCAATTAAATCCAGTAAATTAAACCTATTCTCTACATTTTGAGACACCTGGGGAACTACAACAAAAACATTAATACATTTGTACACTCATCTGGCCAGTCCTGATGCGCACGGCTACCGCGTTAATGCCAATAACGTCACAAACACAAAAACACCTACTGGAAACACTGGAAAGAATTGTCTTCCGATAGGCGCAAAAATTTCCAAATGATAAAATCTATGACCTGACAATTAAACCGTTAGGAGACTTCAGTCACAGAGCCTTCGAAATATACGTGAAAAGAATCAGACCAACTTACACAGGAGCCAGGAGCAGGAACTAGTCGCCCGAGTGTACTCGGGCGGGGGCAAATCACCACGGTACCTATCCGCTTTTCTCGCGGATTTACCCGTGTGATATAAAAGATGTAGTCTTATGCAAGCGTTTTTGTCTGTGTCATAGTAATTGGGCTGGGTGTTTCCCTCTGTGCAGCCGGCGCGGGCTGACTTACCTATCTGAGTGGCCACCCACCCAGAGAGGGACCAGGCCCGATGCTGCTTACCTTGGCCAGCCGCTTGCGGGCTGTCAAGGAAAGCAGTGCTGGCTAGCGGGGAGACCTGAAGGGATATAGGTACGGGGTGGGGGAAGCCAGTGTTGCAGATCTGGTCGGAGTACAACTGGATGGTCACCCGTCCGAGTCGTGACCATGCCCGATGCTGCTTAACTTGGCGGGTGCAACACCTGCTTTAAGAAGAACAAAATTCAAGATGAATGGACCGCACCAATGCCGAATTCTCCCTTCCTCTACCCTCTCACACCTACAAGGGTGGCTCGAAAAGATGAAACAGATGACGAAACATAAGCAATACATCTCCTAAACTTAATCAATGAAAATAGAAACAAATAACACAACACCCTCATGACATTCTCAACACCAATAACAAAAATGAAAACACAAAACATTAAATAAATTCTCCCAGAATTCACAGAAAAAACAAGAAAACACAAAGGGTATTTGACCGAAAAGTGTGTTTAACAATAAATAAATAAACAGACAAAAATGATCACGTCAGCCTTCCCCCCCCCCCCTCCAAACACCACCTCATCATCAAACTAAAGAACACAAAATCGTTCCTCTCCTTAAACCGCCCTATAAGCATCCTTATTTCACCCACTGCTCTGGCACCGTATTGTTGGGAATATCTCAACCCTAACCAATAATAAAAACCATTTACTAGGCTGAAGATGGAATGACCCTAAGCTCGCGCCACCAAAATTACGCAGCTCCGCCTGTATCAACACGGGCACAGATGGCTGCTTAACCAACCGTTCAGATGAAGCGAGCTTCTTTTTCAGAGTTTGTGAACAAACAAAATCAGAATTCTCGCATAATTTATGAGCCAGGATGTTGTGGTGTGGTGTGCAATTGGAATGAGTTGATTTCCCGCTTTGGAGATTTAACTTGGCCGTCCCAATCTCCAGATTTAACTGTTCCGCAATAATTTCCGTGGGGATAGTTCAAAGAAAAAATATTCTCGCACCGTTTGCAAACCATTGGGAGTTGTAAGATAACATCGGCCAGGAATTCAATGCAATTCCACGGGAGATGGCGCGGCGTGTCATGGAGTATTTCCATGCCATCTTCAAGAATGCATAAATACAGAAGGGGGCCAGTGAGCTGACGGCGTATTCAACTAGTGTTAATGTAATATCCATAAATACAAATGTATATGATTTCACTTTTTCACCAATAAAGTAGTTTCACCTTTATTTCTCAACCGAAATTAGTAGATACATTACGCGCCATCCTGTAGACATCCTGTGCTCGTTCTTAGAGAACCACATGTAGAATTTGTGGTGAACAAAGCGGCGTCTGAGCGGGTTTTCTCTGATTCCCCCCATTCATGCCACGAATTGATATATAATCATCTTTCCTATCATTCACTTCTTCACTTTCATATCAGGCTGATCACCCATTCTGGCCTCTCTGATCCTGAACCTCTGCTCAACTGGCGTCTGACCCCAGGGGTGGAACTCCTACTATAATGAGGGTAAACAGGAAAAAGAAGAAAAAATTAATTGTAAAGTTTTGTAAGTTTAAAAATATGTTTTACAATGGAAATTTGTGAATTTGAACTTAAATATATTTATTTACAAGTGAATTTTTATGGACTTTAAAAATGTTTTGTTTCACAATCACGTAGTAATTCCACACATTTGTAATTTGTGTTTGTAAAGTAAACATTTTATCCATAAATGACATAAGATTTGTAGAGAGAAGTAAAAAAAGAATAAAAAGTATAAAATTATGTACATAGCATTATATTTGAAAACTACATAAACTATACTATTTATTAACAGTTTCAGTGATTCAAATAAAGTAAACCATGAGAGATTGGTAAAACCTTACTATACAAATAATATAGATCTCGTTAAAACACACTATTTTTTTTTCCTTGGAAATGATCATTTCTGAGATATTTCTTATTTGTTTCAGATTTAAAACTTTTCTCACGCGTTGTAAACTCCTGGCCCTGCATAGAAAGGGATTTCACATACATGGCAACCATCTTTTAAAAGATTTGACTTCCTGTCGTTTTAACCTAGTATTCCCTTATTTTTCTCCTACTTACAAGGGAGTAAGCAATTTCTGCTAATGTTTATCTCGATTATCGTATAGTAGATAGAAGAATATGCTTTTTAACAATAATTTGTTACACGATGTAGAGCAAATCATATTTCTGGAACACATCAGCTTTTTTAGTGGTAACCCGCGTTCCAAGGATGTTTTTTTGGATCGATAATAGATCCCGAATTTTCTGTACACCTCTCTTGCTGAGTCGGCGCTTATCTCAGTTATTGATGTCTTCTAGCGTGTGCTGTGAAGAGAGATGAAGTTTGCCTAGTCTAGGTTGGCAGTTGTGCTGTGTTTTTATTTGCCTATTTGGCAATGCTCCTTCTCTTCTAATTTAAAGGAAAAATATCCTTTCCTCAAAGAGTCAAGGCTTAGTTATCAAGTTCACTGTAAAGTTTGCAATGTGACATTTTCGATTACACATGGTGCGAACTCTTGATATTGTAAAGTGTATTTATTCAATATCATCAACCTTCATGTTAATGCCATATTAAGAAAGTATTAATCAGTCGATAACAACCTTTTCAGGCCTCCCGTATTTTAATGGAAAAGATAGTAGGTTAAGCATTATTAGAGGCGGTGTACACATTGTTGGAGCATGCGCTGACCAGGAAATGTTCTAGTTTTTTTACGATTCTCTGAGTTACCAGTTGTTAATTTATTTTTTAATTGTTTCATTTGTATAGCCCCCCCCCTTTAACTTGAATGGTCATATCGGGGGGCTTTGACTTCTGAAACAACTCGTATTACTGTAGGTTACAACATTAGGTTAATATTTTTTTATCATTAAATACACGCACATTCACACTTCCAGACTGTGGGGGATAGGGAATCGAACCCGGGACCTCCGGATGAGAAGTCAGCTCGCGGAGGCAGTGCAGTTGTTAAATTGTTCATAGGTCAGTGTTGCGAAAATCAGCGTTATCGAAGCTATGTAGTATACCTAGCTGTTAAAAAAAATTGTAAATACGCCACTGATTAGAACATACACAGAAGCAAGCTTTCAATCGTCACTCTGCGCCAATGAAGTTACTGAAATATGAAAACAGCTAATTGTGAGACTTGTACTTACTTCCCTTTCCTGCCAACACCTGTTCTTGCTCGCTGCAGTTCAAAAACTGCTTGTTGAAAAACATTAAGTTATCTTCTTGAGAATGTTCATTTCTAGCTCAAAGTTTTAGTTTTCGAATCATGCCTTTGTAATTTAGGGGTAGCGTGTCTTCCTCGCGTTCAAGTTCGAATCTCTGCTAGGGTGAGTCATATGTGAAGACGAATGTC
Source organism: Hymenopus coronatus (assembly GCA_030762935.1). Classification (NCBI taxonomy): domain Eukaryota; kingdom Metazoa; phylum Arthropoda; class Insecta; order Mantodea; family Hymenopodidae; genus Hymenopus; species Hymenopus coronatus. The sequence goes on from CM060895.1 coordinate 36,183,199, forward strand.
GAGTATTAACGTGCCACTGAAAAGGTTAACATGGGCTTTATATTTGTTAGTAGAAACCTCTCAGATAACGCACTGATTATTCTGGGAAGTTGCCGACGTTTTGCAGTGCGCCAATGAGCGCGTCATTTCAGCAAATGAATGCGTAGAAATCACAAGTGAAGGAAACACGTCAACTCCGCGAAGAGTAAAAGCAGTGTTGCAACGTCTTCACAGCTTTCTCTATTTTTGAGAAAAACAAAATTAAAAAAAAAAAAAAAAATCCATGTATAGTAGGGTGGTGAATCGTGTAGCATCCTTAAAAGACACTAAACTGAAATACCAAATTTGGTATTTAATGGACTTTCGTTTTTATGTTACGCTGCCCACAGGCAGAAAGATAGACCACACGGAGGTTTTCAAAATCTTCTCTTCTGTTTGCTTTTTGTTAATATAAACTTCTGTTACAAATTTACCTACATATTTGTTGTAGAGGTACAAGGATACAGAAGATTAAAGCAGTATTCTTCGCCTTCCTCGCTGTCACTATAATTTTCACTCACATGTATCACAAACGAAAATTTGTCGTGTGAAACATCCCACTGGAAATTTTCGCTCTTGTTGCTGAACACATCTTTATTATTCACTTGGTACTCTAAGAAATAAATGTCAATGCGTGTAACGTGAGTTTACTTCGAGAAAAAGTGACAACATTGCTTGCCATGTCACAATCTTATCGCAGCCTTTGAAACCTACGATGTTAACTTTTTCAGTAGCACGATAATAACTTAAAAAGTTCCATCAACCCCGACCCTGGACACATTTGAGGATTATTTCACTGGCTTCATCACACGGCCCGGTCTTCCAAGCCTACACATACATAATTAATTGTTTGGTCTAAAGCAATAACATTAACAGAGATTAATTTCTTTCAGATCAAAGTCACAATGCCAACAATATCAGTAAGTAAGGTACAACGTGTGGAGAACCCATACCTCTGGGGAGCATATCTACTGAAGAAAGCCGAGAAAGCTGGTCAGCAAGAGAAGGAACTGTTCCATGCGACAGGTCAATCCAACGTAACCTCCATTGCCGCCAACAACTACGACTGGAGAAGAACTGTACGCTCCAAGTTTGGTAAAGGGGTAAGTAGGGTCTATAATCGCAAGAGCATATTCTATGGACCACAGAGAAAACTGATAGCAGTCCTAGGCAATCATAGAAAAAAAAAAAACTCTTGATGTATTCCATTCACATGACTTTCTCTACATCTCTCTAATAAATTGTTAAAATCGCATTCTTCTATCTACATCATGTTAATCGAGATAAACTTGGTACCTTACAAGTAGAAGGGTAAAATCTTAAGTGTTACGTGCACATAATGTCCTCTAGCAGTTTGGCAAACAAACCGTTTATTCGAAACATTAATCTGTTATCTACACCATGCTAATCAAGTAAAATATTACTAGAATTAGTCTTATTACTAGTTCCTTGTAAGTATAAGGGGAATAAGAAAATGCACAGGCTAAAGCAACAGTCTCAAGCCTTAAAAGTCGGTCGCTATGTGAAACAACTGAAATTCCAATCTCTATACTTTCCAGGAGTAAAGAAACGTGAAGAAAGATGTCTTCCCGTTTGAAAAGGTTTAAGCATCTAAAATTAAAAGTAATAATTCCGAATATCTCGAAAGCGGCTTACTCTACAGAAAAAAAATGTATATAAAATGAATTGTGTATTTTAATGAGACCTACATTTTTTGAGTAGTAAGTTTTTGTTTATCTTATACGATTTGCCAGTTATACAACAGTCATCCAGAATGAAGAGGTCTTCAGAGGCTATTTCCAGAAAATCCAAGATTACATTTCGTATGTCATGAAAATATCTTAAACCTAAGGTGTGTTAATCAAAATCGTTAGAGTCATTTTGAGAAAATAAACATTTTCGAAAAATGCTCCATGTAAAGGATAGTTTGAGGTGGGGAGATTGTTTTGAAGATCTTCGTGTCGCGTCCTTGGAAGATACCAAACTTTAATACCAAGTTTGGTATTTAACGGTCTTTTCTATTGTGAGCTATGCTTTTCACAGACACATACGCACTGTTTACACACGGACGGTTTTCTAAAAATGTTTATTTTTGGACCCAAAACATGTATTTCCGGTGAAATTTCGGTATCGAATTTTGGGTGCAATACAATACCTTCTCTAAACACTATGTACATAGTACGTGTAGACAAAGTAAACACCCCAATGCGTTTCATTTACATGACATTTTTAAGTAATCTGCAGTGAACTATTCATACAAAATTTTATTTTTCTATTTAATTCATGCTAATCAAGATAAACAAGTAAAAGTGATCTTAGTACTTAGTTCTAGGTAAATAGAAGGTAAAGAAGGGAATATACTAGGCTAAAGCGATTTTAAAAGCTGCTTGCTACGTAACTGAAATTTGGGTCACTTTGCAGGGCTAGAAGTACAACGAAAGAAATAAGAATGGCAAACCCGTTTGGCTCTTATGTTTTCTAACTTGATTAAATATCCAAAATAATATTCTTCATGGTTGCCTAAGAATTCTAAATTATAACTCTGAGCAGGAAAGGGCAGAGAAAGCTAGTGACAGTGGTACAAAAGCGCGTGAACACTCCCAACTTTTGACACCTCGTGGATTTATTGGATATTTTTTCTTTGAATGCTGTTAAACGTAATGTATATGCAGTAATTTAAAATATACGGTGTTTAAATTGCCGCGCTACACAACTAGATGAAATGTGGCAACCATGTAGATAGCACATCTTGGGTTGTGAACGTTATAAGTAGCTTTTGCACATGACATAGTTGCCATATGGGCCTGCATACGCGCAGAGTTGCCAACACCGCTACCAAAATTCCTCTAAATCATTAGAAAATCCCCTTATATGTATACACACAAATAGCTGGAGGTTGCAGAAGTTAAGTGTGTGCGTGTGCGATTAGAGTATACAGATTTGAAAATGCGGAAGGATATCTAAAATGTAACTTCGCTCTAAGCTGCGTAATTCTAGCAACCACAAGAACTTGCTGGAGCTGTACCGAAGGTTGGCTATAATAAGAAATAGGCTAACATGCACACCTTTCAGCAAAGGGTCCGCTTCCAGTTCTTCGCATAACTTTGCAAATTTTCTTTTATTCTTTAGTAGCCGTTGAAACTTATCACTATATATATATATGATATATTGAATATCACATTTATTCAACCGAGTATCGTTTACTCCTATATGTAAATCGCTATGCTATCCTATCCTTATCGTTGATTCACTTGACTTCCCATGAACTAATCGCAGAATCTTACGTAATTTAAGAAGTCAGGACGGGGAATGACCGCTCGACCATGTGTGCTTTATTCTAATTTGTGTGTTAAAGAATCTACAAACATTTTACAAGAACTCTCTAAAAAGACCTACAATATTTAGCATATCCCCCCAAAAAACCCTTAAACCTTCCCCCTACATTCGCCCCTGTAAAATATGGGGGGGGGGGAAACCCTACTTATGCGGTGTTTGTGCACGCGACAATACAGACAGATTGTAGTTCAGTTTTAGATTTGAACTCTAATGGTCTATTGTCTAACATGGCTGCGCATGCACAAGCAGACAGAAAGAACGGAAGACTGCATTTGGAAAGAAGAGCCGATGTTCAGAAACTGCATTTTTACCCCTTATTTGGATCCAGTTCATTTACACCTAACCTCAACGAAATCTCGAAACCTGTCATTCAACTGTCCGTAACCATATTGTTTTCGTAACCAATAGGAAAGCCTCAGGAAAGGCTCAGTCTAAAACTGAACTAGAATCTGCAATCTCATCGTGTGCACAGTAGAAAATGTGCAGTAATGACGCATTTTTTCTGAGCTCTGCCAATACAGTTTACATTAATGACACCAGATAGTAGCCTACTGCGGTAGAAGTCAAGATTAGAGGGCAGCTATATTACTGCTTAGTGGTAAATGTCGATTTATTAGATTCTTGGATGTTTTCGAGATACATATTTCGAAATCTGAATGCTGTACTCGAATCCTTCACTCGGATGGGTTCAAATGTACGTTTCTCGATTGAGAATATTCTGACTGCAGTATTTGAATGTACTCGGATAGGTGCAGGTGCACCGAAATGAGTCGAGAACTCGTCTCTAGATGGTGCTGGCAGATCTACACGTATATCTGATTGGTGTTAATACTAAAGCTTATACTTGCACAGGACTGTGTTCACTGATAATAAATATCCTGACTCATGAATAAATTTATTTTATTTTGTAAAATATTTTTAGGATATTCAGGTAATATAGTTTATAGTATTATACAGAGCATTCAATTCTTGAAAACATTCAATTTAGCCCATCTATACTGCATCTTAACACTGCAGTTCTTAATACAGTGCAGGGGCTGTAAATATGTGTTAATCCGGTCATCTCAAAAACGAAAATTTGGTTAAATACCAAACTAGGAAAGCTTTTCTGGAAAATATCCCACACCCAAACCACAAAAATTGTCGAAAATTTTGATTTTTCTCAAAAATGGCTCTAAAGATACAGATAAAATAGGTATATCATGAATTTTCTGGGAATAGTTTTAAGTCCCCTTTATTCTGTGTGACTTTTGTGTAACTGGTAAACCGTAAAAGACAAAATTCAGATGTGCTCTATTTACATGACTTTCTCTACATCTCTGTACAAATTGTTATTGAATTTAAATTTTGCTTGTATGTGTTTGAAATTAATTCATTTGTAAGGCCAGGAGTTGACGAATTCCCATATGAGAAAAGTTTAGGTTTTATAAAGCTAAAATCAACAACAAGAATTATCTTGGAAAAGGTCAACTCACGAAAAAAATGTATATGACTTAGTTTGTGTATTTCAACCATACATTTTAATGTAATAGGTTTTGTCTATTTTTCTGGTTTACCAATTATTATGCAAGTCATCCAGAATGAGGTGGTCCTCAGAGGCTATTCCTAGAAAATTCAAGATATATATTTTATTTATTATATAAATATCTTTTATGTGTTTTACTTTATTCAATATCATTAGAGTCATTTTAGATAAAATATAAAGTGTAGTATGGAGTATTTTCTCAAAATCTTCATGTCACATTCTTGACAGATACTAAACTTAAATAACAACTTTTCGTTTTTGAGTTATGTGCATACATACACACATTTTTTTCTTCTTAAATCCTTTTTTGGGCTACAGGGGCCCCTAAAACATATATTTCTGGTGAAATCTCAATATCAAATTTTTGGGTGGAATGCAATACATTCTCAACCTACTATGTACATTATACATAAGTGCTAGAGAAAGTAATGTTACTACACAAAAAATGTAGATCTTGTTGAAACATACAATGTATGTCATGCATTTTTTTTGTAGGGTAAACAATATCCAATATATTCCTTGTTATTAGTTTAAATTTTTTCTCATACAGGAAATCCTCATCTGTTTCATATCTCTTTGGTTTTACTCCTGGCCATGGAAAGAGAACCAAATTTCATTCACAATTGGTGTAGCAACAGTATTTTTGAAAAGTTTGACTCGCTTTAGCCTAGTTTATTCACTTATTTCCCTTCTACTTGCAAGAAAGCATATAATAAGACCATTATCTTCATTAGCATGAAATAGGTAAAAGAAAATGTTTTGTAAGAATAGTTTGTTTACAGAAAGGATAAAGTCAAGTGAGTTTTCTTTTTTCTGAAGTTTCTCATTTTTCTGTAATGTAACTACCTAACTATAATGTAAAATAAATGTTATTTTGTAACAAATGTGACAAAGAGACATCCTGACAAAATGTATCTGGCTAGCTGACATGCCAGAAGGTGTGTGGTGGCCATGGTAGAGGAAGAAAGGCATGGCATATCCTTTTAACTTCAAGTAATCGTGTAACCAAAGTTTTTCTGGATTAACAAGAAGTAGATAGTACAATAAACTATTCTTAAAAAAATAATTTGAATAAGATGTATTGCATTCAGAATTTTACTTTCTCCACTGAGTACTAATAAGCACATAATTGGTAGAGAGGGTATTTTATTCCCAAAAATGGTTACTATGATTTCTTTAAAAATACACATTTTGATGACCTCTGAAACCAAAAACAGCAGTTTTTAAAAAAATTCTTTGCGTGTTTATTTTAAGTTCTGCATCTTCCAAGGATGCAACACAAATAATTCAAAGAAAATCCACCCACCCCAAACTACTGTTTATATAGCTCATTTTTACATTTTTTTGATTTTCTAAACAAAATGTATATAACAATTCTGAGTAAAATGCAGAATATGAAAGATATTTACATGGCAAATAAAATTTATATCCTGAATTTCTTGGGAATAACCCCTGAATTTTTCTTCATTCTGAATGACTTTTGTAAAACTGGTAAATCATAAGAGATAGATAAAATCTTACTGCATGAAAAATTTAAATCTTATTAAAGTACACAATTTATGTAATTGCAGGTTTTTTTTTTTTTTTTTTTTTTTTTTTTTTTTTTTTTTTTTTTTTTTTTTTTTTTTTTTTGTGGGTATAATCATTTCTGAGATATTTCTTGTTATTGGCTCCAGTTTTAATACTCAACATTTCTCAAATGAGTAATCCTCATCCATTTCATCTGTTGCTTTACTTCTGGACAATGAAAAGAGAAGCAAATTTCAATGATAATCATAGAGCAACCAGCTTTTAAAATATTTGACTGTCAGTTAGGCCTAATATATTCCCTTATTTCTCTTATACAGAAAGTAAATAATAAGACTACTAAAGTGTACCTCAATTAGCATGATGTAGATAAAAGAATAATCTTTTGTAAGAATAATTTGTTTGCAGAACATATAGAGATATTGATTGATATGATCCATTAACTAACAGTTAACTTATTTCAGGTAAGTTTTTCTCCATCCGCTGCCTATGCTGACCAGTATTGCAACATGAGGGTGGGCACTAGCCGAGCAATGATACTGAACAAAGTGCTCGTCGGCAGGACTCTTTCTGGCACAGAGTTGTCCGAAGTGCCAACAGCAGGATATGATACCACTACAGGAAACTCTGGCAAAGTTTACGTCAAGTATGGTGACAATGAGTTTTATCCTGAGTATGTGGCTTACTATTCTAATAGCACCTTTGGCTCTAGATCAGGTGCTTATAGAGGCCATTATTCTGGAAGAACTCATTATTATGACTCAGATGATTTGTATTCTTGTAATGTACCTGATTATTATTATTATTCTGATAGTGACTAGGCTTTTAATCATTTCCACATTTCCAAAACTAATTATCAGAAAGAAATATATGGGATACTAATGAAAATGTTTTAGACATGTAAATTGTAACTGAGCATTTCCTAAAACACTTTTGTCAGAAATATATATGAGGGAAGTTCTCTTAATAATTGGTAGAAGATTTGCAGCTGCTATGTACAACCACAATGGTGCAATAAAGGAATCAATCAATGTACATGACTGTCTCTTTCCATGTCTTTAACATGACAACACATATCATCATTAATGAAGCAACAGAAACAGAGGCAATTGATGTAAAAAGGGAGTAAAAATAACACAATATTCGGAGATCCCTGTGGTGTAGAATTTATTATGTAATATTTTATTCCAATCTGAATAATGCAGGTAAATTAATAGTATTATACTTCAAACATTAAACAAAAAATAACCCTAGTGTTTTCAAATATTTTTATACTGACATTATTTTTGGTTACATTTAATGAATAAGGATGGAAATCATTATTTGAAAACTAAACTTAATCCTGTTTTATTAGAAAAGCAGACTTTGAGGAAAAATTACATCATGAACTAACTTACCAAAGAGTATTGTAGAGAGTAATATTAAAGTCTGTGCTTAATTTAGTATTAAGGCTGATTGGTTTATCACTCAATTAACACTAAAGGGTTTATACAGACTTCTTAATTTGTATATTTTCTTTTGGTTTAGTTTAAACATGCTCTTTGTTCAATAATGAAGTTTTGTGTCATGAAAGGAGTTTTCAAAATGTGCAAATCTTTGAGCAGTTGTACCACTATCAAATTTCTAAACATTCACTAAAGTAAATCAGTCAAAGTGATGGATAATAACCATGCATTCTCCAAATAGGCATAGAGAGCCTATTTTAGATGATCGCCCACAATCACATTGTAGCCAGCCCAGAAATTGAATTAAGAATCAATTTTTTTCATGTACATACTCCTTGTGAATTAATTGTTTTTTTCCACAATCTCGGTTCAGGCAAGTTTTTTAAGTCTGACTGTACCTATCCAACTTTTGTCCTATACACAACTGGTGTGGAACAATTAATCCAGGATCTAATATCTGGCCCAGGACTTGAAGTTTTATAGAGTTTTAATTTGCCATTGAGGTATATCTCAAAATAATTTGAGATCACCTTGTGATTTACCCAGAAAAACACGAGCTTCTTGAAGGATTTTTTGCCATGGCTCTGTGATCAGAGAAACTGGATGGAAACCAGCAGATAGTGGTTCATGTACTTGCTATGGCATTGGATTTTTCATTTTCACTCTTGTCTCTCCTACTTAGTCATTGCCCTTACTATAAGCATCAAGGACATATTAAAATTATAATTTTGGCTCAAAGACTATGTTAGCATCGCTGGCTAGATTTAAAAAAAAAAATCTATCGATTGACGCATGAAATATCCAATGATTCAGGCAGCTTTGAGCTCATAGTAAAATGTCTTCAATTGTTTGGTAACACTAGAGAGTGGATACTAATCAATGAGACACCAAGTTATAATGTAGCATCACTAGCTCCAGCAATATAGCTATGTTTATCATAACAAGCCCAATTGTGTTATTTGAGAACTCTTTGCTATAGAGTAGTTGTTTTTTTTAAGTTTAACGTCCTTTAACCTGGTTGGTCATATTAGATGTTGAATGAAATTAGTGAAATGATGCTCAAATGATCTTGGGGTCCATGGAGCTTAAAGTTAATCAACATTTGTCTTCTCAGGATTAGGGACCCCCCCCCCCAAAAAAAAAAAAAAAAAACTTATCTGGGTAACTCACCCTAAGCGAGATTCAAACTCATGCATGACCTGTTGAATATGAGGTAGACATGCTATCAGCACACTACCCATGCAGCCGCTATAGAGTTACACATGCATATTACAGTGAGAGTTTGATGCACCTAATGTATTGCTCAACACCCAAATGTAATGCTTTGAGGGGCTAAAAAATATAACAATTCTGGTGGTATAAAAATTACAGTTTGAAAAACTTTTATGAATAAAGTGTTTCTCATAGTTTATAGACAGCTATATTAATCTGTATAAACATAGTTGTTTATCCAAATTTATAAAAATCCAGTTGAAAGAAGGTGATGTAATTAAGGACTAATGTGCAAAAATGCCATAAAAGCAAAATAAAAAATAGGAAAATATAACCTTACATTTTCTGGTCTAGAGCGACCCAGAATGACAGCCTCATCTTTGGGCAATTGAAAAGGAATTTTCCTTGGCTTATCACTTTTTATCTTTATATTAATAGGAAAAGCATAAAGGAAAAACATCAACATCCTCCTTGTTGAGTTTTCTTATGGATTTTGAATCCATTAGCAGCTTAAAATGTTTCAAAAATAGATTGAGCCAACTCACAGTAGGATGAGTTATGGAGATACACTTCAGATAGAAGAAATTTGATAACACAATTAAGTTGGTGTCATTTTCAATACTAACAGCAGCAGTTTCAACAAATAGGTCTAAAAGCATATAATGATTGAGGCTGTAAGAACCAGTAAAATTGAAAGTTAATATTTATAAAAGTAGCCCATTGTTGGAAATATAAAAACTGATGGCAGCAAAATGGTGTCTGCATTTTATTTAGTCATTTATGAATATGGCTTTAAAAGGGTATGGATACATTTAAAAATTGATTACACAATTGCACAGAATTTATGGAATATAATCAATTACATATGAATGTTTTTTTAAAATGCAATATTTCTTAGATACACATAGTTTGATATTTGTGCATAATTTGGAAAATGTGTTTCCTTAAATATTTGGAATGAGTCAGAATTATAATTTTTTCAAATGTCCATCTACACCTATTTATGAATCTCAGAATTACCAATTTTGATGTAATTATTTTGTTTAATTTAGTTTCATTTCCTCTAGCCTGATTTACATCCCAATTTTTTTTTACTATTTTTGGGATAATTTTGCAGACTGAAACTTAAGTGTGAAAGTATCAAAGGTTCCAAATGCTAGTTTCAAAATTTTTAGGGGAGGAGGCAAAATAACAGTTATTTCTAATTGCACAATTTACCAATTCCTGGCAAATTAAATGGAAAAGCAAGAGTGTTAGATAAGAATGTTGCATATTTGCAGAAAATGAAATGAATAATCAGAGAGATACCCCACAAAAAATAATGCTCCAACAAATATTTAGGATTAAAATTCGAAGGCTTTCACGACCGGTGTTAGAATCACTTAAGAGAACAAAACTGGGCTTGTAGACCGTGGTCCACTGGGCTTCTCCCCTTGTTCCCCAGATGTTTTGCTGTGTCTGCGGCAAGCATCTTCAATGGTGTATGAATCTCCGTGGCCTCTCAGTAGCTACTGGTATTTAGGATGTTTGTATACAACCCAACCAAGCTGGATGTGGTCCTGAATCAGAGAGCGCCACTTGCACTTTTAATAGCCTGCTCTCCCCTTGTCCAATTGACAAAACTTGAACCAGCATAACGCTACATACATACACAAGCTCAAACTGTATGTATTGAATATCACTTTTCCCCAGGTTTGGTATATCTGTGTCTGTGTGTGTAAGCACATGAGTGCTGTGTGTGCATATGTGTGTGCACATACATGTGTGCATGTGGAAGTTATTATATACATAAATAAAATTTAAAATGCAATAATATATTAGAAAAGCTATCTCTTTCCTTGTGCCAGTCTTAGAATAGTAAATGAGGCAAAAACTTGGAATAAACCCCATCTTCCAATAAGCATGAACAATAGAAAGATGTTCAGCACGTCTTTTGTCCTGTTCCTTACTCCTGGAATATTATAATTGTGCTAGCGCTTGAAAACTGTGTAGTTGTGAATGAGTTTGCATCATGTATATCACTGGTTAATTTTCATTGTATTCATTTTTCAAAGAGTTCTAAGAAATAATGCTTTATGAGCCACAACTTTAGAACATCGCTTGGTAAACTTTCTATTCTTACACTGTTCAAATTGCTATTTAATAGATTTCACTAGTTTCTACCTCTGTGAAATAAACTTTTCTTGCAAAATGTTATTAACTGTCACACTTTCTTTTATTTTGCCTATCACATACATATTAGAGATAGATACTGAGATTTCATTAAAATACTGTTTTGAGGACCTCATAGTAAATTTTCAAGAAAATCTCCCACCCCAAACTATTCTTTATATGCAGCGCCATGTATGGATATAACATTAGATTTTTAACCTCATAGTATTCTGAAATTTTCTTGTAATAATGCATTTGTCCATATTATGCAATTTTGCATGGTGATATAGTTTTGCTCATTGCATTTTCTTCAAGCTGGTATTCCTTGCTAATCTTAAATATCATTCACTCTTATTAAAGCCAGTAGAAGCAACAGCCACACTCAATCATATTTGTAATAGGTATTTTCCTACATTATTTCTTCACTTCCTCACAAGATGTAATAAAATTATAAATAACATCTCCAGTTTGCTGGTGAGCAACTCTGATTTCTTTACATCCTAACATTAATAATGTGAATACTAGACGACACCTGAAGAGTATATCATACTGTACAGTATTTGCTGATGTTTGTATTGTTAGAAAGATAGTGAAGCTGTTCATAAACAGTTGCAAGATTGCTACCCTGCGCCCTTCAGTCCCCTGATATAAGCTTGTAGACATGCAGCATGTCAGATGCAGTAGCATGTATGTCTCCCATATTCAGGATATGGAACAATGCTACTTGATTTGAAGCTGAGAGCATCTGGAGTATATGAATCACCAGGAAAGCTTCAACTCTTACTTGATTTTTATGAGTGTCATTGTTAAAGTTGTTTGAAATGAATGCCCTTTTGCATTTAAATTCTGTTTGTGTAAAATCAACTTTATTCTGTATAATGACATGTGAAAAGAGGCATTTATTGCAAACCACATTTTAAGTTTTTGGCAAATTGCATTATATTATAAAGAAATTTTGATTGTTAATTGCCCTATAATTGTTTAAAACAGTTACATTTAAAATTTGATTAGTGTTGAACACAAGGAAATTTCTGTTGTCACGTTAATATAATGTTTTAAAGGACAAATATGGGAGAAAAACCCAGGACAAACTGTTGAAAATTGGAAGAGGAAAATTCAGCAAGGCAGCTGCAATCTTAGGAAAGGTATGTAGTGACTACTAAACAGTAGTCAGTAATGTAAAATATTACTGATATGTCTACAGCATCGAGGTCTGTAAATGGGGTAGTAATAATAAAAACAAAGATGATAACCATTCAGTATATCATTACATTAATGTGACATGTCAAAAGTTGCAATATGTTATTATTTACATGCTTATACAATCCTAATGCATTTCTTAACAGAAAGTGTTTTAATTTGCTCGGCAACCTATTGTACAGCAATTCCTCCAATAATGAGATCCTTATCACATACATTTAGTGGTGTATCTGTGATTATCTCCATTGTTTCTGGTGTTATAGGTAATCGTGAATTTGGTTATTTCCAATTAAAAACAATTTATAAATAATGAAAAGTGAAAGTTTATAGAATAACAACTTTTTATATACAACAAAACTATACTTTTCATAACATACATTTCTTTCAATTAGAAATAAATAAATATGTATATAAATATAAAGCTATACTTTTCATAACACAGGAATCAATGAAGGTTAACACAGATATAATACATATGTGATATAATGAATAAACAGTAAACATTTTTTGGTTAGTGAAAGTATTCATACAGGATTTGTTTGCTTATAGATTAAACATTCATATGCATTTATTTTAATTATTAATTTAAGTGACCCATGGCTTTTGGCAGCTGCAGCTCAGACTTCTATCCTGTTGGTTAGGGCTAGCCTTATCATCTTGAGTTCATATGTTCCAACCCAACCCAAACAGATTGTTTTTAAGTGTGCTAACAAGTGACAGCTCTATGTCAATAGATTTACTTGCATGTAAAAACTGCTGGACAGAATTCACACACACTTGGTAATTGACAGCCTCATTAATAAACAAAATTTACTGTTTTTAATATCTGCAGTCTACAGTTCTAATTTGCTTTCAATAGCCTCTGTATTCTTCATACCAATTTGCTGGGTAATTCATCATTAATTTTTACTTTCTCTATACTCACTATGTACATATTGTATAGAGAAGGTATTGCACTCCACCAAAAAATTCGATACCGAGATTTCACCGGAAATATATGTTTTAGGGTCCCCTGTATAAAAAAAAGTATTTTCAGAAAAAGGTCGTGTGTCTGTGAACATGATAATTCAAAAATGAAAAGTCGATAAAATACCAAACTTGGTATTTAAGTTTAGTATCTTCCAGGGATGCAACACAAAGATTTTGAGAAAAATCCCCCCACCCCAAACTACCCTTTACATGGAACTTTTTTCGAAACTTTTGATTTTCTAAAAAATGGCTCTAACGATTTTAATTAAAATATGGTATATTAAAGATATTTACCTGACAAATAAAATGTATATTTTGAATTTTCTGGGAATAGCCTCTGAAGACTGCTTTATTCTGGATGAATTTTTCATAACTACTAAACCGTAAGAGATGGACAAAAACTTAACCCACAGAAAATGTAGAGCACGTTAAAACACACAATTTGTGTAACATACATTTTTTTCGTGGAGTTGATCGTTTTTGAGATATTCCTTTTTCTTGGTTTCAGCTTTGAAAAACATCTTTTCTCATACAGGAATTTGTCAACTCCTGTCCATACAAACAAAGGAACATCAGTCACATAGTAATCAGCTTTTGGCTTTCACTTTAACCTATGGTACTCCCGTATTTCGCTTCTACTTACAATAAAGCAAGAAATAAGACTATTTCTGCTAATTTTTCTCGATTAGCATGAATTAAATAAAAGATAAGCTTATTAACAATAATAATTTACAGAGATATAGAGGAAGTCATGTGAATGGAACACATCAGATTTTTCAATATCTGCAGTCTACAGTCCTAATTTGCTTTCAATAGCCTCTGCATTCTTCATATCAATTTGCTGGGTAATTCATCATTAATTTTTTTCTGTCATATGTTAAAGACCTGGATATGATAAAAAACAGTTTTTCCTCTAAGAAGGCGTAACACTCTTTAAAACCACTCTGACTGTGATTCTAAAGAAAAGAAAGTATGCAGGTCTAGTACACAGAACTGGGCTTCCTCTGTTAGTGCTCCAAATATCACAGAGTGAAAAGAAACATCAGTAAGACATACACAGAATTAAATACAGAACTGTTTAAATAATGTCAGCACACAGCATAAAGGTGTAGGAATTATCATGGCTATGCTTCCAGCACAGAGTGACTTTATGTAACTAACACTAGTAGAATTGTAACTTTGATATACTTTTGTTAACTGCAGTAATAAGACCATTTCTGCTAATGTTTATCTTGATTAGCAAGATCAAATAATCTTTTGTAAGAATAGTTTGTATTTCGAACAGCTAGAGAAAGTATGTGAATGAAACACATCAGACTTTTCTCTCTCGCAATCCCCCCCCCCCCACTCTTCAGACACATGTTCCAGATTTCTAAAATTAATTTAACTTTACATAAAGATCTTGTTCTTTACTATCAAAGACCATGTGCTATATGACAAATTTAATTAATACTGTCAATATTAATTATGTTATTAATAATGACAATTTTTTTTTAGTTCAAAATACAAAACATTTATTCTGTTTGTTTCGCTAGAGATGAATTTGCAGAAAATGTAGACTACTTTTACACTGCCCTTATATGAGAATATATTGTGATCAAGGAGAAGGCACTGCAGAGCATACACCAACAACAACAATAATAATAAAAATACTGAGATAATAAAAAAGTAAATTAGTATTTGTGATGACAAGAGCATTATCACATAATACTGACTTTATCTTATACAAATTAATTTTGTTATTGAAGTTGTTTGTACTGTTCCAAAATAAGAAAACACACTTGAGATAAACAAAAGCAAGGGGCAGCCAAAACTCTGGGAGTGATCCCTGACAGCCAGAACACTGTCTCAGCTGATAAGAGGTGTGTGGGCCTCTGCCAATAGATTCATGCTACGTAAGTAATGGTGACATCCTTGTTGCAAGATATAATGAACATTCCTCAATGTAGTTTTTCAGTTGGTGGGGGCATTCTGTTTGTACTGTGCTATTCTACTTTGCTACATACTTTTCCTATGTGTTGTAATGTATTGTTGTGCAATGTCCTAGTGTTTTAGTTTGTTTGAAAATGTCCTATTGGTGTGCACCATAAAGGGACGAAGTGGCAACAGTGTGATGGAGCGGCCACAAGGTAAGACAACTGTCAGGGATCACTATGGATCTCTCTGACTGTAGTACCTGCAGTGAATGCTCTCATTGGCCTCTAACCGCAACTAGCTGACAGAAGAAAAGATATGTAGTTTTTCCTTTATGTTATTACTTTTAAATAAACTAAGAATACTTTAAATGATTATTTTATTTCATTTTTTTACAGTTTCATTATAGTTTAAAAAAAAAAAAAAAAAATTACTGATACTAGGCAGCTATCACACATTGATTGCTTATTCTTGCATGTGTTGCACAGATTATTACAAAAGTGCATTTCTTACAGTGAACTCACATAGTCACACAATTGATTAACAACATAATTAAAAAGATGACTGGAAAGTTTAAAAAAAAAACTACTGATATGAAATTTAATTTCTGTTTGGCATAAAATAAGTTTTTTTCTAAATCCATTTTGAATTTTAATTCTAAATTCATATAAGATTTTATAAAACTTTGATTATAATTAGATTTAGAATGTTAATCCCTGCCCGTGAAATTTGTGTAAAAGACTTAGGCTAAAATTTATTCTAAATCTATAATACCTTAAAATAAAGGTTTTTGGATCATAACATTGCCAGCAGGTGTTTTATTTGTGTCAGATAATGTCAAATGAGAACAAAAATAAAAAGTTGTCATCTTACAATGTCTTCGATAGTTCCCTTTATGCACACATTTATGGAAGCTTAAATTTTACAGCATTAATAGAATTATTGTTTACATGATAGTGATATTAGCTCAGTCGTTAACACATTTTAATTTTTGTGTTTTCCTTTTAACCAAGCAAGTTATCTTGAATGGTGAATGAATGTATGAAATGTATTTCATCTGTTTACACATGACAGATTATCAGTTATCATAGATGTCTGATTTAGTGGTGTAGCTTCCGTATGAAGAACCCACCTAAACTAAAAGTGTTTATAAGGAGTTACTTACATCAGTAAATGTAGTAGAATTCCAGGAATAAACGTGAACAGTCCTAAGCCTTTAACCTACCCACCACAAGTGTTGGTGTTGGAGCAAAAATACCGCCATGCAACGTAAACATTTTGCCGCTGATGTGCATTTGTTAATTCGATGCCCACTCAAATGGGCGATTCAAATCCGCTTTATTGGATCAAAATCCGCCAGAGTGTAATCATTTTCTTTTTCAAACCCATCGGCTACGCATGTTCATTGGGGTTTCTCTTCGCAAATCCTTCAGCGTTAGCTACGCTTGCGGTTTAGGCATGTTGGCAGTGTGTCTGGTGATATTTGTAAAAGGTTGGCAACACTATATGGGCATATGATGTCATTGGCGGAACAGCATTACATACCCGCCTGTGCGGGTCTGAAATAAGCCCCCCATACGGGAGTTTAACATTTTATTATCTTTTTACACCAAATGGTTTGATTTATTACTTGCAAACGACTCAGTATGCATTAACATAAAAAAAAAAAAAAATTGTTTGACAAAAGCAGGCAATTTGTGGACTTCTCTTTTGTTTTTGCTAACTTACTGTGTACTGTAAAAGTAAGCAATTTTACTATATTTTAGCTAAATCCTTGATATACATGTCTACGATGAATAACAGTCATCTAGAATTACATATATGCCTGACCCAAAATTGAGCTTTTTGTTTACTAACTAGATTCGATTTTGTATCCAAATTTCCTACACGTAGAATCTTGTCTTTTTATTATATAGTAAATAAATGAAATGCTTTTGAAAAAATGTTCTTAGATTCGTAAGATTCATAACTAACCCAACCTAACCTATAAAAGCATAATTATACCTATGTTTACTCACCTCAAATTGAGACGCCAGGATGTTAATCCGGAACTCCAGATATGTTGTATCCTTGTTGCCACAAAAAATCGACCATCTGCCAAACATTGCATATGTAAGCTACGAAGGGAACAGTTAAGTATTAGATTTACACTGAGAAGTGTTTTTATTTCTTTTAATTCTGTGATTCAAATCTATGTTCCATTGTCCTTTATGTATAGTTGTGTTTTTCGCGCACATACATCAGACGGCGCTCTAGTCCCAATTCCTTGAAAATTCGTTATAAAGGATGTCGCTTTTATTTTATTTATGTTTGTTATTGTAGTTTAAAGTCTTTTAACTAGTTGGTCATATCAAACTGTGAATCAATTCAGTGAAATGGTGCCCTATGATCTCGGGGTCCATGGAGCTTAAAGTTACTTGGCGTTCGTCTTCTCAGGATGAGGGAAAACCCCGAATAAATCTGGTATTTTTTTCTCGATTAGCATGAAGTAAATAGAAGCATAAGCTTTTTAACAATAATTTGTTGCAGAGATGTACAGAAAATCATGTGAATGGAACACGTCAGATTTTTATGTGTATTATAAGCAGGATTTGAGGTTAAATACTTATATTTGAAAATGCCTTACATGCTACAGAAACCATAAAGTAGTTCTGTTATAATCTCCCACAGAGCAATAAATAATAAAAATCTGATGTGTTCCATTCAAATAATTTTCTGTGGCTGTTCCATATATAAACTATTATGGAAGATAATTCTTTTATCTGTGTCATGCTAATCGAGATGAACATTAGCAGAATTGGTCTTATTACTTGCTCCTTTGTAAGCAGAAAGGGAATAAGGGAATACATTAAGCTAAAGCGATAGTAAAATCTTTTAAAAGCTGGTCGCTATGTGAACAATTGAGGTTCGCTTCTCTTTGCGTGGTTCCGTTTGGGAAAAGTTGGGTAGTTTAAAATTGAAACCAATAACAAGAAATGTCTCGAAAACGATCAGTTCTACAAGAAAACCGTATATGACATAAATTATGTGTTTTAGCAAGATCTACATGTTTCTTGTAGTAAGTTTTTATCTATTTCTTACGATTTAACTGTTATGAAACGTTCTGTAAAATTCAGTCAGAATAAAGAGGTCTTTAGAGGCTATTCCCAGAAAATTCAAAATACACTTATTATTTGTGATATGAATGTGTAATATATGATA
Organism: Hymenopus coronatus; assembly: GCA_030762935.1. Taxonomy (NCBI): domain Eukaryota; kingdom Metazoa; phylum Arthropoda; class Insecta; order Mantodea; family Hymenopodidae; genus Hymenopus; species Hymenopus coronatus. Next base: position 36,201,697 of record CM060895.1, read on the forward strand.
TTTTAATCAAAATCGTTCGAGCCATTTTTGAGAAAAACAAAAGTTTCAAAAACAATTTTTATGTAAAGAGTATTTGTGGTCGGGGGGGGGGGAGGATTTTCTTGAAAATCTTTGTGTTGCCTCCTTGGTAGATACTAAACATAAATATCAAGTTTGGTATTTAACCGTCTTTTTGTTTTTGAGTTATGGTATTTCTATCTGCCCACAGATAGGTGGATAGACACACATACGGATCTTTTTCCAAAAATGATTTTTCAGGATGATGGGAACCTCAAAACATATTTCCGGTGGAATCTCGACGTCGAATTTTTGTGTGGAATACAATATTTTGCCTGTCCATTATGTATATTGTATATACGGGCTAGAGAAAGTAAAAAACATTAACTTATAACTATTGCGTGCAACGACTATAGCAGAAGAAGTGTTTCCATGCAACATATTTCGATCCATCTCATTCCGATCCACATTCCGATCGGATCCAAGATTCAATTCGATTTGAATCCGCGTTTCTATGCATTATTCAATACGATTAGTGTAATCAATCGATTTCAATTCCCTATGGAAACGTGGTATGTGTAACATTCGTAATCGATTTTCCTGAGGCCCTGTGCCCTCTGAATTTTGAGGATTCGTTTAAAACCAGCAAGGAAAAAACAATATTTGATGTGTTCCATTCACATGAATTTCTCTACTTATTCTGTAAAAACTTTCTTACAAAAGCGTATTTTTCTATATACTTAGGCTAATCAAGATAAGCATTAACAGAAATGGTCATATTACTTAGTTCTTTATAAGTGGAAGAGAAATAAGGGAATACACCAGGCTAAAGCGATGTCAAATTTTAGAAAGCTGTTCGCTATGTGATTGGAATTCGTCTCTCTTGCATGGCCAGGAGTAAAATAAAGAATGAGGAATGACAAAATCCCGCTTGAGAAAAGTATACATATAGACTATCTCTGCGGTCGACTGGTCAGCGTTCTAGATTCTCACTCACTGTCCCGGTTCGATTCCTGGCTGGGCAGGGAATTCTTCTTTAACAATAATCTCTCCTTATCCCCCACAGAGTCTGGAAATATGAATGTGGACGTGTGTAACACTGAGGTAAAAATCTGATGTTTTCCATTTACATGATTTTCTCTACATCTCTGCAACAACTTATTGTTAAAACATTTTAGGCTTCCATTTACGTCATGCTAATGGAAAAATATTAGCCAAACAGTCTTATTACTTGCTTCCTTGTAAGAAGAAACGCAATAAGGGGGTACCATAGGTTAAAGTCAAAAGCTGGTTGCTACGTGACTGAAGTTCCAAAAAAAAAAAAAAAAAAAAAAAAAAAAAAAAGGAATAACTCAAAAACGATCAACTCCGCGAAAAAAATATATATATAACACAAATTGTGTGTTTTAACGTGCTCTACATTTTTTGTGTCGAAAGCTTTTGTTCATCTCTTAGCGTTTAGCAGTTATGCAAAATTCCGTAAAATTCATCCAGAACAAAGCAATCTTCAGAGGCTATTCCCAGAAAATTCAAGATATACATTTTAATTTTCAGCTAAATATCTTTAATTACGATATTTTACTCAAAATCGTTAGAGCCATGTTTGAAAAAATCAAACTTTTAGAAAAAAGTTCCATGTAAAGGGTAGTTTGGGATGGGGGGATATTTTTTTCAAAATCTTCGTGTCGCATCCCTGGAAGATTCTTAACTTAAATATCAAGTTTGGTATTTTACCGAGTTTTCGTATTTGAGTTATCGTGTTCACAGACACGGACACACACGGACCTTTTTCTGAAAATGCTTCTTTTTTTTTTGTGGATACAGGGGACCCTAAAACATATATTTCCGGTGAAATCTCGGTATCGAATTTTTGGGTGGAGTGTAATACCTTCTCTATACACTATGTACATATTACGCATAAAGAAAGTAAAACAAAAAGTTAAAAAACCATACAGTTCAGTGGAAACACACACACAACACACATACCCACCCACACAACACAACACACACAACACAACACACAACACACACACACAATACACACACACAACACACACACAACACACACACAACACACAACACACACACAACACACAAAACACACACAACACACACAGAACACACACAACACACACAACACACACACACAACACACACACAACACACACCAATACACAACACACACAACACCCACACACACACACACACACACAACACACACAACAGACACAACACACACAACACGCACAACACACACACAACACACACAACACACACAACACACACACACAACACACACAACACCCACACACACACAACACACAACACACACAACAGACACAACACACACAACACACACAACACACACAACACACACACACAACACACACAACACACAACACACACAACACACAACACACACAATACACACAACACACACAACACACAACACACACACAACACACACAACACACACACACCAAAAGTTGTTTTTAAAGGAAACCCTACGTTATGACTATGACAGTAAAAACTTGACAGTTAAAACCAATAACTTGAAAATAGTTAATTTCACACACAAATTATGTAATATAAATAGTGTGCTTTAATAAGATCTACATTTTTAGTGCAGTATTTGTCTATATCTTACGGTCATTCAGTATACAGTGGTCTTCTGAGGTTGTTTCCAGAAAATTCAAAATATACATTTTATTTATCATATAGATAAATATCTTTAGTTTATGGTATTTTAATCAAAATCGTTAGAGCCATTTTTGAGAAAAATCAACATTTTAGAAAATGTTTCCATATAAAGGGTAGTTTGAGGTAGGGCTTTTTTTGTGCGCGGACTTTTTCTAAAAGTTCTCTTATTGGACTCAAGAGAACTCGAAACATATATTTCCGGTGAAAAATCGATATCGATTTTTTTGGGTTGAATACAACATTCTCTCCAGCTTCTATATACATAGTACGTGTGGAGAGAGTATAATTATTATTTAAATAACCATGCAGGCTAAAATTTTGATACTGGACAAAATATCGCAATTATTGTGTACATTTAAAAAACCATGTATATACAGTACATATGTTAGTTGTATTGATATTATTAATCTATTTACTTTTATTAATTTGTATTAATATTAAGTATTATTAATAAAACTGTTACTATTGCAGTTTTGTACATTTAATACTGCCACCGGGCAGTACCCAATTGCAGATAATAAATATGTACACACATACATACATTCAAACTGGTATAAACTTCAATAAACTATCTTCTATACTATAACATTTTCGAATTTCACAGATGCATCACGTAATACCGTGCTCTCTGTATACCATTGGGTAGTAAAACTGCAAGTAATGGGCACAGGAAATGTTTAAGATTTTAGTTCAAGGCAGTTTCTCTATTCGGAGAAATAAAATGCACATTTGTTCAGTTTATTATACGCGCAATATGACCCGTAGACACAACATAATTATTCTTATAGCCAAAGTGGCACTGCAACACTATCAGCAGGTGTTGGACGTGAAAACAACTGAAGAAAGCTGTTGGCCCCAAGTCTAAGCATGGCGAATCGATAAACAAGGAACTACTTATGTGAATATATGCGTAAGCTTTCACGGCCGGTGTCCATAGTTTTAAAATTTAAAATTTTCGGGCTATTTTGCCGTGGTCTGTAGGTTAAAATATGTTTACTTAAAATATTTCTACCTAACGTTTCGTCCCTGTCTGTGAGGGACATCTTCAGAGGAAACGTGCTCACGTCGCTAACTCGAAAAGAATAACAACAGTGCGGTTTATGGCCAGTATATATACTCGGACACAGGTGGGCGGGGTCAAGTGAACGGGTTCTGGTTGTGTTTATTTAGTCTGGAGGTTACGGAGTTGGGAAAGTATAGGGAACCAGGTGGAGTTTAGTTTAAGACCTTCGTCTTTGTTAAAGTTGTTTGTGTTTTTGTAAATCTCAATGGCCTCTCTGTATAAACGGGGGTAATAATTTTTAGTCATAGCTATAACCTCTACTTTATCATATTGCATACGGTGGTCATCCAAAGATAAAACATGCTGTGCCACGGCTGATTTTTCTGTTTGTCCGAGGCGGCAATTTCTTTTATGCTCTGTGATGCGTGTATTGATGCTACGTTTTGTAGTGCCGATGTAAACTTGGCCACATGTGCATGGGATTTTGTAAACACCAGATTTACACAGTGGATCGAGTCGGTCTTTAGCTGATTTGAGAAACTGTTTTATTTTAGTTGTCGGCATGTATATGGGTTTCACGTGTCGTTTTTCTAAAATCTTGCCGATACGATCAGTTATGTTTTTTATATATGGCAAGAATACTTTATTTTTATATGTCGATTCCTCCCTAGGTCTATTATTGTTCTTTCTGGGACGTATTGCTCGATCGATATCCTTTTTTGTGTACCCATTATACATTAGCGTCTTTTGTAAATATTTTAGTTCTTGTGGTAAATGTTCCGTGTCACAGATTCCTTTAGCTCGTTCCACTAGTGTTTTGATGACGCTTCTTTTCTGTTTAGGATGATGGTTGGATTGTTTACTAAGATATCGGTCAGTATGGGTTGGCTTTCTGTACACTGCACACGTAAATCTTCCGTCGTTTTTCCTAGTTATCAATACATCAAGAAAAGCAATTTGACCGTCGGACTCTAATTCTTTTGTAAATTGGATGTTTGCGTGTTGGCTGTTCAGATGATCTAGGAATTTCTGGAGTTCAGCTTCTCCGTGAGGCCATATAGCGAAGACGTCGTCAATGTAGTGTTGGCTTCGCTACATTGACGACGTCTTCGCTATATGGCCTCACGGAGAAGCTGAACTCCAGAAATTCCTAGATCATCTGAACAGCCAACACGCAAACATCCAATTTACAAAAGAATTAGAGTCCGACGGTCAAATTGCTTTTCTTGATGTATTGATAACTAGGAAAAACGACGGAAGATTTACGTGTGCAGTGTACAGAAAGCCAACCCATACTGACCGATATCTTAGTAAACAATCCAACCATCATCCTAAACAGAAAAGAAGCGTCATCAAAACACTAGTGGAACGAGCTAAAGGAATCTGTGACACGGAACATTTACCACAAGAACTAAAATATTTACAAAAGACGCTAATGTATAATGGGTACACAAAAAAGGATATCGATCGAGCAATACGTCCCAGAAAGAACAATAATAGACCTAGGGAGGAATCGACATATAAAAATAAAGTATTCTTGCCATATATAAAAAACATAACTGATCGTATCGGCAAGATTTTAGAAAAACGACACGTGAAACCCATATACATGCCGACAACTAAAATAAAACAGTTTCTCAAATCAGCTAAAGACCGACTCGATCCACTGTGTAAATCTGGTGTTTACAAAATCCCATGCACATGTGGCCAAGTTTACATCGGCACTACAAAACGTAGCATCAATACACGCATCACAGAGCATAAAAGAAATTGCCGCCTCGGACAAACAGAAAAATCAGCCGTGGCACAGCATGTTTTATCTTTGGATGACCACCGTATGCAATATGATAAAGTAGAGGTTATAGCTATGACTAAAAATTATTACCCCCGTTTATACAGAGAGGCCATTGAGATTTACAAAAACACAAACAACTTTAACAAAGACGAAGGTCTTAAACTAAACTCCACCTGGTTCCCTATACTTTCCCAACTCCGTAACCTCCAGACTAAATAAACACAACCAGAACCCGTTCACTTGACCCCGCCCACCTGTGTCCGAGTATATATACTGGCCATAAACCGCACTGTTGTTATTCTTTTCGAGTTAGCGACGTGAGCACGTTTCCTCTGAAGATGTCCCTCACAGACAGGGACGAAACGTTAGGTAGAAATATTTTAAGTAAACATATTTTAACCTACAGACCACGGCAAAATAGCCCGAAAATTTTAAATTTTAAAACTACTTATGTGCTTCATTTGTTTTCGTCTTTTCAGTTTGGAAGTTATGTCTCGTCTCCTTTTAGAATATGTTCAAGATTATGACGCCAGAATTTAAGCTTTATTAGTTCCCAAGATATGCTTCCAGTGCACAACATTTTTACTTACTGTAGTATATATAAATAATGTACATAGTAGATAGAGAAGATATTGCATTCTACCCAAAAACTCGACGCCAAAATTCCCTGGAAATAATGTTTTGAGATTCCCCTGAATAAAACATATTTATGATGTAAGAGGTAAAGTTATGGCTTTTGATTCGAGCGGGAATATTGTGAAACGAGACGCAGTCAAGTTAAGTTTGAGTCATTCACCAAGGGTTATAGTTCGTTCTTTTCTAAACACCACTTCATGAATTTTTCATAATGTGTGTACCTCAAAAACTTTCCGGAATGTTGCAGGTAGTTAATTTGATTCTGCTTGTTTCGCAGCTCTAAGGATATCATAATTCTCAAAGTCTGTCATTTTCTCAAAATATATCACAGTACAATAACAACATTGGTTTGTCACGGCCTGCTATATGAATTCTTAATAATGGTAAACGTAGGTCCGTATCTGCTTATTTGGGCGAGACTAAAGCTGGAACAAAATTACTTTACACTTCTTTGTGCGTGGATTTCATAAAAATCAAGTTTAGGATCTGAAGTGAGTTCATAAACTACCAAATTACGCTCGGACGTAGAAAAAAATCAATTTTAGAAACAGATCCGTGTGTGTGGGTATTGGGGGGGGAGGGGGTCGCCCCCCGTATTGTGGTTACCACGCTGGCCTATTGTACCTAAGATCGTGGGTTCAAACTCGGCGAAGGGCGATAGTGTTTTTCGGGTGTAAAAATCCTTAGCATGATTTCCTTCGAAAGGGAAGTAAAACCGTTGGTCTCGTGTCGTAGATTTTTAGTATGTAAAAGAATCTTAAACCTGATAAGGGGGCCTCTGAGATAATTAAACGGTCTTTCACGCCCAATGTAGAATGGATCGCTGAAAACCACAGTGGTTAAAGAGCGTCCATAAATAAAGAGCGTCCAATTTCATTTCATACGTGTGTGTGTGTATGTGGGGGTAGCATAACTCAAAATTCAGAAAAATACCAAAACTGGTGTTTAAGTTATTCATCTTCCAAGGATGCAATACAGAGGTTTACAGGAAAATCCTCCCATCCCAACTATCCTTTATATGGAACATTTTGTGTTACCAAAAGCGGCGCAGGGGTTTGTTTTCTCCGGTTTCCCCCGCCATCGCATTCCTCCAGTGCTCCTCTGTTGCATATATCAACAGTGTCATCACTTGCGGTGCTCTAGCACTAAAAGTGGGCGTTAAATACTATAAAAATGGAATATTATGCTAAAGTTTTATTTTCTCAAAAATGACTAACGACTCTGATAAAAACCATACATTTAAATATTTTCATGATAACTGAAATGTATATCTGGAATTTTGTCTCAAAAGACCTCTGAATTTTGGATGACTTGTATAACTCGTAAACCACAAGAGATAGACAAAAACTTAACTACAAAGTAAACTAGTTGGAAAGTAGATATTGTTAAATAACAATTTATGTCACATACTTTTGTTGTTTCTTCTTCTAGTTACCCTTCCCAGGTATTTCTCGTCGTCCGTGATTCTTTTGTTAAACTCCTGGCCATGCGAAAAATCGAATTTCAATGGCAATCACTTAGCGACAGCTTTTAAAACGTTTGATTATCGCTTTAGCCTAGTGAATTTCCTTAGTTCCCTTCTACTTATAATGAGGTGAGTGTTAAGACCATTCTGCTAAGGTTTTTCTTTATTAGCATGAAGTAGAAAGAGCAATGACATTTTTGAAGAAGTTAATTTGGAAATGTGAATGGAACACATCAGATTTATTTTTTCGTCTGAGGTGTCTAGGCATTTAGTTGTAAAGCCATATTAGACTTTCATAAATGTGAAGTGACATATCACTTGCTTTACTCACTCTTCCACAAATTACCTCACGAAAGCTTGTTATTTTTTTTAAATTATAACTTTATGTACCATGCGCTTTGTACTATATGTGTAGAGAAGGTATTGTATTAAAATACCTTCAATACCGATATTTCATCGAAAATACATCCTTTGGACCCCTGAATACAAAAAGAAAAGAATTTTTACTTTCTCTAGCACGTATGTACAATGTACAGACTTAGGCAGTAAGAAAGTGTTTCATTCCACCTAAACTTCGATTTTGAGATTACACCGTAAATGCATGTTTTGAGGTCCCCTGAATAAAATACATTTTTAATTTCTCTAGCACACATGTACAATGTACATAATAGGTAGAGAAGATATTATTGCACCCAAAATTTTGATACAGAGATTTTATCGGAAATACATGTTTTTAGGCATTCTGGATGCAAAAAAGCGATTTTAGAAAAAAATGTGTATGTGTGTATGTGGACAGTATAATTGAAAGCAAAAAGTCTGTTAAATAGCCACCTTGATATTTAAGTTCAGATCCTTCGAGGGTGCGGTACCGCGATTATAAAAAAAAAAACTATATGTTAGAGATTATTATCTTATACAGTTATGTCATTATGTATTTTAACGAGATATGTGTAGTAAGTTTTTGTCTATCTTTTACAGTTTACCAGTTATGCAAAGTTCAACAAAATTCATTCAGGATAAAGAGGTCTTCAGAGAATTCAAATTATACCTTGTATTTTTCATGTAAATATCTTTAATATACGATATTTTACTCCAAACTGTTAAAGAGTTTTGAGAAAATAAAAAAAATCGAAAAATTTTTCATCTAAAGTGTAGCTGGAGGAGAAGGGATTTTCTTGAAAATGTTCGTATCACAAACTTCAAGTTTGGTATTTTTCGTTTTTGAGCCTTGCTGTCCACAGACAGACACAAATACTGCCCTTTTTCTATAAATGCTGCTTTTTTATTCAGGGGATCTCAAAATATATATTTTCGCTGAAATCTGGGTATCGACTTTTTGGGTGCAATATGATACGTTCTCCATACACTGTGTACATAGTACGTGTAGAGAAAGTAAAAAGAAGTTTTCGAAATACGTTCTTATGTGTGCGTGTGTGTATAGACAGTATAACTCAAAAAGAAAAGTCCATTAGGTACCAAATTGGTATTTACGTTTTTACCTTCCAAGGGCGTGACTTGAAAAATCCCTCCACCCTAAACTATACTTGGAGTATTTTTTTTTTTTTTTTTAAATTTGCGATTTTCCAAAAAGGCTGTGGCGTTTTCTTATTATTAAAATGCTGTATATTAAAGATGTATTTAGATGGCAAATGTTTATCCTGAATTTCTTGGGAATAGCCCCTGAAATTCTGTTAATTCTGAATGACTTTTGTATAACTTGTAAACCTTAAGAAGTAGACAAAAACTTACTTGACAAAATGAGTTCTCGTTAAAGCAGACAACTTATGTCGTATACAATTTTTGTAAGGTCGTCTCCTTAGTGTGGTGATAGCGCGGCTGCTTGCCAAGCGGGAGACTTGGGTTCGATTCCTGGTACCGGCGTGGGGAATTTCCCCCCGCTGGGAGACCTGTTACGGGGTACACTCAGCCTCGTGAGGTCCCTTGAAGGTCATTTGAGAAGTAACGCCTCCAGATCATGAAGACCGCATCAATCGGCCGGGAGGGACTCAAGTTTATGATCAAGTTTCACCCTTAAGCACTGCACTCCATAACGGCTTCGAGCCAGGATGGGAGATGCAGCGGCCGGGCGGTAGGCCAAGGTTCCTTGTGTAGTGTAGTGCCATGCAGTTACGTTTACAGTTTTTGTAAAGCCAACCATTTCGGAGATATTCCTTGTTATTGGTTTCGTGTGCGTGGGTCTTTTTCTAATTTTTTAAAATTTATTTATTTAGCAGACTCTAAAACATTTAATTCCAGTGAAATCTCGGTATAGACTTTTTCGGTGGAATACAATGCCTTCTCTACCTACTATACACATTGTACATACGTGCTGGAGTAAGGAAAAAATAATAGTAAAATAATTCTCCGTATGTTTTTATGGATATTTTGACTATTTACATTTTTGTGAAAAAACTTCATAAATAAATCTCACAAAACTAAGAAATTAAACCTTTTTACTCTCTCTACACGTACTATGTACATAGTGTATAGAGAAGGTATTGTCTTCCAACAAAAAATTGGATACCGAGATTTCACCGGAAATATGTTTTAGGGTCCCCTGAATCCAAAAAAAGTATTTTCAGAAAAAGGTCCGTGTGTGTGTCCGTGTGTCTGTGAACACGATAACTCAAAACCGAAAAGTCGATAAAATACTAAACTTTGTATTTAAGTTTAGTATCTTCCAGGGATGCGACACGAAGATTTTGAGAAAAGTCCCCCCACCCCAAAATACCCTTTACATGGAACTATTTTAGAAAGTTTTGATTTTCTAAAAAATGGCTCTAACGATTTTGATTAAAATATCGTATATCAAAGATATTTACCTGACAAACAAAATGTTTATTTTGAATTTTCTGGGAATAGCTTCTGAAGACTACTTTATTCTGAGTGAATTTTACGGAATTTTGCATAACTGCTAAACCGTAAGAGATAGACAAAAAACTTACCACACAAAAACTGTAGAGCACATTAAATCACACAATTTATGTTGTACACATTTTTTTCATGGAGTTAATCGTTTTTGAGATATTCCTTGTTTTTGTTTTCAGGTTCGAAAAACTTGACTTTTCTCATACAGGAATTTGTCAACTCCTGTCCATACAAACAAAGGAACTTCAGTCACATAGCAACCAGCTTTTGACTACCGCTTTAACCTATGGTACTCCCTTATTTCGCTTCTACTTACAAGGGAGCAAGTAATAAGACTATTTCTGCTAGTTTTTTGTCCATTAGCATGAAGCAAATAGACGCATGAGCTTTTTAAAACTAATTTGTTGCAGAGATGTAGAGAAAGTAATGTGAATGTAACATCAGATTTTTTTAAGCACACAAGAAACCTAAAATGAAGGTTTATGCTACTTAAAAACCAGGGCTCTTGATTTAATCGATACCTTATACATTGTAAAAATTCTCTCAAGATATTTCACGTTTTTTTCCGACCACAGTGCTCTCTGGTGGCTCAGACGATTTCAATAATACTAGATATTGCACTTACTGGTTAATATCTTCTCTTATGGCCCTAATGTCCAGACATCTCGATGGTACACCTAAAGCAGGAGTAGTAAAAGAACATTTGAAGGGTATGTGAAAAAAGAGTAAGAGTTTTTATGAATATTTATTAATTATTTAAAACTAAAGTTTAAGTACATAAACTCAATACAGTACGGTTTTTAACTTAATATAAATAACTGAAATAAAATATTTTACTAACTCAAGGTTCACAGACAAAGAGAAATACTCAAGAGGTTTGTATTCCTCTGTCAGATTATCAATGTAAATATTACATTAAAATACACTATGCTAAGGAGATACACAAAACTACGAGATACATAATTATTTTTCTGATTTCTTTCCTTATTCCTATTGTTATTTCTATAGTTAACACTTTGTCGTCTTAGCTGTTAAAACCATGTCATAAATGTATATTATCCTATTATTTTGCACTGTTTAGAATAATTTGTTGCGTTAAAATATGACAGCTGTAGGACAAGGTGGAAATGTAGAATGACATAGCCCTAATTTGAACCAGAGCAGATTTGAACTCTGGTCATGCAACAGCGCAACATGAACACCGGACATTGAATTCCCGACTAACTCGCATTTTCCCGGTAATCTACAAGGCGTTTTAAACCTTTTCAGATGCGGCGCGTGGCAGAATGATTAGATCGCTCGCCTCTCACCGAGGAGGCCTGGGTTCAATCCCAGGGGAACGCATATGGAATTTTGGTGGACAACGTGGCGCCTAAGCGGATTCTCTGGTTCCCCCCGCAATTTTATATGATTTCCTCTCTCTCATTACAGGCATTGGCTTGATCACCCATGCTGGCTACTAGATAAGCATTAGTTATGGATGTAGTCCCCAGTCACCGGAGTAGAGTACCGCACGTTAGACGTTAGGGGGCTTTGCGACTTACGACCCCAGAGAGGAATGAGGGGAGAGACCCGAAGGACAGCCAAATCCGGATGGTGGAGAGGGCAAGCATGGACGGGATCCTACGATTCCAGATTGAATACCACCCACGTCATAACAGATTCCTCTAAACACACTATAATACTGTCAAATTTTTTCAGTTTAAATTTCATAACTGCAGTAGTTCTAGTTTCTATTGCTTTAATCTCTAATCGAATTCATTATTTAATTGACGAAAGCTTCAAACCCATATTGATACTAACAACCATTGGACATCAATGATAAACCAACCCACGAGTCCCAACCTTCTGAGTGTTCCCCGAAGGGGGATTATTGGTTTGGTTTGTGAGGGATGGATTAGTTTGTGAGGGATGGATTGGTTTGTGAGGGATGGATTAGTTTGGTTTGTGAGGGATGGATTGGTTTGTGAGTAATGGATTGTTTTAGTTTGTAAGGGATGGATTGGTTTATGAGGAATGGATTGGTTTAGTTTGTGAGGGATGGATTGGTTTAGTTTGTGAGGGATGGATTGGTTTGTGAGGGATGGATTGGTTTGGTTTAGGAGGGATTGTTTGGCTTGGGAGGGGTCAATTGGTTTGGTTTGTGAGGGATGGATTGGTTTGTGAGGGATGGATTGGTTTGTGAGGGATGGATTGGTTTGGTTTGGTTTAGGAGGGATCGTTTGGCTTGGGAGGGGTCAATTGGTTTGGTTTGTGAGGGATGGGTTGGTTTGGTTTGTGAGGGATGGGTTGGTTTGGTTTGTGAGGGATGGATTGGTTTGTGAGGGATGGATTGGTTTGGTTTGTGAGGGATGGATTGGTTTGGTTTGTGAGGGATGGATTGCTTTGGTTTAGGAGGGATCGTTTGGCTTGGGAGGGGTCAATTGGTTTGGTTTGGTTTGTGAGGGGTGGATTGGTTTGTGAGGGATGGATTGGTTTGGTTTGTCAGGGATCGATGGTTTGGTTTGTGGGAGATGGAATTGGTTTGGTTTGTGAGGGATGGATTGGTTTAGATTGAGTAAAAGAAAACAAAGACCCTCCCTTCCGGAAAAGATAATTTTGCCCAAAATTCGATTTTCTAAATTGAAAGGGGTTCTCGATAGGGCGGTACCGCGACGACGCAAGGAATAAACCTCTTCAACAGCAACCCGAGCAGCAACCCGCCGAACACCAGGTCCTTGAATCTTGAAACAAGGAAGTAAGGGAACAGGAAATGATGGACAGGGAACTCGGGCAATGTAATAAAGCTTTCCAGAATTGGTATGGAGATTCGGAGAAACCCCCAAAAAACCCTTGGTTCTGAAAGGCCGATCAGGAGAATCGAACCCACGACTACTCAAATGCGAGTAGCATATGTTACCGCCTCTCTGATCCTGAGTCTATCTGCACCTTGACAGACATCTCAAGTTTATAAGTCCTACATACGAGGAGGGCAAATAGCAAACGAAGAAGAAAAGAAGATAAAATACCCAAATTACGATTCGCAATCCTAATTGCAACATATATTTCTTTCACACATTTCCTTTCCTTCCACGTCTTTTTCATTGTCATTTCATTCATCCTTCACCCCATTGGGTTCTTTCAGTCGGCGATGGTGCGGCGTGGCATAGAAAACGTATGCTCAAAGAGACTATCTCTGACTCCGAATTCGGCTGGTTGCCGGGATGAGGATCACTCCTAGTTGGACCCTTTGCGGGCTGGGGCTCCGGTCTGTCTGGTTGTTGGAGTGCTTCAATCTGGAAACTGTTGGGACCCTGTCATTGTATCTCTTCTGGTTTCGGCTGTATATTCTTACATCTCCTCCCTCCCGGGGCGCCCTCTCATGAGCCGTTGGTACAATAACCTCGGATTTGCTGCTCAGTCCCTTCCAATCGTTTCTTATCATATTCTTCACACATACCACTTGTAGGTTAAGGCTGGTAAGATGGACCTAAGTGTTGGTTAATTATGAACCGAGACTTAAGAGTATTCATGAGATAAGTTGCCATTAGAGTATTTCATTTCAAAATTAGTCAACGTCTTGCAATTTGGCGAAAAAATGCGAGCCATTTAGGCAATTTAAGGGATACTGGTACTGCATTTTCTAACAAACATATTTACTTGACGCAAGAGTTTGATTTCATTTCATTCAGGTTCCATCATCCATCATTCCATATAATGCATAATATAGATTTTGCAAAGGTCTGTTTCAATTAAGATGATAGAAAAATAAACTTTCGTAGTCGTAGTTTTTATATCCATTAATAAATAACACAAGGTAGCGTGCATGGAATACATCAGATATTTTATAAACACATTCAATTTAGTCTGATAATCTTTGACTTCCCTTAGAGTACTCTGTAGGATGCAAACACAGACCACAGTTTAACCGGTATCTTAAATAGTTTTTGAGTTAAATATACTGTTTCATCACTGAAAAACCAAATACTAAACCATAGATACAACAATTATGCAGAAATCATCATAGGAACCTTGATTACATATTTGTTTAGTAAGCAAAGATTTCTGAACGTGACTCTTGCTTAAGAGATATTTCCCTTTAGGATGTGGCGTATTTATACAGTACAAGTTGTACATAACATTTGCCACTTGATTCAAGGCAATAGTGGTACTTATAAACTTATAGTCAACACATTTCATCTTCATTTATGTCTTATACATAACATACTTAAATACTGAATATTCATATAGACTAAAAAACAAAGTTTCTCTTTGATCTTCTCTTTGCTACTGTTTTTCTTTCTGTCTTCTCCCTCTCTCTCCTTCTAACACAGACATTTGAGCAAATAGTCAAAGTCTAGATTTAATTGATATATACTTAATATTATTTAGTAATCCTTGAAGGCACTATAATTTTGCTTATTATACTTTTATTAAAAAAAAATCATTCCTATATTGTTGTTGATAACATTTAAGGGTACTCGGAATACTAATGCAACCTTTTTAGCTGCAAAGAAGTAAGATTACTGTGTAAATTCTCTAATATTTGCCAGTGCAGGATGGAGAAGACAATATTGAACATAACAATACGAAACAAGATGACATGCGAGACAATATGAAATAAGACAGGGATTTCTGATGCTGCTGCCCTGGCGGAGTAGCAGAAATGGAGTTGGGGAGGAGACGTGCCAGAATGAGGCTACTCCCAAGCAATATGGAGAGACCTGGATTTAGTAATTATTTCTTATGTTGCATTTGCGACATTCATGTCCTAAATTTGGTTAAATTATATTTTGGGTTGAAGTGAATGTAAATTAATGCCAACATTCTAAGTTCCAGGTGCGGATGAGTTTCTCGGAGGCAGAGCTACAATATCGTTTTTGTGGCTGTTAACAAGACAGTAAACAAAGCAGCAACGTTACTACAACTTACAAAAAAAAAAAAAAAAATGTTAAGATTTGGAAGTTAATATATTTGTTTATATTACAACGCCACCTCCCACCCCCACCACTAGAGTCCTGATCTCCTAGTCATTGAGTTCCCTTTAACACCAACCGTCGTTATCATCACCACCCCCACCACTAGATAACTGGTGCTTCCGCCATAAAATGGCGACTTCTTTTTGTAATGCCAATATTAATGCACATGTTTAGAACAAACTCTATGCCCTAGTGCCTAGAAGATCTATTGCATATTTATCTTTCATGCTTAATAGCCTTTATTGCCAAAATTTCCAAATTAATTCCCAAAAGTGTTAAATAAAGAAAAGAAAACCAAAGATACTTTATACTCTCTGGAATGGGATTACCGTCCAATTGCTTTGGTGCATCGATGAAAGTGATTTTAAAAGTGATTGGGAACTCTTCACTGCCAAGCAACCAATAGTATATATTATCGTTTTAAAACCGAATTGAATCGAATAACCAATCATAGGGAACCATCGAATAATTCGATAAGTTTTCATTCGATAGTATCTATCAGTGCTATTAAGGATCCACTTATATATACTATACTCCATTACTATAAAGGGAGATAATTTTGTGATTGTACATGTAGGGTATTTCCAAAAACTATTCAACCGATTTTACAATTATTTCACCATTGAAAATTCCTATTCTTCCAAATGGTTATAGGTCATAATGCTTCCAAAGTTTTGAAAACTGGGGGTTATGAGTTCTTGAATATGGTTATCAGAAGCTACTTTTGGCACTTTATTACAAATATGGCAGGTTTTTAATGTCTTTAAACAAAAGGGAAACTGGGGAAGCTTGCAATACTTTATAATTCAATTCCTTATGCACAAATAATCACTATACAACTTTGGGTATTTACGTTTTAGGCGCAAGTAAAAGCTACAGACAACTTACTACTTTCAAAAATTCCCTATGCTTATGTAGAACCCTGAACTTATATAGTGAACCATTATAATGTCCGATGAGACATCTAGTTATTGTGCAAAAAGTAGATCAATCTACTAGGAAGGCATGCCTCTATGGTCTAAAAGTTTCAGTCAGATATCTTAAATAGTTTCTGATGTGATAGGTCATGAATTCAGCTAATTTAACATAGGCAAAATTAATTTTTTCTGGAAAAATCATAATAAAGTTGTATAACTTTTAATTTTCTAAAACTCAGTTGTATATTTACATATTAATCTCCAAGTTAAAACAATACTAGTCATCAAGTAAATGCTCTTCAAACTGTTCATCAATCTTCAAAGAAGGTATGTTTAAACTGTGAGGGAATCTGAACAAAGTTTTAAAGTGAAGTCTATTTTAAATGACTAAAGATGTAAGATTAGGAGAAAATCACACCCCATCATTTAAATAGGTAGAAAGCAAGGCTATAATTGGACCCTATCTACTCTGTTTAAGAAATTTTGCATGAAATGTTCGAAATCTTGTCGAAAATTCAGTATTGAGTACCCTTAAGTGTTTTTACTTAAATCTAAATACAATATCAATCAATACAAAACAATATGTAGTAAGTATAACCACATACAGGCCTTCGGTATAAAACCTGACAGTCCCATGGTGCTGTGCATCAGAGCTAATTATTTTAAATGAAATGCGCACATGTGTAAATAAATAAACTGAATTGCATTACTCTAGACCTAGTTTCATTATTGACATTTGTATTTTTACTTTCTGTATACGTACTATGTACATAGCGTATTGAGAAGGTATATATTGCACACAAAAACTCGATACTGAGAATTCACAGGAAATATATGTTTTGGTTCCCCCAGAATCAAAAAACTTGGTAAAATGTATGTGTATGTATATGTCTGTCTGTCTCTGTCTGTCTCTGTGTGTGTGTGTGTGTGTGTGTGTGCGTGCGTGCGTGCGTGCGTGCGTGCGTGCGTGTGTGTGTGTGTGTGTGGGCAGCATAGCTTAAAAACGAAAATTCCGATATCAAGCTTGGTATTTAAGTTCAGTATTTTTCAGGGTACGACACGAAGATCTTCAAAAAATCCCCCACCCGCAACTACCTTTTACATGGAAACATTTTAGAAAATTTTGATTTACTCAAAATGGCTCTAACGGTTTTCATTAAAATATTGTATATTAAAGATATTTGCCTGACAAATAAAATGTATATCTTGAGTTTTCTGGGAATAGCCTCTGAAGACATGTTTTTTCTGGATGAATTTTACGGAATTTTGCATAACTGGCAAACCGTAAGAGATAGATAAATACTTACTTAACAGAAAATGTAGAGCACACAAATTATGTTATATACATCTTTGTTTCGTGGAGTTGATCGTCTTTTTAGACATTTCTTGTTATTGGCTTCAGCTTTAAAAAAAACTTATATTTTGCTCATTGTCAACTCCTGTCCATACAAACAAAGGAACTTCAGTCACATAGCAACCAGCTTTTGGCTTTCACTTTAACCTATGCTACTCCCTTATTTCCCTTCATCTTGCATGGTTGCAAGCAATAAGACTATTTATGCTTATTTTTTCTCGATTAGCATGAAGTAAAAAGAAGCATAAGCTTTTTAACAATAATTTGTTGTAGAGATGTAGAGAAAGTGACGTGAATGGAACACATCAGATTTTTGTTGTTGACAGAATTGCAGTCGTTGTGCATAATTCCATTGCTTCTAATATCTGGTGTTACTGTATTAGATTTGGCGAACTGTATTAGATTAGATTTTGCGAAGTTAGGAACCCAGTTACTGTATTTAGAACAATGTAATTTGTATGCAAATGTTATTTTAAATACGAACAGGTTCGTGAAGAATTCATACTGAAGTTTCCTACAAAATTGCCTTCTTCCACAGCTTCACGATCTTGTAGATAAATCTGGGACTATTACTTCACTACAAAACAAATGCTTGCGAAGACAGCTTATATACCGAAGGCCATGTATACACAACATCTCACCTACAATAAAGGCAGTATAAAGTAAGCGTATATGTTTAATTTTAAAATGATTACATATTAAAATAGAACACATTAAGAAAATAAATGCTTTAAAGAGTGATTCTCTTTAACATAGTTCCTTAGGAACATAGAACTCTTATATGGCACTTAGCTAAGGGGAGATTAAATGGAAAAAATAGGAAAAAAATGGAATGTTTAGTTTTTGTGCAGTCTTATAAATTGGAATGTCCTTTTTACTTTCTCTGCACGTACTATGTACATATATAGAGAAGGTATTGCATTCCACCCAAATATTCAATACCGAAATTTCACCGGAAATATATGTTTTAAAGTCCCCTATATCCAAAAAAAAGCATTTTTGGAAAAAGGTCCGTGTGTGTTCGTGTGTCTAACTCAAAAGCGAAAAGTCGGTAAAATTCCAAACTTTGTATTTAAGTTTAGTATCTTCTAGGGATGCGACACGAAGCTTTTAAGAAAAATCGCCCCAGCAGTTTCGAAAATTTGGACAAAGTGTTGAATACAAGTTTATGAGAAAATAAGGTTTATATTTGGAAGTACCTATCAATAAGCATACACCTACCCATTTATAGCTTCAGTTAATTGGTAATTAGATTTCGAAAGTTTAGAATTCATATTATTTTATTATGAAAACAAATCATTTCTTAATTATTAGTTTACCCTGAAGACGAAGAACATGCATATCTTCGAAACGTTGGAGTGAATCCATGTAAGTGCTTATCTGGCTAGAAGCCCGAGAAAATGTAGAGTTAATACTTTGAAAGCTTCAACTCTTACTTTACATTTCTTAAATTTTCACAATCTGATAACATTTGACACATGCACTACTTTAAATCAATTCATCATACCATGTCGGCGTATTTTGGGACATAGATCGAGTGCAATTTATACTTCGCAATACCAGGGAGCAGTTCGTTGTAATAGATAGCACCATAGAACGAAATAGAGGCTTTGCGGACGAGAAAATGAAACCATCTCTTTCAAGGTATGAGGTTCTTTCAATTGCAAATAAACATTACACGGGACCAACAGTTTGTTTCCATTGAGTGATACAGTTGTGATATTTTACCAAAAATTTAAATAAAGTTAAACAATTGTTGCTTTGTAATAAAATGATATGAATTCTAAAATTTAGTTTTACCTCTTGGCGCAGTTTAACTACCAATTAACTGAATCTATAAATGGCCCAAGCGTATTAATAGACCATCCCAACTTTAAACCTCATTTTCCTTCAAACTTTTTTGCAATGCTTTTCCACAATGTAAATGTTCTACCTGATGCAATTTTTCACTAATTTGTTTCAAATGTTTATACTGCCTCTCAAAACTACTTATAGAACATTTTCATGTTACTTTTTATAAAAAAATGCTATATTATTACATTTTGAAAAATAAAAAGTTTTGGAAAGTACCAAAAGTAATAATTTTTCAGCACTATCTAGGGCTAATATAAAACTGTATAATATGACAGATCTATTTATAAACTAATTTGCTGTAAAACTGAATATCTGTAGGTGAATATTTTAAAAAATGTATTTTCTAGCTCAATTTTATTTCAACAATGAACTTAGATGTTAAAAATCTAAAGAACCACTTAATTTAGAATTTTTATATTTGACAAAAATATCACTGATATGGTATATACTGGTATAAATTTTAATAAGATATCTTATATACTGTAAATTTTTCAAATTTCACAGATGCAACATTTTAAGAAGGAATTTATGCTAAGGGTTTTACGTCTGAAAGAATCCATCACCCTCCAACGGAATTGAACGTGTAGTCATAGGTTATTAGAGTCCAGTGTGGTAACCACTATACCACGAAGGACAACAATATCTAAAATAGTTTATAAAATAATGGGTCATAAATTTAGCAGATTTAATATTTTAATCTCCCCTTAGTATAAAACATAATTCTCACCATCCATGTAGTAAACATGATCACTTGAATATAAAATCACATCTTCAATAAAAACAGTACAAAATAAGTACATCTGCTTAATCTTATTTTGAAAAAAACTAGGCATCGTATCAAATACAGTTAAAACATAGATGCTTTAAGCCGAAGAAAAGTTCTATTCTTTACAAACAAAGAACTTTCGTTAGGCAAAGACCTTAATGTCAATGACCATTATATTTATTCTAAAAAGTATGAGAATAATATCAGAACTAGAAAATGAATACAAAATTTTGGCAAAATATGTTTACTACAGCTAACCTAGGAACTAAAATGGAGTCTCAAGGGGACTCGGAACAGCATATCTCGCCAGTGTTAAAATACGACATTTACATTATTGATCTGAAGAAATGATAATTTAAAAATACTACTTACCTAAGGTTCTACAACAGTTTTATAACACTTTAAATATAAGCTATATTATTTTGGAGCTAAGATGATCCATCTTTATAATTTGACAAACGACTGTGAAAAATCACAAAATCATTTTAATATAAAATATACAATCTAAAATTAAGAAAATACATAGTTTGCCGCACTTGGTGCACTATAATTACTAATTAACTGAATATATAAATGGGCAGATTTACTAACAGGCTGCCCAACTTTACACCTTGTTTTCTCACAAACATTTTGTCCACTTTTTTCCATACTCAAAATGCTTCACAAAATGCACTTTTTACTATTTTTTTTAAAAAGGTTTATACTGTCTTTAAAAAGTGGATTAAAGAAATGGTCAATTAATTTTTCAAAATAATGCTCCAATTTTAAGAAATAAATTATTACATTTTGCAAAAATCTAAGAGTTTTGGTGATCTCGAAAAATATTATATTTTCTACAATAATTAAGATTAATATAAACATATAATATGACAGATTTAGTTGTAAACTAATGTAGTGTAAACATTGAACTTTTAATGTGTATATTTTAAAGAATGTATCACGCGGCTCATAAAAATTAATTTAGATAATAAAATTATCACATAAATAACAATTCAAGCTAGATTTTGATGCATGGCAAAACTATCTTACTGTCGTGTACAATAACTAGTATATATTTCAATAAGATATCTTAAAAACTGTAGATTTTCTAAATTTCACAGATGGATCACCTTAACTGCATCCTAATTTTGTTTTAAAATATTCAATATTTTTGTTTAAACATTCAATTTACACATACTGGAAGTAAGTATCTTTAAAACGTTCTTAGCTTAAAAAAATAGACCTGACACCAGATTTGAGATGAGGGCACCAATGTTAAAAAAGAAAGAAAATAATATGTGTGTATATACACTTGAGAAAAGCACCATTAAAGTTTTACAGTTACTATGAAGCAGAACCTTAACACTTCTCCAAATTTTTTAAATTGGTACAGGAAAATTAATACCAAATGTCTGGCGAAAAGGTTCCAATATTTACAAAGGAATTAGTATGCGAGGATAAAAAATCCTAAAAACTTTAGTCATAAACCTAACATTTTCTGCGTTATGTCTTATTTTTTACGAGGAGAATATTCTATACTCTTGAGTTCTTTGGCACAAAACGAATGGGAACATATTGTGTGTATGTGGAGATTTCTTACTATGCAATACTTCGATCCATTTTCAACATAGGGCTAGGACACAGATAACTGAGAGATGGATTGGTAGGGAAGGACCATTACCTTGGCCTTCCCGTTCTCCTGACCTTAAGCCTTCGGATGTTAGGCCTTAGGGGTTCTCACATGTTCAATTCCTGTGACGCAATCCGGCAACAACCAGGGTTAAGAATACGTGTTTCCATGAGACAAGGCTAAAACGCTGCGTTGCATGGTAGTGCAGTAGACCATAACTCAGCAGATATTACGTTTACGACTAATGATTACTGGCGCTGATTTTCTTCTTTTGTTGACCGAACCAAAGACAATTTAGTTTTTAGCCCTTCGGAAGTTCGATCTTTATGGCCGGCCTACCTGACCCTGGTTTTTTCAGGGTTTCCCCGGATCGATAGGGTGGGTTCATTTCATCCCCTGAATTTTCGGGTCCACCATTTAGTATTCCCCTCATTTCCCAATCACCTCTTTCACGGTTAGAGGAGTAGTTGAGGTGCTTGGCGCATTACGCTATGTAAAATGTTATCCTGGGGTCAGGGTTCCTTCCGGGGGCTCGCCGGGAGGGGGCCCGCGAGCAGGGCCTGGTGTAACAAATGATAGCAACTCCTAATAACATTTTACTAATTGAACTCTCTATTTTAAAACTCTTAAATTCAATTCAAGACTTTAATACTAAATAACAATTAAAACTCCCAATAATATATAATTTTATATACTTCCCATACAATAAATATCTTGAGAGTTTTGTACATAATGAATTACGATTCCCGTGTCATTTGGTCGCTCTTGGGTCTCTCCTCTCATCCCTCCCTCCCTAAGGTCACGTAAGCGGCAAAGGCCCACAAAAAATTACATCCGCTGCTCTGCCCTGTGCGTGATTAATCCAAAGCCTTCTTTTTTTGAATACTACCTCCTCTGTAAACATTGAACATTTTCCCCGGACAAACTGTATTTTCATTAGATTTTGCAAACATCATTTGAACAATAACTCCAACTCAAAATGCCGCTCCAACTCCCCTGAAAAGAGATTCTTCAAATTATAATTAAAAAGTAATTTTCAATGAATCATGCCACTTATTGGTTGATCTCTTACACGAGATGGATTCAATTTGGATCTAAACTATCACTCATGGAATAGTCTAAGGTATTTACTACACCCGTATTGAAAGAAACTTCTTATGAGCTAAGAATCATCCTTTAGGCATTTGTTTGATCCTCCGTCTCCGTCACCCTCTCTGGCACCCATACTAGAAAAATTTCAAAAAATACTTTAAAAATAGTTTACTCTATGCTAATACAATATTGAGTGGGAGGTGAATAAGTGCAAATAATTTTATATACAATATGTATAACACATATGTAAGTGTATCCCACTTTGTCCGTTTATTAATAACATTGTTATAAATAAAACACAAATCTCAAGGTAATAGTGTTTTGAACGAGCTTTGATTCTGTTGTGTTTACACACACCCTCCACCTATAAGCAGAGTGCCTAATTAGGGTAGTCTGCTACTGTGAACAGTTGCGAATGGAAGGTAATTCGACGTGGGCATCAAAATTAAAGAAAAGGTTGGAAAGCATTGGGATGGGATACATTTGGATGGCGGGGCAGGAAAACAGGCGGAGTATTTGGAGAAAAATTAAGAACCGCCTCTGCGATATTGACAGACAGCAAATAATTGCACAATGCACAGAGAAGGTGTCATTAGAAGTACAGTCTGGGCTAAAATCGGAGTGGGGTATGGAGCAATACATCGAAACAAATACCAAACTCATTAGAGAGGGGCTCGCGTGGATTAGACTAGGCGCATGGAGGAGCACGAACATTTCTGACGAGAATGGTACGAGAATCTGTTCCATTTGCGAGGAGGAAGAGTCGTGGACTCACATATTGGCAAGATGTAGGGGTACGGAGGAATGGCGGGAAAAATATTTACCTCTGCGAATGTAGGGCTAGAAGCATGTTGGACGCTACTGGCAGGCACAGAAAACATGGACGGGCTAGGTAAATTTATACTTAAGGCAAGACAGCTGAGATCTGAGGAGGCTGCCAATAGAGAAGGGGGGGGGGAGGAATAAGATCAACTAAACAAAAGTGACTACAATGTTCTACATACATATATATTATGTCATACTTAGGACACTGTTGTGCTATGGTTTTATATATGGTGTATATATTATGTGTATATATGTCTTTTAAGTGTAAATATCTATTATAAGAGGGTGCATTTATGAAGGTGTACTCTGTGCTGTAAATTTAAATTGCTATATTTGAATTTCTTTGTATTTTTATTTTCGAGTTCAGTCTTAATTCTTTATTGTTGTTTAATATTGCTTTTGACTGCGTATTTCCTTTGTATTTTTATTTTCGTGTTTACTATTTTAATTCTTTGTTGTTGTTGTTGTTGTTTTAATATTGCTTGTAATGTGTATTACAAAAGCACCTACGGTCTGTGGACCCGTGCGATTGTTGAAATTCTATGTATGATATTGCTATGTCAATAAATACACTTGTTCATTTATTCATAAGCAGAGTGCAGAGGAGGGCCAATCGTGTGACTTGTTACGTAAACAATTGAACGTTTGGGATAGGAAATAATAGCCATCCTAAAAACATCGTGAAATTTTTCTCATGAACTGACTTTAGAGAAAGCGAAAAACTGCAAATACTGCATCATCACCTGTGCTTCAAATGCTAATACACTTGTTTACACTTATTCACCTGCCATCCTAATTTAAAACAAACTTTCTTAGTACTGAATACTGGAAAATGTTCATTATAAACACGTGTTTTTTCCATAACAAGATTCTCGCTCGCTGTCTTTCTCTCTCTGATGCACATATGTACTAAACAACTGTAGCTTTTCTGAATAGTGAATAGAGAGTGAAGTAAACTATGACATTTACTTTAAGGGTACCCATAGCTGTCAGTTAATGTTTTCATATGCTACTCAACCACAATGATAACTTGTTTCATATTTCCAGAGGTTATCTCTAGTATTTATGAAAAAAAATTATGATCATTTTATTATCCTAACACGATACAGAAGTTTTAATTAAAATAAATGTGCCATCATATTATTTTAATACTATTACAAAATATTATCATTTTTTTTTGCTCTTCTGGGATTTTAGTAAAACGGTTTAAATATTTGAATATAATTTTTGTAACAATTTGTCCTCAGTGTTCAAATTAATTATATTTTAAGCAACTTTTAAGTTTAGCAAAATCCATTTGGCAG
Source organism: Hymenopus coronatus (assembly GCA_030762935.1). Taxonomy (NCBI): domain Eukaryota; kingdom Metazoa; phylum Arthropoda; class Insecta; order Mantodea; family Hymenopodidae; genus Hymenopus; species Hymenopus coronatus. Next base: position 36,226,840 of record CM060895.1, read on the forward strand.
TATTTTAACTTCTTTTTGTGTGGGGGGGGGGGGGCTAGAGTCCTTTAACCTGGTAATTCATATCGAACAATGACTGAATGAAATGGGCCCCGATGCTTAGAGTTTAACTTACCCAGCATTCCTTCTCAGGATAAGGGAAAACCCCGGAAAAATACCCGAATAACTCAACCTAACCAAGATTCGAATTCGGGACCCCTTGAATATGAGCTTTAACTTCATTCTCTCCGAATTTCTCCTGAACATTTGTATCAGATTGGTTACAAACTACATCGCATGAAACAATTTTAATAGGCAAAAGTGAAAGAAAAATCCAATTAAAGATCCATATAATTAAAAAGTTTCGACCGAGCGAGATGGCTCCAAGGTAAGGTTCAAGAGTCGCTTTCAGGAGTCCCAGATTTGATTTCCGGTAGACACATACTCTAATCATGGGTTTATCGTGGTTTTCTCTGATTGACAAGATGAATGGTGTATGCTACCAAGGGTTTTCTCTTTCCTCCATTTTCTCTCATATTGTTTCTCTCTTGTTTCAGGGACTCTGGGGCTCAGTGACTGTCGGTGTCGGACAGATGGCGCAAATAATTATGCTTTGGAACTTATCGGCCGATCTGCTAGTGCTCAGACCATATTTCCCGGTACCGCTAGTGGGTATACTGTGAGTAGCCTTCGAGGGGGCATTTAGCGACCCTCCTATGGGCGGGAGGTCAAATTTGTAAATGTTATGGACCTCGGCGTATCTCTGTCGACTGGGTAATCTGTCCTGCACCCAAATATCTCCTAATGTTCTTTCCCTTCATAAAATGTCAACCATTAGTTATAACACCTTATAATTTTTAACAAAAAATAGCAGAGAGATAAATAATTGTTTTTAGATTTATTTAAAACATTGTTACGTTCGTTCACATCTATATTAAAATGCACTTTAAGTTTAATGTAGTAGATGGCAATGAATTAGATAATTTAAACACAGGAAGAATTAAGTTGGGATTAATTAAACATTAAATTAATAATTAACGAATAATGAAATATTTAATACTTATGTGTATGATTTAATGACAAATAGTAAGACACTATAATCAATAACCTTTTATTAAGCTTTGTATTTAAAATTTATGTTTTAAATTGTGTAAATTAAAGTAAATATAGAAGTATATTTAATAATTAACAATGTAACTAATGAATAATACAATAAAATATGTGTAAATAAATTATGTTTTAAATGATATTAAGTTAATATATTTTGATTAAGAATATGTGTATATAGATATAACTTTTGTTAAGGTTAATTGTGTTGTTTTAAGAATGATTTAGTAAGTAGTATTGAGTAGTATTAGATATATTTATAAAATAGTGGATGTAAGAAACGCTTTAAATGTATAAATACATGATAAAGATTTGAAATATATGCCCCTGTTTAAGAAATTAGTTGCACATTTTTATTTTGTTATTACATTATATTTTATATTGTTCCTTCATTTCATACGTTCCTCCTGGGGGTGTATGCACAAAATATCCATTGCAGGTCGTTATTCCACTGTCCCCTCCTAACCTGGTGAGAGTTATAGTCAAGACTTTGGGAGCAAATATAGGTCATTAAACATGTGCTCTTTGCCATTTAAATGGTAACATGTTTAAGCCCTAAAGGGCTCTAAGAATAAAGGCATTATAAAATTGGATATATTTTTGGACATGAAAACTAATTTTAGATCTTTTTTTGAAAGCTTTGGAAAAATTTTAATTGAAGTAACAGTTTCTAAAACTCCTGCTCACTCCAAAGCAGAAGCCATATGTGTTATAAGCTTTATAAAAAACAAAAAGAAAAAAAAAGAAAAAAAAAACAAAACTGCATTTAACTATGCCTTCTCTATATAAGCTATTTTTAGCAGGGAACATAGATAAAGGTTTTATGGTTTTGTTACTGGTGCAGTTCATGAAGCTCTTTAAGAATTTTTAATAGTTCTTTTAAGAAATAACTGCGTTCTGCTGCTAAAAGATATGTAGAAGACTCGAAACATCTTGTTCAATTAAGAATTAAAATAAAATCTATGTTAATATTCATTTTCATAAATTGCATATTTATAGATATTTTTTTTTAAAAAATGACATATAAGTTGTGAAAGTAAAGTTAACTAAAAGTAAACCAGAAAATTTTGAGCTTTTCAGTTTCTGTAACTCCTGAAAAAAACTTCATGTTGTTTAACGTGATACATCTGTGAAACTTAGAGAATCCAGAGATGTAAGATCTCTTATTGAAATTTATGCTACATATACAATATAATAGCAATAAATTTACCAATTTATCAAAAGTATAGCTTGCATGGTTATTTAAATAATTTTTAGTGTCCAGCACCATTTTTGTTTTCTCTAGCATGTATGTACAATGTTTATAGTGAATAGAGAAGATATTGTATTCCACTAAAAAAATTGATATTGAGATTTCACTGGAAATACCTATTTTGGGCGCCGCTCAGTAAAAGTATTTTTAGAAAAAGATCAGTGTATGTGTGTGTCTGTGAATAGCATAGCTGTAAAACGAAAATACCGTTAAATACCAACTTTGATATTTAAGGATGTACTCGAAGATTTTCAAGAAAATCACCCATCCCCACCGACATTTTATTTTTCTAACATTTTGAATTTCTGAAAAATAGGTCTAACGTTTTTGATTAAAACACCAAATGTTTAAGATATTTTCGTGGCAAATGAAATGTATATATTCAGTTTTGTGGGTATAGTCTCTGAAGACTTCTTCACTCTTGATGACTTTTTTATAACTAGAAAGTCATAAGAGCAGACAAAAGCTTATTACACAAAATAATATTCAATAAAAACACACAAGTTATGACATATACATTTTTCGTAGAATTAGCCGTTTCCGTGACATTCTTTTTTTATTGGTTTCAAACTCTTAAACTTTTCTCGAATGGGAAATCAACTTTCGTGTCATCTCTTTTATACAGCCCTAATTAGTATACGTAAACTATTGCTTTTTGTGTTCTCCAAAAACGTCATTTTTAAAATGTAATAATTTATTTCTCAAAATTGGAGCGTTATTTCAAAATAGTGTATGACATTTTTTTTCAATGTGGTTTTGTGGGGCAATATAACAATTTAAAAACAAATTTGTAAAAAATATCATGTGTTCCATTCACATGACTTCCTCTACTTCGCTGTAGCAAATTAATGTTAAAAAGCATATTATTCTACATATTTAATGATAATCAAGATAAACATTAATAGAAATTATCTTCATTACTTACTTCCTTGTAAGTAGAAGGAAAATAAGGTAATGCATTAGATTTAAACGATAGTCAAATCTTTTAAAAGCTCTTTACCATGTGGTTGAAATCCGTTTCTATGCAGGGCCAGGAGTTTCTAGCTTTCCGTGCAAGGACAGTTTAAGTATTTTAAATATGAAACCAATAACAAGGAATATCTCAGAAATGATAAATTCTACGAAGAAAATGTATATGACAGAAATTGTGTGTTTTTAACATGATTTACATTTTTTGTGACGTAAGTTTTTATTTAACTCTTACAATTTATCAGTTACGCAAAATTCATTCAGAATAAAGAGGTCTTAAGAGGTTATTCCCAGAAAATTCAATATATATATATATATATATATATATATCATTTGCCATGTAAATGTCTTTAATATACGGTATTTTAATCAAAATTGTTAGAGCCATTTTTGAGAATATTTAAATATTCGAAGTTTTTTCCATGTAAAGGGCAGTTTGGGGTGGGGAGATTTTTCTCAAAATCTTCGTGTCGCATCCCTTGAAGATAGTAAACTTAAATACCAAGTTTGGTACTTTACTGACTTTTCGTTTTTGAATTATCGTGTTGACAGACACACGGTCACACACACGGACACAGACACGGAACTTTTTGTGAAGATACTTTTTTTGGATACAAGGGACCCTAAAACGAATATTTCTGGTGACATCTCGGTTTCGATGGGTGGAGTACAATACCTTCTCTATACACTATGTACATAGTAGGTGTAGAGAAAATAAAAATCGCATCGTGTGGAGCTTCTTTAGTATGGAAAAGTGTTTGATATTGTTTTTCTCAAAAAATAAACTTTAAAGCTTTGCGCGCTTGTTAATAACTTGCGCTTGTTTATTTATAGCTTCAGTTATTTGCTAGTTAAAGTCGAAAAACCGATATATTTTCTTAAAGTTCAGAATAGACATATTTTATTTTGAGTTTTGCTTAATTTTTCATAGTTCTGGTTAAATTTCACAGATAAATCAGCTTAAGCATGGAAATTGTATGTTGAGTAAATGTATATCTGTTCAGTTACGTACCTCTTTTACAACTGGTGGAAGTAATACAGCACTTTGCTTTGTTTTTTTGAATTTTTCTTCTGATTCTCAACTTTTGTTGTATCTGTTTCTCTATTGGGTTCAGTTGTTGTCGCTGTATCGTTTTCCTCTCTCGTGTTGTCCAGTCCCGTCCCGGATGATGTAACTTGTTGGTTGGTCATCCCAGAGACTTCCATTGTGGTACATCCTTTGGAGAATAGTTTGCAGTTCTTATCATCTTTAATAGAGTTGTTCATAGAAGATGTATGATCAAGATCCTCACAGACTTTTAGTGTGGTGTTTCTTTCAGAACACTTTTTGAAGACACTGTTTTCAAATTTCAAATGCGATGTTGGCCCGCATCTATCTGTTTTGTGGGATTCAACTGCTCTTGCTTCATCATATCGCCCATCTTCAGAAGCACCGTCATTAGTTAATCCATCGCTGATGTTCTTCAGAGAAGATGATTGGTCAAACTTCTCACTTACTTCAAATTTTGTGATCCTTTTGAAACAATTACTGCAGAACTCTTTTTCATGCTTAAATTGTACAGGTCCGCAGATGGCTTTTGTATACCTTACATCTGTGTCATGGTCAGTTAAACTCTGTGTTTCACTGCTTGGCGAACAAGTGTTATACAGTGACGTATTACTTCTTACATCTGATGACTCAAGTCCCACTATTGTACTAGGTGTGTTTTGTATTGTTGCCATGGTTGATGCTCTATCACAGTTCACTGAGGCGATATCCTCTGAATCTGATAAGCGTAATACTAATGGTTCAGGAGAGTTTACAGAACTTTGTACTAGCATATTGGTACTCATCATTTCTGTTTCACCTGGAATGTCAGTGAGATGAGAAAAAGACAAACCAAGATTGTATAGTACACTGCCCATTGTTGCCTTGGTTGATGAATGGTAAGTGGCATCTAAAGTTGAATCAGAAGAAGTGATTCTTTTTGATTCTTCGTAGGAAATGTCATATGTTGGAGATTGTAATTCAAGATTGTTTATTGTAGAATAGTCAGAGTGTACTGCGACATCAGAGGCTAAGTCTAACACGTTTGATGCTGCAGCAACATTTTTGGAAGTTCCTCTATGCGTGCTACTGTGAATCATTGCTGATTCTTCAGGGCATGGAACGACAGTGACTTGTGACCCAAGAGTGACTGTGTCTGTCTCTTCACCTGGTGTTACGCTGTTTGATAAAAGACCAGCGTCCTCTGCGATTATATCTGGTAACTTTGGCACTAATACTTCAGAGAAATTTGAAGCGTTATGTTTGAGTGCTGCGAAATTGTACTTAGCAGGAACACTTGATGAATGTTGTATTTGAGAGGCCACATTTGGAATGACTTCAGGAGTGTTACTTGTCATATCTCTGGAGGCGGCTGCCATCGAAAACAACTGGGCAGCTTTTGGTTTCTGCAACTGACGTGGTGGATGGTTTGATGGACCTACATTGAAATAGATTCTTGAATTAAGATAATGGTTTGATCCAGATGTGTTTGATGGACCTGCATTGAAATAATTGTAATCCCTGATTCTTGAATTACGGCACTGAACACTGGGTACATTACCAACGTTAGGAACTTGGTGTGCATCACAAATGTTTTCATTTTGTGCATAAAAAAGTACTGGAGTTCGTTGTAGCTTTCTAGTTATGCGTACCCTAATTAACAAACTCCTCCGCCGACTCATGAATCTACGTACATAGCAAAGGGTTCTATGAAAACAAGGCAGGGTTTTTAGGATTCGAATGTCATCCACGTACTGGTAGGGCACATCTCCATTATAATACGCGAATTCAGTTTTCTGAAAGTTCATTATGGTGATTTCTTGTCTGTATTTACTTGCTTTTTCTGCAGACCCGATGTAGTTAAGATAGGCACACACATCTTCGTGATCAGTAAAAAATGAGCAATTGAACAATTCTTCAAACGCTTCAATCATCATGTTCCAGCGACCAAATGGTTGAAAACACATCACGCGAAAGGTCGCATATCCTCCAACCGATTGTTCCACAGTGACGTATCCATGTTGAAACTTGAAGTGAGATTTAAGAAGGTGTGCAGCTCCATAGAAAGTACAAGATATTCCAGGATATGCTTCAAGATAACAGCAGTAAATATTGAACTTGCAGAATTTATGATGAAGACAAAGTTCACTCAAACGTAATAAAGCAGAACATCCCACATCTTTATATTTGCACGGGAAAACAAGTTCTCGAAGAACACTCTCCAATAACAGGTTTCTGATTTGGCTGTTCAGTTCGTTGCAGATTGCACATCTCGAGAACCGATGTCTGCAGTTCCTACATATGCTGTGGCCGTTTAAGCATTGATATATTTCTGCCGACAAGTACTTTAGGCAGATCGGGCACTGGATGAAGTTGAGTACATTGTTCATCACTTCAGCAGGATCCATTGTACCTGAAAAATGAATGAATGAATAAGTGTATTTATTTAAATTCCATTCAACAATCATACGGGTCCACAGATCATACTTGCTTTTGCAATGAAGAAAACAAATAGCATTTTTGTTAAACTATTGCAAACTATTCTGATGCATTAGTGTGCCCTGTATTAATAAACAAATACATTTAGAGAGTTATATACACACAACACTAACACCACAACAAACAAATTACCGGAAAAGATGACGCACACACATACACACATACATACATACATACATACATACATACTTACATACATACATACATACATATATACATACATACTTACATACATACATACATACATACATACATACATGCATGCATACATACATACATACATACATACTGTCAATATATACCACTAAATAAAGCAATGCAAATCCTTTAATATGCATATATTCTGAAAGAAGACAAAAATGCTACAAAATGAACATTTTCTCATTCGAGATGAACACAGCAACAACGAATACATTGAAGCCACGAATCATGTCCAATGGAATGTTCTTGACAGCTGACGGGATTGCTTTTTTTAGCATCTGATTATTGTGGTGCTGATATGCTATTGCCTCAAGCTTCTGCCATAGAGAATTATGCAATGGGTTGAGGTCCGGATTTCCGCTAGGCAACTCAGCAGCAATGAATCGTGGTACATTGGTTGCCAACCACTGCTGTGTAGAGTTTGTTTTGTGTTTTTGCTCTCCCCATATCTCGTTAACAAAGCCTGGGATCGAACCCGGCGTATCTCCTTTAATTATTTTTAATTAAAATGCCTTGTGTATCTTTTATATGCACAAATAGGTAAATCATCCTTCAAAATATGTGACATTGTCCGTGAAGGGATGTTCATTTGCGTTGAACGTCCAAGCACAACTTCTTTCGTGCGTACACATCTAAGGACGGCCAGGTCTGACGCGATCAGCAGTTTCACCCGTTTTCTTAAACCGAGCTCTCGCCCTAAACAAATCGTTAATTAATGCCAAGAGGTTTTCGCACACTCCTCACTCCACCTTTTTCTCTTGCCTGTTACTGAAACAATTCTTTTTACTTTCTCTATACGCACTATGTACATAGTGTATAGAGAAGGTATTGGACTCCATCAAAAATTCCGATACCGAGATTTCACCGGAAACATATGTTTTAGGGTCCCCTGTATCCAAAAAAAGTATTTTCACAAAAAGGCCCTTGTGTGTGTGTGTGTGTGTGTCCGTGTGTCCGTGTGTCTGTGAATAGGATAACTCAAAAATGAAAAGTCGGTAAAATACCAAACTTGGTATTTAAGTTTAGTATCTTCCAGGGATGCGACACGAAGATTTTGAGAAAACTCCTCCCACCCCCAACTACCCTTTACATGGAACTTTTTTCGAAAATTTTGATTTTCTCAAAAATGGCTGTAACGATTTTGATTAACAGTTCGTATATTAAACATATTTACCTGACAAATAAAATGTATATCTTGAATTTTTCTAGGAATAGCCTCTAAAGCAGTGTTTCCCAACCTTTTGAAGTTCACGGCACCCTTGGGAATAACATTAAACACCAGGGGCACCCTTCCTTGAATTAAAAGAAAATTAAGCTTAATATGTTAATTTATTGAAATATTATATAATAATAACGTACACCATAACATAATACAGTAAACTTTACTACAATCACTGAGTAAAAATACATCAATAAATTTTGTTCGATTAATGATTAATGTGAAACTTGTGATTGATGCTTAGAGCACAGATATGTGATGTCGGGTCTTACAGTTAACAGTGAAACACGCAAAGCATCCTCAAGGTTATTCAGTCTATTTCTTGCTTTGCATTTTATTGTCACCATAGCAGAGAAGGCTTGCTCGCATAGATAGGATGTTGAAAAGAGCAAAAGTGCGTTAATTGCTTTCTTCATTAGGTGAGGGTACTCCTCTCTCCGTTGAAGCCAAAAACTAGACACCGACGCCTCACTCTTGGTGAACTTACCTTTGAGTGTGGAATCAGCGCAAAGATCAATATATTCATCTCGTTCGCAAGCAGTGAAATCTATTTCCTCTGCACTATCTACGAAATCAAATGGTGAGAGACAACCCAGGGGAAACAGTTGGAAAGTACGCATCTATTGCATCTTGCAATCTTGATAAGTGATCACAAATGCGGTCTTTCAGTTTACCCAGATCTTTATCTCCTGCCACATTAAGAAGAGATGGAAAGTTCGACAAATCTCCTTTTTGAACTGCAGACTTCCAAGAACTAAGTTTTCTTTTAAAACCTTTCATTTTATTGGTTGAGGAGATTATTGTTTCATGTCGACCCTGCATTGAAACATTCAGTTGAAAAATATCTGCCAGATACGACAGTTCAAAACACCAAGAATCACTTAGTGAGAGCTCATGAAATATGTTTTGATTTTCATCCTTAAAAAAAGTTTTTAGCTGTTCTTTAAGTTCGAGAAACCGGTTCAATACACGACCCCGCGACAACCACCTTACTTCTGTGTGAAGTAACAAAGAGGTATGAGCTGCATCCGTTGCGCGACATAACTGTTCAAAAATTCTGCACTTTAAAGGTCGAGACTTCATATAGTTCACCATTTTCACAACTTGGTTAAACACTTCAGCAAAATCTTCATTACACGCTTTCACGACTAATGCCTCTCTATGCAGAAAACAGTGAGTTATAATAATGGATGGATTTTCATTGAGAGCTCTGGCAGTAAAACCTTTAATTTTCCCAGACATAGATGGTGCACCATCTGTACATATACCACAACAGTCTTTCCATGAAAGATCATGGTCTTTGAGATAGGAATTAATAGAAACGAAAATATCATGGCCTGTGGTTGTAGTCTCCAGCGGTCTACAGAACAGAAACTGTTCACTAATATCTTTTTCATGAATATATCTGATAAAACCAAGGAGTTGCGGTTTGTCACCAATATCGAGACTCTCATCTACTTGCAAAGCAAATGTTCTATAAGTTTTTATTTTCTCCGTGACTTGTTCGTTGATATTGCATGACATTTCAGATATCCTGCGGCTGATTGTGTTGTTGGACAGAGGAACTTTCGAAATTTCATTAGCTGCTCCTTCGCCAAGTATTGTTGAAACTATAACTTGACATGCAGGGCCAATGATTTCCTCTCCAAGAGTATGAGGTTTCTGTTTTTTAGCTATCAGTTCTGCTACTTTAAATGAGGCTTCAAGAGCAGTATTACCTATGGTCATTCTCTTTACCATTCGCACAGCTGTTTTCTTCTCCCCTTCTAATATATGTGAAAAATACATTACACTTTTCTGTGACACAGTAGGATGCTTTGTTGTAAGATGCCGCTTCAGTTTGCTAGGTACCATGGCCTCGTTGCTAAGTGTTTCGTCACAAACTAAACACACAGGGATAGGGTTTTCCTCGTTGTTATTCCACTTAAATCCATACGCTAAGTAACTGTCCTGGTATGTTCTTTTCTTTCGTTTGTCTTCTTTATGTGGTGAATTCGACGGTCCGGGAGAAACTGTAAGATTTGGCTTCTTAAAGCAAGCAGTAGGAGCCGACTGTTCACTTTCACTGTCCTGGCGTTTACGTTTAACAATGAACTTATCCATAGTTAAACACTGTGAATCAACGCGAGGAAGACAACTGAAAGCGCCAAGAGGCGTACACTTTTATATATTCATCTGTCGAAGTCTCGGGAATGTTCGTGAGGAAGCGAGTAGTGTCGGGAATGTTCGGCAGGGTATAGCTGTAATGCCATATGTGGGATACTAGTATAACTGAATTATTGAAATAAATCGACCACTATCACCATCTGCCGTGCATGAGAGTAATTGATTTGACTTATTTTATTTCAAGATCTTACAAGACTTAAGGCTTCAGTAGAAGGTATTTTTTTTTTGTTTATCTCAATATCTCGCGGCACCGCTTAGCCAATCACACGGCACCCTAGGGTGCCGGGGCACACCGGTTGGGAACCGTTGCTCTAAAGAGTAGTTTATTCTGGATTAATTTTACGGAATTTTGAATAACTGCTAAACCGTAAGAGATGGACAAAAACTTACTACACAAAAAATGTAGAGCACGTTAAAACACACAATTTATGTTATATACATTTTTTTCGTGGAGTTCGTCGTTTTTCAGACATTTCTTATTTTTAGTTTCTGCTATGAAAAACTTGGCAACCATCTTTTGACTATCATTTTAACCTATGGTGGTCCCTTATTTCGCTTTTACTTATAAGGAAGCAAGTAATAAGACTATTTCTGCTAATTTTTTGTGATTAGCATAAAGTAAATAGAAGTATAGGCTTTTTAAGAATAATTTGTTGCAGGGATATAGAGAAAGTCATGTGAATGTTACACATCAGATTTTTTGATATTGTTTAACGGCAGCTTTTACTACATATGACACCGTAGGTGACGATACTGATGATGGAGCACTGGTGGAATGCCACGTTTCTTTATTCACAATTTCCGTACTACAGCGCGTTTAAATTTTACTGACAGAACTTATGACAGTACTATGTATATAAACACTATATAATCACTGTTAATTTCATTAACCTAATAGTTGGATAAACTATGAAGCCCGATATTGTAAGTCGCCATTGGGATATATCATCTCAAAATAATTTGAGACACCTTATGGTTTACCGGGAAACATGTGAGTCAGTTGAGAAACTTAATGCCATGTCGGCATGTTGCCATGATAGCTCAGCGGTTGGAACAACCACTAGAGACCGGGAGATCCGTGGTTCATATCCCGATTGTGCATTACATTTTTCAGTCTTACTCTACCATTATAATCATATTTTGCTCTTCTTATCGCCCCTCTCCTCTTCCCTACTATCTGCCTTTTCAGATGTTAGCCGTCTGGCCTTAATCAGGAATTTTCCTATCCCCTCCTCGTCTTCCATGCCTACCGGTAGCGCCCAATATGCTCCTAACTCTCCATTCGAGGTGTTTAAAGATCGCAATAAATCTTTTTTCTCCACTCCTTCATACCCCTAAATGTTGCCAAGATATCGCCCATGACTCTTCCTCCTCGTAATGGAACAGAATTCTCATACCATTTTCGTCAGTAATCTTTATCATCTGTCATGATCCTAGTCTAATCCACGCGAACCCCTGTCTAATCAGTTTGGTACCTGTTTTGTTGAATTTTTCCATACCCCTTCCCGATTTTAGCCTAAATTGTACTTCCAAAGAGACCTGCGTAATTATTTGCTGTCTGTCAATATCACAGAGGCGGTTCTTAATAATTCGCAAACACTCCGTCTGTTTCCCTGTCCCGCCATCCAAATGTATTCCATCCCATAATGACAGCTACATGCACTAAATAAATGAGAGGGATGGGTGAAATGTGTTAGCATCAGGGCCTTCAGAATTTAGGCAGAATTGTAAAGTTTTATTATTCTCGTATTTTACTTTCTCTGGCATTTGGAATGTGTATAGTGGCTGGAGAAGGTATTGTATCCCACCCAAAAATTCGATACCGAGATTTTACCGATTTTGAGGTTATCTGAATAACCTTATTTATAGAAAATGGCCCGCGCTGTGTGTATATGTGTGTATGTGTGTGAATAGTCAGTTAAATATCAGTAAGTTCAGCATCCTCCAAGCATGCTCAATGCTAAAAAAATGCTATAAACTATTTTGATTAAAATACCGTATATTACAGATATTCACATCACATATAAAATGCATTGCTGAATTTTCTGGGAATAGTCTTGAGTTTTGCAGAATTTTGTATAACGATTAAACGTAAGAAATAGGCGAAGACTTTAAAAAAGGAAATAGGTCTCTTTGAAACATAGAATTTCTGTAATATATGTTTTTCTTGCACAGTTGACTGTTTTAGAGATATTTTCTGTTATTGGTACAGTTTTAAGCTAATTTAACTTTTCTCGTTTTAACCTAGTGTACTCCCTTATTTCCCTTACTTACAAGGAAGCAAGCCATAAGACAATTTCAGCTGTTTATTCTATTCGTATTAAATAGATTAAAGAATACTCTTTTGTAAGAACAGTTTGTATAAGGAAGGCCTAAAGAAAGTTGTGTAAATGGAACACATAATGTTTCTAAGGCCTTTAAGTGCACTACATCCCACGAGGGGGCACCCCAGAGAGAGAGAGAGAGAGAGAGAGAGAGAGGGGGGGGGCTAATGTGAGACGTTACGCTGGGCCTACAGAAACAGGGACAATGGCAAAGCAATGGAACCCCACAGTTTCCAAACTGACGGACCCCGATAGTCGGACAAGTAGCCCGGGTCGCATATTCTGGAAACCAGCCAAAGTCGGAGCACGGTGATAGTCACTTAGATCATTGTTTTCCCTGCCACGCCGTACCGAGCACCACCGCAGACCCATCCAACCCTGAAATGGAGTTTTATGGACGCTCTTTAACTACAGTGCTTCTCAGCGTCCCATTCTATTTTGGGCGTGATAGACCGCTTAATTTTTCTCACACGCCTCTTTAACAGACTTGAGGTGTTTTTACGTACAATAAATTTACGACCGACTCGGGTTCAATCCCAAGCGCCCGCAGGTGGGATTCGTGGTGGATGAAGCGGTGTCTGGGCGGATTTTCACCGGATTCACCGGTTTCACTCGCCACTCACTCCACCAATTGTTCCATCATCACCTTTCCAATTATCAATTTCGCTCACATTTCATATCATCCACTTCCTCAAGTTCATATTCCATTCTGCCGTAGGCTCCCAGACAGGCTTCTGACCCCTAGGCATTGCCTTGTAAGTCCTAGAGGGATGTCAGTCCTACAATTAGGCAGAGGGTCAGGCGATTATGAAAATCTATGACACGGCTTTACTTCCTTTCCGAAGGAAGCCATAACCCTGCAAATAATCAACAGGATGAAGGATGATTGATATGACAATGGAAATGACATGGAGGGAAAGGAAATTCGGAGATGAAACAAACCTACCTTGCGCTCGTCTGGTGACGCGAAAAAACATGAGTCACGTAGGCCGGTATCGGGGATCGAAAACAGGACCTCCCAACTGCGGGCTACAGACGAAACCACTTGATTAAATGAGATTACAAATATAAGTAATAAAGAAATCTGACATGTTCCCTTCATATGACTTTCTCTACAACTCTGTAAGAAATTATTGTTAAAAAGCTTATACTGCTATCTACTTCATGCTAATTGAGTTAAAGTTAGCAGAAGGAGTCCTATTATTTGCTTTTTCCTTTCTCTATACGTACTATATACATACCACAAATTTGATACCGAGATTTCACTGGAAAAATATGTTATAGGGTCCCATATATAAAAAAAACATTTTCAGAAAAAGGTCCGTGTGTGTCTGTGTGTCAGTGTGCCCGTGTGTCCGTGTGTCTGTGAACACGATAACTCAAAAACGAAAAGTCGGTAAAATACCAAACTTGGTATTTAAGTTTAGTATCTTCCAGAGGTGCGACACGAAGATTTTGAGAAAAATCCCTGCACCCCAAACTACCCTTTACATGGAATTTTTTTCGAAAACTTTGAAATTTTCAAAAATGACTCTAAGGATTTTGATTAAAATATCGTATATTAAAGATATTTACCATTTTCTCATATAGGCATTTATCAACTCCTATCCATACAAACAAGGGAACTTCAGTCACATAGCAACCAGCTTTTGACTATCACTTTAACCTAATGTACTCCCTTATTAACCTTCTACTTAAAAGGAAGCAAGTAATAAGACTATTTCTGCTAATTTTTTCGCGATTAGCATGAAGTAAATAAAAGCATTAGCTTTTTAACAATAATTTGTTGCAGAGATGTAGAGAAAGTCATGTAAATGGAACAAATAAGATTTTTTTGTAAATAGAACAGGCATAAGGGAATACTATAAGTAAAGTTAATAGTCAAATCTTTTAAAAAGCTGGTTGCTATTAGATTGAAATTTCTTTGTTTGTATGGCTAGGAGTTGACATATTCCCTCTGTGAAAAGTACAGGTAAGTATTTTAAATCTAAAACCAATAACAAGAAATCCTCAGAAATTACCAGCTCTTAAAATAGACAAAAACAAAAAAAGAACAAAAAGTAAAAAAAAAACTTTTTACATAAATTGTGTGTTTTAGCAAGATCTACATAGTTGGTGTAGTAAGTTTTGTCTGTCTTTTACGGTTTACCGGTTATGCAAAATATATCAAAAGAGACCCAGAATAAAGAGGTCTTCAGAGGCATTTTAATCAAATCTTTAGAACCATTTTTAAGGAAATACAATTTTTCATGTACTGTTGTATTCCCATATTTTATTTCTATTTATAAGAAAAAAGCAATACAATCATTTCTGCTAATATTTATCTGGATTAACATGAAGACGATAGAAGAATAAGCTTTTCGAAAACTAATTTGTTGCCGAATAGGTGGAAAAAGACGTCAGATTTTTTACTTTCTCTACACGTACTATATACATAGTGTATAGAGAAGGTATTGCACTTCACCCAAAAATTCAATACCGAGATTTCACCGGAGACACATGTTTTAGGGTCCCCTATATCCAAAAAAAGCATTTTCAGAAAAAGCACCGTGTGTGTTCGTGTGTCCGCGTGCCTATGAACACGATAACTAAAAAAAGAAAAGTCAGCAAAATACCAAACTTGGTATTTAAGTTTAGCATCTTCCAGGGATGCGATACGAAAATTTTGAAAAAAATCCCCCGCCCCAAACTACCCTTTACATGGAATTTTTTTCCAAAATTTTTATTTTCTCAAAAATGACTAACGGTTTTGATTAAAATTTCGTATATTAAAGACATTTACCTGACAAATAAAATGTATATCTTGAATTTTCTGGGAATAGCTTCTGAAGACTACTTTATTCTGGATAATATTTACGGAATTTTGCATAACTGCTAAACCGTAAGAGATGGACAAAATTTACCGAACGAAAAATGTAGAGCACGTTACAATACACAATTTATGTTATATACATTTTTTTTCGTGTCGTCGATAGTTTTTTAGATATTCCTTGTTTTTGATTTAAAAAACTTATGCTTCTCTCATACAGAATTTGTCAACTGTTGTCCATACAAACAAAGGAACTTCAGTCACATACCAACCAGCTTTTGACTATCACTTTAACCTATGGTAATCCCTTATTTGCCTTCTACTTGCAAGGAAGCAAGTAATAAGCCCATTTCTGATACTTTTTCTAAATTAGCAAGAAGTAAATAGAAGAATAAGCTTTTTAACTATAATTTTTGCAGAGATGTGGAGAAACTCATGTGAATAGAACACATTCTGCTGGCCTGCATACGGAATTTCACAGCCCATAAATTTAGGCACCAATTCTTTAAAACTTTGACTCGCTGAAGCCTGCTGTATTCCTATCACATGGACCAACGGTTCCCAACCGGTGTGCCCCGGCACCCTAGGGTGCCGTGTGATTGGCTAAAGGGTGCCGCGAGATATTGAGATAAAAAAAAAAAAAAAAAAAAACAACCTTCTACTGAAGCCTGAAGTCTTGTAAGATCTTGAAATAAAATAAGTCAAATCAATTACTCTCATGCACGGCAGATGGTGATAGTGGTCGATTCATTTCAATAATTCAGTTATACTAGTATCCCACAGATGGCATTACAGCTATACCCTGTTGAACATTCCCGAGACTACTCGCTTCCTCACGAACATTCCCGAGACTACTCGCTTCCTCACGAACATTCGCGAGACTTCGACAGATGAATATATAAAAGTGTACGCCGCTTGGCGCTTTCAGTTGTCTTCCTCGCGTTGATTCACAGTGTTTAGCTATGGATAAGTTCATTGTTAAACGTAAACGCCAGGACAGTGAAAGTGAACAGTCGGCTCCTACTGCTTGCTTTAAGAAGCCAAATCTTACAGTTTCTCCCGGACCGTCGAATTCACCACATAAAGAAGACAAACGAAAGAAAAGAACATACCGGGACAGTTACTTAGCGTATGGATTTAAGTGGAATAACAAAGGAAAACCCTATCCCTGTGTGTTTAGTTTGTGGCGAAACACTTAGCAACGAGGCCATGGTACCTAGCAAACTGAAGCGGCATCTTACAACAAAGCATCCTAGTGTGTCACAGAAAAGTGTAATGTATTTTTCACATATATTAGAAGGGGAGAAGAAAACAGCTGTGCGAATGGTAAAGAGAATGACCATAGGTGATACTGCTATTGAAGCCTCATTTAAAGTAGTAGAACTGATAGCTAAAAAAAAGAAACCTCATACTCTTGGAGAGGAAACCATTAGCCCTGCATGTCAAGTTATAGTTTCAACAATACTTGGCGAAGGAGCAGCTAATCAAATTTCGAAAGTTCCTCTGTCCAACAACACAATAAGCCACAGGATATCTGAAATGTCATGCAATATCAACGAACAAGTCACGGAGAAAATAAGAACTTATAGAACATTTGCTTTGCAAGTAGATGAGAGTCTCGATATTGGTGACAAACCGCAACTCCTTGGTTTTATCAGATATATTGATGAAAAAGGTATTAGTGAACAGTTTCTGTTCTGTAGACCGCTGGAGACTACAACCACAGGCCATGATATTTTTGTTTCTATTAATTCCTATCTCAAAGACCATGATCTTTCATGGAAAGACTGTGGTGATATATGTACAGATGGTGCACCATCTATGTCTGGGAAATTTAAAGGTTTTACTGCCAGAGCTCTCAATGAAAATCCATCCATTATTATAACTCACTGTTTTCTGCATAGAGAAGGATTAGTCGTGAAAGCGTGTAATGAAGATTTTGCTGAAGTGTTTAACCAAGTTGTGAAAATGGTGAACTATATGAAGTCTCGACCTTTAAAGTGCAGAATTTTTGAACAGTTATGTCGCGCAAAGGATGCAGCTCATACCTCTTTGTTACTTCACACAGAAGTAAGGTGGTTGTCGCGGGGTCGTGTATTGAACCGGTTTCTCGAACTTAAAGAACAGCTAAAAACTTTTTTTAAGGATGAAAATCAAGACACATTTCATGAGCTCTTACTAAGTGATTCTTGGTGTTTTGAACTGTTGTATCCGACAGATATTTTTCATAAGCTGAATGAACTGAATGTTTCGATGCAGGGTCGACATGAAACAATAATCTCCTCAACCAATAAAATGAAAGGTTTTAAAAGAAAACTTAGTTCTTGGAAGTCTGCAGTTCAAAAAAGAGATTTGTCGAACTTTCCATCTCTTCTTAATGTAACAGGAGATAAAGATCTGGGTAAGCTGAAAGATCGCATTTGTGATCACTTATCAAGATTGCAAGATGCAATAGATGCGTACTATCCAACTATTTCCACTACGAATCTCGACTGGGTTGTCTCACCAGTTGATTTCGTAGATAGTGCAGCGGAAATAGATTTCACTGCTTGCGAACGAGATGAATTTATTGATCTTTGCGCTGATTCCACACTCAAAGGTAAGTTCACCAAGAGTGAGGCGTCAGTGGCTAGTTTTTAGCTTCAACGGAGAGAGGAGTACCCTAACTTAACGAAGAAAGCAATTAACGCACTTTTGCCCTTTTCAGCATCCTATCTATGCGAGCAAGCCTTCTCTGCTATGGTGACAATAAAATGCAAAGCAAGAAATAGACTGAATAACCTTGAGGATGATTTGCGTGTTTCACTGTCAACTGTAAGACCCGACATCACATATCTGTGCTCTAAGCATCAATCACAAGTTTCACATTAATCATTAATCGAACAAAATTTATTGATGTATTTTTACTCAGTGATTGTAGTAAAGTTTACTGTATTATGTTATGGTGTACGTTATTATTATATAATATTTCAATAAATTAACATATTAAGCTTAATTTTCTTTTAATTCAAGGAAGGGTGCCCCTAGTGTTTAATGTTATTCTCAAGGGTGCCGTGAACTTCAAAAGGTTGGGAAACACTGACATGGACATATGTAGTAAAACTATTGCTTTAAATATTTACCTAATTAACATGAAGTAGATAGGAGAATAAGCTTTCGTAAAAATGGTTTGTGGAAGCTCATCAAAATAAAGGCTTAGAAATTCGTACGCAAGTACTATACAGCTTTTCGTGTGCGCTTTAGCTGTGAATTTGTTTATTTTGTAGCTATGGAGCACAGGAACTGTTAGTTATGGTTGACTAATCTTTTGCAGACACAATGCCGGCAAGAATACTGTTGCGACGGTTGCCCTCTATGCCGTTACCGGCGTCTCAAAGCCATTCCATACGAGGAGTGGGCGTCGCTTGCGTGTTCTCTCACATACTTCCCTTCCTTTTCCATAACATCCTTTCTGGGAATATTGAAAATCAGTGACGTCAATATTTATTAACAGTAATATCACTAGAAGCTTTGATTTGTCTAGAGAAGATTAATAGATTTAATTGATTATTTCACGATTAGTAAAATAAAATCTGACTCACATGACTTTCTCTAGCTGTTCTACAAAATTCATACATAAGATTCTCTTTCTTTCTGCACCTTGTTAATCGAGGTATTCAGCACAATGTTCTTATTACTTAGTTCCTTATCAGTAGGAAGAAAATAAGGGAATACACTAGGCTAAATCGATAGTCAAATGTTTTAAAAGCTGTCGTTATGCGATTGTCATTATAAATCGCTTCTTTTGTTGGCCAGGAGTAGAACAAAAGAAAAACGGACACTCCCATCTGAGAAAAGCATAAGTACTTCATAACTGAAACCAATAACATTGAATACCTCTTAAACGGTATGCTCCACGAGAAAAAAGTATATGACGTAAATTGTGTATTTAACAAGGCCTACAGTTTTTGTACAGTAAGTTTTTGTCTATCTCTTACGGTTTATTAGTTATGTCAAATTAAGCAAAAATCATCCAGAATAAACAGGTCTTCAGAAGCTATTCCCAGAAAATTCAATATATACATTTTATTTGTCAGGTAAATATCTTTAATATACGATACTTTATACAAAATCGTTAGAGCCATTTTTAAGAAAATCAAAATTTTCGAAAAAATTTCCATGTAAAGGGTAGTTTGGGGTGGGGGGATTTTTCTCAAAATCATGTCGCATCTTTGGAAGATACTAAACTTAAATACCAAGTTTGGTATTTTAGCTACTTTTCGTTTTTGAGTTATCGTGTTCAAAGACACACGGACACGGACACACACACACACACACACAGACACAGACACACACACGGACCTTTTTCTGGAAATGCTTTGTTTTTTGGATACAGGGGGTCCTAAAACATGTATTTCCGGTGAAATCTCGGTATCGAATTTTTGGGTGGAATACAATGGTCTTATTGCTTAGTTCCTTTTAAGTAGAACGAAAATAAGCCAATGCACTAGGTTAAAGTAAAAGTAGATATTTTAAAGCTGGTTGCTATGTTAAATAATAGCAATTTAATCCTATTTGAAGTAAAACAAAACAGATATATACGAAAAATGACTTTCGGTTTGAGAAAACCTGAAGAAGTTTAAAAGAGAAATCAATCACAAGGAGTATATAGGAAACGGTTACCTCTAGGAAAAAAAATGTATATGAAAAGAATTGTGTGTTTTAACAATATTTATATATTCTGTTTAATTAGGTTTTTTCTGTCTCTTACGGTTTAACAGTTACATAAAATCAGTCACAATGAAGAGAACTTCAGAAATTACTCCCAAAAAATTATGATGTGCATTTCGTTTATCATGAAAATAGTATTTTTATAAAATGGTTAGAGGCATTTTTGAGAAAAAGCAAATATTTGAAACATTTGCCAGGTAAAGGGTAATTTTAAGTAGGGAGATTTTCTTTAAAATATTCGTGTCGTATCTTTAGAAGATACTAAATTTAAATATCAAGGTTGGTTTTCCTTTTTGAGTTAGGTATCATGCTAACGGACACATACACACACGCGGATGTTTTTCTAAACATAGTTTTTTATACAAGGGACCCTAAAACGTGTATTTATAACAAAATTTGGTAATTAATTGTTAGGCGGAATGGATTACCTTCTCTACATACACAGTATTCAATATTATGTACGAAGTAGAGGATACAGAAGTGTAAATCTGATTAAAAAGCACAGTTATGTCAAATAATTCTGTTTTGTAATCCCATTTGCTTGTGTTTACATTAACATTTCAAATACTTATACATTTATCAAGTATAAGTGGTGGTCATTATTCCTTTTTAGTTTTTCCTGGTCTGTAAAGAGAACGCGATTCGCTGCAGGAATAAACCCTGACTGCCAGTTCAGTATTGCGCAAGCGCGAAGAAAAGGTAGGAAACGAGCGCAAGCCGCATGAAGCGAACAAAAGAACTTTGAGAAAGTTTTATCATTAATCATATTTAACAACAGATCTATACTTTTTCTGTAGATTACTTTCGCCCATCTCTTACGATTCATAGTTTTATAAAATTTAGCTGATGGTGAAGAGGAATTCTCAAAGTATTCTTACAACATTAATATGTTGATTTTGTGCAATCCAAATATAGTGGATATACGACAGTTTAATAAGAATTTTTACAATCTCAATTTAGAGAGATAGAGAGAGAGAGAGAAAGAGAGAGAGAGAGAGAGAGAGAGAGAGAGAGAGAGAGAGAGAGAGAGAGAAAAGAAATTTACTGAACTGTCACATTCACATGACAATATTTCAAACTGGTTTTACAAAATAATTATTCTTCTATCTAATTCATATTAACTGAGATGATATATAAAATGGCTTTGTTGACCATTTTCTTGACTGTATAATGGAAATATGATAATACTGGGCCTACCCATTAAGATAGAGAGAGACTGATAACGACTTCCCATTCGCGAAAAGTATAAATATTAGAAAATTCAATCCAATAAGAAAGCATTTTTCGGAAGTGCTTTACTATTTGAAAAAAGAAATATTTTCAATGTAATTAAAGAGTATTTGACATTATTTGTTTGATTTAACGAGATATACATTTCATGTACATTAAGGTAATCTAATATTTCTTAGGTTTTTCAATTATGCTAAAGTTATTCATAATAAGAGCTTACCAGCGGTTATTTCATAAACATTCAGGAATACATTTGTTTGTAATCACAATATTTTAAACCTATTGTATTTTAATGAAAATCGTAACAGCTGTTTTTGAGAAAAGCATTCTTTTCGTAATATGTATCTTATAAAGGGTAGTTTAGGGTGGGCCATTTTATACTTCCTCTACCAAGTACTCGTATATACGTATACAGTAGGCACAGAAGGTATTCTATTTCATCTAAAATTAGATACAGAGATTTCATCGGCAAAAATGTTTTGTGGACCCCTGGATACGAACACAATTTTTAGAAAAAGATCTGTGGACAGTATAACAGAATCGAAAAATCCGTTAATACTAAACTTTGAAGTTAAGTTCAGATCTTTCAAGGATGGGACACCCCTAACTATTCTTTATATGAAAAACATTCTCCGAAAAGTTTTATTTTATGAAAAATGGCGACACCGATTTTGGCTAAAATCCTACACATTAAAACATTTTTATAAGAAATAACATGTGTGTATATCATTTTCTGGATTATCTTCTGAAGATCTCTTTATTCTGGTTGGCTTATGTATAACCATAACAAACAAAAGGTTACTGCACAATAATGTAGATTTCCTTATGTCATTTGCTGTTTTTTTTGTTTTTGTTTGTTTGTAAAGTTAACCAGTCAGAGATATTCCCTTTATTCATCTCTATTTTAAGTAATATTTCTCAAGTGAAAATAATTTCGTTTCACATGTATTTTATTTTGCTCTTGGCCACGGAAAGAGAATCGAATTTCAATGTCAAGCTCATATCGACGACTTTTAAAAGATTTGACTGCCGCTTTCGGCTAGTGTCTGCTTTATTTCACTCCTATTTATAAGAAACTAAATAATAAAACAATTTTGTTAATGTTTATCTCGATTAGCAAGATGTAGATAAAAGAATAACTTTTGTATGAATAGTTTACCTACGAATGCTATGAGACTGGAACACATCAGATTTTTTTTTAATACATTTTTTTTAATACTAAGTTGACAATTCAACCAGTTATTGTTATTAAGTTATACTGCTCTCAGAAACACATGGACCTTTTTCTAAAGCTGCCTTGCTTTTTGGGTTCAGGGATGTGTATTTCCAATAGCATTACAGTGTCGAATTTTGGTTGGAAAATCAATAGTTCCTCTACTTGCTATAGGCAGGGGATAGAGAAAGTTAAGACACATATTATAAGGAATTTAAAACATATAAAATCTTCATCTTGCGTTCTTAATATGTGCTTGTCTTAAGTGTAACATTTGCCATATATCATACCTTTCGTTTTCGAATCAAAACCTTCACAGATCGACTGATAGATTGCCAGACTCATAGGGGATATTTCTAATAATATTATGTTTACTTTCTCTACACGTACTGTGCACATTGTGTGTAGAGAAGGTATTGTAATGCGCCCACCATTTTTTTACCTAGATTCCACCGGAAATACATGTTTTGAGACCCTCTACATTTTTAGAAAAATGTCAGTGTGTGTATGTGTGCGGTATAGCTCTAAAACGAAAATTCAGATAAACACCAAAACTAGTAAACCGTAAGAGAAAGCCAAACTCCTACAACACACACAAAAAAAAAATGCAGATCTCTATAAAAAAAAAAAAAAACATAATTTATGTCTTATACACATTTTTCGTGTAGTTGGCCGTTTTTGAGGTGTGCCTTATTATTCATTTCAGTTTTAAAATAATTTTCACTTTTCTCAAAAGGAACTTGCCCATGCAAAGACATTGGATTTCAGTCCCATACTTATCACATTTTAAAACATTTGACTGTCGGTTTAGCCTAGTGTATTTCCCTTCCACTTATAACGAAGTAAGTAATAAGGCCATTTCTGCTAATGTTTATTTCGATTATCTTTAACTAGATAGAAGAATAAGCTTATTAACAATAATTTGTTACAGAGATGTGAAAGTGATGTAAATGAAGCACATCAGAATTTTTAAATCGAGATAATCAGATGTATTTTTGATGAATTTTTGGCCCGAATGGAGTGCTTTCATTATCTATATGGCAGAGAAATTAAACACGTAATAATGTAGCCCATGCAAGTAAAATATGATATGAATTTTACTGCGAAAGAGATAAACTTGTTTAAAAGCAGAAGTAATGTAATTACATCATATGTGCAAGAATATTGTTTATGTTATGAACTGAGTTACTGCTATAAGCAATACACGTGCAGTAATCGGAAGTTATTCGTCATGCATTTCTTTGACCAGCACATTTGACTCCGTGCTTGAAACAATAGCGAATGACTCATTAAAAAGACAGATTATTTCAGTCATTTCTTTACTCAAAACAATGCTAATTTCCATTTTATTCCGCAAGGTCTTTGCAAGTAAGGAATAATGCAAATAAAATTAATCCATATTTCTACTTTCTCTGCCCGTACTATGTACTTTCTACGTAAAAATTCGATGTGGAGACATCACCGGAAGTTCATGTTTTTAGCGCCCTTGTGTACAAAAAAGGCATTTTTAGAAAAAAGGTTTGTGTATGTGTGTTTGTGAACAGCATAGCTGAAAAACGAAAATACCGTTAAATACCAAATGTGGTATTTAAGTTTGGTATCTTCCAAGGATGCAATATGAACATTTTCAAGTAAATCCCGCTATTCCAAACTACATTTTTTGAAAATTTAAATTTTCTCAAAAATGGCTCTAATGATTTTGATTAAAATCGCTTATATTTAAGATATTTACACGACAAATAAAATGTATATCTTAAATTTTT
This sequence comes from Hymenopus coronatus, assembly GCA_030762935.1. Taxonomy (NCBI): domain Eukaryota; kingdom Metazoa; phylum Arthropoda; class Insecta; order Mantodea; family Hymenopodidae; genus Hymenopus; species Hymenopus coronatus. Next base: position 36,251,305 of record CM060895.1, read on the forward strand.
TGGGAATAGCCTCTGAAAATATGTTTATTCTGGATGAATTTTGCGGAATTTTGAACACCTGATGAACCAGAAGAGATGGACAAAACTTACCACAAAAATGTGGAGCTTCTTAAAACACAGTTGATATCATATACATTTTTTTCGTGGAGTTGGCCATTTTTGAAATATTCCTTGTTATTAGTTTTACTTTAAAATACTTATACTTTTCTCATAAGGGAATTTGTGAACTCTTATCTATACAGACAAAGGTATTTCAATCACATAGGAACCAGCTTTTAAAAATAATTTACTATCGATTTAGCCTATGGTGCTCCCTTATTTCCCTTCTACTTACAAAGAAGCAAATAATAAGACTATTTCTGCTAATGTTTTCTTGATTAGCATTAAGTAAATCGAAGAATAAGCTTTTTAACAATAATTTATAGCAGAAATGTAGAGAAAGTCATGTGAATGGAAAACATCAGAATTTTACAAAGGTGTATGTGTGTGTAACTGTGGACATCATAGCTAAACTTGGCATTTAGGTTCAGTATCTTCCAAGGGTACACATGAAGATTTTCAAGAAAATCCCCCCACCGAAAACCACCCTTTACTTGTAACATTTTTCAAAAATTTTTATTTTCTCAAAAATGGCTCTAACGATTTTGATTAAAATACCTTACCTATGTATAAGATATTTTTATGACAAATGAGATGTATATCTTGATTTTCCTGGGAATAGTACCTGAACACCTCTTCATTCTGGATGACTGTTGCATAACTGATAAAGCGTAAGAGGTAAACAATATCTTACTATCCAACAAAATGTAGATCTCATTAAAATCACTTTTTATCAAATGCAGCTAACCGTTTTAAAGATATTCCGGATTATTGGTTCCAATTTTAAACTTTTCTCAAACGGGAACACATCTTTTTTGTTTCTCGTTTGTTTATTCCTGGCAAGCAAAGGGATTGGAATTTCAATTGTTTCACACAGCGACTGGCTTTTATAGGACGAGATTATCTCTTTAGCCTGTGCATTTTCTTATTTCCCTTCTACTTACAAGGAACTAGTAATAAGACTAATTCTATTTATGTTTATCTTGATTAGTATGTTGTAGACAACAGATTAATCAGATAGAAGAATAAGTTTGTTTTACAGATATTTACAATTTTTTTTTAAAATACTGCAGGAATAAACTAAATTGAATGTTTTGAAAGGAAAAGTTTCCAAAAAGAAGCAAATATGTTCAGCCGTTAGTATAAGCATGTGATGTCAATGAAAACTATTTTAAAAATTAGCTTCTTGTTACTTTCTCTACTTCTCTGAAACAAATTATTGTTAAAAAGCTTATCTTCTATCCAGTTGCTGCTAATCGAGATAAACACCAGCAGAAACGGTCTTATTACTTACTTCCTTATAACTAGAAGGAAAATAAGGGCTTACATTAGGCTAAACCAAGATTCAAATGTTTTAAAATGTGGTTGCTATGGGATTGATATCCGTTTCTTTGCGTGGCCGGGAGTTGAAAAATTCCTCTATGAGAAAAGTATTTTAAAACTGCAACCAATGACAAGGAATATCTAGAAAACGGTCAACTCCACAAAAAATGTATATGATATAGATTGTATGTTTTAAGAAGATTTGCATTTTTCGTGAAGTAAGTCTCATACGATTTACCAATTATACAAACTTCAGAAAAATTCATCTAAAATAAATAGGGCTTCAGAGGGTATTCCTAGTAAATTCAAGATATGCATTTTACTTATCATGTAATATCTTTTATATAAGATATTTTAATCAAAATCGTTAGAGGCATTTTTGAGAAAACCAAAATGTTAGAAATGTTTTCTTAGTAAAGGGTAACTAGGGCGGGGGGGGGGATGTTCTTGAATATTTAACGCTCTTTTCGATTTTGAGCAATGCTGCCCACAGACACACACATACACTCACACATACACACACACGGACCGTTTTCTAAAAATGTTTTTTTTTTTTTTTTTATCCAGGGGCTTCCAAAACGTATATTTCAGGTGAAATCTCGGTCACAAGTTTTTGGGTGCATGACAATACCTGTTCTCTACACTATACGCATAGTGCGGGTAGAGAAAGTAATTAGAAACGTGTCTGTGTGTGAAAGAGGTGCCTCAAAAATTAACAGTACATTAAATTTCTTTCTTTCTTTTGTAGCTTAATAACCCTTAACCTATTTGGTCATATCGGATGACGAATGAAATAGGTGAAATGATGTTCAAATTGTTTCAGGATCTATTGAGCTTAAAGTTACTCGTCATTTATCTTAAGGGAAAACTCCGAAAATGATAAACCTTATCCAGGTAAATCACCTGAAGCGAGATTCGAACTCGCAATCTCTTAAATCTGATTTGCTACACTCACATTACCGAGGCAAGTGCTTTACTTTTTGTCTTTCTTTCTTTCCTTCTTTCTTTCTTTCTTTCTTTCTGTCTTTCTTATCTGAGTATAAGTGCCTGGTATTTAGGACTAACACATCCAGGATTACTAGGATCAGATGCCTGTTGAGGATCAGAGAGAAGCCAGGATGGATGATCAGCCTGGTATGAAATTGAGAAATTGGATGATATAAAATGAAGGTGTAACCGAGAAAGGAAAGATCATTGTGGAGGAATGAATATCGAATGAATATCGGGTGAACCTGAGAACACTCGTCCAGATGCCGCTTCGTCTGACACTAATGCCACATGTGGTCCCCTGGGATCGAACCCGGGCCACCTAGGTGAGAGACGAGTGGTATAACCACTTAGCCACGGCGATACCATACTCAATATTTAAATTCAGCATCTTCCATGGATGGGGTACGAAGATTTTGAAAAACATACCTTTACATTAACTACCTTGAATATTTTTCGAGAATTTTGCTTTTCTCAAAAATGGTCTCAACGATTTTGGTTAAAATGCTGTATATTTTCTAGAAAAATGAAATATACGTTTTAAATTTTCTGTGAATATGCTCTGCAATCCTGTTCCTTCGGGAAGACTTTTGCATAACTGGTAAACTGTAAGAAGTACACAAAATTTTATTTCACAAACAATTTAGACTTTATTAAAGTATATCAGATACTTATTTAGTAGTTTTACTGCTTCCTTGATATTCGTAGATATTGATTTTTATATTTATATATATATTTGTTTTTCTAAAACAAGTAGTCGTTATTCGTTTTTCTTTTCTTAATACTTTTTATGTTTCTAACGCTGCAAAGATAAACGAGTTTCAAAGTGAGTTTTAGTTTCAAAATTTAAGATCAGCTCTTAAAAGTTTTGACTAATGCTTCAGCTTGGTGAGTTTGTTTATTTCCCTTACTTACAGAGAAATGGCTAATAAGAGACTTATTTTAACGTTTAAATTGTTTAGAATGGAATAGATGGAACACATCAGATATTTTTTCAATATTTTCTGAACGGTAATCCATGCATGTATACCTTTACACAAATTTATATGCAAAATATTTAAAAAAAACTCTGATGTGTTCCATTCACATCACTTTCTATATATTTCTGTAACAAATTATTGTTAATAAGCTTATCTTTTATTTATTTCATGCTAATCGAGAAAAATTAGCAGAAATAGTCTTATTTCTTGCTTTATTGTAAATAGAAGCGAAATAAGGGAGTACCATAGGTTAAAGTGAAAGCCAAAAGCTGGTTGCTATGTGACTGAAGTTCGTTTGTTTGTATGGACAGGAGTTGACAAATTCCTGTATGAGAAAGGTTTAAGTTTTTTCAAAGCTGAAACCAAGAAAAAGGAATATCTCAAAAACGATCAACTCCAAGAAAAAAATGTACGAGTTACGTCCAGAAAGTAAATTCCGTTTGGTAATAAAATTAAATTGTGTACAGATACAGAATAATTATGTATTGCACAAAATTTTGCAACTCTTAAACTACTTTTCTACATAACTGCCGAAATTTTGCAGGCATTTGTCATAGCGTGGCACAAGTTTTTGTATACCTTCTTCATAGAAGTTTGCCGCCTGTGTCTTCAAAAAGTTGGAAACATTTTCATTTTTTCCATTGATTGCCGCTTACTTTCAGGGGTGTCGTAAGAAACCCAAGTCTCATCTCCTGTGACTATCTGTGTGAGAAATTCTTCGCCGTCTTCATCATAAGGGGTTAAAAACTGAAGTGCACTACCCATCCGTTTTGTTTTGTGTTGCTCAGTAAGAATCTTTGGTACCCAGCGTGAGCAAAGTTTACGAAATTTCAGTTTTTCGGCAACAATTTCATGAATTATTGATCGTGAGCTTTGGGGAAATTCCATAGCGTCGTGAGCTTTGGGGAAATTCCATAGCAAGAGCACTAATTGTAAACTTGCGGTTTTCCTGGATCTTGTCATCAATCGCGTGAACCAGTTCTTCTGTAACCAAAGATGGCCGCCCACTTCGTTCCTCATCGTACACTTCACTACGTCCTTCATTGAACTGTCGGACCCATCTTCTCACCATTGAATCACTCATCGCATTTTGTCCGTAAACTTCGCAAATTTGCCGATAAATTTCAATTGGTTTCACTTTCCTAGCATTCAGAAAACGAATCACAGATCTGATTTCATAAGCGGCGGGATTTTCAATCAACACCGACATTGTAAACAAGCACAACAAAGCGTATGTGGCTGACAGCGATCTCAAAATGGCACACGTTTCTTCTCCTTGATACAGAACGTCTACCGCGCATGCGCTGCAGCGGAGATAAATTGAAACGGAACTTACTTTCTGGACGTACCTCGTATATAACATAAATTGTGTGTTTTAACGTGCTCGGCATTTTTTGTGGGTTAAGTTTTTGTCCATCTCTTACGGTTTAGTAGTTATGCAAAATTCCCCCAGAATAAAGCAGTCTTCAGAGGCTATTCTCAGAAAATTCAAAATATACATTTTATTTGTCAGGTAAATATCTTTAATTTACGATATTTTAATCAAAATCGTTAGAGCCATTTTTTAGAAAATCAAAATTTTCGAAAAAAGTTCCATGTAAAGGGTAGCTTGGGGTGGGGGGATTTTTTCTCAAAATATTCATGTCGTATCCCTGGAAGATACTAAACTTAAATACCAAGTTTGGTATTTTACCGAATTTTCGTTTTTGAGTTATCGTGTTCACAGGCACACGGACACACACATGGACCTTTTTTCTGAAAATACTTTTTTTAGGTACAGGAGACCTTAAAACATTAATTTCCGGTGAAATCTCGGTATCGAATTTTTTGGTGGAGTGCAATACCTTCTCTATACACTATATACATAGTACGTATAGAGAAAGTAAAAAGGTTAAAAGTAAAAATAATAAGTTAAATTATATTTGGAAGAATTTTCTTTACAAGTTAGTACTGCCATGAAAATAAGTAATACACGTCCAGGTGGTTTTCAGACACCACTCGCCATGCATTCCATCGATCAGGACATCTGTCGCCTTGCTCGACACAAAAGCCAATGACTCATTAACATGGCAGACTGTTTCATTCCCTGCTTTCAAAACAATGCTTATCTCCAGTTTACAATGCAGGGTACCCCATAAATAACGAATAAGCAAATAACTGTAGTAACTTCTTAAACACATGTCAAAATGATCAATTTGAAAATAAAACATCATAAAATATCTGATGTATGAGTTTCTCTGTATCTCTGTAAAATTATTAATAAACTTATTCTTTTATCGACTTCATGCTATTCGAGAGAAACACTAGCAGTAACGGTCTTATTACTTAGTTCCTTTTAGGTGGAAATTAAATAAGTATTTTAAAACCGAAATCAATATCAAGGAATATCTCGAAAACGGTGAAATGCAGAAAAAAATGTATATGACATAAATTGTGTGTTTTGATTAGCTCTACAGTTTTTGTTAAGTAAGTTCTTGTCTATTTCATACGATTTAAAGGTATTGCAAAACTCTGCAAAATTCATTCATAATAAAGATGTCTCTAGAGGCTATTCCCTGAAAACTCAAGATACACTTTTTATTTGTCATGTAAATATATTTAATATACGACATTTTAATAAAAATCGTTAGAGCTATTTTTAAGAAAATAAATTCTTTTGAAAACTGTAGAGCTGGTTAAAACACACAAGTTATGTTAGACACTTTTTAATTTCTCTACCTGTACTATGTACATAGAGTATAGAGAAGTTATTGTAATGCACCCAAAATTTGATACCGAGATTTCACCGGAAATACAATTTTTGGGTCCCCCTGAATCCAGAAAAAGCATTTGTAGAAAAAGGTCCGTGTGTGCGTGTATGTGTGTGCGTGTGTGTATGTGCGGGTGTGTGTGCGTGTGTGTATGTGTATGTGTGTGTATGTGCGGGTGTGTGTATGTGTGTGTATGTGTGTATGTGCGTGTGTGCGTGTGTGTATGTGTGTATGTGCGTGTGTGTGCGTGTGTGTATGTGTGTATGTGTGCATGTGCGTGTGTGTATGTGTGTATGTGTGTGTATGTGCGTGTGTGTATGTGTGTATGTGTGCATGTGCGTGTGTGTATGTGCGTGTGTGTATGTGTGTGCGTGGTTGTGTGTGCGTGTGTGTATGTGTGTATGTGTGTGCGTGTGTGTATGTGTGTGCGTGTATGTGTGTGCGTGTGTGTATGTGTGTATGTGTGTGTGTGCGTGTATGTGTGTGCGTGTGTGTATGTGTGTGCGTGTGTGTATGTGTGTGCGTGTATGTGTGTGTATGTGCGTGTATATGTGTGTATGTGTGAGCGTGTGTGTGCGTGTGTGTATGTGTGTGCGTGTATGTGTGTGCGTGTGTGTGCGTGTATGCGTGTGTGTGTGTCTCTGGATAGCATAACTCAAAAACGAAAAGACCCTTAAATACCAAACTTTTATCTTCCAAGGATGCGACACGGAGATTTTCAAGAAAATCCCCCCACCCCCAACTACCCTTTACATGAAACTTTTTTCGAAAATTTTGATTTTGTCAAAAATGGGTCTAACGATTTTAATTAAAATATTGTATATTAAATAAATTTGCATGACAGATAAAATGTCTATCTTTAATTTTCTGAGAATAGCCTCTGAAGACTACTTTATTCAGGATGAATTTCACGAAATTGTGCATAGCTGCTAAACCGTAAGAGATGGACAAACTTACCACACAAAAAATGTAGAGCATGTTAAAACACAAAATTTATGTTAAAGACATTTTTTCGTGGAGTTGATCGTTTTTGAGATATTCCTTGTTTTTAGTTTCAGATTTGAAAAACATACTTTTCTCATACAGGAATTTGTCAACTCCTGTCCATACAAACAAAGGAACTTTAGTCACATAGCAACCAGCTTTTAACTATCACTTTAACCTATGGTACTCCCTTATTTCACTTCTACTTACAGGGAAGCAAGTAACAAGACAATTTCTCCTAAGTTTTTCTCGATTAGAATGAAGTAAATGGAATCATAAGCTTTTTAACAATAATTTGTTGCAGAGATGTAGAGAAAGTCATGTGAATGGAACACATCAGATTTCTGATCGTGGAATTGACTGTTTTTGATATACTCATTGTTGTTGGTTTCATTATAGAATACTTATACTTTTCTTATACTGGAATGGATGGATACTTTTATTTCACTGCTTAGGGCATAGCTCGATTATTTTTTGATGGTGTTTAACTTTTAGTACATATGGCACTGCAGACGATGACACAGATGATCTTTGAATGAGGATGGAGCACCGGTGGAATGCGATGGCGGGGAACTGGAGTTACGAAGAAAACCTGACCTCGTGTCGCTTTCCCACATGAGGAGCGGTGTCACATAATAGTCAATGTATAAAACATCTGATGTGTTCCATTCACATGACTTTCTTAATTTGTATAGCAAACCAACATACCTATTCTTTTATCTATATCAAGAGAAACATTAGCAGATTTGACTTATTGCGTGATCCTATTAAGTAGAAGGGAAATAAGGAATGCACAAGTTAAATCGATTGCTATCTGAAACTTCTGAAATTCGGTTTTCTTAGCTTGCTAGGACTACATAAAAGAGAGACGTTAAGAAAGTTTTTTTCCAGTTTGAAAACAAAATTAAACACTTAAAAACTGAAAACAATAACTCAGGATATCTTGCCAAAGGTTAATTCTACTAAATAAAACAATATATAAGATAAATTGTGTGTTTAAAGAGAAAATTAGTAATTTTCTGCACGACTAAATGAATTTCTAGGATCAAACAATCTGCTATCACCATGTCAAATAGGATTTAGGGGAAACTACTCAATAAATGAAAGATTATTCTGTTTAGTTAGGAAATTAAAGAAGGGTTTAACAAAAATGCAGATACATTGGCTATGTTTATAGATCTTAAATCAGCTTATAATAACGTCTGGTGATGTAATCTTATAAAAAAAAAACTTCATTTTGGAATTGAATCTAACATGCTTCTTTGAATGTCAGAATTTACAACTCAAAGATTTTGTGCAACAATATGTTATGGTTCAACAACCGCCCGGTTTAAGCAGACACAGCTTGGCAGCAAGAGAATGAAGGTACAAGATCTACCCTTTTCGCTAATCATCTGTTATTTGGTGTTCTCTAAAATGTAATAAGTTTAAAACAAGCCACAATTAATGCATGGATCATTAAATAGCCTTAAATGCTGATTTTCAACAATTTAATGCCTGTAAACACAGATAAAAGCAGTTTCCAACCTTTCTCCCTACGAAAGAATATCCATTTGTCATGTGGAAATGTTAACTTATGAACAACTGATAAAACTAAATACTTGGAGTGATTTTTGACGATAAACTTGGAGAAAACATATTGAGAGCATTAGTAAGAATGCATCTGATAGGTTCAAAAATATTAAAAAGACTTGATAGTAAAGTGGGGGGTTATTCGAAGACAATTTTAAATACAACCTACAACATGTACATTGAAACCCATATTAAAATATTGTGGTGAAATGCTTATAACTTCATCTTCAAATAGAAAAAGCCTTGAACAAACCCAAAATAGCTATTAAAACAACTCCAACTGAAGCTTTATTAACTGTTACATCCAACAAACTCAACATGAGACAACTTATATTGTAAGCTCTCATAACTATGAGAACTTAATAAGATTATCACATTCTAAGAAATGGTATAACTTCCAAAATTGTAATATCACATGGAAACAAGATTGCATTTATACAGACAGTTCAGAGCCTGAAAAAGTTCTTAGAATATTCATCTGAAGCAGAACATATCCCCTTTTATTTCCACCCAATAAATCAAATTGTGGTTAACTATGGACTTCATTTTAATGAAATACTTAATAGAAGGGCTGTTAATCCTGTTCAAGCCAAAGTTTTTACCCTTGAAACCATGAATACAACAAGCCCTCACAATGACTGGATTCATATCCATACTGATGCTCTTTTCTGAGTAACGAAGAAGGAGCTGGAGCATTTTCTCAATTATTTTGCTTTTATAAAAAGTGGGAAAATATACAACCAATTTTGATAGGGAAATTGATGTCATATATTCAACACATCAAAATTTGCTTTCATGGCTATACAAGTGCAAAAATATAGCTATTCTCTTTGATGCTAAAGCTGACCTCCAATCGGTTCTACTGCTTGGCCCAAAATGATGAAGGTCAAGAAATACATTATATAATCAAACAAATACAGAATATGCATAAACATTTAGCCTTACAGAGGATTCCTGCACTGAATTGTTTTGGGAAATGGATTGGCTGTTATTTTAGCAAAGAAAGGATCCAAATCAATTTAGTGGTAAAACAAACTTTCTCTTGTAATCAATTAAAAGAATTGTTAAAAGAAAAATAACTTCAAATTAGAATCAACAGTATAATACTTAGAAATGAACAGTCAAACTGGAAGAACATTTTGGATGATCCATCAATCGTTCCTGATATACCAAGAAAATCCTCTGTTGCTGCATTTTGGCTGATCACAGGGCGAGATTGTTTGAATAAACATCATTACAGAATTGAAATAGTGGCATCTCCAAATTGTTTATTGCGCTCCAAAGAAGAAGAAATGGACATGGGACATCTAAAAAGTTGTGAATTCCTCATGGCTTTCGAAACTCTAACTCAAAATATTGGGAAGCAAGAAGAATGATTTTATTATTAACTCCTGAGCATTAGATCCACACATATTTTTTGTATAATAAGTTTTTGTCTATCTCTTACGGTTTACCAATTATACAAGAGTTATACAGAATGTAGAGATGTTCAGAAACTATTTCTAAAAAATTCAAGGTTTACATTTCGTCTGGCATACACATATCTTAGACATAGGGAATTTTAATCAAAATCGTAAAAGGCATTTATGAGAAAAGCAAACATTTCGAAAAGCATTCCAAGTAAAGAGTAGTTGGGGTGGAGCGATTTTCTGGAAAATCTTCGCATCGCAACCTTGGAAGTTACTCAACTTAAATACAAGTTTGGTATTTAACCGACTTTTCGTTTATGAGCTACGCTGCTCATAGACACACACAGACACACAGATAGATAGACAGACAGAGAGACAGACAGACACATATACGGACATGTTTCTAAAAATGCTTTTCTTGGATTCAGGGGGTCACAAAACATGTAATACCTGTGAAATCTCGGTTTGAGTGGAATACAAATTCTCTATCCACTCTGTACATCGTATGTGCTAGAAAAAATTATTAATAAAATGTCGAAATAATAACAATAACAAAATATAACAATTATAATACCCAGTCAGACCAGTAATATAATGTCATATTTATAGTATGCTGTCAATATACTAGCACACTCTAAAAATAAACACAATATTAAAAATCTTATGTGTTCCATTCACATGACTTTCTGTACATATCTGTAATAAATTATTCTTATAAAGCTTATTTCTATTTACATCATGCTAATCGCGATAAATATTAGCAGAAATTGTCCTTATTACTTAGTCCCTTGTGAGTAGAAGGGAAAAAAGTAGTGTTTTTTATTCACATGATGTCCTCTAGCTGTTCGGCAAACAAACCTCTTATTTAAACATTAATCTTGTTATCTACATTGTCCTAATCAAGATAAACATAAGCAAAATTAGTCTTAATACTAGCTTCCTTGTAAGTAGAAGGGAAATATGGAAATCCACAGGCTAAAGCAAGGTCTCGTTCTTTAAAAGTCGGTCGCGATATGAAACAATCTCTTTGATTTCCAGGAGTAAAGAAGCGAGAAACGAGAAGAAAGATGTCTTCCCGTTTTAAGTGGCTAAAATTGAAACAAATAATCCGGAATATCTCGATACGGTTAACTGTCCAAAAAATATATAATATAATTGTGTTTTTCAATGAGATCTACATTTTTTGTGTACTAAATTTTTGTATATCTCTTATGGTTTACCAGTTACACAAAAGTCATCCAGAATGAAGAGGTCCTCAGAGGCTATTCCCAGAAAATTCGATATATATTTCGTTTGTCATAAAAATATCTTCAACATTTTAATCAAAATCGTTAGAGGATGCACCTCGGAGATTTACAAGAAAATCCCCAAACCTTGAATATCTTTCAAATATATTTAATATACAGTATTTTAAACAAAACCGTTAGAGCAATTTTTGAGAAAAACAAAAATTTCAAAAACTTTTCCATGTAAAGGGTAGTTTGTGGTGGGGGGATTTTCTTGAAAATCTTCATGTCGCATCCTTGGATGGTTAGAGATAAACACCAAGTGTGGTATTTAATGTTCTTTTTCGGATTCAGAACATGAATTTGCTGTTAAATCTCGCTATAGAATTTTTTGATGTAAATTGTAAATTGTAATACGTGTTTATACAATTTTGAAAAACATAAGGAAAATTATTAAAAGATAAATGAAAAGGCAAAAAAAAAAGAAGAAAAATGTTGTAAATTAATTATTGGAATAGATAAGAATAAAAATGAGAGAGAAATAAGTTGAAATTAAATATTAAATTGATAATTGATTAATAATAAAATGTTTCAAAGATACATATTCTTTTTAAATAAGTAGTAATAAATTATAATCGATAATTTATTTAATTTTGCATTTTTTATGTTTTAAATTGTGTAAATTAAAGCAAATAAATAATTTAATTTAATAAAAAAACTAATTAATGCATAATATAATAAAATATATATATTGTTTTATGTTTGTATATATAACTCTTTAGATAATGTTAATGTGTTTAAATGTGTAGTATTTGGTAGTATTAGATAAATATATCTATAAAATAATTGATGTAAAATGCTAACATTCATAAATAAATTATATAATTTTGCAATAGGTATATGTTCTGGTTTATGAAATTAGGTGTCCGGTGTGATATTGCAGATTTGTATTTTCTTTTTTGTGCATACGAGCTACAGCCATTGGATAGTCATTTATCGCTATCGAATTAATTTCGATAGTCGAACAAATTCGATTGTTATATACTATAGACTGGTGTGGGGAGTTAGCGATGAAGATTGTAAAGCAGTAATCTTTAAAAGACGTCACTTACCAGCAGAAAGCTCTCCTCGAGACGCAAATCACGGCTGTGTACACGCACCCCGGTCACTTTGAAACCACTGACTCATGTGTTGGTGGAACAGGAAGTCTGGCGATCAAGCGTGACCTCTACTGGCGGGTATTTCAGTTGTCTGGCAGAAATACCTCTAATCTGGAATGGCAGAATTTTCCGAGAGCCGCTCGTTAAACACGGCGTTCTTCTGTCACACTCCTTCCCTAATATCGTCTCGTATAAACACATTTTGATGTATAATATTTATGCGTTTCATCCGTAAATGGTTAACACAGTAAGCCGTAAAAAGAGCAAAAAATAAATAAATAAAAAACACTCCCCGTCCAATTCCTTTTGGTTTTTTTATTATCTCTACCGCACTATGTACATAGTGTATAGAGAAGGTATTGCATTCCACCCAAAAATTCGAAACAGGGATTTCACCGGAAATACATGTTTTAGGTCCCCTGAATAAAAAAAAATCAGAAAAAGGTACGTGTGTGTGCGTGTGTGAGTGTGTCTGAGTGTGTGTCTGTGGACAGCATAGCTCAAAAACGAAAAGTCCGTTAAAAACCTAACTTGGTATTTAGGTTTGGTATCTTCCAAGGATGCGACACAAAGATTTTAAAGAAAATCCCCCCACTCCCAACTACCCTTTACATGGAACTTATTTCGAAAATTTTGATTTTCTAAAAAATGGCTCTATCGATTTTGATTAAAATGTCGTATATTAAAGATATTTACCTGACAAATAAAATGTATATCTTGAATTTTCTGGGAACATCATCTGAAGAATAGTTTATTCTGGATACATTTACAATTTTGTGTAACTGCTAAACCGTAAGCGCTGGACAAAAACTTACCACATAAAAAATGTACAGTATTTTAAAATACACAATTTATGTTATATACATTTTTTTCGTGGAGTTAATCGTTTTTTAGATTTTCCTTGTTTTTGGAATTTTGTATAACTGCTAAACCATAAGAGATGGACAAAAACTTACCAAACAAAAATGTAGAGCACGTTAAAAGACAGAATTTTTCTTTAATATACGGCATTTTAATCAAAATCGTTAGAGCCATTTTTAGAAAATAAAAATTTTCGAAAATTCTTTCGTGTAAAGGGTAGTTTGGGGTGGGGGGATTTTTCTCAAAATCTTCGTGTCGCATCCCTGGAAGATACTAAATTTAAATACCTTGTTTGGTATTTTACCGACTTTTCTTTTTTGAGTTATCGTGTTCACAGACACATCGACACCGGACACACGCAAACACACACATGGACTTACTTGCAAAAGTGCTGTTTTTGTTTTCAGGGGGACCCAAAACATATATTTCTGGTAAAATCTCAGTATCGAATTTTTGGATGGATTACCATACACTACATACATAGTACGTGTAGAGACAGAAAAAAAAAAAAAAACTCATCAAATACAATGCAACTTGTATTTAAAAAATCTGGTGTGTTCCATTTACATAACTCTTTCTAGCTGTTTCATATACAACCATTCATTCAAAAAAATGTTTTTTTTATCTACAGTATGCTAATCAAGATAAACTTATAAGTAGAAGGGAAATAAATAAGTACCTACATTACACAGACACAGAGGATCTTTTTCTAGACATGTTTTTTGAATTTCGCAGAGTATATTTCCAGTGAAACTTCGTTATCGAAATTAATTGGAATGCAATACCTTTTTACCTAATAACTACGTGGTAGAGAAGGTAAAATGTGAAGAAAATAATAGAAATAATAATTTCTATTTTCTCTAGCACTTATTTAATGTAGGTAGAGAAGTATTGCATTCCGTGTAATAATTGTATATCTGGATTTCATGGAAATGTAAGTTTTGAGGTCTGTAGCATCAAACATTTCAATTTGAGTCAAACACTATGCAAGCGTGATACTATGCATAGTATGTCATATATGGAAAGTGTTTCATTACTTTTAATTTTAAAATACTGCTTTAATGATTTAAATATATGAATGACTATTGGAACAAGTGTGTTTTATGTTCTCTGAGTAACCATCATTTTTACTTTCTCTACACGCACTATGACCATAGTGTATAGAGAAGGTATTGCACTACTAAGCTTAATATCTCCCAGAGATGCGACATGAAAAATCCCCTCAGTTCAAACTACCTTTTACATGGAACTTTTTTCGAAAATTTTGATTTTCTTAAAACTGGGCTCTATCTATTTTGATTAAAATATCGTATATTAAAGTTATTTGCCTGACAAATAAAATGTATATATTCAATAGCCTCTGAAGACTGCTTTATTCTGGATGAATTTGACGGAATTTTACATAACTGCTAAACCGTAAGAGATGGACAAATTTCTCTACACAAAAACTGTAGAGCACGTTAAAATGCAAACATTATATTATATACAATTTTTTTCGTGGAGTTGATCGTTTTTGAGAAATGTTTTGATTTTGATTTCAGCTTTAAAGTACTTATATTTTTCTCATACAGGAATTTGTCAACTCCTGTTCATACAAGCAAAGGAAGTTCAGTCACATGGCAACCAGCTTTTGACTATCACTTTAACCTATGGTACTCCCTTTTTCGCTTCTACTTACAAGGCAGTAAGTAATAAAATAAGCCTATTCCTGCTATTTTTTTTTTTCTCTATTAGCATGAAGAAAATAGAAGCATAAGCCTTTTAACAATAAGCTGTTGCCGAGTTGTAGAGAAAGTCATGTGAATGGAACACATTAGATTTATTAACTATATATACACATTTATTTATATACATTATACACTCGTAAATTAGATGGAGATGAAGATCTTACTACATGAAGAATTAGAGCTCTTTAAAATACAAACTTTATTGAATTGTCTTTTTCATATAATTAGTTCTCTTCGAAGAATTTCATGTTGTATGTTTATTCTTTCCCACTTACGTCATCTAACGTATATGCGGAAAGACTGCGACCGCTTAATGACATTTCTACGAGGGCAATCCAGAAAGTCGCGAACGATTTGGCATAACTAAATAATAACGAAAGATATAAACACAAAACGTTTTTATAAAGTTACAGTACCTTACTCTATTTTCAACATAATCGCCATTCTGGCAAAACTTTTACTGTCACGTGGTACAGTTTTTCAATGCCGATGTTATATTTTTCTACCACCAAAGAACTTATTCGTTTTTTTTTTTCTTTGAATGCACAAAATGTTCGGCCAATGGAATTTTATAGGCAAATAACCAAGTTTATGGTAATAAATCAATGAATGAGTCTTCAGCGAGGAAGTGGCGCATAATTTACAAGTAATTAAGGAAGAACCAGTGTGTACGATAATCACCGGAGTGGAAGTGCATCAGTTGTTATGGAGGAATTGAAAGCAAATGTTCATAAAAGAATTCAGAAAATCCTATGCTTCTCTTTGAATATCCTACATGACTTTTTGGGTGTAAATGATTTCCCAACCAATGAAGACCTCCATGGGGCAGTGACATCTTGACTCAGATCTTTAGTGGTGGAGGTCTATAACATTGGCATTGAAAAACAGGTACCTTGTGACAAAAACCTTGATAGCAATGACGATTACGTTGAGAAATAGAGTAAGGTACTGTAACGTTGTACAGTCGGTGAGAAATTTCCTTGTGATTGACACTTTTGGGGTGTGTCGTCTGCTGGCAGGGGCTCGTCAGGTTCCTGACCAATCATAGTGTAAGAATACATAACCGTCAGAGACATCATGTCATCGGCGTTGCAACATCTAGGGGTTCAGTGGAAATTTACACGCGTTCTCATGTATGACGGATCTGATTGATTTCATTCTGTGAAAAGTTTGGTCGTGTTTTACAGTGATTCGTAAGGATTGGCAGGGGCTCGTCAGGTTCCTGACCAATCATAATGTAAGAATACATAACCGTCAGAGACATCATGCCATCGGCGTTGCAACATCTACAGGTTCAGTGGAAATTTACACGCGTTCTCATGTATGACGGATCTGATTGATTTCATTCTGTGAAAAGTTTGGTTGTGTTATACAGTGATTCGTAAGGATTGGCAGGGGCTCGTCAGGTTCCTGACCAATCATAGTGTAAGAATACATAACCGTCAGAGACATCATGTCATCGGCGTTGCAACATCTAGGGGTTCAGTGGAAATTTACACGCGTTCTCATGTATGACGGATCTGATTGATTTCATTCTGTGAAAAGTTTGGTTGTGTTATACAGTGATTCGTAAGGATTGGTAGGGGCTCGTCAGGTTCCACCAATCATAATGTAAGAATACATAACCGTCAGAGACATCATGTCATCGGCGTTGCAACATCTAGGGGTTCAGTGGAAATTTACACGCGTTCTCATGTATGACGGATCTGATTGATTTCATTCTGTGAAAAGTTTGGTTGTGTTATACAGTGATTCGTAAGGATTGGCAGGGGCTCGTCAGGTTCCTGATCAATCATAGTGTAAGAGTACATAACCGTCAGAGACATCATGCCCTCGGCGTTGCAACATCTACGGGTTCAGTGGAAATTTACACGCGTTCTCATGTATGACGGATCTGGTTGATTTCATTCTGTGAAAAGTTTGGTTGTGTTATACAGTGATTCGTAAGGACCTATAATCGTTGCTACCTTTTATATATCACGGACATTGCTCTTGTTCTCACCCTAGAACTACTTATCACAAGTGGCACTGTGATATCAAAATGTCCTATAGCAGTGATAAACAGTTGAAGTTACGTTAGCTTTTAAGTTTAGTGGAGTACAGAACGCAATGTTGAAAGGAATAGACGAGGTAGCTAGTGAGAAAAGGGGGAAAGTAGTTCCACATACGAGAAGTACGATAGAAAATGCATGGAAATAAGGCATTTGGCGCTGCAGACGGTATCGAATAAATATGGCAACAGCGCACCGAGACAGTCACTTGTCAATAGGAATGTTAATCACAAAATAATTTCCCTCCAATTATAAATAAAGTTTTGTGTTGATAACTTTCGTTATTGTTTAGTTATGCTAATTCGTTTATTATTTTCCGGATGACCCTCGTATTTGTTTTGTGTAATTGAAAATACTTATTACGTAATCAAAAATCATTTCCAGCTCCCACTTAAGTTATGCGGATAAATGTTGATGAGATTGGAATTTTAGGGCGCTCAACGGCTTGGCTACTAGCGCCCAATATGGATGGAGTTACCATATTTTATATATATTATATAATATATAAACAATATATTTTAATTTCCATCGGTAGAGAGGATCGTGTGAAGCTCCATAAGATTTTTAGATTAATTGAGGTTATCAAAATAGTTCTAAGGCCAATTTATTTATTTTTTTAACTGAAAGCAACATTTTTACTATCTCTGCTACGTATCTTGTCGGTAGAGAAAATATATTTCTATCAAAGAAATTCATACCGAAATTTCACAAGTGATACACGGATAAAAATCATTTTTATAAAAAGGACAGTGTGTGTGTGTGTGTGTGTGTGTGTGTGAGACTGTATCAGTCAAAAACAAAAAGTCGATTAAATACCAAATGTGGTATTTAAATTCAGTGTCTTCCAAGAATGCGAAACTTGGATTTTCATTATAATACCCTTTCCATACTACACTTCATATGGAACATTTTTTTGAAATTTTGGATAGAATAAAAATTGGCTCCAACGATTTTGATTAAAATGCAGTATATCAAACATATTCAAATAGCATATAAAATATGTATCCTGTATTTCTTGGTAATATACCCTGAAGTCCTCCTCATTCTGAATGAAGAAGTAGGCCAAACTTACTACACAAATAATCTGATGTGTTCCATTCACATTACTTTCTCTACATCTCTGTAACAAATTATTGTTAAAAAGCTAATGTTTCTATTTACTTTATGCTAATCCAAAAAACAAAATATCAGAAATAGACTTATTACTTGCTTCCTTGTAAGTAGAGGCGGAATAAGGGAGTAGAATATGTTAAAGTGATATTCCTATTTGAGAGTATGTTTTTTAAAGCTGAAAACAAAAACAAGGAATATTTCAAAAACGATCAACTCCACGAAAACAAATGTATATATCATAAATTGTGCGTTTTAACGAGCTCTACATTTTTTTTTGTGCGGTAGGTTTTGTCCATCTCTTATGATTTAGCAGTTATACAAAATTCTGTAAAATTTATCCTGAATAAAGCAGTCTTCAGAGACTATTCCCAGAAAATTCAAGATATGCATTTTATTTCTCAAGTAAATGTCTTTAACATACGATATTTTAATCAAAATAGTTAGAGCCATTTTTGATAAAATCAAAATTTTCGAAAACAGTTCCATATAAAGGTAGTTGGGGGAGGGAGAATTTTCTTGAAAATCTTCGTGTCGCATCCTTGCAAGATACCAGACTTAAATACCAATGGTATTTAATGGTCTTTTCGTTTTTGAGCTATGCTGTCCTCACACACACACACACACACACACACACACGCACACATCTGCACGCACACGCACACAGGACTATTTTCTAGAATGTTTTCTTTGAATTCAGGGAATATCAAGACACGTATTTCCAGTGAAATCTCAGTATCGATTTTTGGGTGCATTACAATACCTTCTGTATACAATGTGTAGATAGTACGTATAGAGAAAATAAAAATGTAGACTTCGTTAATGCACACAATTTATGTAATATACTGATATATTACCTGTTATTGATTTTAATTTTAATATGCTTAAACTGTTCTCAAACGGGAAGCCCTAATCCGTTGCATGTCTCATCTGTTTTACTCCTGGCCATGGAAACAGAACGGTATGTGACAATTTTTAAAAGATTTGACTACGGCTTTAGCTTAATGTATTCTTTTATAAGGAGCTACGTAATAAGACAATTCTGGTAATGCTTTTCTTGATTAGAATGATGTACATTAAAGAATAACCTTTGTAAGAATAGTTTTGTTTGCAGAACATATAAAAAAAGTCATGGGAATGGAACACATGCCTTTTTTGTGGACATTTTTAAAAGTGGATGCAGAAAGTACCACATATTTAAGATATTTACATGAATTTCGAGAAAAAAGGAATACCTATTTTTCACTAGAGAAAACTTTCAGTAAGTTCATACAAATAATAAACAATATCTCGGAAATGCTGAACGCTACGAAAATTCTGGCGTAGGCTGTTGTGTAGACTCACACTTTTATGCTGCAAACGTTGTCTATCTCTACAGTTTCCCAATTATACAAAAGTATTTCATAACCAACAATAATCAATAATAATCAATTTTCAAAGGCGGTGGCTATGTATTGGATTTGAAATCCTGTTCTCTTTATGTGATTACGAAAAAGAAGGAAAGAAATATAAATAGTGGTTTTCAGTTAGATATAAAGTATTTGAAAATTTAAACCATAAACAAATCATTTCTCAAAAGTAGCCAATGACAAAAACATGTATTTAACATGAATTGTATATTTCACAAGATCTACATTCCTACTTTCTCAAGCACATAAGTACAATATACGTTGCCAGTAGAGAAGAGATTGTAAGCTACTCAAAACTTCGATAGTATTTAGTATTTATTTGTTCAGTCATTAGGTACATTAGTACAAAAGACATGGTCAAAATAATATATACATGTAAAAGTCAGTCATATAACAATTTTAGTGTTAAAAAATTATCCAAATTGTAAAATACATTGTACATTTTTACTTTCTCTACACCTACTATGTACATAGTGTATAGGAAGGTATTGCACTCTATCCAAAAATACGATACTGAGATTTCACAATATATAGTTGCAGAGATGTAGAGAAAGTCCTGTGAATGGAACACATAATATTTTTTTACTTTAGCCTTAAACTGTACTACATTCAGATCTCTCATGTGGTCAGGAAGCTTATTGTAGGCTATAATGCTGGTTATCAAATAACTACCTTTAACTTTCTTTAGTCTAGTGTATGGAACACGTAATTTATCAATATTTATAGTATTTAATGTGTGTACATGTCTGTTCAGTTTAAATTGATTTAAATTCTTGTGCACATATAATAATAATTGTAATATATAGCAATTGTACACTATTAACATTTTATGTTGCTTAAAAAATTGGTCCACATGGAGCATTGTAAGCAGTATGACATAAAATTCTCAAGGTATCTTTTGTAGAAGTAGAATATAATTTAATTTACAACAGTTCCCATTTGCTAACAGTTCATAGCTAAAACACTTTCAAACAAAGCAAGATATGTTTGCTTTAAATAGCTGCAAGGTGTTTTGTTGTAAATAGTTCTCAGTAAATTCACAGCTTTAGATAACTTTTTACAGACCATTTCAACATGTGAAGTCCAGGTTAATTCTGTGTCTAAAACCATTCCTAAAAGCTTTACATTAATGTATTCAGCATCATTTGAGCTTTGTCTAAGGCTAAAAAAATGATACATGTTTTGGGGGCCCCTAAATCCATTTTTCAATGATTGTGTATGTGTGTGCGTGTGTGTATGGTGGAGGGCAGTATAAATGAAAACCAAAAGTCGGTTAAACACCAAATTTTGGATTTAAGTTCAGTGTCTTTGGAGGATACGATCGAAGGTTTTCTGGAAAATGTCCCCACTTTAAAAAAAAATTAAACTCTCTAAAAATGCGCAAAATGATTTTAATTAAAATGTCATACATTAAAGCTATTAAGATGGCAAATAATTGAATTATCTGGGAATGTACTCTTCAATGTCCATGAATTGTGGATAAGAGATACACAAACATTAATACACAGAAAAATGTGAATCTCGTTAAAAGACACAAATTATGTATAACACATGTTTTGCGGGGTTAACCGTTTCCGAGATATTCTTTATTATTGGTTTCAATTTTTAAATACTTTCTTCAAATGGGATGTCGTTATTCGTTTTTCTTGATATTGGTCAAGCAAAGGGTAAATCAATCATATAGCGACGTTATTTTAAAAAATCTTGCTATCGTTATTCCGCTATTCCTTTGTATTTAAACGGAATATGTAATAAAACCATATCTGATTTTCGGTCTCCTTAGCGCAGTGGTAGCGCGGCTGCTTACGAAGCGGGAGACCTGGGTTCGATTCCAGGATTTTTCCCCCGCTGGAAGACCTGGTCTGGGGTGCACTCAGCCTCGTGAGGTCCCTGTGGGGCCAATTGAGGAGCTTGATGGAGAAGCCAGGTCATGAGGACCACATTAACCGGTCCTGGGGTTCGAGGCGCTGACCACGTATCACCTTCCAATACTGCACCCCATCGTTATGGACCGCGATGGGGGACGCAGCGGCCGGGCGGTAGGCCAAGTTTCCTTGTGAGCTGTCGTGCCATGGAGTTATTGCTATGTTTTTCAGTAGTTTTTTGGGAGCTCTATGTGAGTGTAACACATAAGCTTTTTTATTCAGTAAGATTCTGTCTATTCTTTGGGTTTATCAATCACACATATGTAATTCAAAATAAAGAAAACGAAAAGATTTATCATATAAATAATATAGTTTAAAGAGACAGTTTTTGTGAATCGATTTGTGTGTATCTCTTATGGTTTACAAGTTATACTAACGTCACTCAGTTTGAAGATGACCTCACGTAATTCTTAAAATATATAAGATATTATTTCATTTTTACTTTCTCTATACCCACTATGCAGATAGTGTTTAGAGAAGGTATTGCACTCCACCAAAAATTCGATACCGAGATTTCACCGGAAATATATGTTTTAGGGCCCCCTGTATCCAAAAAAAAAGTATTTTCCGAAAAAGATCTGTGTGTGTGTGTGTGTGTGTGCGTATGTCTGTGAACACGATAACTCAAAAACGAAAAGTCGGTAAAGTATCAAACTTGGTATTTAAGTTTAGTATCTACCAGGGATGCGATACGAAGATTTTGAGAAAAATCCCACCACCCCAAACTACCGTTTACATGGATCTTTTTTGGAAAATTTTGATTTTCTAAAAAATGGCTCTAACGATTTTGATTAAAATATCGTATATTAAAGATATTTACCTGACAAATAAAATGTATATTTTGAATTTTCTGGGAATAGCCTCTGAAGACTACTTTATTCTGGGTCAATTTTACGGAATTTTGCATAACTGCTGAACTGTAAAAGGTGGACAAGAACTTACCACACAATAAATATAGAGCACTTTAAAACACACATTTTATGTTATATACATTTTTTTCGTGGAGTTGATTGCTTTTAGATATTCCTTGTTTTTGATTTCAGCTGTGAAAAACACACTTTTTCATACAGGAATCTGTGAACTCCTGTTTATACAAACAAAGGAACTTCAGTCACATAGCAACCAGCTTTGGACTTCACTTTAACCTGTGGCACTCCCTTATTTCGCTTCTACTTACAAGGAAGCAAGTAATATGACTATTTCTGCTAATTTTTCTTGATTAGCACGAAGTAAATAGAAGCATAAGCTTTTCAACAATAATTTGTTGCAGAGATATAGAGAAAGTCATGTGAATGGAATACATAAGATTTTTCATATTGGAATATGTGATATTCTTATCAAATTATTAATCATTCTCGAGAAAAACAAAATTAACGTAAAGGTGGGAGATTTTCTTGTAAACCTTTCTGTGTCAACCTTGGAGGACTTAAATACCAAGTTTAGCATTTAACTCACATGCAAACACAAATGCTTGTTTTATCTAGGGATTTCGGCAAATTCTCGATATGAACTTTTTGTTGGAATGTAATAATTCCGCTATTTCTTCTTTTGTCTGGGTCTTTTGAGTAAATAGACCAAAGGGCAAAGGTAGGAAACAGTTGTCTGTCCCAAGTCGGTCACATGGGGAACAAGTCTGTGGGGCTTTCCATTAGATCGGTGCCTCCTATTTTAAATACCAGAATACCAGGTCTCCTTGGGTCAAGGACGGAAGTGGACACGCCACTTGCCTTGCATACAGGGACGGAAATGGATATGTCACTTATGCGCGTCAACCCCAAAGAGGAAGACTGCCGAAGATCTCGATGGCGGCGACATTTACCAGCTTGGATCTACTAACTTCCCAGGTTAGTACCGAAGGATATTAAGACGTCTCACAACCCCACCCAGGAGTCACCGCCCAGATGTATCCAATCTCCCGAGGGTATCGGGCCTTTGCCACTTCGAGTCCAACCCAATCCGAACAGCTCCCAGAATTTCGGCCCGACTATTTCTAGAAACGTCAGAAGCACCACGGGTGCTCGGGGTCCCCAGCGTCCGCACCTGAGCAGCTGAAGAGATCGGAACCTCCCCACTACGGTGAACGCTGGGTAGGTTTCTTCCATCCCTCAACTTTCTCGTCCTCCTTGTCGTATCCATTGCCGTTTAATTCATCCTTCGTTCGTTTGGTTTCTTTCAGGGTTGGGAATGTGGGCGAGGTGTTTCGGTGCGGCGAGGCAGGAAAGGAGATTGCTCCTTTTGACTCTCCATCCCTAACTTCGGCTGGTTACCGGAGAGAACCGTAGGGGTATCTGTAAACTCTAGGGAGTCTGCCATGTTTTCCGTCGCTCATGGTTCCAGCCGTCCGTGTATCCTCTCGCCTTATCCCTCCCTCTGATGGGCTCCCTCGTGGTAGTTGGTAATATGAGAAACCACCAAGGTGCAAAGGTCTTTTGCTTATTATAAACTTGCGTTTTGGGTTTTATATCAATATAATGGTTAGCGTTTGTTCCCTACAAATGATGAATAAATAGACCGAACTATAATTCCGAATTGTATGCAATATTACCATTATAAACAGATTGTTTCGCTATTCGATATCGTGCATAATTGGCTCAATGTATCACGTATACTAATGATAACAATGAGTATTTCCTATACAGAATGACGTAATATCAGATTCAAAGCTTCCTCAGCTTATAGAGAGAATATTAAGTAAGATAAGTTAGTTATTGTTTTTTAGGGATAATGGAAATAAAATTAATGGTGTAAATCATAAACTTGATCCTGTCCTTACTCATCCAATGTGATTAACTGATGAAAATGAGATAATTTTCGTAGGGTTAATTGGTTAAGACCATTTTGTGACATTTTTTATTCTTCGTTCAACGAAGACTCAAAATCGCAGTGCATTATTACATTTGAAATAGTTAAAATCTAAATTTATAAATACTTACCAAGCTGTGTTGAAAATCGGCTATATCATAGCCCGTAATATCTCCTCACTCCTTTCCCCAGCATGCAAGTGACTGTCTTGCTTATCGGTTCAACACGTCTGTTAATAATAAATGGAAAGCAGGGAGAGAGATCTAACTTCTCTTTTTCGAAACTTGAAATATTTTATTATTTATTTCCTGCAATTATAATACTAAGATTGAATAAAATGTATCACAACCATGAATAATCTTAATAATACACTCCTAAAAGTTTAAACAAACTCTGCAATAATTATCAAGATTATCCACTTATCTATATTATTATTATTATTATTATTATTGGCGCCACAACAATTGACGAAAATATATACATATTACAACAAACAGTTACAAAAGAAGCTGCAATTACTGTCGATCGTATAATACTTCCTTCGGATCTTAAAATTTAAAGAATTTGGCGGTATTAAATCTATTTTAGAAGAATCTGTTACGTAGTCGATAATATGTAGTTCACCGTACTTGCATTATTACTTGTTTATCATGGTGTTTCAAGTTTACAACATAGATTGCTAAAGCTTTACTTCTTATGTAACTACCGAGTAAGATGGTTCCGCGATAACGCGCGAGGCTCGCATTTGGGAGGTCGTGGGTTCGTTTCCCGCGGCCGACTTTCCTGATTCATGTGTTGCCCATTTCCATTATATACTCTCTATAGGAGCTGTTTTTGCAATTATGGCCGGATTTGTACATTTGTCTGGGGGTTGACAGGAGTTGACAAATTACCGTTTGAGAGAAGTATAAGTGTGTTAAAGCTGAAACCCATAACAAGCAATATCTCAAAACGGTTAGCTCTACTCAGCGTATATGACATAAATTATGTATTTTAACGAGATCTCCGTTTTTACTTTCTCTACACGTACTATGTAATAGGGTATAGAGAAGGTATTGCATTCCACCCAAAAATTCGATACCGATATTTCACCGGAAATACATGTTCTGGGTCCCCCTGAATCCAAAAAAGGCATTTTTGGAAAAAGGTCCTGTGTGTGTCTGTGGGTCTGTGGACAGCATAGCTCAAAAACGAAAAGACGTTGAATACCAAACTTGGTATTTAAGTTTGGTATCTTCCAAGGATGCGACACGAAGATTTTCAAGAAAATCGCCCCACCCCAACTACCCTTTACATGGAGCTTATTTAGAACATTGTTAATTTTCTCAAATAAAATGTATATCTTGAATTTTCTGGGAATAGCTTCTGAAGACTACTTTATTCTGGATGAATTTTGCGGAACTTTGCATAAATGTTAAGCCGTAAAAGATGGAAAAGAATTTACACACAAAAATGTAGAACACATTAAAACACACAATTATGTTATATACATTTTTTTCGTAGAGTAGGTCGTATTTGAGATATTCCATGTGTTTGGTTCTAGCTATGAAAAAGTCACTTTTCTCATACAGGAATTTGTCACCTCCTGTCCATACAAAGAAAGGAATTTCGGTCAATAGTAACCAGCTCACTTTAACATATGATACTCCCTTATATCGCTTCAAGTAATATGACTATTTCTACTGATTCTTTCTCGATTAGCATGAAGTAAATATAAAGCATTAGATTTTTAGCAATAATTTGTTGCAGAGATATGGAGAAGGTCATGTTAATGGAACACATCAGATTACTAAATTATTGTTAAAAATCTTATTCTTCTATCAACTTCATGCTACTTGAGATGAACATCAGCAGGAATGGCCTTATTACCCTCTTGTAAGTAGAAGGGAAATAAGGGAATACATTAAGCTAAAGCGATAGCCAAATATTTTAAAAGCTGGGTGTCATGTCATCAAATTCCTTTGTTTGTATGACAGGAGCTTACACATTAACGTTTGAGAGAAGTATAAGTATTTTAAAGCTGAAATCCAAAAGTAAATATCTAGAAACGGTCAGCTCTACACAGCGTATAACACATAAATTATGCATTTTAACGAGATTTACATGTTTTGTGCAATATCTGTCTGTGTTTTTAACTGTCTCTTACAGTTTACCAGCAACAGTCATCCAGCTCTTCAGAGGCTAGTTCTATAAGATATACAGTTTATCTTTTACGTAAATATATGTAACATACGATATTTTAATAAAAATCGTTAGAGCCATTTATAAGGAAATCAAAATTTACCAACATTTTTCCAGTAAAGTGTGGTTTGGGGTAGGAGGATTTTCTTGAAAATCTTCATGTTGCAATTACATAAAATTTTCGTTTTTGAGCTACGCTGCCCACAGTCACAAACACACATACACATACATAGGAGTTTTTTTTTAAAAATGTTTTTTTATGACTCAGGGGACCAAAAACATATTTCCGGTGAAATCTCGATATCGAATTTTTGGGTGAAATACAATACTTCCTCTACTACCTATGTGTACTGTAGTATGTACGTGCTAGAGAAAGTAATATGGGGTGTAATAATTATAGATTACGCCACTAGACTATAATGGTATTAATTACTTCAGTATATGCTTATGAATGTGTAATGTAAGTACCAGCATCTTAATTCCACGTAGTCAAGTTACATGCGGATACTTCGGTGGAACTCACTATGATTTCAAAACTTTGAATTTCTTCTTTCTCTACACGTGCTATGTACAGAATGTAAGAAAAGGTATTGTATTTAAACCCAAAATTAGATACCAAGATTTAACTGGAAGTACATATTTTGTGACCCCTTGAGTCCAAAAAAAAAAAAAAAAGGGCACTGTGTGTGTCTGTGAGCAGCTTAGCTCAAAAACGAAAAGTCCGTTAAATATCAAACTTGATATTTAGGTTCAGTATGTACCAAAGATGCGATAAGATTTACAATAAAATACCCATCACCCCTAATTACCCCTTTACATGAAAACATTTCAAAAATGTTTATTTTCTCAAAAAGGGCTCTAAGGATTTTGATTAGAATGTCTTATATTTAAGATATGTACATGACAAATAAAATTTATATCCTGAATTTTCTGGGAATAGCCTCTGAAGCCCTTTATTTTGGATGATTTTTATTGAATTTTGCATAACTAGTAAACCGTAAGAGATAGACAAATCTTATTACAGAAAATACGTAGATATCGTACAAAAAAAAAAAACCACAATTTATGTCATATACATCTTTTTCCTTGAGTTGACGGTTTTCGAGATATTCCTTGTTACTGGTTTCAGTTTTAAAATACTTCAGACTTTTCTCATAAGGAACTTGTCAACTTCCAGCCACGCATAGAAACGGATGTCAATCCCATAGTAAGCCATTTTACAGCATGTGGCAGTCGGTTTAGCCTAGTGTATTCCCTTATTTCCCTTCTACTTATAAGGAACTAAGTAATAAGACCGTTTCTGCTAGTGTTTATCTCGATTAGCATGAAGTAGATAGAAAAATAAAATTAATAACAATAATTTGTTACAGAGATGTAGAGAAAGTCATGTGAATCGAATAAATTAGATTTTTAATTTCTATAGTTAAATGCTACTCGGATGATAACATTTGGTAGGTCCTTGGATGTATGTGCCACTAGTGCAACAAATGGCATAACTGTTGAATCCATGTCAACTTATTGACTTTTTGCAGAAAATACCATTTTTTTAAGTTCACAGAGAAATTTTACTTCTCTACTACGTGAGGTTAAATAGAGGAAGTATTGCATTCCACCCAAATGTTCGAGGACGAGATTTCACTGTTGAGTGCATACCGATTTGGACTTTTTGCAGAAAATACATTCTTTTTAACTTCACAGAGAAATTTTACTTCTCCACTATGTATGGTTAAATAGAGGAAGTATTGCATTCCACCCAAATATTCGATGTCGATATTTCACCGGAAATATGCGCATCTCTTTTACACCTGAAATACGGGGCAGATGGGCCACCTGGTATTCATTAGTCTTGTTCCTATTAAACAGCAAGATAATTCGAAATAACTTCAGTGATAGGAAATTGGACCTGGAGAAAGGAAAAACTCATATCAAACTGGAAACACAGAACATTACCAAATTAAATGGAACAGATTTTAGTTTATTAACTCAAAAAGTATTTATGATTTTACACAAAAATTAATACAGTCATGAGTTTAACATCAAATTAAAAATCATGTGTATGAAGTGAATATTTAAATCCATGTTATAATATATGAGAAAAATTCAAGCTGTATTATAAAATCTCCTAGGGACAGCATTGAATTTGGTTTCATTTCATTAATACAATCATGAGATTCACATCAAATTAAAAATCGTATGTAGAAATTAAGCCAAAAAACTAATATTATATTGTATGAGAAAAATTTCAAACTGTATTATAAAGTATCATAAGGAAAACATTGCATTTGGTTTAATTTCATTAATACAATCATGAGATTCACATCAAATTAAATATCATATGTAGAAATTAAGCCAAAAAACTAATATTATATTGTATGAGAAAAATTTCAAACTGTATTATAAAATATCATAAGGAAAACATTGAATTTGGTTTCATTTCATTAATAAAATCATGAGATTCACATCAAATTAAAAATCATATGTAGAAATTAACCCAAAAATTAATATTGTATTGTATGAGAAAAATTTAAAACCGTATTATAAAATATCATAAGGAAAACATTGAATTTGGTTTCATTTCATTAATAAAATCATGAGATTCACATCAAATTAAAAATCATATGTAGAAATTAACCCAAAAATTAATATTGTATTGTATGAGAAAAATTTCAAACTGTATTATAAAGTATCATAAGGAAAACATTGATTTTGGTTTCATTTCATTAATACAGTCATGAGATTCACATCAAATTAAAAATCATATGTAGAAATAAACCCAAAAAATTAATATTATATTGTATGAGAAAAATTTCAAACTGTATTATAAAGTATCATAAGGAAAACATTGAATTTGGCTTCATTTCATTAATACAGCCATTAGATTCATATCAAAGTAAAACTTATATGTAGAAATTAACCTTAAAATTCATATTATAGTGTATGAAAACCATTTCAAACTCTATTATGAAATATCATAAGGAACAACATTGAATTTGGTTTCATTTCATTAATACTGTCATGAGATTCACATCAATTTAAAAATCATATGTAGAAATTAACATTAACATGCATGCTAAAATATATGAGAAAACTACATTTCAAACTGTATTATAAAACCATGTAAGGTCAACATTGAATTTAGCTGTATTTCATATGTTTGTCATGCAGTGTTTCATGGGGTTAACTCAAAAGTTGTCAAATCCATTTTACATGGTAAAGTGATCTTTCAAATAAGGTGCCAAATTTGTATTTATTTTTATGTTATATAGTTGGAGTTTTAACAATTTTTTAATTAAATTCATACAAAATCTAAATTAATATTACATCAATTGTTATACACATAAATATGCCATTTTATCACAAATATTAGAACGAGAGCTCCAACTTTATCGATAAATTCGCGAGCAAATTATTCCGAGCGCATTTATCTTGAGAAAAGCTGTAGCTCGAATTGTATTTAATAAGGCTATTTCGTGAATAAAATAACAATGACTAGCCTATATGAACACAAAGAATAATATTCTCAAAATCCCACTTGTCTTGACGTATGTTTGCACCGAAATCACTGCAACTTGATGTCCATATCATAAATCATTGCCTCATTGCTTACAGATTTCGTTGAACTGGTTCCACACACTCTCTCTGTTGATTTTAGTATTCTGCAGCTTTGAACTTTCAATTTATATGTCTATTTTAGCGACAGATCTTTCCTCAAAAAGTTTTGGAACTCCTGCCATTATGTACGGAAATATCAATGCACACTGATACTATTATTATGAGACGAACATTAGTTCAGAGAGAAAACAAACGCACGTGGGTATGATAAATTTAGAAAAACAATTACAAGTGGGTGTGATAAAAACGTTTAAAATGCAGAGATAATGAGCTCTGATTGGTTGGAATTTTACGCGCCAATGTATTGGATTGGACAT
Organism: Hymenopus coronatus; assembly: GCA_030762935.1. Taxonomy (NCBI): domain Eukaryota; kingdom Metazoa; phylum Arthropoda; class Insecta; order Mantodea; family Hymenopodidae; genus Hymenopus; species Hymenopus coronatus. The sequence goes on from CM060895.1 coordinate 36,281,790, forward strand.
TTCCTACGATCGCGTGACATGAACGAAATAGTCAGACTAAAAACTCTTCAAGCAAAACTTCCCACCTTGGTGATAAGGCAGGCGTTTGTTTTCTAATGGAAATTTCTGTGTTCCACCTGCAGTAGTAATAACTTGGTTAAGGTTCTTTCGGAGTTTCCTTTTAAAGTGATGCATCTATGAAATTTGAAAAACCCACATTATGTACCCTATTGAAATTTATACCAATTAATATACACAGTAACATTAGCTTATATGGTTATTTAAATATTTAAATATTTAAATATTATTTTTTCATCGTCTAAATTCATTGAAGCAATAAAAATTCACACGACTTTCTCTACACCTCTCTAACAAAATATTGTTTAACATCTGATTCTTCTATCTACTTTATCCTAATTTAGATAAAATTAGCAGAAATGGTCTTATAATTTGCTTACTTGTAAGTAGGAAATAAGGAAGTATACTAAGGCTTCTGCGATAGTCAAATCTTTTAAAAGCTATGTGATTGAATTCCTTTGTTTGTATAGCCAGGAGTAGACAAATTCCTTTATGAGAAAAGAGAAGTATTTTAAAGATGCAACCAATAAAAAGGAATGTCCCAGAAGATGTGAGTTCTACCAAATAAACGTATATAACATAAATTATGTGTTTTAAGGGATCTACAGTTTTGTCTAGCTCTTACGGTTTACCACTCATGCAAAATTCAGAAATATTCATCTAGAATAAATAAATAAATAAACCTCAGAGTCTATTCCCAGAAAAATCAAGATTTTCATTTTATTTGTTATCTGAATATATTAAATATTAAAGATTTCAATCAAAATCGTTAGAATCACCTTTGATAAAACCAAAATTTTAGGATTTTTTTCCATATAAAAGGTAGTTTGGGGTGGGAGATTTTCTTGAAATGTGTAGTGTCGCATCCTTGGAAGATACGGAACTTAAATATCAAGTTTGGTATTTAACGGAATTTTCGTTTTTGAGCTATGCTGTCCACAGACAGACGGACATACAGACATACACATGAACATTTTTCTAAAATGCTTTATTTGGATTCAGGGGGTTCCGAAACATGTTTTTCTGGTAAAATCTTGGTATCGAATATACGCTATATGCTTAGTACGTCTAGAGAAAGTAACAATGATCACGTGATGAATTTTTAAAACTATTTCCACAAAATACTCAAGTTTTACACAAAATGATTTTACAAATAGTTCTGTCATATCATATTTTATATTAACCGCAATTATTAAAGAAGCATGTTTACTTTTCTACCTATTCTCCAAAACTTTTGATTTTTCAAATTTAGTAATTTATTTCTCAAAATTGGAGTGTAAGTTTGGAAACCTATATCACCATTTTCTTTTATTGCTGTTTTGAAAGGTAGTATACAAATTGTGAAACAAAGCAGTAAAAAAAAAAAACAAAAAAATAAAATAAAAAAAAAATATTAATGAGCATTTTACGTATGGAAAAGTGTTGGAAAAATTTTTTCGAGAAAAGTTGTGGGTACGTTTTAATAAGCATGCACCTCACATTTAAGGCTTCAGTCAAGTGGTAGTTAAAGTGAGAAAAACGATACATTTTCTAAAAGTTTAGAACTCACATCATTTTATTGTCAAAGCAATCTTTCAATTTTCGCAACTTTTGATCAATTTCACAAAAGCATCATCTTAAAGACAAATTTCAGCTAATTTTAAGCTCTTTAGGGCTTAGTTGAACATTCCCCTTTTAATTTTATTTATATTGAATAAGACCTGTCGAATTTGAAAAGGAGGGAGAAAAACATATTGCTGAGGGATTTTAAAGGATTTCAATGTTTGTACTTGCTTTTTATGATGCTATAAAGACCCCAGAAAAAGTTCTCCGATCAGAGTTAAAGGCATTTCCGACAAGAGCTTTCCCGAGAGCTAACTTTTGATATAAGATAAATATGTTATGAAGCACATAAATATTTCAGGTGAGTGACGTGGGGATATAATAGCTCTATAGCTCAAACTCAAGTCCGAATAATCATTTATCTCTCTACCCGTAGGTCGTAAGTAAAAGCTTTGGGTATTTCTGCAGTTTTTGTGATTAGTCTTACATTCTCCTAACCTCAGATTCTCCAGGTCCTCCTTGAGCACCTCAGAGGTCTCCTATCTTTCTCCTTGCAAGCTCGAGCACCAGCTCTTCCCTGAATCTACTCCTCCTAGCGATGCACGTGGCAGGAGTACCTTACAGTAACATTTTAGCAATCTTACTAGAAAAATATAGGAAGAGCGGTATCATAATGATAGCTAAAGTTTCAGAATGTTTTATTCACTCATTCAACGAGTCAAAGCAATAAGGCCAATCCACCCTAAGTTTTCAAATTCCTTTGAACATTTTTATAAATCTACTAAAAGCAGCTCATTAAGCACAAACATATGAATACATCTGTACCAATTTGATGTTGCAATTCTAGAGGTTAAATCACTTTCTTACTTCAGGAGTATTAATTAGTTATCTCTTGTAAGTTTTTTTTTATTATTATTTTCGCCAAATACAGTTTGAAACGATGTTACTCTTACTCTGTAGCATAAAGTTTATAATCTAAAGAAGTTAAAGACACTTTTAAAATAGATATGCTGTTCAAAAGCAATCTGAAGTATTAACAATAAACATTTAAACTATTAAAAAGTCTTATTCAAAATATTTCATTTTCAGACAATTCAAACCGAAAAACAACATATTTTGACAAAGTGATAAGATAAAGCTAAAGCTCTGAAAATTTGGATTTTTGTCAAGGAAAGCCTTTGTTTTTCTTTACCTACATTTACAAACCTAAACACCAATCCACTAACCAAATAGAAATATATCCGTTACTCTGTGAACAGAATACTTACAACAACCTTAACATTTTATATAAAAATAAATTACTTTTAGAGTAATTTAACAATTTTAATTCCTTAAAACTAAGACTTCAATAGTAGAGTATTAAAATAAAAAAATACATACACACTGATTTATTTGAGCAATATTATCAGTCTTGCTTCTTCAAATACAAATGGTTATCATTTTTAGTTATTACTCAAGAATACAATCAACACTAAAAATGTCTATTAATGAACGAAATTGGAAATATAATACAATAGATGATTATAAAAACTATGAAGATCTTTCTATAATACTTACATATAAATATAAGTTTTAATTTTAAATATCACATTAGTTTATCAATATTTCCAAAAAGAACCAAATACTGAGCATCTTTTATATCACGCTTCAGCATTGCCACATTTTATATACATATGTCCATTTTGTTACATGGAAACTATTACCCTACTAACATTCATAAATGCTTCTTAAACTATATGAAAATCTGCATATAATATTTTAAGGCCACTTTCTAGCACACGATTAAAGTTATAAAGACCATGAATAGGTGTGTAACTCTCTTATAAATTAAAATATTTTTATAGGGAAATAGTATTATGAATATTTTGATAACTGACCCACATTGTGTCGTAGTTTGCATTTATTTATCTTGCACCGCGATTGTTGGAACTCATACACAATACATTTGAGACACTATATTTCTCATTGCGCTCTACGCACAGAAACATTCATAATTTAGGTTTCTATTTACGTTTGTAAAGAACAACTGCAAAGTGCGTTATAAATCAATCTTGAAGTATAGTAGTGAAACATGCGTTTTAATAGCTAAGGTATCACTGATGCACTTTGTGAGGTGGAAAAACACAAAGGGATAGATGCTGTTCAAGCACAGTCGAGGGAAATGAATATAGTGGATAAAGTATTTGATTCCAAAAGAAATGGAAATACCACATTATGAGACATATACATGTCGGTGCCAGTGCAGCGTACAGCGTGGTAGTAATAGGCATTGTGGGAGTGCATGAAAACCAAAGAAAAGTGGAATACAAAACATACTGAGGAACATTTACATACAGGATTAAATAAGGGCCCAATAGTGAACAAAATGGCGGATATTCTTATAGGGAGTCGAAATACCCTGTCTTGTTAACGTTAAATTTTGACCATTATCTCAGCAACTATATAAAATAACATGCTAAAATTTTCAAAGTTTATTCAGCAATACCTTTAAAGTTTGTAGTTGAAAAATAGAATACTTCTGTTGATTAGAAAGAAAGGTAAGAGCTTTTTAAATAAATCTATTAAAATTTTATTGAAACATTATGCTTTTTCAATTTTTAAAAAATACCTCATCCATGCACATAGAACTTTTTTTTTTGTTAAAATAAAGCTTATTTAGTTGCAAATGTGTGGTAAATAGTTCAGCCCTTGGTGTCAATTAGTTTCTGAGATTATGGGGCATTTATACAGAGAAGTTTACTTCCTCAGAAATAGCTTTCAAACATAGCTTTCCAAACACAACTTCGCAGTACTACGAGACTATCACATGAAGGAAATATGGGTCGGTCTCTAACACTAATATTTACAAAATGATTGAGCTTTTTATCAAGTGAATGTACCAAAATGTTCTAAAAAGTTACTACGCATGATTATTTTCAACAATGTTTTTAAACTACTTACAATTACCGTACCTCTATGAAGCATGTACCAAAATGAGCAGGAGATTCAAAATATTCAAGTGCAATTAAAACATGAAAATGGAAAAACATTATGAAAATCCCATTTCGACTGCCCTTAAGGGAACAAGGTAGTCAGAACATATGGAAATTACACCTTACATGATTTAGAGTACCACTACTCTTAAAGTTCTCAATGTTTTTTCCTGACATTTTTATGAATTATTCCATAAATTATTTCAAATGGTTGTTTACATTGATAGTTTAGTGGTTGAGTCCCTAAAAAGTATTTCAATCGGCAGAAAAATAATAAAATTGATTCTTAAAATACGTGAATTTATGTACCCTTTTCTCTGATATTAGTTGCAATATAGAATCACGCATTTATATGCTTGTTTTTAGTATAACCAGCTATCTTCTGAACCTCTATTATTTAGTTTTGTATATCATTTCACTGGAAATTGAAAACAAATTATATGCAAGGTCAAAAAAGTAAAAAATGTGGAACATTAGCAATGTTCTTGCTTTCTTAATATCACTAATATATATTATAAAATTCAACTATGTGTTGCATACATGTACTGACAATTTCAGCTCTGTCTGGCTTATACTTTCTGAGAAAAAGGTATATACGAATCCAACTGAGAAAACTGAATTTAAAGATACAAATGTTCTAAAAAGTATCATTTGACAGCTTTAAAGGAATGCAGGTTAGGATTTAAACGCTGTTTAAATGGCTTAAAATCATTTTCACCCCTGAAAAGTACATCTTTTCTGATAATGGAAATAATAGAGCTTTTATTAGTGCCTAAAATAAAAAACTTTTTGACCATTTCAGAGTACCTTGCTCCCTTAAGAACGTTGCAACAATATGGGGCGTATATTAAATGTATCAGACAAGTTCAGGATCCAGCAAAATGTTAGAACCAATCAAAAAACAGGCGGTGAAATAAAAAAGCATTATAATCCACATTAAAAATGAAGAAAATTGAGGAACAAGCACTTTGATCATCATCCTGAGAAGAATAAATGGGGCTGAAGGTCTTAACAAGAACATTGTAGAGAACACGGCTCAACAATCATGAATGTGTATAATACAAACTGGCGCGCAAAGCGCTCTACTAGAGTGGATAAATTCTAAAATAGTGAACTGACATAACAGGTAAAAAAAAAAAAAAAAAAAAAAAAAAAAAAAAAAAAAAAAAAAAAAAAAAAAAAAAAGATGATGTATGGGAAAAATGATTGCTTTGAACAAATATACGACCTAAAACAACTATCATATAGCGACATGCAACAAATCAGGAAATTATAGAAACATCAGTGCAACAACAAAATTTTGACTTGTGATCCAAATCTCACAATGCTAGAACAAATAGTTTCCCTGAGAAGTGCAGATAAACCTCTTAAATTTAGGACTCCAAGATAAAAATTTAGAGCCTCTCCTAAAGAAATATTTATAATTTCTTTGAAAAATCATGGTTTAAGTGTTTTTCTGTGTATTTTGGTCATGGTTTCTTTTTGCATGACTACGTCAAATTCAAGTGTGCAAATTACAAACTTTGCAATTGCCAAGTTTTAATACTATATTTGTTCCATACTATTTTGGAAAATATCTGTGTGCAAACAAAAAAACAATGCATAAACTCTCACTTCATACTTTATAGTCTTAAGTGAAAGAGTATGTTTACTAACACAACAAAAGAAACATTTTAGAGTAATGCATATCAGTACATACAAACCACATGAAAATATCTGTTTCATACTTGAGTAATTCATATTAATGAATCAATGTATAATTTTGCAACAAATAATTTCAGTTAACCTATTTAATCTAAGTCTTAATTTCTCTAGACAGTTTCCTGAAGACAAAAGAAGATAACTTTCACTATTGTGAAATAAACTAAATATCAACTTACATGTTCAAAATGGATTCACAAATGTAATCAAAATAATGACATTTTCACACATAGTAGATTAATACAGATATTTTTGTTAGTTACTATGCAACCTTGTGGATTGAAGATGTTAACTTAAGGGCACCCATAGTTAAAATTTCTAAATCTTGTGGTTTTTATTCAGATGTTTTCAAAATGTTGTTGTATACTGCTCTACACAATTTATAACTACTTTTCAAATCGCAAAATTAGAGAAAACATTTGTTTTTAGTTTTATTATATACAGTATGCCATAAGCTGTATCAGTAAAGTTTAAGCGTGCTGTAGTAAGGAAATAGTGAATGAAGAAACATGGAAACCCTGCATATTGTCGTCCTCAAAGTCACCTTTAATACTCCGCGAGTAACCGTTTGCAACGTGTCTTTTAACAAGCAAGAGAGAAATATGGAGTGAGGAGTGTACGAAAATCGTATAGCGGTATTGATGTTATTTCATTGTGGAAAGTGAGTTAAGGGCATTTTTGGACGCTGAAACCTTTGGCATCAATGAACCATTTGTATCGGATGATAACACGGTTTATAGAAGCGGGTGTAAGTGCTGATCGTGTCAGATCTGACCATTCTAGGTGTGTACGCACAAAGTTGTGAACGCTATTCGTGCAACAACAACTTAAGACACAATCCTTTGCGTAAAGAAACAATTTTGTTTCGTGAAATGAACATCTCTTCAGGAACATTGTTAATGACAAATGGGGAGAGCAAAAACACAAAGCAAACACCACGCAGCAGCGATTAGCAACCAATGCACCAAGGTTCATCGCCGCTGTTGATTGGCCTAGCGGAGGTCCAGACCTCAATCCATTGCATTGTGGCAGAAGTTTGAGGCAGTAACATAGAAAAAGAGGCACCACAATGTTGAGATATCAATCACGGCAGCTGTCAAGAGAATTCCAGTGGACACGATTCGGGCAGCTATTGTTGAATGGCCTCAACGTCTTCGCCGCACATTTCAAATGAGAGAATGCTCATTTTTGTGTTCTTTCAGAATATATCTACGTGGGCCAGCCAGAAAGTGACAGACGATTTGGCATAAATAAATTATAACGATAGATATTACAAAATTACATAACCTTACGCTATTTCTAAATGTAATCTCCAATCTGTCATGTATTGTCAAGTGGTGCCAGTTTTTCAATGCCGATGTTATACTTTTCTACCGCTAAAGAATTATTTGCATAGTTTTATTTAGTGGTATACACATTGGAAGTACAGATAGAATTTATGGCAGAATTGTGTATATATTAATTCATTATCTGTTGCATGTAGAAATAGTAATTTAGAAACAATCAAAATTACATTATTTAAATAATAATATACAAACTGGTACATAAAATGTTTTCACCCGTGTGGTTCTTTTAGAACAGAAGTTAAAACACTTAAAATATAATTTTCTAGCAATTTATCTTCAGTAGTTGAACCAATTATATCATATCTTGATTAATTTAAAAGTGAAACAAGTTTTATGAATTCATTATTTATAGGTTACTAATTACAGGCCTTTGATATGTTGATCATGAACATCTATTTGGCCACATATTGAAGTTTCAAAAGATGAGAGCAAAAACTGTAGTATGTGCTATTGAAGCTGACGGTTTAGAGTAGTTTTTGGGCATAATAACTAATTTTTGAGCTTTTTGAAAACTTATGACCAAATTTTAATTATGGGTAGCCTTAATATACAGTGATTCGTATATGCGTGAGAAAGTTATTTTTCAAGTCAAAACCTCTATTGAATTCCGATATTTTACACAAAGAGTGTAGCTTTTAAAAAAGATGAAAGTCCTTGGAAATCTTTGAGGTGCTGTAATTGGTGAGATACTGTATTAAAGGATTGCACATTTCCCCCATATTGTTAGTACTATCAGATGTGCAGATGATGGTATTTAGTTAACACCAGAGGGAATAGTTGTTTTTGTGCTTTTGATCCGGCTGATACATTTTTCGAGCACTTGTGTATGGGCTTCTATTGAAAGTAAATGTCATTCTCACCCCTCATGTTGGATGTATGTTGAGCAGGTAACACAGCAGCACTCTCTATCTGGTTTGAACACTTCTTGCGTGTTTGTCTAGTAGTTGTTGGTAACTTCCGTTTAAGCTTATAAGGAACAGGTCTTTGCTTGTTACGTTCATTTTTGGCAACATTTTGTGGATTGTGCGTTTGCTTTAGAAGTAACTGGTTTATTGATTCACTTCTGAGCCGCATAAGAAGAAGCTTTTGTTTCTCAATCTCGTTTATGGCTGCCTGTTGCTGAATAAGTTTTTGCATTTGGTTATGATATATCATATATTGTTGTCCAGCAGTTGTCCATGGATTATTTATGAAGTGACTATGGGGATATCGCTGCTTCTGAATATCAGTTAGACACAACAAATCCGAGCACCGCGTTTGATTTTGATGGGAGTGATATGCTTGTCCAGTAGACGTTGATGGTATACTTTGGTGCTGATCATTATGATTTACGATTTCTGTATCTCGCGGATACGAAAAACAAGAACCCTTTTCTGGGTTTCCATATAGGTGATGTATTTGTCTCGTAGATGTTGATAACCAGTCTCTCAACTGTGTTTGAAGATATATTCGCTTTTCAAACTCAGTAGGTGATACCTGTTCTGGGTACAAATTAGTTGATACCTGTGTTTGGATGTTATATGACTGGGGTGTATGTGGATTATGTGCAGATGGCCTACTTTTTAACTGGCTGAGTATATATGTTTGCTCCTCCAATTCAGTGGTGTTTACATGCTGTGGATACATGTGGTTTTCATAAAATTGAAGTGGTTGTCCAGGAGCTGTTGGCAGCACACTGTTGATTTGATCAGGACTCTCCTTCTCAACCTTAATAATGGGTAGATGTTGTGAATTCAACATGTTCGGGTTGTAAATCTGGTTGGGATATGACGGAAGGTTTTGTCCAGTGGCCATTGCTGAGCTACGTATGAGTGTATTAGGAAAGGAGCTATCGCTCTCATCTTTGATGGAAACACCCTGGAAACAAAATGCAGCAGAATTTTGTATCTGGTTTTGAAATTGATTGGTGTGTCCAACAGATACTGGTTCCCTACCATATAAACGGGCAAAAGTATATATTTTATTCTCGCTACCAGTGATAGGTAGATTCTCGGTAAAATACCTGATTGTATTATGTGGCGGGTTCTGAAATGGTGTTTGTAAGTGTCCAAAATTTGTTGGTGCATTTTTGTAGAAATGATTAGGAAAAGACGTATTTTTCTCACCCTCACTCATGGATGCACGTTGTGAATATAGCACTGACGATTTCTGTATCTGGTTTTTGCCAGTGTGGCGCGTTTGTTCAGCAAGAGTAAATGGCGTAGTGTTGTACTGATTGGTTACATGCATTTCCTTCTCAATTTTAATGTTGGGAACATACCGTGATCGCGATGTCCAAGATTCTTGTATCTGGGTTTGAATGAGCTGAGGTGTTTGTCCAGCTGATGTTGACATATTATTGAAATCACAAGGAAAATAATTCTGTTTTTCAATATCAGTGATGGGTTTATGCACAGAATTCATGATTTGGTTTTGATGCGGTTCATGCGTTTGGCCAGAGGCTATTGGTGCCCTACTGCTGGATGGATTAGAGCAATCATTATCAGTAATGAGTACATTTTGTGGATAGTACACAGTACTCTGAATTTTGTTTTGATACTGCGGATGTATTTCCCCAGCAGCTGTTGGTATCTTATCGTTGAACTGATAGGGAAAATAGCTTTCCTTCTTAAATTCTGTGATGGGAATATGTTGAGGGTTCTGAATTTCATTTTGGTATGATTCATGTGTTTGTCCAGCAGCTGTAGATGTCCTGATGTTTAACGGGCCAGGGATATATGTTTGTTTCTGAACCTCAGATATGGGTACAGTTTGGCTTTGCTTTGGCCAAAATGTTTCCCCGGTAACTGTTGATGTTCTGGAGTTGCACGGATCAAGTTCACATATTTGCTTCTGAATCTCAGTCATGGGTACATGCTGTGTAAAATTCTGCACATGGTTCTGTAATGGTTGATATGTTTCTCCAGCAGTTGTTGTGTTATTGCTGAATTGATCAAATCTGTTTACGAATGAATCATGAATATACATGTTCTTATCAATCTCAGATACAGGCAAACGATTGTATTGTGTTTTTCCAGTAACGGTTGATGTACTACCATTGATCGGATTAACAATATATCCAGAATTTTCTACCTGGATTTGATCTGATTGAGGTATTTGTGCAGCGTCTACCGGAGGCTTTGTAGCCTCATTACTGATCTGTGGAGCAGAAGTTTGTTTGTCTTTCATTAAATCAATTGCAGAGTTTTGTGCCTGGTTTGAATCTGGCTGGTATGTTGGAAATGTATCTGTTGATCGCAGTTGTTTAGACTGATCGGCTATATACCCTTGTTCAGAAACTTCAGTGTCGGTGCCTCTAGTATTCATATTCGAAGGCTCGCGAATTAACTCTGAAACTCTTGCAGCAACAATAGGGTCAAATAAACTGCATGTTTCTCGATTGTTTTCATTAGCAACTGTGCCAGTGTTTTGACCTTCTGCTACATTCTCTCTGTTATCTTCTGGACTGGATGCTAGACTTACTACTGGTATTATCGGCTGTGATAGTAACGGCGGCGACAGTGTAGTTGATATTGGTGACAGTGATTCTAGCTCAACTTTCATTATTTGTATTTCAAAACATGCGGACTGATCCCTTTTCTTGAGGCGGCCTTCAAAATCAACTTCTGCGCGATAGCAGGATTCAGATTCTAGTATACTCTCTTCAGGTGTTTCAATGTCGAGCACATTCATGTTAATTAGAGCCAGTTCGTATTTATCTATGTTTGATATAATCTGTGCTGTATAAAGCGCAGATTTTTCTACTGCTCCAATGTATCGTATGAATGCGAAAACCTTAGCTTGATCAGTTAAGAAATTGCAATGAAATATTTCTCCAAATAATATAACTGCAAAGTCCCATCGCCCATATGGACTAAGGGATATATAAAAGTTTACAGGACATTCAAATATTTGTTCCAGAGTAAAATTCTGGTGAATGTTCTTGATATGAAGTTTGAGCTCAGTTATATTAGAGGAGAAACTACAATATCTGTCCGTCTTGTTAAATGGGCAGAGATATTCACTGTTCATCACTGAAGCAACAACAGTAGATGAAGGTATCCCTTGCTGTGTGCTATTATAATAGCTGGGACTAGGATGTTTTAGAGACAGTATCTCTGGTGTCGAATCCCTGATGTCATTTATCTTCTCTGGGCAGAGAGGACATTTACCTGATACAGTCCTACAGTTCTTACAGATGCTATGCCCAGCGCTACACTTCGATACCTCTGATGTAACAGGTTTCTTGCAGAATGAGCAGTTAAGCAGACTGAGAAGACTTATAATATCTTCTTCCTGCATGCTGCCTGAAACATAGATATATTAAAATAAGTGATACTTTTATGTAAGCCTGAACATGAGGGATCAGCTTTTCTGAATCACTAAAGGAGTACAGAAGCTCAGGCATTTTTGTAAAATTGTTACTTTTATTTTCTCTAACTTATGTACAAAGTGGGTAGGGAAGGTACAGTATTCCACCCAAAAATTCGACACCAAGAATTCACCGGAAATATGTTATGGGAACCACCGAAAAGTCTGATGTGTTCCATTCACGTGACGTTCTCTACATCTCTGCAACAAATTATTATTAAAAAGCTTATGATTCTATTTGCTTCGTACTAATCGAGAAAAAATTAACGTAAATAGTCATATTACTACCTATTAGCCTACTACAATAGGCTAAAGTGATAGTCAAAAGCTGATTGCTCTGCAATTGAAGATTCTTTGTTTGTATGGATAGGAGTTGACAAATTCCCATATGAGAAAAATATAAGTATTTTAAACCTGACACCAATAGCAACGAACATCTCGAAAACGACCACCTCCATGAAGAAAATGTATATAATATAAATTGTGTGTTTTAACGAGCTGTTTTTTGCATTCGTCTATCTCTTACGATTTACCAGTTATGCAAAATTCCGTAAAATTCATCCAGAATGAAGTAGTCGTCAGAGGTTATTCCTAGAAAATTCAAAATATACATTTCGTTTGTCATAAAAATATATTTAATATATGCTATTTTAATCGTTAGTCATTTTTTACAAAATCAAAATCTCAAAAAATGTTCCATGTATGGAGTAGTCAGTAGTGGGGAAAATTTCTGGAAAATCTTCATGTCGCAATGTCGCATCCTTGGAAGATATGGAACTTAAATACCAAGTTTGGCATGTAACGGACTTTTCGTTCTTGAGCTATGCTACCCATGGATTTTTCTAAAAATGCTTTTTTGGATTTGGGGGGTCTCAAAACATATTTCCAGTGAAATCTCGGTATTAAATTTTTGGGTGCAATACAATACCTTCTCTATATACTATGTACAAGGTACGTGTAGAGAAAATCAAATATAGAAATAAATAAGCCTGTGCGCGCGTGCGTGTGTGTGTGTGTCTGTGTACAACATGACTAAAAAACTGAAATCTTCGTGTCGCATTCTTGTAAGACACTAACCTTGAATGTCAAGGTTGGTGTTTACCGACCTTTCAATTTCGAGTTATGATGTTCACCCCCCCCCCCACACACACACACACCCAGTCGGAGTTTTTGTAAAAATACGTTTTATTAATGCAAAGCATCTCAAAATATGAATTTCCGGTGAAATCGAATTTTTGAGTGGAATACAACACCTTCTCTTACTATTGTGTACATTGTGCATACGTGCTAGAGAACACTTCGAATTTTCGATTTTCTCAAAAAGGATTTTTAATTAGGAGTCTGGCGGACCGAGATGTTGTTTGTCCGCTGTGTTGCGCATAATCGAGCGGCGTGAAGGAACGTCAAATAGATTGTTTAGTGTGAGTCTATAGTTCTACAAGGAAAGAATTTCTAATGATGGAGGCAATACGCCGGCAAAATACTTTGCAAATCTCATTTCGAGGAGCTGAACGTCGACCCAGCGCGATGGAAGTGCATGACTGGATTCACGACTACATGAAAATACCACCTGATCAGGTAGATACAATACAGTTTCATTCTAGAGAAAAATCAGTTTTTATAAAATTTATATCTGTAACACACTATGAAAGATATTTACTGCAATTTCAAGGGGCGGCAAAGTTTAGTTATGAAAATGGTGAAATACTAACGGTAAATATTGGGCCCGCTGACTGCCGCATTGTAAATGTCCGGGTTTTCAATTTAGTGCCTGAGATCACTCACACGTTTCTGGAACTGAAACTTTCACAAAATGGGAGAATACTAGAGGTTCAAGAAGAAAATTGGAACGCAGGTTACAAGTACCCCGTCAAGTCTGGTGTTCATTCTGTAAGAATGGAATTAAAAAAAGAAATTCCATCTACAGTAGTAGTGCGTGGGTTTCCTGTTGGTGTGACCTATCTAGGACAACCGCAAACTTGCTATGTGTGTGGGGAAGCTTCTCATTTTCGCTCACACTGTCCATACAAAATCTCTGTACTGCCTGTCTCTGTCTCGCGCAGGGCTGTGTTACTCAGCGATGTAGTGAGAGGTCAAGTTACCGCGCGGGCGGAAGAGGAATGTAAACAAACAGTAGGTGCGTCAAATGGGCCCGCTACTGAAGCTAGTGAAATAGAGCCTGCTTGTAACGTCAAACCTACAGAGGAAGTCTACCCGAATACCAGCTGTATGCGTGATGATGTGGCGGTGCAGGAGACTTCTGTGTCCGCACCGGTTGCTGTCAATACTCCCTCAGAAGTAGCAGAAATGGGTGTCTCATCCCCTACACGATCTTCTGATGTTGTGGTGCCTAATAGTGGTGACCAGAACATGGTTGGCCCCTGCGATCCACCAGACACTGTAATAATTGAACACCAGAAATGGAGTGAGATGGATTCCGACGAACCTGTGCCGGTTAGGAGAGAACGCCCGCTGTCTGTTAGTGAGGAGGAGGGCACCGAAGAAACGGAGTCTAACATCGCGTGGGAGACCGCGAGAGACCCTCGACTCAGGAAGCACTTGCCTTCTCGGTCTGGAAGCCTACCGAAAAAGTTTCCATGGGTATCACGAACACATATTCATGCCGTTGAAAATGACTAGATACATCTTGGACGGCGACATGCTCTGGTTTACTTCTGGCCTTGTTTTAATGGTTGTCTTACGTACCTTTGCCACTGTTAACATCAACTCACTACGCTGCACTGCCAAACAGGCTCTTCTACGTGATTTTGTGCGGACTCTTGATTAGATATAGTTTTCCTCCAAGAAGTTAACATAACTGACTTTGGCTTTATGGGTCCACAGTACAGTTGTGTGGTGAATGTTGGAGAAAATATGCGTGGTACTGCTATTTTGTACAGAGCAGGTTTGACGTTTGCTGAGATAGATGTGCATCCTAGTGGTCATGTTATAAGTGCTAGAATGGACAACATGCTTCTACTTAACCTATACCTGCCTTCAGGGAGTGATAGGCGCCATGAGCGAGAAGAATTTATAACAAACATTCTACCCTATTATTTGAGATGGAATTATGCCCTGCTTTTAGTAGGTGGCGACTTCAATTGCGTGCTACATGCTAAGGATCAGCGTCCTGGTTATAACAAGTCTTTGGCATTGGATCAGCTGGTAACCGGGCTACGTCTTTGTGATGTTTTGGAACATATGAACGCTACGTCTGTAGAATTTACTTACTGTCGAGCGAACTGTGCCTCAAGAATAGATCGTTTCTATTTAAGCGCTCAGTTCAACTCTCTGATTCACACAGTGCGAGTTTTACCTGTGGCCTTTACTGACCACCATGCTGTCAAACTGCAATTAATCGCTGAGAGTCGCATTCCGCTATATGGCAGAGGTTATTGGAAATTAAACGAAGCTTTATTACATGACAACATTATTGCTGCTGATTTTGCCAAGATGTGGCAAAGTCTTCAGGGTAAAGCTCGACGCTCCCCGCTGTCGGTGGTGGAGAAATGGCGACGTATATTTAAGCCTGGTATTACGACCTTCTTCAAGACCAAAGATCGTGAGAGGGCAATTGAACGACGGCACACCTTCGACTTTTACCAAGAAACATTAATGGTTCTTCTCTCTAGACAACAGAGTGGTCAAGACGTATCCCATCATCGCCTTCAAGCTGTGAAGCGGAAGCTCGTGGAAATGCAGCAACATGTTTTGGCGGGAACTATGACCCGTTCGCGAACTCATGACTCCGTCGTGGCACAGGAGAAAGCTTCTTTGTTTCATACCATTAAGGAGAAGTGTGCTGGTAGTGGTCGTTACATCCATGCTCTTCTGACACCGGTAGGCGCCAAGGTCACCTCTGTGCCTCAAATCCTACAGACTATCCATACATCTTATAGCACCATGTTTGACACCACTGACCTACGCAATGACGCCATGGAGGAGCTCTTCCAATATGTTGACACCGGTATAACTGTCGAGGAACAGCGTTCCTTGGATCAGCGATATTGTGCCACCGAGATTCTGCAAACCATTAATTCCGCTAGCCTCCATCCCTGCCCAGGAGAAGATGTCCTGACATATTCATTCTACAAGACCTTTTGGAGTATAATCAAAGCAGAAGCTGTAGAGTTGGTAAATGGGATCCTTATTGGATCGAACTGTTGCCCTGGATTCGCAGATGGCATCGCCATCTTAATCCCAAAGAAAAGGTCTCCAATGAGTGTCTGGGACTATAGACCCATAACACTTTTAAACAGCGACTACAAAATTGTGATGAAGGTACTTGCATCCAGATTAAGGGTTATTTTACCTACAATTATCACCTCCGGACAAACATGTGGCATCCCGGGCAGGACCATAATTGACAACCTTCTGGTCCACCGAGATACAATTCTCCATTATGAACGGAATCCGTCGGAGGCTGCTGCGTTGGTCAGTCTGGATTTTGATAAAGCCTTTGATAGAGTTGGCCATGCTTATATGTTTAAAGTGCTTCAGAAATTCAAACTTCCACCGTTGCTAATATCTGCAACCAGAACCGTCTACAGTGGGATGTCTTCGAAGGTGCATGTCAATGGATACTTCAGTAAGCCTATAAAGCTTACTAACTCTGTACGCCAGGGTTGTCCACTATCAATGATTCTCTTCTCCCTTTCTTTAGAACCCTTTGTTCGCTATCTTCAGGCTAAGTTGACAGGGACTGTCACTCCAGCTCGATTATTTTGTGCCAGAGCTTATGCTGATGACGTCACGCTGCTCATCCGTAGGCGTGAGGCCTTACCCTTGGTACATACCGCCATCACTCTTTATGAGGAAGCTTCTAATGCCAAAATGAACACCGCGAAGTCGCAACTGCTCCCTTTTGGATCGTGGCCGACTGATCACACATTTCTCGATATCCCGATACAATATAGTGTCAAGATTCTCGGCATCATCTTCTCCAAGCCGTTTACATCGACGATTGCTCGCAACTGGGATCAGAAAATAAATTTGATTAGGCTGAATACCACTGCACATCTTGGCCGGAACTTGAATCTTCTACAGAAAGTGTGGCACATCAATCAGTTTGTTTTGGAAAAATTATGGTATATGGCGCAGATACTACCAATGCCTGAAAAACACGTCTCCCGAATTGAGCGACTTATTGGATACTATCTATGGAGAGCACAACCCTTTCGTGTAGCTAAAACCAAATTGTGGCGAAAACGTAACAAAGGCGGCTTAGGTTTAATTGCAGTGGGACCTAAGAGTAAAGCGCTTCTTGTTAAATCTATTATACTTGCCACTAGGGGATATGGAGAGGAACAAGAAATAGCATTTTGGGAACCCTTCAAGAATTCTCTTGGAACTCCAGTTCGGGCTGCTCCTGCGGGTTTTAAGAGAGCACTCCATGTTTTGGATGGCATTGATGTCGATGTCCTACCTCAGCAACCTAGAGGACTATCAACTGAGCTATACAAGCTTTTCCTACAGCGGCTGCTTGCACCAATTCATGGGGAGGATAGGATGCCCAACAGACCCTGGTGTCAGGTATGGCGGAACATCCATTTGCGCAACATATCTACGGAGTTGACTACATGCGCATTTTTGGTCATCAATGATGTTGTGGCTATAGAGGATAAAAAATTCCAATACAACATGGTGAGGACCCCCACATGCAGCATTTGCGGTGTGCGGGATACTCTACGCCATCGTTTTGTTACCTGCACAACAGCACTACAGATTTGGCACTGGGTTGTTTCGCAATTGCACCGTCTTGCTCCTTCGCAAAATCCCAACGATTATGCTCGCACATTACTACAACTGGAGACTCGAAGTACTACCGACCGCTTCGCACAGGTGTGGCTCGCTCTAGGCTTTCAGCATTATATGCTGTCTGAAACGCATCCCAGCGTCGACGGTTTACGTTGTCATCTTAGAGCAGCAAGAAAAGATCTACAAAAACATAGCCTTTGCCTTGTTCATTCTATAGCAATTACAACACCAAGATGTTACCATCTTCCTGCACATGTTTAAATTAAACGCACAGCCAACATTGTTCATAACTATATATAACAATTGTGAACTGATATACTGTATTTATAATATAACTTCTACCTTTTGTAATTAACAAGATGAATAAAAAAAAATTAAAATGCCGCATACTAAAGATATTTACATCCTAAATAAAATGTATATCCTGAATCTCTTGGGATAACACCCAATCTTATCATCGTCCTGAATGACCTTTGCATAGCTGACAATACGTAACATTAAAACTTATTGTACTAAGAATGTAGATCTCGTTAAAATACACAATTTATGAAAAAAAATATTTTTTGAGCTAAAGATTTCCAAGATATTTCCTGTTATTGGTTTGAATTTAAAGTACTTCTACTTTTTTCAAACAGGACATTCTCAAGCGTTTCATCTCTGTCTCTCTTTGTTTTTGTTTATTACTTTCTCTACACGTACTATGTGCATAATGTATAGAGGAGGTATTGTAATAAACACAAAAATTCTATACCGAAATTTCAACTGAATTGCATGTTTTTAGACCCACTGAAATTCAGAAAAAGCATTTTTATAAAAATGTCCATGTGTCTGTGTGCTTATCTGTCTGTCTGTGGACAGCGTAGATCAAAAACGTAAAACGTTAAAAACCAAACTTGGTAATTAAGTTTGGTATCTTCCAAGGATGCGACACGAAGATTTCCTATATTAGAATTACTTCGAGTATCATGGCTATGTACAGAAGCACAAGTTGTAAATTCAGTAATATGTTTCTTTACATACAATAGACAGGCCAGAACGTACATCGAGGGCAGAGTAAGTATACCAGATTTAATTAAAAGTGGTTTGCAATGAAACTTAGATGAAACTCCATAAATTAATCTCAAGGCTTTCTTTTGCAATATAAACACTCTAAAAGCAGATGTGTGTTACCCCAAAGTAAAAGACCATAGTTAAGGTGGCTATGAATGAAGCCATAATAAGCTATAATTATTGATTCAGTACTGATATTATTTTTTAATGCTCTTAACATAAATAAGTCCTTGCTTACTTTCTTAGCAACATATTCAGTATGAGTTAGCCAGCACAAATTAGATTCAAGGTGCAGGCCAAGAAATTAAACTGATCTCTTCTCGTCAATATTAACTCTCCTTAAACTAAAATGCAATGTTTCAGTTTTTGTACTGTTAATATTTAAATTGTTGGCATTACACCACATTTGAACTATAACTCAGTGAGTTTAGCATTTATTATATTTATTTTTATTTTTATTATATTAGCAGTTTAGCATTTATTATATTGATTTTTCTCTAAAGTGGCTTTAACGATTTTGATTAAAATATCGCCTATTAAAGATGTTTACATTAAAAATAAAATGCATATCTTCAACTTTCTGGCAATCGCGTCTGAAGACATGTTCATTCTGGATAAATTCTGCATAACTGGTAAACCTAAGGGATATCCAAAGCTACTTCACTTTTCTAATAGGGGAATTTGTCAACCCCTGTCCATTCAAAAGTTTTAAAAGATTTGTTTAGCCTATGGCATTCCCTTATTTCCTGTCTACCTACAAGGAAGCAATTAATAAGACCATTTCTGCTAATTTTTCTGGATTAGCATTAAGTAAATATAACAATAAGCTTTTTAAAATAATTTATTTCCGAGAAGTAGCGAAACTTCAAATGAATGCAGTACTCAGATATTTGTTTTTATTTTTATTCCTGACAATGGAAATTGAACCAAAGTTCAATGGCAATGGCATAGCTTTTAAAACAGTTGATATTCGCTTTAGCCTAGTGTACTTCCTAATTTCCACTCAACTTACAAGAAAGCAAGCAATACGAAAAGTTCTATTAGTGTTTATCAGCATTAATATGGTGCAGATAAAATAATGATTTATAAGTAGTTTGTTTGCAGAACAGGTAGAGAAAGTCATGTGAAGGTATAAATGTGATATTTATTTCAAAGTGAACATATTAGTAAATAAATAAATAAATGTACATCTACGACAAAAGGAAGAAAATGAAACAAATGAATTTCAGTTTTATTAAACACTATAAGCGTCTAGTTATGTTTAATGCTGTTTTATATCTGTAGGAGATTTTAAAACAGATGATATTTTATAAAATCAGTGTGTCTGTAAGCTTAGTTTCATATAAACTTGTATCAAAACATAAGTTTCGTCAATATTAACAATTTTTGACCCAATTATTTTGGTACATCTTCCTCTAATTTCTCAACCTGTTTTCGTATCCCTTCTAAAGGTAGTTTGAATGGACGTGGGCGTTGTGGTAAAGCATTGGCTATCCATTTAAAGCCAAACGTTGCGACTTAGAATCCCAGGAACTTCAATCAAATGTGCGTATAATAAAGAATGGGGAGAGCCCAAGTTAAATAATCGGCGTAATCGCATGGTTTGAGCTGCAGGGTTACATTTGACTGAAATTGTAAAGATCTTATCTTTTTCTAAAAAATAATCTGATGTGTTCCATTCACATGCCTTTCTCTAGCTATTATACATACAGATTTTCCTACAATAGATTATTGTTGTATCCACGGCATGTTAAACAAGGTAAACATTAGCAGAAATTGTCTCATTACTTGCTTCCTTGTAAGTAGAAAATGACAAAAGGGAATACACTAGGCTAAATCGACAGTCAAATCTTTTATCGAGATCTACATTTTTTATGTAGTTGTGTGATAGATTTTTTTCTATCCCTTACGGTTCAGCCGTTATACAAAATTCTGCAAAACTCATCCAGAATAAAGAGATCTTCAGAAACTATTCCTAGAAAACTCAACATATATATTTTATTTGTCACATAAATATCTTTAATATACGTTATTTTAATAAGAATCTTAGAGCAATTTTTGAGAAAAACAAAATTTTCGAAAATATTTCCTTATAGATGTTAAGTTTTTTTTTAAAATGCTTTATCGGACTCAGGATACCTCAAAACATTGGGTGTACATACGTCTAGAGAAAGTAATAAGTACTTTCAGAAAAAGGCCAGCATTTGTGTGTATGCGTAGCTCAAAAGGTCCGTTAAATATCAAACTTGGTATTCAAGTTTAGTATCTCCCAAGGATGCGAAACGAAGAAAATACCCCTACCTCAAACTATCCTTTACATGGAAAAATGATGGAAAACTTTGATTTTCTCAAAAATGTAACGATGTTGATTAAAATATGGTATATTATGAACATTTCCATCACAAATAAAATGTGTATTTTGAATTTTCTGGAAATAATCTCTGATATGCTCTTTATTCTGAATACATTTTACTGAATTTTACGTAACTAATAAACTGCAAGCTATAGACAAAAACTTACAACACAAAAAGTTGAAATGCCATTGAAAGACATGATTTATGTTATACCATTTTTTTTCATTGCTTTAAAATATTTAACATTTTTCTCATACAGGAATTTGTCAACTCCTATCCACGCAAAGAATTGGTTTCCAATCCCATAGCAACCACATTTTAAAACATGAGACTGTCGGTTTAGCTTAATGTATTTCCTTCTACTTATAAGGAACTAAGTAACAAGACCATTTCTGCTAGTGTTTATCTCGATTAGCATGAAGTAGGTAAAAGAATAAAGTTTGTTACAGAGATGTAGGGAAAGTCATGTGAATGTTTTAAATGGAGTATTTGTACAAGTCTGTGTAAAGAAAGTCAGGTAAGTTTTTGTACCCACCTACTTGAATGCATCGATCACTTTAGGCAGACACCTGTATCACACTAACAAGGGCAAGTTGTGAAGACTCAATACTAGGTGAACGTGCTATATGCCGGTTAGTATTGGTCGCATAGATAAGATAAGCCCAACTGTTATTATGTATTATTCCTGAGCAGAGTCAGCTAGCTTCTCTATAGGGCATTTAGAACCACTCTCACACCATTAAACATGCATTATCAAGCTGCAATAAAACGTTTGGATTGAATGTAACCATCTCTGTAAAGTAGTTGGATTTATTCCGTAAAAACTACATTCACACACTTTTCTCTACACAATCTTTAAGAAATTATTATTACAGAAACCCATTCTTCTATGTACTTCGTTTTAGCAAGACAAACAATTGCAGAAATGCATTTATTGTATATTTCCTTATAGGTAAAAGGGGATTAAACGAATACAGCAGATTTAAGCCGCAGACCGATCTTTTAAGAACGTGTTGGTATGTAATGACAATTATTACATCACACAAGCTACGTGTAGCACAGGAATTGGATAGTAGAATCAGACTGAAAAATTCAATGCAATAGCGGGGAATTGAACCACGGATCTCTGGGTCTCTAGCCGGTCGCTGTAGCTACTGAGCTACCATTGAGCATGCCGGCACGACATTAAATTCTTCAACTGATTTGCATGTTTCCCATCAAACCACAAGGTAATCTCAGATTATTTTGAGATGACATACCCCAATGGTGACTTACGATGTCGTAAACACTTTAAGTCCCAGGCTTCGTGGTTATAGTCAATTATATTTAATTTAATACTTTTTTTTTGCACACAAGCTGTGTGTAGGACAGAAGTTCCTCTCCTTTGCATAACGAGGAGAAGAAAAACTGAATAGCGATTTTCCATTTAAGATAAGGGTAGCATTTGAAAACGTAAGTATTGCGTAGGGAACTCTTCTTCGTTTCTGAACCTCTTTGAGTTCAGGGAGCTCAAAACATGTACTACCAATCTCGGAATCAAATTTTTGGATAGAATGTTATACAACATCATAGAGACGATAAATGAACAAATGACATTGTTGAAGTGATTTTCAAATGAGCCCAGAGTTCATAGAGGTTTAAAGCTACCCAACTTTCCTCTTCTCACATTTTTGACAAAAATGAACAGGACACATACAGTTGCTATGTAGATTTTTGGGGTGGAATGGAATGCTCTCCTTTTTTCTCGCAAGCTGAAGATGAGGATTTAAGCAGTGAGGACACAGGTCTATTTTGCCATATACAACCTCTGGAAGGAAGGGATGAGATGAAAGATCCTAAATTGAAATTGAAAATGGGTGTTATTTATGGATGCTCTTTAACTGCTGTGTTTCTCAGAGTCCCATTCTACGAGGAGCTATCCAGAAAGTGACAGACGATTTGGCATAACTAAATGATAACGAAAGATATCAACACAAAACTTTATTTGCGAAGTTACAGTACCTTACTCTATTTCTCAGGTTAATCGTCATTCTATCAAGATATTTTTATCACGGTTTTTTCAATGCCGATGTCTTACTTCACTACCGCCAAATAACTTATTCACTTTTTTGAATGCACAAAATGTTCGGCCAATTGAATTATATAGGCAAATAATGCAAGTGTATGGTAATAATACAATGAACGAATCTTCAGCGAGAAAATGGTGCAAAACTTACGAGTAATCAAGGATGAACCAGAGCGTACGATAAAGACCGGAGTGGAAGTTCGTCAATGGTTAAGGAGTTGAAAGCAAATGTTGACAAAAGAATTCATAAAAACCATGTTTCACTTTGGATACCCTAATGGCATTTTGGATGGAAAAGATTTACCAACCGATGAAGACCTCAAAGTGACAGTGACATCTCTGCGGTGAATGAGTATAACATATGTATTCAAAAACCGATACCTCGTGACAATCAATACCTTGATAGCAATGCCGAAAAACAGTGTAAGGTACTGTAACTTTGTAAATAAAGTTTTGTGCTCATATTTTTCGTTATTGTTTAGTTATGCCAAATCACCCTATTCTCTCATTTATAAAGAACTAAAGAGTAAGTCTATTTCTTCTAAATGTTAACTTGATTAGCTTAAAGTAGATAAAAGAATACCATTTTGAAAGCACTATTGGTTACTGAATAGGTAGAAAAAGGCATGTGAATGAAACACATCAGTTTTTCTTCTTCTTCTTATTTTTTAAGTTCATATCGCTTTATGTTTGGGATGTAGATCGAATGTAAATGTTGGCCGGTTTTCTGTGTTATGAGATAAACCAAATAGCGTGTTGTGATAATCTTCACTTTAGTCATTACGTTTTTACTGCCTTATGGAGGTCGCGGAAACTGTTTTATCATCCCGGCGAGCACCTGCACCAGTAGATAAAGTGAGACATCCTGATCGTGCTAGTCGAAATGAGAAACCTACATTAAATTCCTACATGGAATACGAGCCTGAACGCAGTCTATGAGACCACCAGTTCGATACCAAGGGACACTGAAGCAATGAAGGTCATTTTCTAAAGTAATAAATCAAGATGCTTAATTTTTACTTTCTCTACACATACTTCGTACATAGTGTATAAAGAAGGTATTGTACCCGCAAATTCGATACCCAGATTTCATTTGAAATACATGTTTTGAGGCCTCCTGAATAAAAAAAAGCATTTTTAGTACAATGCGTGTGTGTCTTTTTTTTTTATTTTAAAAATCGATATCAGTCACACAACAACTAACTTTTTACCATCATTTTTTTCCCTTTTAATTATGGGGCAATCTATGCCCACAAAAACATAATTCTACTAACACTCGTTTTAAATAACTACACATCAGTGCAAATAAACCATCATCTTCTAAAACTAAACCACAAAAAATAAACATAATTAATATCGGGTTAATGAATCCTTAGCCCGAATAGTTACATTTTTTTTTCAATTCTGGCAAAGTTTTTTTTTTTAATGCTAGTTGACCATAATAGTTTCTTTTTTAATCACAGAAGCGGGAAGCTGAACCTAACAACATTGTCAGTGCTTCTTAATGTGAAGGTGATAGTCCACCGAGGGACTAACAATATTAGGTGGTAACCTCAAACATGGTGATAAATGGCTGCATATCGCCGATAAATCCGGACTTCATCACTTTCCATCGTTCTTGTCTCAGGAAGCCAAACCAGTCTTCCCTCTTTGCCACAGTGTCAATATTCTGTTTCAAAATCCAATGGAGTGTTCCCGCTACCAACCAAATCACACTACGTTGAAGGTAGGTATTCGAGAAATGAAATTCCAGGCGCCAGAGTTTCTCCAGGCACGGCGGGGTCTCTGGCTGGCACCATTTGGTTAGATAGCTATTAAGCACCAACCAAATGCCAGCAACCTGCCGACACGATATAAGGCGATGCTCCAAAGTATCAACGTTGGAGCAGAGTGCACAGAGGTTAGATTGTACTCGCCCATGTCGCCAGAGTTTTTCTGCTGTAGGTATGGTCTCATTTAACACTTCATAAGCCGTCTCTTGCCAATCAGTTGAAATATGTTTACAGTAGACATTCTGCCAAATAATGTTCCATCTCCGAGCATGTTTCTCTTCAATCCTAGGAGCAAGCGGAGCGGCAGTCAATAGACGGTAGTGGTTCCGGGTTTGCTCAAATGCTGTGATCTCCGTGCATGTGTCCAGAAGGCGCTTCAAATGTGTGACGATAGGTTTAAAGCCGGAACGTACCGTATAAGGATCTTGCAATTGCTCCTCCCAGAACGCTCTATCGATTGCTGAACCATTACCACTGAGTGATCGGATGGCAGTTTTCCCCAATAATGCCAAACATTTCTTTGTGACGTCCACTAATCCACATCCACCATGGGAACGTGGCAAGCGTAGTTGAGGTCTGTTCACCCTGTATGCTTTACCAGTCCATAAGAAATAACCGATAAGTTGTTCAATTCTCTGTGCGTCATATTTTGTAATCGGCAGAAGCTGTGCTAAATACCAAATTTGACTGAGACCATAGGTATGAATATACCAGATGCGCTGCAGCAAATTCAAATTTCGAGTCCGCTCAATGGATAAGGAATATCGTAGGTGGTTGATTTTATCCCTCCAGTTAAGAGTAATGGTGTCGTTCACATTTTCCATG
Organism: Hymenopus coronatus; assembly: GCA_030762935.1. Taxonomy (NCBI): domain Eukaryota; kingdom Metazoa; phylum Arthropoda; class Insecta; order Mantodea; family Hymenopodidae; genus Hymenopus; species Hymenopus coronatus. The sequence continues at coordinate 36,307,581 of CM060895.1, forward strand.
AAGGAGACACCCAGGATTCGTGTAGTGGAAACAAGTTTCATGCCCAACGGATTAAGCGGCTCCGGCCAGTTCCCGACTACCAATATCTCCGATTTGGCCACATTTAACGCTGCACCTGACAATCCCTTATACACCTCCAGGCCATGCTGTAATGCTGCCATATCTAGGTTATCAACAGCCGCAATTGTCACATCGTCAGCATAGGCGGTGACAGTGAAGCGCTCATTATACACAGTAACTCCTCGGAGGGTGTCTTGAAGAATCTGGAGTAAAGGATTTAATGACATGCAAAACAGTCCCATAGATAAAGGGCACCCCTGACGCACTGACCGGCTGATTTGAATCGGGATGGAGAGCCATCCGTTCCACAACACCCGAGACTTCGCTGTTCTGTAGAGACCTTGAATCAGTTGAATCGTCGGCACAGGAAAATGTGCTGCTTCCAAGCATTTCCATAAATATTGATGGTGCACTCTATCGAAAGCTTTTTGGAAATCGAGACTGATCAAAGCTGCTACTTGATGTTCCTTTCGGAGCTGCATTAGTACATCCCGAAGTTCCACTAACGTTGCAATGATATTTTTCTGTGACATTGCCGCCTGATTGTAATTTAATATTTCAGCATAAGCACCTTTCAGTCTGTTAGCCAATACTTTAGCGAATAATTTATAGTCCGCATTGAGCAATGTTATTGGACGATAATCATTCATTGTGGTTGCCCGAGCTGCCTTTGGGTGTAATATAATAATTCCATTCGCAAATGTGTCGGGAAAAGAAGCTGTATCCCACAATTCCACAAAGATTGGCATGAGTGCGTGCTTTATGATTGGCCAACACGTCCTATAAAATTCATAGGACAGTCCATCAGGACCCGGAGACGTGTGTTGACTCGCCTGGAGAAGAGCATCTAACACTTCACGTTCGGTGATAGGGCTGGTTAGCATCTCTGAGGTGTCTTGCGAGACGTCAGTTTTAAATAGCTGACGATCAGCATACCTATGCGATGTGCCTTGTGCTGGTTCCTCGTGAAACAAAGCTTGGAAATGATCCGCGATAAGTTGAAGAATGGCTCTGGTCCCAGAGCATGGGGCTCCAGTGACAACATTCTGAAGGACTTCTGGATATTTTGCACGCCCCTCTTTCCTTTCTTTAGCAAAATAATAAAATGAATGCCGTTCCTCATCGTGTATGTGCCGGGCCTTAGCTCGGACTTTATGGCCATCTAGGTGCTGTAATTGTTTCATCTTAATAATCTATTTCAGTCGTTTGATCGCTGCCATCACATCACAGCCCTCTCGTTGCTTCGCACACAGGTCCCCCAGAGCCTCGTTATAAAAAAGCAGCAATTCCTTTTTCGCCCGTGCCCGCAAAATACTCCAGTATTTAAAAAACGAGCGGATCGCCGGTTTTGCAATTTCAGTCCACCAAACACTCTTCCGGGGTGCGGTTCTGAAGGAGGTTTGTAGCTGGTTCCATTTAAATTTAAAATGCTCCAGGACTTCGGTATCCTCTAAAATGGCGTTATTAATCTTCCAGTAACCTCGGCCGGCCTTCCGAATGCTGAGTTGCTGAACCTGGAGTTGACAGATGACGGCATGATGGTCGCTAAACGCCAACGGAATAACGCAAATGCGGTGTACAGCAGTAGATATCCCTGGAGAAACATATATACGATCTAATCGAGATGCAGAGTTGTGACGAAGAAAGGTAAATGTTACAGCAGCGCCATACTTTATTTCCCAGGCATCCTGAAGCTGGAGCTGCGTCACTAGTTGGTGTAACATAGTGCTGAAGTTGGTCGCACCTTTTTGGTCCTTAGCATGCAGCGTACAATTAAAATCACCTGGAGGAAGCATTCCTTAGCATGCTGTAAATGTGGAATTAAATCATTCTGAAACAACCGCTCTCGTTCCTGTCGATGTTGGGTACCTGCAGGAGCGTATATATTCACTAACGCAATATCATCTAAGGTCGCAGAGATGATCCTCCCCGAGGGGTCCATTTGAAAGTTCTCTAATTGAAGACCTTCCCGATAGGCAATGGCCGTGCCCCTTCCGTCTGATCCCAGATTGACTTTATAGTTATAACCATAAAGAGTATCCAAATTATAAGTATTTACTTCTTGCAGAAAACAGATATCAACGTTGTTCACTCCGAGGAAGGTGTTGAGCAGTTTCTGTGTCACAAGATTGCGACAACCGTTCACATTTAAAGTCGCTATTGATTGCAGATAAATCATGCTAAGATGGCACGAGCACAAGGACAGTACCAGCAAGAACAGCACCATCAAATACCTGCTATCAATACTACGAACATTACTGGCTGGTGTCACTTTCTCCATCCGAAGAGATCTGTGTTGCAATATGTCCGCGAATCCTCGGTTCATCAGAAGAACTCCTTCCTTCCCCTCCAAGCGGAGGAAGAAGTAACGGGTCCGTATCTATCTTTACCGGGGCGGAACGAGAAGGTTGGGTCCCACCGGTCGCCACTGCTGGATGTAGAACTGCGTACTCCGCGGGAATAGACTGGCTATCCCCGGAGTGGCTGTGTTGCAGTTCGCGTACTTTTAGTCTAGGGTCTCGTGCAGAACAAGACCCCCGTCCCACAGGTGAAACTGTGACTCGGATATCAGGAGGTACATTGGGACAACTGGCCCCAGAGCGGGCCTCAACAGTAACCTCCTCTGGGAACTGCGCAGCTTTCTGCCCTGGTGCCAGCCCTCCACCATCACCACAGTTAGAACTCCCAGCGTCCCTTTCAGCATCCCGGGAGTCGCATGACGACCTGCTTGCTGTTTCCTCCATGCTAAGCGACGCAGACGACACTGCTGTCTGCGGCTCGCTCAAAAAAGTCGATGCCACTAGCGTCATTAGCTGTGGTATAGGCTGTTCTGCCGGCATAGTGTACTGCTGTTCTGCCTCCATGTCTTGCTCAGTTTCCAGCTGGCTGCTCCTGGACAATTTTGCACCACTCGTTTTGCGGAGCTTTGCGCGCTTACCACTCTGTTGTCCAGTCGGCCGTTTCTCTACCCCTGCAGCTACATCAACAACTAGTGGATCAGAACCGATCTGCTCTCTCCCCTCGGAGGTGGGCGGAAAACCGCGTTTACCCGCAACTTCGCGGAGCACAGTTGCATACTCCCTATGCTGCTCATGCATGGACTCATCCTGGGTCGCACCATGCTGCTGAGGTTCAATTGACACGGAAGGCTGTACACGGACATTCAAAGGTGGGAAACTGTCATTCTGCTGGTCAGTTACCGGAGAAACGGGTGCCAAGTCGTTCCGATGTCCAACCGTCACCGGGCGCACATTAGTGGAGTGATGAGGGCAGACTTCCTTCAGGTGTTCCACACTATTACAGACATAACATGAGCGTGGCTGTCCAGCATAAGACACGGATAATCTATAGCTGCCAATGACAAGAAAGCTAGGAATAGTCGTCTTCAGTTGCATTTTAACCGTACGTATACCGTTAAACACTGGAACACGATATTGACGGCCCCATTGTTCTTTTCGGACATCATAACGTCCCATAACGTTGCAGTGTTTGCTTTAACACCTCATTCGGAAGTTCAGGTGGAACGTCAAAAACACGCACAGATAGCGCATTACCGGTCGCGTGGTCAAGTATTACTTTAGTTATTTCCCCATTCATCTAGGTGAAATTCGTTTCGTCCGCGAAGGTATTTAAAGTCTTCTCTAACAGGAGTGCTGATATCAGTTTTACGTAAATTGCCCGTTCACTGGCGATTAGCTGAATGGTGTCCACTTGTTCCGCATTTAACCGTAAGGTATCAGCAATAAAGTCATGTACCTCATAAGCTGTCGGTCTCGTTGCATTTAACGCAAATTTAACTCTAATTGTATTCTTCCTGGCGTACATTTCCATTTTTCACAGAGAAAGTACTCTGTAACACACAAATATAACACAAAAGTATTGACAAAGGGTTGTAGACAAAGCGCGGTAAGTCCCTCTTGCACTCACTCGCTGTCACTGCACCACCACTTGTAAACAACACTAGAGCTTCCTGGTAGCGTCCGCTCGGCCCGGGCGCACAAACCAGACTGTCATCTTTGGGTGGCATAGCTCAAAAACGAAAATACCATCTTGGTATTTAAGTTTGGTATCTACCAAGGATGCGACACGAAGACATTAAAGGAAATCGTTGCACCCCAACTATCCTTTACATGGAACATTTTTTGAAAATTTGGATTTTATCAAAAATGCCTCTATCGATTTTGATTAAAATACCGTATGTTTAAGATATTTTTATGATAAGCAAATGTATATATTGGATTTTCTGCGAATAGCATCTGAAGAACTCTTCATTCTGGATGACTGTTGTATAAATAGCAAACCGTAAGAGATATACAGCAATGTAGATCTCGTTAAAACACACAATTTATGTTATATACATATTTTTTTTGTAGAGTTGACTGTTTTCGAGATATTCCGGATTATTAGCTTCAATTTTTAGCCACTTATGCTTTCCTCAAACGGGAAGACATCCTACTTCTAGTTTCTCGTTTGTTTACTCCGGAGAGCAAAGATATTGGAATTGCAATTGTTCCACTTAGCGAGCGCTTTTAAAGGACGAGAATATCACTTCTTATTCCTCTTCTACTTACAAGGAGCTAGTAATAAGACTAATTCTACTTATGTTTATCTTGATTAGCATTATGTAGATAACAGATTATAATTTTGAAACAGGTTTGTTTGCCGAAGAGCCAGAAGACATAATGTGAATGGAACTCATCAGATTTCCCCCCCCCCCTTCTATTTACAAGGGATCAAGTAATAAGGACAACTTCTGTTAATGCTTACCTCGATCAGTTTGATATAGATAGAAGTATAAGCTTTTCAACAATAATTTGTTGGAGATGTGTAGAGAAAGTCATGTGATTGTAGCACATATCAAATATAGAAGGTATTATATTACACCCAAAAATGCGACACTAAGATTTCACTGGAAATACACGTTTTGAGATGCCTGAATAGAATCACTTTTCTTTATCTAGGAGTTATGTACAGTGTACTTTTTACTCTCTCAAGCACGTATGTATACTATACATATTAAATATAGCAATACCAAGTGTTCACCGAAAATACATGTTTTGAGGTCCCTGAATAAAAACATTTTTACTTTATCTACGACTTATGTACAATGTACATATTATTTTTCTGAAGCACGTATGCACACTCTACATATTAAATATAGAAGGTATTTTATTGCATCCAAAAATTCGATACCAAGATTTTAGCGGAAATACATGTTTGGGACCTCCCACAGCATGTTTAGAAAACTTTGTGTGGGTGTCTGGGTCAGTGGACAGCATAGCTGAAAAACGAAAACTTCGTTAAATACCAAACTTGGCATTTAAGTTCAGTATCTTCCACTTATAGATGCATCCCCTCGTTTTGAAGTCAGTGTACCACTTACCGAAATGGGGCCCACTTGATGGATAAACACCAATTTTCTTCTAAAACTGCGTTGTACAGTAACAACAAACTGGGAGATGTGAAAATCTAGCACACAACATTCCCTCCTGCTTGCAACTATTTTTCTCTTATAGCGTCTGCTAGCAAAAGAATTAATAAACATGCAACAGGTTCACCATCATAACAAAAGTATTTGAGTTTCCCATTCCATTGGTACCAATATCATGTTTCTAAGTGTCTGCTAACATAATTAATTTAGTTTGTAATCGAAAAGATCATTTATAGTAACACTGTAAAACTGAGAATAGTGATAAAACTCTGACGTGTTACAATCACATGACTTCCTCTACATCTCTGTAACAAATTATTTAAAAAGCTTATTCTTCTATCTACATCATGCTAATCGAGATAAATATTAATAGAAATTGTCTTTATTATTTGGTTCCTTGTAAATTGAAACATAAAAATCTGATGTGTTCCATTGGCATGATATCCTCTAGCTGAACAGCAAACAAACCTTTTATTCAAAACATTAATCTATATCTACATCATGCTAATCAAGATAAACATAAGCAGAATTAGTCTTATTACTGTCTCCTTGTAAGTAGAAGGGACTTAAGAAAATTGCACAATAACATCCTTTAAAAGCCAGTCACTATGTGAAGCAATTGAAATTCTAATTTCTTTGCTTTCCAGGAGTAAACAAACGAGAAACAAGAGGAAAGATGTCTTTCCGTTTGAGAAAAGTTTAAGTTGCTAAAATTGCAAAATCCGGAACACCTCGAAAACGGTTAATTCTATAAAAAATGCATATTACATAAATTGTGTGTTTTAATGAGATCTGCATTTTTGGTGTACTAAGTTTTTGTGTATCTATTACGGTTTGCCAGTTATACAAAAGTCATCCTGAATGAAGGGGTCTTTAGAGGTTATTCCTAGAAAAATCAAGACATACATTTCGTTTGTCATAAAAAATATCTTAAACATACAGAATTTTGTTTAAAATTGTTAGAGCTATTTTTGAGATAATCAAAAGTTTCGAAAAATTTTCCATGTAAAGGGTATTTTGGGGTGAGGAATTATCTTGAGAATCTTCGTGTCGTATACTTAACGATGCCAAAACTTAACTTGGGTGCAATACATTACTTTTGGTATTATTGTTTTTGAGCTATGCTGTTCACAGACATGGACCTTTTTCTAAAAATTATTTTTTTGGGTTCAGGGGGACCCAAAACATATATTTCCGGTGAAATCTCGGTATCGAATTTTTTAGTGCAATACATTACTTTCTGTATACACTATACATAGTACGTGTAGAGCAAGTAATATTTAAGCTTCTCTTTCCATTTGTACTGATATCATTTTTCTAAATGTGCCCTAACAATAGATATTTAAACTTTTATTTGGAAATGTTTATAGGAAGTGTATAATTGAGAATAATGAAAATCATGTTTATCTGTTTAATGCTATTACTTGAGGGCTACAAATGTACTTATTTACTAATAACTTTGCGAATGTAGGGATAGAAGCATGTTGGACGCTACTGGCAGGCACGGAAAACATGGACGGGCTAGGTAAATTTATACTTAAGGCAAGACAGCTGAGATCTGAGGAGGCTGCCAATAGAGAAGGGGGGGGGGGAATAAGATCAACTAAACAAAAGTGACTACAGTGTTCTACATACACGTATATTATATCATACTTAGGTCACTGTTATGCTAGGGTTGTATATATTATGTGTATATATGTCTTTTAAGTGTAATTATCTATTACAAGAGGGTGCATTTATGAAGGTTTACTCTGTGCTGTAAATTTAAATTGTTATATTTGAATATCTTTGTATCTTTATTTTCGGATTCACTCTTAATTTTTATTGTTGTTTAATATTGCTTTTGACTGTGTATTTCCTTTGTCTTTTTATTTTCGTGTTTACTCTTTTAATTCTTTGTTGTGGTTGTTGTTTTAATATTGCTTGCAATGTGTATTACAAAAGCACGTACGGTCTGTAGACCCGTGCGACTGTTCAAATCCTATGTATGATATTGCTATGTTAATAAATACACGTATTCATTCATTCATACTAATAACTTTAATATGACAATTTAGTGTTGTTTTTAGCTAACTTCTTTTCATTGATCAGGTAATTGTGGGGTAATAATTAAATCCTTATTTAACGTGACTATTTCGTTCGTGACACGTGGTAGTAGGACGTGGCCAATCCAGTACATTGGCGCCTAAAATTCCAACCAATCGGAACTCATCATCTCTCCATTTTAATCGCTTTTTTATCACACCCACGAGCAAATATGTTTGTAAATTTATGGCACCCATGTGCATTGTTTTGTCTCTGAATATCAGTGCGCAATGATATCCCTGTACATATTGGCGGAAGTTCTAATATACCTATTAATTTCAATCATGCTTTCCTAAGTCAAAATAATATAATGTAGCAGTACAAAGAGATCTGAAATGTATGATATGGAGATCAAGTTGCAATGATTTTGGTGCAAGTATACGTCAAGACAAATGGCATTCTAGGAATATTATTTTCCGTGCCCATATAGGCTAATGGTTGGTATTTTATTCACGAAATAGTATTTTTAAATATTACAAGTTTCTCGCGAATTTATCGATAAAAGTTGGAGCTTTTGTTATATTATGATATTACAATTTTAATATACTTGAAGAGAATGCCACACCTATATCACATAACAGAGAATGTATGTAACTTCTTGCCGGATAGGGGGATCCTCAGATTCAAAGCTGTCCCGCAAGATGGCGATAGCAGTGCAGCTATCATAACAGTTTGTTTATTTCACTTTTATTGCCCGCGCTTAAGAGGTACTTGGTTATTTATCTCCATTCACATAACTTGCTCTACATCTCTGTAACAAATTATTTAAAAAGCTTATTCTTCGTTCTACCTCATGCTAATCGAGATATACATTAGTAGAAATTGTCTTTTTTACTTGGTTCCATGTAAGTAGAAGGGCACAAATCTAATGTGTTCCGTTATAGCTGTTCAGTAAATAAACCTTTTATCCAAAACATTCATATGTTAAGATAAACATAGAAGAATTAAGATAAACATAGCAGAATTAATCTTATTAATAGCTCCTTGACAGTACAAGAGAAATAGAAAATGCACAGCCAAAAGCGATAGTCTCGTCCCTTAACGGTAGTCGCTATGCAAAACAATTGAAACTCCAACCTCTTTGCTCGCCGGAGTAAACAAACGAGAAACGAAGAAAGATATCTTCCACTTTGATAAAAGTTTAAGTGACCAAAATTGAATCAAAGAATCTGGTATATCTAGAAAAATAGATGACATAAATTTTGTGTTTTAATGAGATCTACATTTTTTATATACTAAGCTTTGTCTATTTTTTACGGTTTACCAGTTATACAAAACTCATCCGAATGAAGTTGTCTTCAGAGACTATTCCCAAAAAATTCAGGATATACATTTCTTTTGTCATACAAAATCTTAAATATAAGATATTTTAATCAAAATCGTTAGAGCCAATTTTGAGAAAATAAAACTTTTCGAAAAATGTTCCATGTAAAAACTAGTTTGGGTTAGGGGGTATTTTGTTTAAAATTTTCGTGTCACATCCTTGGAAGAAACAAAACTTAAATACCAAGTTTTGTATTTAACGGTCTTTGCGTTTTTGAGCTATACTGTCAAAAGCAACACACACACTCGCACTGATTTTTTTCTAAAAATGCTTTTTTTTTTATTCAGGAGGCCCAAAAACATGTATTTCCAGTGAAATCTCGGTATCGAATTTTTTGGGTGCAACACAATACATTTTATATACACTATGTACACAGAACGTATAGAGAAAGTAAAAAAAGTTTACTCACCTTATATCAACATGTAGAAACGTAAGCTAAGTTTCAAATATGTTTTATATTCATTTTAATTTAATTTACATTTCAAATAAAAAGGCAAAAGTTATCAAGAGAAGAGGGGTGTATTTCCTCTGTAGTGGGGTGATAGCGTGTGTGTTTCATATTTAAGAGGTCACGAGTTTGAATCTTGGTTTGGGTGAGTTACACCTATAAAGCTTTTTTGTCAAGTAACTTTAAGTCCTATGGACCCCAGGGTCATTTGAGAAATATTTCACCCATTTCATTCATCTTCCCATAAGATATATCAGTTTTAAGGTCCTTAAAGTACACTAATGTGATCCATTCACATGGCTTTCTGTAACTGTTCTGCAAACATTCTCACAAAACTGTATTCTTTTATCTGCATCATGGTAATCAAGACAGACATTACCAGAAATGTTGTTATAAGTAAAAGGGAAATAAGCAAGTCCACTAGGTCAAAGCGGTAGTCAAATGTTTTGAAAGCTGTCGCTATGCGATTGATTTTGAAATTCGATTCTCTTTTGAAGGTCTTCTCGTTTCTGAAAATTCTACTATTTTATTGCTTATATCTATAAAAAAACTTTATATGACAAATTTTGTATTTTAACGAAGTGTTCATTTTTTATAGTAACTTTTTGTCTACTTTTACGTCTGTCACTTACACAAAAGCCATTCAGAATAAAGAGGATTTAAGATGCTATTCCCAAAATATTCAGGATATAGATTATCTCTTCAAACTTTAAACCGCTATAAACATTAAAATATTAAAACATCTAAACCATTATAAATACTATATCATTTGAGAAAGAAAGAAAAAAAAATCTGATGTGTTCCATTCAGATGACTTTCTCTACATCGCTGCAAAAAATATTATTAAAAAGCCATTGCTTCCGTTTCCTTCATGCTGATCGAAAAAAAAAAAAAAAAAAAAAGCAGATATAGTCTTATTACTTGCTTCCTTGAAAGTAGGAGCGAAATGAGGGATTATCATAGGTTAAAGTGATAGTCAAAAGTAGTTGCTATGTGACTGAAGCTCCTTTGTTTGTATGGACAGGGGTTGATAAATTCCTGTATGAGAAAAGTTAAGTTTTTCATAGCTGAAATAAAAAACAAGGAATATCTAAAAAAACAATCAACTCTAGGAAAAAAATTTACATAATATAAATTGTGTGTTTTAAAGTGCTCTATATTTTTTGTCTGGTAAGTTTTTGCCCATCTCTTACGGTTTAGCAGTTATAAAAAATTCCTTAAAATTCACCCTGAATAAAGTAGTCTTCAGAAGCTATTCCCAGAAAATTCAAAATATACATTTTATTTAACAGGTAAATATATTTAATATACGATGTTTTAATCAAAATTGTTAGAGCCATTTTAGAAAACAAACATTTTCAAAAAGAAGTTCCATGTAAAGGGTGGTTTGGAGTGGCGGGATTTTTCTCAAAATCTTCGTGTCGCATCCCTGGAAGATACTAAACTTAAATACCAAGTTTGGTATTTTACCTACTTTTTGGTTTTTGAGTTATCGTGTTCACAGACACACGCGGACCTTTTTCTGAAAATACTTTTTTTGGATACAGGAGACCCTAAAACATATATTTCCGGTAAAATCTCGGTATCGAATTTTTTGGTGGAGTGCAATACCTTCTCTATATACTATGTACATAGTACGTGTAGAGAAAGTGAAAATAACAAGTCACATATTGGAAAAACAATGGGGTTTTATAAAACATGGGGAAGATATCCTACAGTCTGTCGTTTAACGTACACCGTACACAGCATTTTTCAATTGAGAAATTGGATGTATCAGGAAAACCTACAACCAAAATTTGGTCACATTGAAATCTGGAGATCGAGGTGGCCACTTTGTTGGGATGATACGATCGCCAAAGATCTGGGTAATATGGGCAGAGCACCATCTTGCATAATCTTTTGCATATCCACATTTCTCAGTCTGGGGATTGCAAAGTTTTGTAGCATGCCATATGAGCGCTAAACATTCACGTGTGTCATTCCTGTGTTTCGAAGAATTAAGGGTCAATGATGAATTGGAATTTAAACCACACCTGTAGGTTTTAAATCATAAAGGCCTATGAAATTTGAGAGAACAAATTCTGAAATTATATATGTTAATTGTACATTAAGACAGAAATGTGCTTTATCTGTCCAAAATAGATTATCCAACCGACATTAATTTGAATGTCTGCTGGCACAAATAAAGCATATCATATCAGTCCTGCTTGCCATTTCCTTTGAGTGCGAACATTAATTTTAATGTAGATAAGACGTTTTCTGGGATTTCTCCAAACTGTAATATTACTCATCTGAAGTTATCTGTGCAACACTACCAGTTCCAAACGTATCATTTCTAGTAACTTCATTATTTTCAGCATAATAATGACAACCACAACAGTGGTATTATAGATTACTCTTGGTCTTCTAGATTTCTTCTTATCAGTAACAGTACCATCATAAATCCCCATAATTAGGAATGGAGTATAAGTCTGATATTAAATTGTTAAGAGTTCTAAATGTTCTCAGACCTTGAGAAAACCTCCCTGGCTGTTATAACAGCATTGTCTCAGCTATATTCTGTCATTTAGTGACAGAATCATGATTTGTGACTTGCAATACATTATACTGATATGAATAACATTACTAATATTTTTTCAACAAAAGTGTTCCCATGTGAACTGAAAAAACAAAAGAAAACTTAACTGCATTGCTTGACCAGTCTATGACTTGTTTTGCTTTTATTCTATCTCAAACGTTATAATATTTATAGTTTGAAGTGAATTTTGTGGAAGAAAATGTACTTTTGAGAAAATCTAAATTGAAAATTAAACAAGTATTCATTACTTATTTTAATGTATTCGAGATGCATAGTCATCTTTAACTTCCTCCTTTGTTGCCTTCTGATTGACTAGTATAGCCTTCTATAACAAGACTCCTTTTTGAGGCCTGTGAGGAAAGCTGTTTAAGCAGAAACGATACACACTTGATCGTCATGTTGCATTGTTCATTCTGTAGTTGATCATGTTTCCATGCCCAATTCAAATAAAACTCAACCTCCAGGAGCTCCCACATTGAATACCTCATGGAAACCAATCTCCAGTATTCTACTGTTAACAATGTCTGATGTATTCATATAGTAGGGACGTTCAATAAGTAGTTTTTAAAGGCGAACAGGCTCCTAAAAAGAACAATGTGGTGAAATCTTCAGACAAGGTAAAGTTTTTTGGAATGCACCCGGAGTCATCTAAACTGATTACTTGCAGAAAGGAAAAACGATAAATAGAAAGTATTTTGCAACGTTAATGCACCGGTTGAACGGAAAAATCAGGACAAACCACCCTCATCTGGCAGAGAAAAATATTCTCTTCCATCAAGACAGTGCAAGAGTGCAGACCTGCGCAGTTTTGATGACGAAAATGGTAGAATTAAGGTTTGAATAACAACATCCACCGTATTCACAATATTTGCCTTCCAGTGAGGTTTCTTTTCTTTTTTTCATTTCCAAACTTGAAAATGTGGCTCGGCGGAAAACGATTCATGTCTAACGAAGAGGTCATCTCCGAAACAGATGACTATTTTGAGGACCTTCAGAAACCCCTACTTTTTGGAAGGCTTAGAACAGTTGGAGAAACGCTGGGAAAAGTGTATCGAGCTAAAAGAAGATTATGTTGAAAAATAAAAATAAATATACCAAAAGTAGTTTCTTTTTATATTTTTTTCTAACAACCAATTGACGCCGCTCTGACGCTATCTCCATTGACAACGAAGCAAGCTGAGCGGCGGGTTTCGGCAGCGGAAACAAAACAAAACACAAAAGACATTTGCTGGCAGAGCCGGCGGATTTCGGCGCGACAAACGAAACGTTAATATGAAATGTTTTGGTGTCTGAAGTTAACATCGGTTTTGTCTTTCAGTTCTTGGTTACTTTTAAGCAGTCATGCAGAACAGAAAAAGGAAACTTTAAAGGCTTAAAAAGATATTTCAGGTAAAATCTCGGTATTGAATTTTTGGGTGGAATACAATACTTTCTCTGTATACTATCTACATACATTGTACATTGCTTTAGAAGATAAAACTAAATAACTTACCTGACATAAATGGTCTGCATAACAAGATCTAGAGTTGTGTGTAGTAAGATTTTTTCTATTTGTTCCAGAATTAAGCGTCTTCAGAGGCTATTTCTACAAACTTCAAAATATATATTTTTATTTGGCATATGCATATAGTTATTCTCTCAAAACCGTTAGAACAATTTCTGAGAAAATAAAAACTTTCCAAACTATTTTCATGTTAAGGTAATTCGGGGTGCAGGGTTTTTCGTAAAAGCCTCTCATTTCGAATACTTGGAAGATGCTAATCTTGAATACCAAGTTTGGTAATAAACCGACTTTTTTTTTAAATATATGCATAAGCACAAACAACTTTAACAAAGACGAAGGTCTTAAATTAAACTCCACCTGGTTCCCTATACTTTCCCAACTCCGTACCTCCAGGCTAAATAAACACAACTAGAACCCGTCCACTTGACCCCGCCCACCTGTGTCCGAGGATATATACTGGCTATAAACCGCACTATTGTTATTCTTTTCGAGTTAGCGACGTGAGCACATTGCCTCTGAAGATGTCCCTCACAGACAGGGACGAAACGTTAGGTAGAAATATTTTAACTAAACATATTTTAACCTACAGACCACGGCAAAATAGCCCGAAAATTTTAAATTTTAAAACGCCTTTTTTATTTATGATGCTTATATAAACTCATACAGACACGGCTTTTTTATAAATAGGATCTTTTTATTCAGGAAATTCCAAAACTCGCATTTCCAGTGTTATCTAGGCGTTGAATTTTGGTAGGAATGCAATATCTTCTCTACCTACCAGTAATTTATAGTTTTGTATTTCCACTGAGAGGCGATATATGGTAGGGAAAGTCATAAGAATGTAACAAATTTGATTTTTAAAACTGTGCCCGTTATTCAGTTATTTCTCACAATGTCATGGAAAGATTATGGAAATTATTGGGTGGTTTTTAAGTATTTGGCTATTGATTCGATCTTGTTTAATGCTTCCTGCATCTTGAATCTCAATGGAATGTTTTATGAAACATTTCTGAAAACGTTTATCTCGACTCACATGAAGTAAGTAGAAAAGAAGTATTTGTGTTACATTCACATGACTTTCTCTAGCTGTTTCTCAAACAAAAGTTCCTTACAAATGGTTGTTCTTTTATCTACACGATGCTAATCAAGATAGATTACCAGGCATGGTCTTACTACCTGCTTCAGTACCAGAAGGGAAATAAGGGTAGTCACAAATTAAAGCGACAATGGAACAATTTCAATTCGGTAAGAATAACAAAAGAAATATGAAAAGAAAGATACATGTATACCCATTTGAGCAAAGTTAAAGCAGCTTAAAACGGAAACCAATAACTCGAAATATCTTGAAAACGGTTAACTCTACAAAAAAGTTTATGACATAAATTGTGTGCTTTAATCAGATGTACATTTTTTGTGTAGTAAATTTTTGTGTATACCTTACGGTTTACCAGTTACGCAAAATTATACAAAAGGTGATATTCACAGAGAGTTCAAGATATATATTAAGTTTATCATGAAAATATCTTAAACATATAGCATTTTAATGAAAATCGTTAGAACCATTTTTGAGAAAATAAAAAAAAAATTCGAAAACTGTTCCATGCAAAGGGTAACTGGGGATGGGGGATATTCTTGAAAATCTTTATGTCGCCTATGATCTTCGCATGTCCTCAGAAAATACTGAACTTAAATACTAAGATTGGCATTTAACAAACTTTTTGTTTTTGAGTTTTGCTTTCCAAAATATTTCTCTCTCACACAAACACACGCACACACACAGACATACCCGTGGACATATATTTCCGGTAAAATATCGAGATCGAATTTTTAGGTGGAATGCAATACATTTTGTATTACATAACAGTATATACGTGCTACAGAAAGTAGCAAGACTTCGAAGGAATAGTTTTAAACACTACATACAATGCACAGTAATAGATTAGTAAAACAAAGGATATTAATAGAATAATAGTTTTTATACTCATTTATAAGCAATAAAGGATGGAAAAAGCCATAAAATGTAACGCATTACATTTCTGATATAAATTGCTAGAACTGGTTTTAAAAGAAATAATGAAATATTCTTCAACATGTATTAGCGCCATAATGCAGAAGAAAGGTACATCATTTTAAACGATGAACAGCAGCAAATGCCCATAAAAGGCACTCGGCTATTAAAACAGTAAACATAAAAAGTAAATAACAAAAGAAAACCTAGTTATAAAAGCTTACCAGATACTCAAAAGCGCAGCAACCTCTCGTCTTGAGATATCACTCACAATGCACACACATTCACGAACAAGTGACTTACCGTCGTCAGTGGCCGAACGGAAGTATGACGTAATTGCGAACAAGTTAACTCTGTCGGTAAAAATTGGTACTATGTTGCCCATATTCTAGGGTAGTTTAGAGAACCACTCTTAGATGGCGTACGTGTCAAGCACTGCATGTTTCATTTCTTAACGTTGCATTTCTACACATCCACAAACAAGTGACTAACCGTCGTCAGTGGCCGAACGGAAGTATGACGTAATTGCGAACAAGTTAACTCTGTCGGTAAAAATTGGTATTAGGTTGCCCATATTCTAGGGTAGTTTAGAGAACTACTTCTTTCTTTTCTTAACATTGCATTTCTAAACAAAACAAACGCCAGCACATTAAAAAATCTTATGTGTTCTATTCACCTAACTTCCTGTAGCTGTTCCAAATACAAACTATCTTTACAAAAGATTATAATCTTATCTGCATGATGCTAATCAGGATAAAGATTATCTGAGCAGCCAACAGCAAGAAAAGCTGAATTCGTGTGTCTGGAAGGAATGCGATTGAGAAGAATGACACATAGGCACGTGGAGGGGAAGGAGGGTGCCAGGCAACCAGGCGTGTATCAGCTATCAGTGAAAGCATAAAGAAACAAACACTGCAAATAAACGTCGAACCTTACCGTATTACCACTTGTCTAATCATAAATATGCGTATCATTTTAAGGGGACGAAGTACTGCGAAATAGTAAAAAACAATCTGATGTCTTCCATTCACACGACTTTCTCTACATCTTCTGCAACAAATTATTGTTAAAAAGCCTATGCTTCTATTTACTTCAAACTAATGGAGAAAAATTGTCACAAATAGTCTTATTAGTTGTTAATTGAGATAAGCATTAGCAGAAATGGTCGTATTACTTGCTTTCTTGTAAGTAAAAGGGAAATAAGAGAGTATATTAGGCTAAAGCGATTTTAATTTTTTTAAATTGTAGTTATGCAGCTGTCATTTAAATTCGATTCTCTTTCCTTGACCAAGAACAAAGCAAATGAAATATGAAAAGAACAAGGATTACCAGTATGAGAAAATTTTAAACGTTTAAAAATTGAAACAAATAACTTCTTGGAAATCGTTAAACCTACAAAAAGTAATATAACATACGTTGTGTGTTTTAAAGAGAACTGAATTTTTACTTTCTCTACACGTAGAATGTACACAGTGTATAGAGAAGGTATTGCTCTCCACAGAAAAATTCGATGCTGAGATTTCACCGGAAATATATGTTTTAGGGCCCTCTGTATAAAAAAAAATATGATGTGTACCATTCACATGACTTCCTCCATATCCCTGCAACAAATAATTCTTAAAAAGCTTGTACTTCTATTTACTTTATGCTAATCAGAAAAAATTAGCAGAAATAGTCTTATTACTCGCATCCTTGTAAGTAGGAGCGAAATAAGGGACAACCGTAGGTTAAAGCGATAGTCAAAAGTAGTTGCTATGTTACTGAAGTTCCTTTGTTTGTATGGACAGGGAGGGGTTGATAAATTCCTGTATGAGAAAAGTTAAGTTTTTCATAGCTGAAATCAAAAACAAGGAATATCTAAAAAAACAATCAACTCTAGGAAAAAAATTTACATAACATAAATTGTGTGTTTTAAAGTGCTCTATATTTTTTGTCTGGTAAATTTTACCCATCTCTTACGGTTTAGCAGTTATAAAAAATTCCTTAAAATTCACCCTGAATAAACTAGTCTTCAAGATATACATTTCATTTGCCAGTATATGTACATAGTGCGTATTGAGAAAGTAAAAAAAGCATTTTCACAAAAAGGTACGTGTGTGTTTGTGTGTGTGTGTATCTTCCAGGGATGCGATACGAAGATTTTGAGAAAAATCCCCCTAACCCAATCTACCCTTTACATGGAACTTTTTTAAAAAAATTCAATTTTCTAAAAAATGCTCTAACGATTTTGATTAAATATCATTTATTAAGGATATTTACCTGACAAATAAAATGTATATCTTAAATTTTCTGGGAATAGCCTCTGAAGACTAATTTATTCTGGAAGAATTTTACGGCATGTTGCATAACTGTAAACCGTAAGAGATGGAAAAGAACTTACCACACAAAAAATGTAGAGCACTTTTAAACACACAATTTATGTTATATGCATTTTTTTCATTGAGTTGAGCCTTTTTTTTTTTTTTGTAGACATTTCTTGTCTTTGGTTTCAGCTTTAAAACATACTTTTCTCCCACAGGGCTTAGTCAACTCTTAGTCCATAGAAACTAAGGAACTTCTGCACATAGCAACCTGCTTTTGACTATCACTTTAACCTATGGTACTCCCTTATGTCACATCTACTTACAAGGAAGCAAGTAATAGGACTATTTCTGCCAATTTTTTTCGATTAGCATTAAGTAATTAGACTATAAGCTTTTTAACAATACTTTTTTTTGTAGTTTAACGTCCTTTAACCTGGTTGGTCATATTGGACGATGAATGAAATTGGTGAAATGATGCTCAAATGATCTTGGGGTCCATGAAGCTCAAAGTTACTCGACATTCGTCTTCTCAGGATAAGGGAAAACCCCGAAAAAACCTTATCCGGGTAACTCACCCTAAGCGAGATTCGAACTCACGACCTTTTGAATGTGAGGCAGACACGCTACCCCACCACACTAACCAGGCGGCCAACAATAATTTGTTGCAGATATGTAGAGAAAGTCACGTGAATGGAACACATTAGATTTTTTTTTTTTTTTTGTGTGGTACCATTTTGTGTCTCTCTTAGTGGTACACAAAGGTCTGTTTACCAGTTAAGCAAAAGCATTTAGAATAGAGTGCTTCAGACGCCATTCCGAGAGAATTCAAGAATTTTGTATGTCATGTAGGTGTCTAACATACTACATCGATTTTTACTCTCTCTAAAAGTATTATGTACATTGTGTATAGAGAAGGTATTGTATAGCACCCACAATTCGATACCGAGATTTCACCGGAAATATATATTTTGTGACCCCTGAATACAAAAGAGTGAGTGTGTGTATGTGTGGGGGCAGCATATCTCAAAAACAAAAATACCGTTTAAAACCAAACTTGGTATCTAGGTTTGGATGCGACATGAAGATTTTTAAGAAAATCCCTCGACTCCAAACTACCCTCTACATGGAAAAAGTTTCGAAAGTTTTGATTTTCTTAAAAATGGCTTTAGCGATTTTAATTAAAATCTCTTATATTTAATAATACGTATATCTTGAATTTTGTGGGAATAGCCTCAAAAGACCTCTTTGTCCTGGATAATTTTATTGAATTTTGCATAACTGGTAAGCCGTATGGATTAGACAAAATCTTACTACACAAAAAATTTAGACTACGATAAAACACGCAATTTATGTTATATACATTTTTTCATGTAGTTGATCGGTTTTGAGATATTCCTTGTTATTGATTTCAGCTTTAAAAATCCTATACTTTTCTCTTATGGGAATTTGCCAACTCCTGTCCATACAAACAAAGGAACTTCAGTCTCATAGCAACCAGCTTTAACCTATGGTACTCCCTTATTTCACTTCTATTTACAAGGAAGCAAGTAATAACAGTATTTCTACTACTTTTTCTCAAATAGCATGAAGTAAATAGAAGAATAAGCTTTTAATTATAATTTGTAGAGGTAGAGAGAGTCATGTGAATGGAACACATCAGATTTTTTCATTTCATTTTGTACTTTCATTAATTGTTGCCGCTGCGATAATACTTCCACTACTTTTTCTTCACCAAGCTGGATTTAAGGGCACTTTAGGTTTAAATAGAAATATTGATAAACTCCCTTTTCATCCTTTTTTTAAACTCAAACACATTCTAGTTTACATTATCTTATTCATTATTTTATCCCAATTTTGAGAAAATCAAAATGTTCGAAAGCTTTCCCACATAAAGGGTAGTTTGGGGTGGGAGGTTTCTTTTAAAGTCTTAATGTGGCACCCTCCAAGGATGTTGAACTTTAAATACCAAATTTGGTATGTAATTGCGTTTTCGTTCTTGTGTTTTATGCTGCCATAGACGCAGGCACACGTGTCTACACAGACACGCCTAACAACATTTTCCCAAATAGGCTTCTCTTTGAATTCAGAGTTCCTCAAAACATTTGTGTGGAATGTAATATCTTCTTTACCTTCTATGTATGTAGTAACGGATAGAAAAGTAAAAATCGAGATAAACATTAGCAGAAATGTTCTTTTTACTTGCTTCGTTGTCAGTAGAAGGGAAATAAGGGAGTACACTAGGCTAAAGTGATAGTCAGGACTTTTAAAAGCTGGTTGTCATGTGATTGAAGTTTCTTTGTGTGTATGGTCAGGAGCTGGCAAATTCCCATATGAGAAAAATATAAATATTTTAAAACTGAAACCAATAACAAGGAATATTTAAAAATGGTCAACTCCACAAAGAATGTTTATAATATAAATTGTGTATTTTAAAGAACTGTACATTTTTGTCAGGTAAGTTTTTGTGTAGCTTCACGGGTTACCGTTATACAACATTCCGCAAATTTCATCCCAAATAAAGATGTCTTCAGAGGGTATTCCCAGAAAATTCAAGATATGCGAGTTATATGTCATGTACATATCTTAATACACGTACTTTAATTATAATCGTTAGTCATTTTTGAGAAAATAAAAACTTTCCGAAAATCTTCCATGTAAAGGGTGGATGGGTATAAGGGGATTTTCCTGTAAATCTTCATGTCGCATCCTTGGAAGATACTTAACTCAAATACCAAGTTTGGTATTTATCTAACGGACTTTTGTTTTTGAACTATGCTGCCCACAGATTCATACACACACACACAAACACACACACATACAGGGATTGTTTTATAAAAATGCATTTTGTGGGGGAGGGAGGGATTGAGGGAGCCTCAAAACATATATTTCCCGTGAAATCTTCGTATAGAATTTTTGGGTGCAATAGAATACCTTCTCTGTACATATGTACGTAATACGTGTAGAGAAAGTAAAAATTGAATGGAAAATTTGATAGAATATAAGTGTTAATGTTAGTACACTTGCAACAAAATAACAACTAATTAATGGGCTAACCATTCTAAGTCATCTAGCACTTGGATCCAGAAAACACATAACTGGAAACCCCTATTGGAATAATTCTCATATATATTAGAGCTAATATTAAATCATTTATCACTGATTTACAGCGATATAAATACGCAGGTATCCAGCACATACTACTTAAAATATCTTAAATTATAGTTCTGAATACCTTGTAATTTTATTTATATCTTCCATTATTTACGTTTCTAAGTTGTCTTTATGTTTCAACTACACAACATTTTTACTTTCTCTTCCCGTGCTATACATACATTGTGTATAGAGAAAAGTATTGCATTCTACTCAAAAATTCGATACCAAGAATTCAAGCCAAATGCATGTTTTGAAACCACCTGAATCCAAAAAAATCTGATGTGTTCCATTCACACAAGACTCTCTAGCTATTTCAGATCCAAGCTCTTGCAAAAGATCATTCTTTTATGTACCTTGATATGGATAAATATTAGCGGAATGCGTCTTATTACTTGCTTCCTTGTAAGTAGAAGGAAAATTAAGGGAATATATTAGGATGAAGAATAGTCAAATTTTTCAAAAGCTGGTTGCTATGTGAAACAATTACTTTGCATGGTTCCGTTTGAGATAAGTTATGTGACTTAAAATACTGAAAAATCTCGTTAAGCGTCAACAGTACAATAAAAATATATGATAAATTATATCTCTTATCAATATCTACATTTTGTGTGTAGTTGTGTGGTAGGCTTCTTTTCTATCTCTTACGGTTTAGCCATTTTACAAAATTCTGGAAATCTCATCCAAAATAAAGAGATCTTAAGAAGCTATTCTCAGAAAATTCAACACATATATTTTATTTGTCATATAAATATCTTTAATATGCCTTATTTTAATATGAATCTTAGAGCCATTTTTGAGAAAAACAAAAATTTCCAAAATTTTTTATATGTAGTAGTTAGTTTTCCTAAAAAGCTTTATCGGACTCAGTAGACCTCAAAACATTGGATGTACATACGGCTAGAGAAATTAATTAGCATTTGTTTGTATGTGTGCACCCGTCTCTGGAGCTCAAAAATGAAAGGTCCGTTAAATTCCAAACTTGTTATTTACTCGTAAGTTTAGTATCTCCCAAGGATGCGACACGAAGATAATCCCCTACCTAGAACTACCGTTATCATGGAAAATTATTCCCAAACTTTGATTTTCTTATAAATGTCTGTATCGATTTTGATTAAAATGTATATCTTGAATTTTCTGGGAATAACCTCTAATGTCGTCTTATTCTGAATGAATTTTACTGAGTTTTGCATAAATGGCAAACCATAATAGATGGTCAAAAACGTACAACACAAAAATTTACAATCCCAATGAAATACATGATTTATGTCATATCGAATTTCTTTTGTAGAACTGACAGTTTTTGAGATATTCCTTGTTATTTCTTTAAAATATTTAACATCTTCCTCATACAGGAATTTGTCAACTCCTGGCTACGCAAAGAATTAGATTTCAATCCCATAGTAACCACACTTTAAAACATGAGACTGTTGGTTTAGCTTAATGTATTTCCTTGTTTTCCTTCTACTTATAAGGAACTAAGTAACAAGAGCATTTCTGCTAGTGTTTGTCTCGATTAGCATGAAGTAGGTAAAAGAATAAAGTTTGTTACAGAGATGTAGGGAAAGTCATGTGAATGGAACACATCAGGTTTGTTTTAAATGAAGTATTTGTACAAGTCTGTGTAAAGAAAGTCATCTAAGTTTTTTTTACCCACCTACTTGAATGCAACTGTTATTATGTATTATTCCTGAGCAGAGTCAGCTAGCTTCTCTATAGGGCATTTAGAACCACTCTCACACCATTAAACATGCATTATCAAGCTGCAATAAAACGTTTGGATTGAATGTAACCATCTCTGTAAAGTAGTTGGATTTATTCCGTAAAAAACTACATTCACACACTTTTCTTTACACAGTCTTTAAGAAATTGTTATTACAAAAACTAAGTATTCTATGTGCTTCATTTTACCAAGACAAACAATTATAGAAATGCATTTATTGTATATTTCCTTTTAGGTAAAAGGGGATTAAAGAATGTAGTAGATTTAAGGCGCATGGTAATTTTTTATATGCTGGAGTTGGATTGTAGAATCAGACTGAAAAATTCAATGCAATAACAGGGAATTGAACCACGGGTCTCTAGGTCTCTAGCCAGTTGCTGTAGCTACTGAGCTACCATTGAACATGTCGGCACGGCATTAAATTCCTCAAATGATTTGCATGTTTCTTGGTAAACCACAAGGTAATCCCAGATTATTTTGAGATTACATACCCCAATGGCAACCTAACAACGTCGTAAGCACTTTAAGTCCCGCGCTTCATGGTTAAGCTAACTATTATTGCCAATTATATTTAATTTAACTGTTTCTTTTTTCACACAAGCTGTGGGAAAGAAATTCCATACCTTTGCATAACGACAA
This sequence comes from Hymenopus coronatus, assembly GCA_030762935.1. Classification (NCBI taxonomy): domain Eukaryota; kingdom Metazoa; phylum Arthropoda; class Insecta; order Mantodea; family Hymenopodidae; genus Hymenopus; species Hymenopus coronatus. The sequence continues at coordinate 36,330,834 of CM060895.1, forward strand.
GAAATATCGAATAGCTATTTTCCATTTAAGATAAGAATAGCATTTGAAAACTAAAGTATCCATTTGCGTATGGAACTCTTCTTTGTTTCTGAACCTCTTTTGAGTTCAGGGAGCTCAAAACATGCACTATAATGAAGTCTCGGAATCGAATGTTTGAATGGAATGCTGTACTTCCTCTATATAGATGGAGTAAATAAAATGGAATGTCGTTTAATCCAAACAAATAACAAATGATATTCCGTGTGTAATTATTACTCTAAGCTTTATGGCACAAAACAATACAATTTGTGTCTTTTATCCAGATCTGCATTTTTACTTTCTTTACTTTGTATAGTAAGTAGAGGAAGTATTGTTTTCCAACCAAATATTTCATACAGAGGTTTCGACAGAAATAAATGTTTTGTAACTGCCCAAAAATTAGAAAAATATGTGTATTTGTGGGCGTGTGAGCGCGAATGTGTGTCACTGAGAACATAAACGAAAAGTGTGTTAATACCAAATTTGGTATTTAAGATATTCATCTTTTAAGTATCCGACAGGAAGATTTTAATCAAAATGCTCCCACCCAAATTAACCTTTACTTGACACATTTTTCGAAATTTCTGACCTCCTGAAAATGAGATCTAATGATTTTTATTAAAATAGTACACGTTTAAAATAAATTCTTGTCAAATAAAACGTTTATCTTTAATTTTCTGGCCATAGCATCTGAAATCGTCTTCATAGTGGGTGACATTTGCAAAGTGTAAACCGTAAAAGATAGAAAAAATATTATGTGCCCCATTCAAATAACTTTCTCCAGCTATTACATATACAAACTAATCTTACAGTTTATTCTTTTATCTATTACATGTTAATCGAGATAAACATTAGCAGAATTGGTTTTATTACTTGTTTTTTGTAAGTAGAAGGGAAATAAGCGAATACAGCTGGTCTTCATGTGAAAAAATTGAGGTTCGGTTCGCTTTGCATGGTCCCTTTTGAGAAAAGCTGGGCAGTTGAAACCAATAACAAGGAATATCTTGAAAATGACCAACTCTACAATAAATTATGTTTTAACAAGCTCTACATATTCTGTACAATTAGTCTTTGTCCCTTACGCTTTAACCGTTATGCGAAATTCTGTAAAACTCATCCAGAATGAATAGGTCTTCAGAGGCTATCATCACAGAATTCAAAATATGCATTTTATTTCAGATGTAAATATACGATATTTTAATCAAAATCATTAGAGCCATTTTTGAGAATAGCAAACTATATGTAAACACCAAGTTTGGTATTTATTGGTCTTTACGTTTTTGAGCTATCTGTCCTCCTCCCGCCCCCCCACACACAAGAACCTTTTTCTAAAAATACTAGGTATTTATTTCGGGGTCAAGGTACCTAAAACATGAATTTCCGGTGAACTCTCAACAGCAAATTACTGGGTGGATTACAATACATTCTCTAGCTATTATGAACATTGTCTATACATACATCTAGAGAAATAATTATTAAAATCTTACCACACAAGAAGAGTTTTGAGTCTCTTAAAAACAGACATTATATCAAAAACATTTTTGAGAAGTTAACTATTTCCGAGTTACTCCTTGTTATTTGTTTGAATTTTGCTTTACTTATACACAGAGCATCCACGTTTGAACAGCTGTTAAAACTATTCTTCAGGTCTATTTTATAAACATATCGTTACAGGTAATAGTTAAGTGATGTAAATACCTAGTTTCGTTATAAGGTTCTGCCATAACTATAGTTACAACACTTAGCTTCTAGTTAGCCATAACGATAACCTTGGAAAATAAACCTCATGTTAGTGTAATTCCCTATTTCCATTGCACCTACTAGGAATAATATCACCTGGCCCAACTGCCCCATAATTAATACCTACAGATTTAACTTCATGCATTTTAAGAGTGGCACAACTAAACGGGGCTATTTAGATTTGAACTCGACAGTGGGGAATTGGCGAGAGCGACCTTCACTTTGTCCCTCACAATTTTGCAACCTTCTCAGAATCCCCGTTGATAAGCAAGATGGGGAAAGCGAAGGTCTCTCCTGTCGGTTTTCCACAGGCGCTTTTAACTTGAAATAGCTTCGTATAATCCTTCAACTCTTTTCACGCATGAAGGGATATCTGCATACGTTAAATACGGGGCAGTTGGGCCACCTAGTATATAATAGAACAGCCTCTACAAATGCTAAAGTATCTCGATTAAAATGAAATAGATAGAGAAAGATAAAGCTTTGTAACAATAGAGAAGAATGTGTAGAGAAAGTCAAGTCTTTTACGGACTAAAAGTTCTTCAAAGGCAATGCTCAAGGCATACTATTTCACGGCTATACACTTTATGATATTGATATGTTAAACGTATGGCATTTTAATCAAAAGGCTTTTGTGGAAAATTTAAATTAAGGAATATTATTTCAATTTAACATAATTTAAAAACTTCAGGCCCACGAACGCGCACGCACGCACATATCAAACACCAAGTACCGTTTTCTAAAACTAGCTGCAAGAAAAGGTGAATGTACAGTGACATTTGCATACAGAATTGTAGGTAGAACGTAGTTCTTCTTGCACATACAATAGCAAAGTAGCACAAAAACTATAAAGTATTTTTTGTGTTCACTGGACCTCAAAACGTGAAATTACGTTGAGATATCTATATATAAATTTGGGTGGAAAGAAGTACTTCCTTTAAGTAGTAAGGCGATGTAGTAGAGAAGGTAAAAACAACTTTCTGTATTCGTGGACCCTTAAAACGTGTATTTATAACGAAATGATTGCTCTTTTTGATTGAGTATTAAATTTATCTGCTATACTATATAAATATACTTAAAATGATTACATTATTTACTATAAGCTGATTTGCAATTTATTTTGGGGGAAAAAATCCTAAAGCTGCAGTGTAAGCCTTGCTATATATGCAACCATTAAAGCGTATAGGTAAGTGGAGCGCGCAATCTAAAATGTCAGATTACGGTGAAATTCGTTCAAAGGGAATACTCAAAATTAGATTAGTTGGCCTAAATGGATGGCCTTGCTTGTTTTATTAACAATCAAAACGAAAGTAAACATTGAATTAAATTTTATTTATGGACGCTCTTTAACTGCTATTGCTCTCAGCGTCCCATTCTATATAAGGCATGAAGGACCCCTTAATTTTGCTAAGAGGCTTCTTTATCAGTTTTTAGATCTACGACACTGGCCTTACTTCTCTTCCGAAGGAAGCCCTGCTAAGGATTTTTACGTAAAAAAAAAAAAAGCCCTCCACCGGACTTGAACCCAGGACCTTAGGAAACACAAGTTCGCATCTTACTTCTAGTCCACGGAGGATGACGTGTCCTCCATTTCAAATGATGTGGTTCATTCATATCCGAGTACACGTTTTAAAAGCTTTTTAACGATCTTTAACCTGATATGTCATAGACACGATAAATGAACGAATGACATTGCAAATGAGCTCGGGAGTCATAGAGGTTAAAGGTATCGAACTTTCCTCTTATCACGTGAAAAGCACATAAAGGACTCCTATATAGATTTTTTGAGTGGAATAGAATGCTCTCCTTTTTTTCTCGCAAGGGAAAGAGAATTTAAACACTGAGACTTCAGGAAGGAAGGGATAAGATGAAAGATCCGAAATTGAAATTGAAAATGAGTGTTATTTATGGACGCTCTTCAATTGTTTTGTTTCTCAGCTTCCCATTCTACGAGGGCATCTCTAAAGTGTCAGACGATTTGGCATAACTATATTTACAAAGTTACAAGACCTGACTAAATTTTGGAAGATAATCTCCGTTTTGTCAAAACATTTATTATCACGTGATGCCATCTTCAATGCCGATTTTATACTTTTCTACCACCAAAGAACTTATTCTTTTTTTGAAGGCACAAAATGTTCGGACAATCGAATCCTTGGACAAATAACGTAAGTGTATGGAGGTAATGCAATGAACGAATCTTCAGCGAGAAAATGGCGCATAATTTACGAGTAATCAAAGAAGAACCAATGTGCACGATAAAGATAGGAGTGAAAGTACATGAATCGTTATGGAGGTGTTCTAAGCAAATGTTGACAAAAGAATTCATAAAAACCATGTTTCTCTTTGGATACCGTAATGACATTTTGGATGGAAAAGGTTTTCCAACCGATGAAGACCTCAAAGTGACAGAGACATCTTGGCTCATATCTATAGCAATGAATAGGTATAACATCTGTATTCAAAAACCGGTATCACGTGACAAAAAATCTCATGTGTACCATTCACATGACTTTCTCCATATCCCTGCAACAAATTATTCTTAAAAAGATTATACTTCTATTTCCTTTATGCTAATCAGAAAAAATTAGCAGAAATAGTCTTATTACTTACATCCTTGTAAGTAGAAGCGAAATAAGGGACTACCATAGGCTAAAATGATAGTCAAAAGCTGGTAGCTATGTCAACGAAGTTCCTTTGTTTGTATGGATAGGAGTTGACAAGTTCCTGTATGAGAAAATTATACGTTTTTCATAGCAGAAACCAAAAATAAGGAATGTCTCAAAAACGACGAACTGTACGAAAAAAATGTATGTAACATAAATTGTGTGTTTTAACGTACTCTACATTTTTTGTGTAGTAAGTGTTTGTCCATCTCTTACGGTTTGACAGTTATTCAAAATTCCGTAAAATTCATCCAGAATAAACTACTCTTCAGAGGCTATTCCTAGAAAATTCAAAATATACATTTTATTTGTCAGGTAAATATTTTTAATATACGAAATTTTAATCAAAATCGTTACAGCCATTTTTGAGAAAATCAAAAGGGTAGTTGGGGGTGGGGGATTTTTTCAAAATGTGCATGTCGCATCCCTGGAAGATACTAAACTTAAATACCAAGTTTGGTATTTTACCGACTTTTCGTTTTTGAGTTAACGTGTTCACAGACACACACACACAAACACACACACACACCAACATTTTTGTGAAAATGCTTTTTTTGTATATTGGGGACCCTAAAACATATATTTCCGGTGAAATCTCGGTATCGAGTTTTTGGGTGGAGTGCAGTACATTCTCTATACACTATGTACATAGTGCGTATAGAGAAAGTAAAAATACCTTGTTAGCAATGATCATCACGTTAAAACACAGTGTAAGGTACTATACCTTTGTAAATAAAATTTTGTGCTGATATTTTTCGTTATTGTTTAGTTGTGCCAAATCATCCTATTTTCTCATTTATAAGGAACTAAACAGTAAGGCTATTTCTTCTAATTGTTAACTTGATTAAATTAAAGTAGATAAAAGAATACGCTTTTGAAAGCACTATTGGTTACTGAATAGGTAGAAAAAGGCATGTGAATTTAACACATCAGTTTTTTCTCTTCTTTTTATTTTTACATTTATATATATTCAATTTCGGAACCCAAGCTATTATTTTTTAAGTTCATATCGCTTTATGTTTGGGCTGTAGTTCGAATATAAATGTAGGGAAGATTTGGCCGGTTTTCTGTGTTATGAGATAAACCAAATAGCGTGTTGTGATAATCTTCACTTTAGTCATTACGTTTTTACTGCCTTATGGAGGTCGCGGAAACTGTTTTATCATCCCGGCGAGCACCTGCACCAGTAGATAAAAGTCTTGATCGTGCTAGTCGAAGTGAGAAGCCTACATTAAATTCCTACATGGAATGCAAGCCTCAGCGCAGTCTGTGAGACCACCAGTTCGATAGGAAGGGGCACTGAAGCAATGAAGGTCATTTTCTAAAGTAATAAATCAAGATACTTAATTTTATTTTCTCTACACATACTTCGTACCTAGAGTATAAAGAGGGTATTGTACTCGCAAATTCGATACACAGATTTCACTGGTAATACATGTTTTGAGACACCATGAATAAAAAAAAGCATTTTTAGCACAATGTGTGTGTATGTGTGTGTGTCTGTGGGTGGCATAGCTCAAAACGAAAAATAAATAAAAATACCAACTTGGTATTTAAGTCTGGTATCCTCCAAGGAGTGACACGAAAACGTTAAAGAAAATCGCTCCACCCCAACTATTCTTGATATAGTACACTTTTTGAAAAAATTGAGTTTCTCAAAAATGCCTCTAGCAATTTTGATTAAAATACCGTATGTTTAATATATTTTTATGACAAACAAGTGTATACCTTGGATTTTCTGGGAATAGCCTCTGGACACATATTCATTCTGGATTACTTTGTATAACTGGGAAACCGTAAGAGATATACGTAAACTTAGTACACAAAAATGTACATCACTTAAACTTTTCTCAAACGGGAAGTCATCTTTCTTCTAGTTTCTCGTTTGTTTACTCTTGGAAAGAAAGATATTGTAATTTCAATTGTTCCACATAGCGAGCGTTTTTAAAGGACGAGAGTATCACTTTAGGCTGTGCATTTTCTTATTTCTCTTCTACTTACAAGGAGATAGTACTTATATTTATCTGGATTAGCATTATGTAGATAACAGATTATAATTTTGAAACAGGTTTGTTTGACGAAGAGCCAGAAGACATAATGTGAATGGAACACATCAGATGTTCCCCCTTCTACTGACAAGGGATCAAGTCAACTTCTGTTAATGCTTACAGATAGATAGAAGTATAAGCTTTTCAACAATAATTTGTTAGAGGTATGTAGAGAAAGTCATGTGATTGTAGCACACATCAAATATAGAAGGTATTATATTACACCCAAAAATGCGATACCAAGATTTCACTGGAAATACATGTTTTGAGGTCCCTGAATAAAAGCATTTTTACTTTATCTAGGAGTTACGTACAATGCACCTTTTACTCTCTCAAGCACGTGTGTATACTATACATATTAAATATAGAAGGTACTATATGCAATACCAAGTGTTCATCTGAAATAAATGTTTTGAGGTCCCTGAATAAAAGCATTTTTACTTTATCTAGGACTTATGTACAATGTACACATTACTTTCTGATTCACGTATGTGTATCACAGTGTGTTTATATCACTTTTATTGGCTGTCCTTAAAGAGGTACTGGGTTATTTGTCTCCATTCAAACAGAATTAAGCTGTAATCCTAAATATAAAAAAATCTGATAAACCTAATGTGTTTCCTTCACACAATGTCCTCTAGCTGATCAGTAAACAAAACTTTTATTCAAAACATTAACGGTTATCTAAATCATGCTAATGAAGGTAAACATAGTTGAATTAGTCTTATTACTAGCTTCTTGTAAGTAGAAGAGAAATAGAAAATTCAGATAGTCCCTTCGTCCTTTAAAAGTGGTCGTTATACGAAACAATTGAAATTCCAAACACCTTGCTCACCGGAGTAAACAAGTTAGGAGAAATATCGAAAACGTTTAACTCTACAAAACAAAAAATCTGATGTGTACCATTCACATGACTTTCTCTATATCCCTGCAACTAATTATCTTAAAAAGCTTATACTTCTATTTACTTTATGCTAATCAGAAAAAATTAGCAGAAATGGTTTTATTACTTGCTTCCTTGTAAGTAGAAGCGAAATAAGGGAGTACCATAGGTTAAAGTGAAAGCCAAAAGCTGCTTGCTATGTGACTGATGTTCCTTTGTTTGTATGGACAGGAGTCGACAAATTCCTGTTTGAGAATGTATGTTTTTAAAACCTGAAACCAAGAAAAAGGAATATCTCAAAAACGATCAACTCCACGGAAAAAATTTATATAACATAAATTGTGTGTTTTAACGTGCTCTACATTTTTTCTTGGTTAACTTTTTGTCCATCTCTTACGGTTTAGTAGTTATGAAAAATTCATCCAGAATAAAGTAGTCTTCAGGGGCTATTCCCAGAAAATTCAAGATGTATATTTCATTTGTCTGATAAATATCTTTAAGATACGAAATTTTAATCAAAATCGTTAAGAGTCATTTTTGAGAAAATCAAAATTTTCGAAAAAAGTTCTATGTAAAGGGTAGTTGGGGGTTGGGGAATTTTTCTCAAAATCTTCGCGTCGCATCCCTGGAAGATACTAAACTTAAATACCAAGTTTGGTATTTTAACGACTTTTGAATTTTGAGTTTTCGTGTTCACAGACACACGGACACACAGACACACACACACGGACCTTTTTGTGAAAATGCTTTTTTTGGTTACAGGGGACCCTAAAACATATTATATCCGGTGAAATCTCGGTATCGAATTTTTTGGTGGAGTGCAATACATTCTCTATTCACTATGTACATAGTGAGTATAGAAAAAGTAAAAATAGATGACATATATTTTGTTATTTAATGAGATCTACATTTTTTGTATACTAAGTTTTTGTCTATCTTTTACGTTTTGCCAGTTATACAAAAGTCATCCGAATGAAGTGGTCTTCAGAGACTGTTCCCAGAAAATTCAGGATGTATTTTTCTTTTGTCATAAAAAATCTTTGATATTAAATATTTTAATCAAAATCGTTAGAGCCAAATTTGAGAAAAACACTTTCGAAAAATGATCCATGTAAAGGGTAGTTTGAGATGGGGGGATTTTATTGCAAATCTTTACGTTTTTGAGCTATACTGTCCACAGGCACACACAACTGATCTTTTTGTAAAAATTATTTTTTTTTACTATTCAGGAGGTCCAAAAATATGGATTTCCAGTGAAATCCCGGTATCGAATATGTGGGTGCAATACATTACCTTCTTTATACACTATGTACATTAGTACGTGTAGAGAAAGTAAAACAGTTTATGCATCTTACTTCAAAATGTAGAAACGTAAGCTAAGTTTCAAATCTGTCTTATATTCATTTTAATTGAATTAAATTTTAAATAAAAAGACAAAAGTTATTAAGAGAAGAAGGATGCATTTCCAATGTAGTATGGCGATAGCGTGTGTGTGTGTGTCTCATATTGAAGACGTCCCGAGTTCGAATCTTGGTTTGGGTGAGTTACACCGATAAAGCTTTTTCTGGGAGCTCCCCTTATCTATCAAATAACTTTAAGCCCTATGGACTCCAGGCTCTTTGGAGAAATATTTCATCCATTTCATTTATCTTCCGATAAGATTTATCACTTTTAAGTACAGTAAAGTGCACTAATGTGTTCCATTCACATGGCTTTCTTTAACTGTTCTGCGAACAAACTATTATACTTTCATCTGCATCATGCTAATCAAGATAGACATTACCAGAAATGGTGTTATTACTTAGTTTATTATAGGTAAAAGAGAAACAAGGAAATCCACTAAGTCAAAACGGTAGTCAAATGTTTTGAAAGTTGTCGCTATGCGATTGTTTTTGAAATTCGATTCTCTTTTGAACGTCTTCTCGTTTCTGGAATGTACTATTTTATTGGTTAGGTCTATAAAACAATTTTATATGACAACTGTTGTATTTTAACGAAGTTTTCCTTTTCTAGTAACTTTTTGTCTATCTTTTACGTCTGTTACTTACACAAAAGCCATTCAGAATAAAGAGGATTTAAGAGGCTATTCCCAAAATATTCAGGGTATATATGATCTCTTCAAACTTTAAACCGTTTTAAAGATTAAAATACTATAACATCTAAACCATTATAAATACTATACCATTTGAGAAAGAAAGAAAAAAAGAACAAGTCACATATTGGACAAACAATAGGGTTTTATAAAACATTGGGAAGATTTCCTACATTCTGACGTTCAACGTACACCATGCACAGCATTTTTCAATTGATAAATTGGATGTATCAGCAAAACCTACAAAGAAAATTCGGTCGCATTGAAATCTGGAGATCGTGGAGGCCTCTTTGTTGGAATGATACGTTCGCCAAAGATCTGGGTAATCTGGACATAGCAGCATCTTGCACGATCATCTCCATATCCTGTTTCCTCAGTCTAGGGATTACGAAGTTTTGTAGCATGCCATAGTAGCGCTAAATATTCACATCTGTTACTCCTGTGTTCTTCGAAGAAATAAGGGTCAATGATGAATTGGAATTTAAACCACGCCTGTAGCTTTTAAAGGCCTATGGAATTTATGAGGCCAAACTCTGAAATGATATATGTTAATTGTACATTAATACACAAATATGCTTCATCTGTCCAGAATACGATATCCAACAGCTATTAATTTGAATGTCTGCTGGCACAAATAAAGCATATCATATCTGTCCTGCTTGCCATTTCCTTTGAGTGCGAACATTAATTTCAATGTATACTGATATAGATAAGACGTTTTCTGGGATTTCTCCAAACTGTAATATTACTCATCTGAAGTTATCTGTGCAACACTACCAGTTCCAAAATTATCATTTCTAGTAACTTCATTATTTTCAGCATAATAATGACAACCACAACATCAGTGGCATTATACATTACTTTTGGTCTGCTAGATTTCTTCTTATCAGTAACAGTACCATATTAAATCCCCATAATTAGGAATGGAGTATAAGTCTGATATTAAATTGTTAAGAGTTCTAAATGTTCTCAGACCTTGAGAAAACCTCCCTTGCTGTTATAATAGCATTGTCTCAGCTATATTCTGTCATTTAGTGACAGAATCATGATTTGTGTCTTGCAATACATTATAGTGATATGAATAACATTACTAATATTTTTTCAACAAAAGTGTTCCCATGTGAACTGAAAAAACAAAAGAAAACCTAACTCCATTGCTTGATCAGTATATGATTTGTTTTGTTTTTATTCTATCTCAAACGTTAGAATATTTGTAGTTTGAAGTGAATTTTGTGGAAGAAAATGTAGTTTGAGAAAATCTAAATTGAAAATTAAACAAGTATTCATCACTCATTTTAATGCACTCCAGGTGCATAGTCATCATAAACTTCGTCCTTTGTTGCCGTCTGATTGACTAGTATAGCCTTCTATAACAAGACTCCTTTTTGAGGCTTGTGAGGAAAGCTGTCATGTTTCCATGCCCAATTCAAATAAAACTCAACCTCCAGGAGCTCCCTCATTGAATACCTCATGGAAACCAATCTCGAATACGCTACAGTTAGAAAAGTCTGATGTGTTCTATTCATATCCTAGGGAGGTTTAATAAATTCTTAAAAACCCAATAAATTACATTCGTAATATCGAGAAAGGTTTGTATTTAATAACCGTGACAGTTAAAGTTCCAGCTATATCAATCACGTGGTAGCGTTGCCATAAGTGATTGAATTCACAATCTGGTGATTCTTTAGAAAGATGAAAACAAAAAACCAGAAGTTTTAGCGGTGATTGCACACTTGTATTTAAAAGGCTTAACACGGAAAGAGATAAAAACAGACTTAAATAAAGTTCATGTCACATCTGGTCCTGCGTTTGCAACAATTTTCAATTGGATAAATGAATGTAAACGTGACCGTACACCCACAAACGATGAACATCGTTCCGGACGTACAGTACCTCCTAAATTATTGACAATATCCATGATATGGTTTTGAGTGTATTATGAATCAAATTTCTTAAATAGTAGAGGCCACAGGGATATGACAAGTTGGTGTTCCCAATTGTGCACCAAATTTTAGGTCTGACAAAGGTCTCGGCGAGATGGGTGCCACGTTTACTCTCAATGGAGAATAAACGCAATCGCGTGATAGATTCGCAAGTTGGTTGCTACTTTTCCGAGTAATGCTGATGAGTTTCTGCGTCGATACATAACTGTGGATGAAACATGGATATACTACGAGGGGCATACTGAAAGTCACGAGCAACCCATTGTAAAAATTTAAATTTCAACAATGTAACGAAACGAATTACAGGATCGTAATCTACAGACTTTAAGCCACATGTTGACATATTGTGACGTCATTAGCTTCTATCACGTGACCACAGACGGTGTTTGAAAAATGGGTGACATTGATGTGTCGTTTCGACCGCGTGCTGTCATTGAATTCCTTGTGAAAGAAGGAAAATCTGCTCCTGAAATTCATCTCAGACTTCAACGTCCGTATAGAGGTGTCTGCATGGGTGCCAGCAGTGTTAGAAGATGGGTAAAACATTTCAAAGATGGAAACACGAGTCTGCAAAATGCGCCTCGTAGCGGGCGTCCTCGAACTACCTCTACAGAACGCAACAAGGAAAGAGTTGATGAGCTCATTACAGGAGATAGGCGTTTCACTGTGAATGAAATTGCTGTGCAACTTGGAATAGGATATAGTGCAGTGCAAGAAATGATACACAGCTTGGGTTATCGAAAGGTCTGTGCCCGTTGGGTCCCCCGTTTATTGACAGAAGACCACAAACTTCAGAGAAGAACCATTGCACAAAACCTTCTTCAGAGATTTCATGATGAATTTTTGACGTGTATTGTGACTGGAGATGAGAGCTGGTTCCATCACTATGAGCCAGAAGCGAAACGTCAGAGTATGAAATGGCACCACTTGAACTCATAATCGAAAAAGAAAGCGAAGACAGTGCAGTCTGTAGGAAAAGTTATGGGAAGTGTCTTTTGGGATGCACAAGGTTGCATTCTGGTTGACTTTCTTGAACCTGGACAAACCATAAATTCTGACCGCTACATCAAGACACTTCTGAAGCTCCGTCGGGCTTTGCGTGATAAACGCCCCGGAAAGAGGATCATCCTTCAACAGGATAATGCGCGTCCGCAAACTGCCCGTGCCACTATGGAGAAGATCAGGGCATTAGGGTGGGAAACTCTTCCACATCCTCCCTACAGTCCCGACTTGGCACCCTCCGACTACCATCTTTTCGGCTCTGTGAAGGAGCAGATGCGATGCCAACGATACGAGACGCTGGAGGACATTCGGAAAGCAGTGCGTCAGGGTCTGCGGGCAGCTGGAACGGAGTTCTATCACAAGGGCATTTTCAAACTTGTAGAACGATTGGAAAAATGTGTGCAAAACAATGTAGACTATGTCGAAAAGTGAAAGAAAGTCTGTACATTATGATGATGTATTTGGTTTGGCTTAAAAATAAATATTAAGATTGTAAAACAGTGTTGCTCATGACTTTCAGTATGCCCCACATACTACACTCCAGAGGCAAAAGTACAGCCGAAACAGTGTTTTTACAGGCGAACCTGTTCAGAAGAAGAAGAACAGTGTGGAGAAATCTTCAGACAAGGTAAGGTTTTTTTGGAATGCACCCGGAATCATCTACACTGATTACTTGCAGAAAGGAAAAAGGATAAATAGAAAGTATTTTGCAACGTTAATACACCGGTTGAACGGAAAAATCAGGACAAACCGCCCTCATCTGGCAGAGAAAAATATTCTCTTCCATCAAGACAATGCAAGAGTGCAGACCTGCGCAGTTTTGATGACGAAAATGGTAGAATTAAGGTTTGAATAACAACATCCACCGTATTCACAATATTTGCCTTCCAGTGAGGTTTGTTTTGTTTTTTTCATTTCCAAACTTGAAAAGCTAATCACGTCTAATGGTCATCTCCCAAACAGATGTCTATTTTGAAGACCTTCCGAAACCCTACTTTTTGGAAGGCTTAAAACAGTTAGAGAAACGCTGGGAAAAGTGTATCGAGCCAAAAGGAGGTTATGTTGAAAAATAAAAATAAATATACCAAAAGTAGTGTCTTTTTTCTAAGGGCTTATTGAACGCCGCTCTGACGCTATCTCCATTGACAACGAAGCAAGCTGAGCGGCGACTTTCGGCAGCGGAAAAATAAACAAATGACAAGCACATTTGCAGGCCGAGCCGGCGGATTTCGGCGCGACAAACGATCGTTAATGTGACATGTTTCGGTGTCTGAAGTTAATATCGGTTTTGTCTTTCAGTTCTCGGTTACTTTTAAACAGTCATGGAAAACAGAAAAAGGAAACGTTATATACTAGAGCTCAAAAAGATATTTCAGGTAAAATCACGGTATTGAATTTTTGGGTGAAATACAATACCTTCTCTGTATAGTATGTACATATACTGTACATTGTACCTTTATATACTTTGCTTGAAAAGATAAAAATAAATAGCCTACCTGACATAAATTGTCTGCATAACGAGATCTACAGTTTTGTGAAGTAAGATTTTGTCTATATTTTACCAGTTACGCAAAATTATACATAAGTCATCCAGTGAAGAGGTCTTCAGAGGCTATTAACAGATAATTCAAGATATATATAAATTTGTCATCAAAATATCTTAAACATAAAGCATTTTAATAAAAATAGTTAAGAGCCATTTTTAAGAAAATAAAAATTTCGAAAGCTGTTCCATGCAAAGGGTAATTAGGGATGGGGGGGGGGTTCTTGAAAATCTTTGTGTCGCCTAAGATCTTCGCATCTTCTCATAAAATACTGAACTTAAATACTAAGTTTAGACTTTTTGTTTTTGAGCTATGCTTACCAAAGTATCTCTCTCTCTCTCTCTCTCTCTCACATACACAGACATACAGGTGGACATGTTTCTAAAAATTCAAAACATGTATTTCCGGTAAAATCACGATATCAAAATTTTGGGTGGAATGCAATACCTTCTGTGCTACGTACATGGTACATACGTGCTAGAGAAAGTAATAAGACTTCGAAGAAATAGTTTTAAACAGTACATACAATGCAGAGTAATAAATTAGTAAACCAAAGGATATAAACAGGATAATAGTTTATACACTTATTTGTAAGCAATAAAGGATGGAAAAAGCCATAAAATGTAACGCATTACATTTCTGATATAAATTGCTAGAACTGGTTTTAAAAGAATGTGGGAGGAATAATGAAATATTCTTCAACATGTATTCACGCCATAATGACGAAGAAAGGTACATCATTATAAACGATGGACTGTAGCAAATGCACGTAAAAGGTACTCGAGTATAAAACAGTAAACATAAAAAGTAAATAACAAAAGAAAACCTAATAATAAAAGCTTACCAGCTATTCAAAAGCGCAGCAACCTCTCGTCTTGAGATATCACTCACAATGCACTACACATCCACAAACAAGCGACTAACCGTCAGTGGCCGAACGGAAGTATGACGTAATTGCGAACAAGTTAACTCTGTCGGTAAAAATTGGTACTATGTTGCCCATATTCTAGGGTAGTTTAGAGAACCACTCTTAGATGGCGTACGTGTCAAGCACTGCATGTTTCATTTCTTAACGTTGCATTTCTACACAAAACAAACGCCAGCATTAAAAAATCTGATGTGTTCTATTCACCTAACTTCCTGTAGCTGTTCCAAATACAAACTATCTTTACAAAAGATTATAATCTTATCTACACGATGCTAATCAGGATAAAGATTATCTGAGCAGCCAACAGCAAGAAAAGCTGAATTCGTGTGTCTGGAAAGATTGCGTTAACGTTGAGACAAATGACACATAGGCTAAACGGGTCGTGGTGGAGGGGGCTGGGAGGGCGGGGAGGGGAAAGAGGGCGCCAGGCAACCAGGCGGGTATCAGAGTTTTCAATGAAACATAAAGAAACAAATACTGCAAATAAACGTTAAATCTTACCGTATGGTACTACTTGTCTAATCTTGGATATGCTGCATCATTTAAGCGGACAAAGTACTGTGAAATGGGAAAAAACAATCTGATGTCTTTCATTCATATGACTTTCTCTACATCTCTACAACAAATTATTGTTAAAAAGCTTATGCTTCTAATTACTCCATATTAATAGAGTAAAAAATGGGAGAAATGGCCTTATTACTTGCTTTCTTGTAAGTAGAAACGAAATAGGGGGTAACATAGGTTAAAGTGATAGTCAAAAGCTGGTTGCTATGTGACTGAAGTTCTTTTGTTGGTTTGGACACGAGTTTACAAATTCCTGTATGAGAAAGATATGCTTTTCAGAGCTGAAACCAATAACAAGGAATATCTCACAAACGATCAATTCCACGAAAAAAAAATGTATATAACATAAATTGCGTGTCTTAGCGTGCTCTAACTTTTTTGTGTGACAAGTTTTTGTCCATCTTGTACGGTACCGAAACAGAGTGTCGGAGAGCTGCCTAAGCTATAGGGGAGTGAGGCAGGTTTGTATTTTATCTTCCTTGCTATTTAATCTCTTTGTGGATGATATTACTGATACAATGATAGCAGAGCATATCCAAGCACCAGTAGTAGCGGATTTGCAGATCCCAGCACTTTTATACGCGGACGATTTAGTATTGTGCTCTACGACAGTAAACGGATTGCAACGAGGACTGGACAAACTTAAGAATTATTGCGATGAATGGCTACTTACAGTTAATGTGAATAAGGCTAAGCCAATGACTTTCAAAAAAGCTTCTGTTTATAGTAGAGAGGAGCCTTGGACATGTGCAGGACAGATACTGGACAATGTTAAACCTTTTGTGTATTTAGGACCCACATTTACAATGAACGGAAAATGGACAAAACACATTGACATCACGAAACACAAGGCAAGAGTGAAAGCGGCGGAAGCTCATACGCTGCAGAATACCGAATATATCCATAACCTTAATGGAAACTGTATACGGAGCGACAGTTAGATCCACGATGACATACGGAGGAGAAATTTGGGGGTGGGAAGAAACAGGGAATCTGGACCAAATGAGGACCCAATTTTTGAAAGGAATTCTGGGTGTAGGGAGGGGTGCGGCAAACTGCGGAATAATGAAAGAATTCGGGGCACATAGTGAAACGATAGAGTGCAAAATCAGAGCAGTTAAATATTGGATGAGAATCGTTCACGGAAACCAATCTTTAATTAGGGCAGTCTGCTACCATGAACAGTTGCGAATGGAAGGTAATTCGACGTGGGCATCAAAATTAAAGAAAAGGTTGGAAACCATTGGGATGGCATACATTTGGATGGCGGGGCAGGAAACCAGGCGGAGTATTTGGAAAAAAATTAAGAACCGCCTCTGTGATATTGACAAACAGCAACTAATTGCGCAATGCACAGAGAAGGTGTCATTAGAAGTATAGTCTGGGCTAAAATCGGAGTGGGGTATGGAGCAATACATCAAAACAGGTACCAAACTCATTAGAGAGCGGCTGGCTTGGATTACACTAGGAGCATGGAGGAGCACGAAAGATGCTGACGAGAATGGTACGAGAATCTGTCTCATTTGCGAGGAGGAAGAGTCGTGGACTCACATCTTGGCAAGATGTAGGGGTACGGAGGAATGGCGGAAAAAATATTTACCACGATTCTTTACCACTGCGATTGTAGGGCTAGAAGCATGTTGGACGCTACTAGCAGGCCCGGAAAACATGGCTAGGTAAATAGGTATATTTATACTTAAGGCAAGACAGCTGAGATCTGAGGAGGCTGCCAAAAGAGAAGGGGGGAGGGATAAGATAAAGTAAACAAAAGTGACTACAATGTTCTACATACAAATATATTATGTCATACTTAGGTCACTGTTGTGCTATGGTTTTATATATGGTGTATATATTATGTGTATATATTTCTTTTAAGTGTAATTATCTATAAGAGGGTGCATTTATGAAGGAGTACTCTGTGCTGTAAGTTTAAATTGCTATATTTGAATATCTTAGTATTTTTATTTTCGAGTTCACTCTTAATTTTTTATTGTTGTTTTATTATTGCTTTTGACTGTGGATTACCTTTGTCTTTTTACTTTGGTGTTTACTCTTCTAATTCTTTGTTGTTGTTGTTAAAATATTGTTTGTAATTTGTATTACAAAAGATCGTACGCTCTGTGGACCAGCTCGATTGTTGAAATTGTATGTATGATATTGTTATGTCAATAAATACACTTAGTCATTCAAGTAATTAGACCACTCTCCTAATGTTTATATCGATTAGCATAAAATAAAAGAAAAATTGTCTTTGGTAAAATATGTGTTTACAGAACAGGTTGAGAAAAATATGAGATGGAATATGTAAAATTTTACTTTTTCTATCCAGTATGTACAATGTAAATAGTGGAAAGAGAAAAATTCGATATCGAGATTTTACCGGAAATATATGTTTAGCTGTCCCCTGAATCCAAAAAAAGAATTTTTAGAAAAAGATCCGTGTGTGTCCGTGTACAGCATAGTTCAAAAACAAAAAGACTGTTAAATACCAAACTTGTTATTTAGGTTTACTATCCTCCAAGGATGCGACACGAAGTTTTCAAGAAAACTCAAACACCAAAAAACTACCGTTTATCAGGAAAAATTTTCGAAAGTTTTGATATTCTCAAAAATAGTATTAACGATTTTGATTTCAATATCGCATATTAAAGATATTTACATCCCAAATAAAATGTATATCTTGAATATTAAGGAAATAGCCTTTAAATACCTCTTTATTTTGGATGAATTTTACCGAATTTTGCTTAATTGCCAAAGCGTAAAAGATAGACAAAAACTTACTGCACAAAATATGTACATCTCGTCAAAACACACAATTTATGTCCTTTACGTTTTTGTTGTAGAGGTAACCGTTTCCGAAATATCAGTTGTTATTGGTTTCAATTGTCTCAGACAGGAAGTGTCCGTTTTTGCCTTACTCTACTCCTAGTCAAGCAAAGAAGCTATTTGCAATGGCGATCGCATAACGACAGGTTTTCAAACATTTGACTATCACTCATAGCGCATTCCTTTATTTCACTTCTACCTATAAGGAACCAAATAATAAGAACACGAAAACATTAAAGGAAATCGCTCCACCCCAACTATTCTTTATATAGAACACTTTTTGAAAAAATTGCTTTTCTCAAAAATGCCTCTAGCAATTTTGATTAAAATACCGTATGTTTAATATATTTTTATGACAAACAAGTGTATATCTTGGAGTTTCTGGGAATAGCCTCTGAACACATATTTATTCTGGATTACTTTGTATAACTGGGAAACCCTAAGAGATATACGTAAACTTAGTACACAAAAATGTAGATCATTTAAACTTTTCTCAAACGGGAAGACATCTTTCTTCTAGTTTCTCGTTTGTTTACTCTTGGAAAGAAAGATATTGTGATTTCAATTGTTCCACATAGCGAGCGTTTTTAAAGGACGAGAGTATCACTTTAGCCTGTGCATTTTCTTATTTCTCTTCTACTTACAAGGAGATAGTACTTATATTTATCTGGATTAGCATTATGTAGATAACAGATTATAATTTTGAAACAGGTTTGTTTGACGAAGAGCCAGAAGACATAATGTGAATGGAACACATCAGATGTTCTCCCTTCTAGTGACAAGGGATCAAGTCAACTTCTGTTAATGCTTACCTCGATCAGCTCGATAGATAGTAGTATAAGCTTTTCAACAATAATTCGTTAGAGGTATGTAGAGAAAGTAATGTGATTGTAGCACATGGAAATGCATGTTTTGAGGTCCCTGAATAAACGCATTTTTACTTTATCTAGGAGTTACGTACAATGTAATATTACTTTCTAGAGCACGTATGTGTATCACAGTGTGTTTATATCACTTTTATTGGCAGTCCTTAAAAGGTATTGGGTTATTTGTCTCCATTCAAACACAATTAAGCTGTAATCCTAAATGTAAAAAAATCTGATAAATCACATAACTTTCCCTACATCTCTGTAACAAACTATTTAAAAAGTTATTCTTCTATCTAAGTGATGCTAATCGAGATAACCATTAGCAGAAATTGTCCTTATTACTTGCTCCCCCGTAAGAAGAAGGGCACAAACCTAATGTGCTTCCTTCACAGAATGTCCTCTAGCTGATCAGTAAACAAAACTTTTATTCAAAACATTAACGGTTATCTAAATCATGTTAATGAAGGTAAACATAGTAGAATTAGTCTTATTACTAGCTCCTTGTAAGTAGAACAGAAATAGAAAATGCACAACCTAAAGCAATAGTATCTTGTCCTTTAAAAGTGGTCGTTATGCGAAACAATTGCAATTCCAAACACCTTGCTCACCGGAGTAAACAAACGAAGACAGATCGAAAACGTTAAACTCTACAAAACAAAAAATAGATGTCATAAATTTTGTGTTTTAATGAGATCTACATTATTTGTATACTAAGGTTTTTTCTATCTTTTACGTTTTGCCAGTTATACAAAAGTCATCCAAATGAAGTGGTCTTCAGAGACTATTCCCAGAAAATTCAGGATGTACTTTTCTTTTGTCATAAAAATGTTGGACATTAAATATTTTAATCAAAATCGTTAGAGGCAATTTTGAGAAAATAAACACTTTCGAAAAATGTTCCATGTAAAAGGTCGTTTGAGATAGGGGGATTTTATTGCAAATCTTTACGTTTTTGAGCTATACTGTCCACAGGCACACACAACTGACCTTTTTGTAAAAATTATTTTTTTTTTTACTATTCAGTAGGTCCGAAAATATGTATTTCCAGTGAAATCCCGGTATCGAATATGTGGGTCCAATACATTACCTTCTTTATACACTATGTACATAGTACGTGTAGAGAAAGCAAAACAGTTTATGCATCTTACTTCAAAATGTAGAAACGTAAGCTAAGTTTCAAATCTGTTTTATATTCATTTTAATTGAATTATATTTTAAATAAAAAGACAAAAGTTATTAAGAGAATAAGGATGCATTTCCTCTGTAGTATGGCGATAGCGTGTGTGTGTCTCATATTGAAGACCTCCCGAGTTCGAATCTTGGTTTGGGTGAGTTACACCGATAAAGCTTTTTCTGGGAGCTCCCCTTATCTATCAAATAACTTTAAGCCCTATGGACTCCAGGCTCTTTGGAGAAATATTTCATCCATTTCATTTATCTTCCTAAGATTTATCACTTTTAAGTACAATAAAGTGCACTAATGTGTTCCATTCACATGGCTTCCTTTAACTGTTCTGCGAACAAACTATTCTTACAAAATATTATGCTTTCATCTGCATCATGCTAATCAAGATAGACGTTACCAGAAATGGTGTTTTTACTTAGTTTATTATAAGTAAAAGAGAAATAAGGAAGTCCACTAAGTCAAAACGGTAGTCAAATGTTTTGAAAGTTGTCGCTATGCGATTGATTTTGAAATTCGATTCTCTTTTGAACGTCTTCTCGTTTCTGGAATGTACTATTTTATTGCTTAGATCTATAAAACAACTTTATATGACAACTTTTGTATTTTAACGAAGTTTTCTTTTTCTAGTAACTTTTTGTCTATCTTTTACGTCTGTTACTTACACAAAAGCCATTCAGAATAAAGAGGATTTAAGAGGCTATTCCCAAAATATTCAGGGTATACATGATCTCTTCAAACTTTAAACCGTTATAAACATTAGAATACTATAACATCTAAACCATTATAAATGCTATACCATTTGAGAAAGAAAGGAAAAAATAACAAGTCACATATTGGACAAACAATAGGGTTTTATAAAACATTGGGAAGATTTCCTACATTCTGACCATCAACGTACACCGTGCACAGCAGTTTTCAATTGAGAAATTGGATGTATCAGCAAAACCTACAAAGAAAATTCGGTCGCATTGAAATCTGGAGATCGAGGTGGCCACTTTGTTGGAATGATACGATCGCCAAAGATCTGGGTAATCTGGACATAGCACCATCTTGCATAATCCTCTCCATATCCTGTTTCCTCAGTCTAGGGATTACGAAGTTTTGTAGCATGCCATAGTAGCGCTAAACATTCACATCTGTTACTCCTGTGTTCTTCGAAGAAATAAGGGTCAATGATGAATTTGAGCTTAAACCACGCCTGTAGCTTTTAAAGGCTATGAAATTTATGATGCCAACTCTGAAATGATATATGTTAATTGCACATTAATACAGAAATATGCTTTATCTGTCCAGGATGCGATATCCAACAGATATTAATTTGAATGACTGCTGGCACAAATAAGGCATATCATATTTGTCCTGCTTGCCATTTCCTTTGAGTGCGAACATTAATTTCAATGTAGATAAGACGTTTTCTGGGATTTCTCCAAACTGTAATATTACTCATCTGAAGTTATCTGTGCAACACTACCAGTTCCAAAATTATCATTTCTAGTAACTTCATTATTTTCAGCATAATAATGACAACCGCAACAACAGTGGTATTATAGACTACTTTTGGTCTTCTAGATTTCTTCTTATCAGTAACAGTACCATCATAAATCCCCATAATTAGGAATGGAGTATAAGTCTGATATTAAATTGATAAGAGTTCTAAATGCTCTCAGACCTTGAGAAAACCTCCCTTGCTTTTATAATAGCATTGTCTCAGCTATATTCTGTCATTTAGTGGCAGAATCATGATTTGTGTCTTGCAATACATTATAGTGTTATGAATAACATTACTAATATTTTTTCAACAAAAGTGTTCCCATGTGAACTGAAAAAACAAAAGAAAACCTAACTCCATTGCTTGACCAGTATCTGATTTGTTTTGTTTTTATTCTATCTCAAACGTTATAATATTTGTAGTTTGAAGTGAATTTTGTGGAAGAAAATGTACTTTTGAGAAAATCTAAATTGAAAATTAAACAAGTATTCATCACTCATTTTAATGCACTCCAGGTGCATAGTCATCATAAACTTCGTCCTTTGTTGCCTTCTGATTGACTAGTATAGTCTTCTATAACAAGACTCCTTTTTGAGGCTTGTGAGGAAAGCTGTCTAAGCATAAACGATACACACTTGATCGTCATGTTACATTGTTCATTCTGTAGTTGATCAGGTTTCCATGCCCAATTCAAATAAAACTCAGCCTCCAGGAGCTCCCTCATTGAATACCTATACTAACTCATGGAAACCTGTCTCGAATACGCTACAGTTAAAAAAGTCTGATGTGTTCTATTCATATCCTAGGGAGGTTTAATAAATTCTTAAAAACCCAATAAATTACGCTCGTAATATCGAGAAAGGTTTGTATTTAATAACCGTGACAGTTAAAGTTTCAGCTATATCAATCACGTGGTAGCGTTGCCATAAGTGATTGAATTCACAATCTGGTGATTCTCTAGAAAGATGAAAACAAAAAACCAGCAGTTTTAGCGGTGATTGCACACTTGTATTTAAAAGGCTTTACACGGAAAGAGATAAAAACAGACTTAAATAATGTTCATGTCACATCTGCTCCTGCGTTTGCAACATTTTCAATTGGATAAATGAATGTAAACGTGACTGTACACCCACAAACGATGAACATCGTTCCGGACGTACAGTACCTCCTAAATTATTGACAATATCCAAGATATGGTTTTGGGTGTATTATGAATCAAATTTCTTAAATAGTAGAGGCCACAGGGATATGACAGGTGGTGTTCCCAATTGTGCACCTAATCTTAGGTCTGACAAAGTTCTCGGCGAGATGGGTGCCACGTTTACTCTCAATGGAGAATAAACGCAATCGCGTGATAGATTCGCAAGTTGGTTGCTACTTTTCCGAGTAATGCTGATGAGTTTCTGCGTCGATACATAACTGTGGATGAAACATGGATATACTACTACACTGCAAAAGTACAGCCGAAACAGTGTTTTTAAAGGCGAAACTGTTCAGAAGAATGTGGAGAAATCTTAGGACAAGGTAAGGTTTTTTTGGGATGCACCTGGAATCATCTACACTGATTACTTGCAGAAAGGAAAAAGGATAAGTAGAAAGTATTTTGCAACTTTAATGCACCGGTTGAACGGAAAAGTCAGGACAAAACGCCCTCATCTGGCAGAGAAAAATATTCTCTTCCATCAAGACAGTGCAAGAGTGCAGACCTGCGCAGTTTTGATGACGAAAATGGTAGAATTAAGGTTTGAATAACAACATCCACCGTATTCACAATATTTGCCTTCCAGTGAGGTTTCTTTACTTTTTTTCATTTCCAAACTTGAAAAAGTGGCTCGGCGGGAAACTAATCACGTCTAATGAAGAGGTCATCTCCCAAACAGATGTCTATTTTGAAGACCTTCCGAAACCCTACTTTTTGGAAGGCTTAAAACAGTTAGAGAAACGCTGGGAAAAGTGTATCGAGCTAAAAGGAGGTTATGTTGAAAAATAAAAATAAATATACCAAAAGTAGTTTCTTTTTTCTAAGGGCTTATTGAACGCCGCTCTGACGCTATCTCCATTGACAACGAAGCAAGCTGAGCGGCGACTTTCGGCAGCGGAAAAATAAACAAATGACAAGCACATTTGCAGGCCGAGCCTGCGGATTTGGCGCGACAAACGAACGTTAATGTGAAATATTTCGGTGTCTGAAGTTAACATCGGTTTTGTCTTTCAGTTCTCGGTTGCTTTTAAGCAGTCATGGAGAACAGAAAAAGGAACCTTTATGTACTAGAGCTCAAAAAGATATTTCAAGTAAAATCTCGGTATTTAATTTTTGGGTGAAATACAAAACCTTCTCTGTATACTATGTACATTGTACCTTTATATACATTGCTTGAAAAGATAAAAATAAATAGCGTACCTGACATAAAATGTCTGCATAACGAGATCTACATTTTTGTGAAGTAAGATTTTGTCTATATTTTACCAGTTACGCAAAATTATACATAAGTCATCCAGTGAAGAGGTGTTCAGAGGCTATTAACAGATAATTCAAGATATACATAAATTTGTCATCAAAATGTCTTAAACATAAAGCATTTTAATAAAAATAGTTAAGAGCCATTTTTAAGAAAATAAAAAATTTCGAAAACTGTTCCATGCAAAGGGTAATTAGGGATGGGGGGTTATTTCTTGAAAATCTTTGTGTCGCCTAAGATCTTCGCATCTTCTCAGAAAATACCGAACTTAAATACTTAAATACAAAGTTTAGACTTTTTGTTTTTGAGCTTTGCTTTCCAAAGTCTCTCTCTCTCTCTCGCTCTCTCTCTCTCTCACACACACACAGACACACAGGTGGAGATGTTTCTAAAAATTCAAAACATGTATTTCCGGTAAAATCGCGGTATCAAACTTTGGGTGGAATGCAATACCTTCTGTTCTACGTACATGGTACATACGTGCTAGAGAAAGTAATGAGACTTCGAAGGAATAGTTTTAAACACTACATACAATGCAGAGTAATAAATTAGTAAACCAAAGGATATAAACAGGATAGTAGTTTATACACTCATTTATAAGCAATAAAGGATGGAAGAAGCCATAAAATGTAACGCATTACATTTCTGATATAAATTGCTAGAACTGGTTTTAAAAGAATGTGGGAGGAATAATGAAACATTCTTCAACAGGTATTCACGCCATAATGACGAAGAAAGGTACATCATTATAAACGATGGACAGTAGCAAATGCACGTAAAAGGTACTCGACTATAAAACAGTAAACATAAAATGTAAATAACAAAAGAAAACCTAGTAATAAATGCTTACCAGCTACTCAAAAGCGCAGCAACCTCTCGTCTTGAGATATCACTCACAATGCACTACACATCCACAAACAAGCGACTAACCGTCAGTGGCCGAACGGAAGTATGACGTAATTGCGAACAAGTTAACCCTGTCGGTAAAAATTCGTACTATGTTGCCCTAGGGTAGTTTAGAGAACCACTCTTAGATGGCGTACGTGTCAACCACTGCATGTTTCATTTCTTAACGTTGCATTTCTACACAAAACAAACGACAACATTAAAAAATCTGATGTCTTCTATTCACCTAACTTCCTGTGCTGTTCTAAATACAAACTATCTTTACAAAAGATTTTAATCTTATCTACATGATGTTAATCAGGATAAAGGGTATCTGACCAGCCAACAGGAAGAAAAGCTGAATTTGTTTCTGGAAAGATTGCGTTTACGTTGAGATGAATGACACATAGGCTATACGGGTCGGGTGGGTGGGGGTTGGGAGGGTAGGAGGGGAAGGAGGGCGCCAGGCAACCAGGCGGGTATCAGAGTTTTCAATGAAAACATAAAGAAACAAATACTGCAAATAAACGTTAACTCTTACCGTATTGTACTAGTTGTCTAATCTTGGACATGCTGCATCATTTAAGGGGACAAAGTACTGTGAAATGGGAAAAAACAATCTGATGTCTTTCATTCACATGACTTTCTCTACATCTCTGCAACAAATTATTGTTAAAAAGCTAATGCTTCTAATTACTTCATGTTAATACAGTAAAAAATAGGAGAAATGGTCTTATTACTTGCTTTCTTGTAAGTATAAACGAAATAGGGGGGTACCATAGGTTAAAGTGATAGTCAAAAGCTTGTTGCTATGTGACTGAAGTTCTTTTGTTGGTTTGGACACGAGTTGACAAATTCCTGTATGAGAAAGATATGCTTTTCAGAGCTGAAACCAATAACAAGGAATATCTCAGAAGCGATCAATTCCACGAAAAAAAATGTATATGACATAAATTGCGTGTCTTAGCGTGCTCTAACTTTTTTGTGTGGTAAGTTTTTGTCCATTTTGTACGCTACAGAAACAGAGTGTCGGAGAGCTGCCTAAGCTATAGGGGAGTGAGGCAGGTTTGTATTTTATCTTCCTTGCTATTTAATCTCTTTGCGGATGATATTACTGATACAATGATAGCAGAGAATATCCAAGCAGCAGTAGTAGCGGATGTGCAGATCCCAGCACTTTTATACGCGGATGATTTAGTATTGTGTTCTACGATAGTAAACGGATTGCAACGAGGACTGGACAAACTTAAGAATTATTGCGATGAATGGCTACTTACAGTTAATGTGAATAAGGCTAAGCAAATGGCTTTCAAAAAAAGCTTCTGTTTATAGTAGAGAGGAGACTTGGACATGTGCAGGACAGATACTGGACAATGTTAAACCTTTTGTGTATTTAGGACCCACATTTACAATGAACGTAAAATGGACAAAACACATCGACATCACGAAACACAAGGCAAGAGTGAAAGCGGCGGAAGCTCTCCGAATACGCTGCAGAATACCGAATATATCCATAACCTTAATGGAAACTGTATACGGAGCGACAGTTAGATCCACGATGACATACGAAGGAGAAATATGGGGGTGGGTGCAAACAGGGAATCTGGACCAAATGAGGACCCAATTTTTGAAAGGAATTCTGGGTGTAGGGAGGGGTACGGCAAACTGCGGAATAATGAGGGAATTCGGGGCACATAGTGAAACGATAGAGTGCAAAATCAGAGCAGTTAAATATTGGATGAGAATCGTTCACGGAAACCAATCTCTATTTAGGGCAGTCTGCTACCATGAACAGTTGCGAATGGAAGGTAATTCGAAGTGGGAATCAAAATTAAAGAAAAGATTGGAAACCATTGGGATGGGATACATTTGGATGGCGGGGCAGGAAACCAGGCGGAGTATTTGGAAAAAAATTAAGAACCGCCTCTGTGATATTGACAAACAGCAACTAATTGCGCAATGCACAGAGAAGGTGTCATTAGAAGTATAGTCTGGGCTAAAATCGGAGTGGGGTATGGAGCAATACATCAAAACAGGTACCAAACTCATTAGAGAGGGGCTGGCGTGGATTACACTAGGAGCATGGAGGAGCACGAAAGTTGCGGACGAGAATGGTACGAGTATCTGTCCCATTTGCAAGGAGGAAGAGTCGTGGACTCACATCTTGGCAAGATGTAGGGGTACGGAGGAATGGCGGAAAAAATATTTGCCACGATTCTTTACCACTGCGAATGTAGGGCTAGAAGCATGTTGGACGCTACTGGCAGGCCCGGAAAACATGGCTAGGTAAATAGGTAAATTTATAAGGCAAGACAGCTGAGATCTGAGGAGGCAGCCAAAAGAGAAGGGGGGGGGAGGAATAAGATAAAGTAAACAAAAGTGGCTACAATGTCCAACATACATATATATTATGTCATACTTAGGTCACTGTTGTGCTATGGTTTTATATATGGTGTATATATTATGTGTATATATTTCTTTTAAGTGTAATTATCTATAAGAGGGTGCATTTATGAAGAAGTACTCTGTGCTGTAAATTTAAATTGCTATATTTGAATATCTTAGTATTTTTATTTTCGGGTTCACTCCTAATTCTTTATTGTTGTTTTAATATTGCTTTTGACTGAGGATTACCTTTGTCTTTTTACTTTGGTGTTTGCTCTTCTAATTCTTTGTTGTTGTTGTTAAAATATTGTTTGTAATGTGTATTACAAAAGCACGTACGCTCTGTGGACCAGCGCGATTGTTGAAATTCTATGTATGATATTGTTATGTCAATAAATACACTTATTCATTCAAGTAATTAGACCACTCTCCTAATGTTTATATCGATTAGCATAAAATAAAAGAAAAATTGTCTTTGGTGAAATATTTGTTTACAGAACAGGTTGAGAAAGTTATGAGATGGAATATGTAAATTTTTACTTTTTCTATCCCGCATGTACAATGTAAATAGTGGAAAGAGAAAAATTTGATATCGAGATTTTACCGGAAATATATGTTTAGCTGTCCCCTGAGTCCAAAAAAAGAATTTTTAGAAAAAGATCCGTGTGTGTCTGTGGACAGCATAGTTCAAAAACAAAAAGACAGTTAAATACCAAACTTGGTATTTAGGTTTACTATCCTCCAAGGATGCGAGACGAAGATTTTCAAGAAAACGCAATCACCAAAAAACTACCGTTTATCAGAAAAAATTTTCGAAAGTTTTGATATTCTCAAAAATAGTATTAACGATTTTGATTTCATTATCGCACATTAAAGATATTTACATCTCAAATAAAATGTATATCTTGAATATTAAGGAAATAGCCTTTAAATACCTCTTTATTTTGGATGAATTTTACCGAATTTTGCTTAATTGCTAAACCGTAAAAGATAGACAAAAACTTACTGCACAAAATATGTACATCTCGTCAAAACACACAATTTATGTCCTTTACGTTTTTGTTGTAGAGGTAACCGTTTCCGAGATATCGGTTGTTATTGGTTTCAACTGTGAAGTACTAATACTTTTCTCAGACAGGAAGTGTTCGTTTTTGCCTTACTCTAACTCCTTGTCAAGCAAAGAAGCTATTTGCAATGGCGATCGCATAACGACAGGTTTTTAAACATTTGACTATCACTCATAGCGCATTCCTTTATTTCACTTCTACCTATAAGGAACAAAATAATAAGAACACGAAAACATTAAAGGAAATCGCTCCACCCCAACTGTTCTTTATATAGAACACTTTTTGAAAAAAACGAACTTCTCAAAAATGCCTGTAGCAATTTTGATTAAAATACCGTATGTTTAATATATTTTTATGACAAACAAGTGTATATCTTGGATTTTCTGGGAATAGCCTCTGAACACATATTCATTCTGGATTACTTTGTATAACTGGGAAACCGTAAGAGATATACGTAAACTTAGTACACAAAAATGTAGATCACTTAAACTTTTCTCAAACGGGAAGACATCTTTCTTCTAGTTTCTCGTTTGTTTACTCTTGGAAAGAAAGATATTGTAATTTCAATTGTTCCACATAGCGAGCGTTTTTAAAGGACGAGAGTATCACTTTAGCCTGTGTATTTTCTTATTTCTCTTCTACTTACAAGGAGATAGTACTTATATTTATCTGGATTAGCATTATGTAGATAACAGATTATAATTTTGAAACAGGTTTGTTTGACGAAGAGCCAGAAGACATAATGTGAATGGAACACATCAGATGTTCCCCCTTCTACTGACAAGGGATCAAGTCAACTTCTGTTAATGCTTACCTCGATCAGCTCGAAAGATAGAAGTATAAGCTTTTCAACAATAATTTGTTAGAGAAAGTCATGTGATCATAGCACATATCAAATAGAGAAGGTATTATATTACACCCAAAAATGCGGTACCAATATTTCACTGGAAATACATGTTTTGAGGTCCCTGAATAAAAGCATTTTTATTTTATCTAGGAGTTACGTACAATGTACATATTACTTTCTGAAGCACGTATGTGTATCACAGTGTGTTTATATCACTTTTATTGGCTGTCCTTAAAGAGGTACTGGGTTATTTGTCTCCATTCAAACAGAATTAAGCTGTAATCCTAAATATAAATCACATAACTTTCCCTACATCTCTGTAACAAATTATTTAAAAAGTTATTCTTCTATCTACGTGATGCTAATCGAGATAACCATTAGCAGAAATTGTCCTTATTACTTGCTCCCCCGTAAGAAGAAGGGCAGAAACCTAATGTGCTTCCTTCACAGAATGTCCTCTAGCTGATCAGTAAACAAAACTTTTATTCAAAACGTTAATGGTTATGTACATCATGTTAATGAAGGTAAACATAGTGGAATTAGTCTAATTACTAGCTTCTTGTAAGTAGAAGAGAAATAGAAAATTCAGATAGTCCCTCGTCTTTTAAAAGTGGTCGTTATTCGAAACAATTGAAATTCCAAACACCTTGCTCACCGGAGTAAACAGACGAAGGAAGATCGAAAACATTTAACTCTACAAAAAAAAAAAAAAAAAAGGATGTCATAAATTTTGTGTTTTAATGAGATCTACATTACTTGTATACTAAGTTTTTTCTATCTTTTACGTTTTGCCAGTTATACAAAAGTCATCCGAAGGAAGTGGTCTTCAGAGACTATTCCCAGAAAATTCAGGATGTACTTTTGTTTTGAAATAAAAAATCTTAGACATTAAATATTTTAATCAAAATCGTTAGAGCCAATTTGGTGAAAATGAACACTTTCGAAAAATGTTCCATGTAAAGGATAGTTTGAGATGGGGGGATTTTATTGCAAATCTTTATGTTTTTGAGCTATACTGTCCACAGTCACACACAACTGATCTTTTCGTAAAAATTACTTTTTTTTTACTATTCAGGAGGTCCAAAAATATGGATTTCCAGTGAAATCCAGGTATCGAATTTGTGGGTGCAATACATTACCTTCTTTATACACTATGTATATAGTACGCGTAGAGAAAGCAAAACAGTTTATGCATCTTACTTCAAAATGTAGAAACGGAAGCTAAGTTTCAAATCTGTTTTATATTCATTTTAATTGAATTAAATTTTAAATAAAAAGACAAAAGTTATTAAGAGAAGAAGGATGCATTTCCACTGCAGTATGGCGATAGCGTGTGTGTGTCTCATATTTAAGACGTCCCGAGTTCGAATCTTGGTTTGGGTGAGTTACACCGATAAAGCTTTTTCTGGGAGCTCCCCTTATCTATCAAATAACTTTAAGCCCTATGGACTCCAGGCTCTTTGGAGAAATATTTTATCCATTTCATTTATCTTCCGATAAGATTTATCACTTTTATGTACAGTAAAGTGCACTAATGTGTTCCATTCACATGGCTTTCTTTAACTGTTCTGCGAACAAACTATTCTTACAAAATACTATGCTTTCATCTGCATCATGCTAATCAAGATAGACATTACCAGAAATGGTATTATTACTTAGTTTATTATAAGTAAAAGAGAAATAAGGAAGTCCACTAAGTCAAAACGGTAGTCAAATGTTTTGAAAGTTGTCGCTATGCGATTGATTTTGAAATTCGATTCTCTTTTGAACGTCTTCTCGTTTCTGTAATGTACTATTTTATTCCTTAGGTCTATAAAACAACTTTATATGACAACTTTTGTATTTTAACAAAGTTTTCTTTTTCTAGTAACTGTTTGTCTATCTTTTACGTCTGTTACTTACACAAAAGCCATTCAGAATAAAGAGGATTTAAGAGGCTATTCCCAAAATATTCAGGGTATACATGATCTCTTCAAACTTTAAACCGTTATAAACATTAGAATACTATAACATCTAAATCATTATAAATACTATACCATTTGAGAAAGAAAGGAAAAAAGAACAAGTCACATATTGGACAAACAATAGGGTTTTATAAAACATTGGGAAGATTTCCTGCATTCTGACCATCAACGTACACCATGCACAGCATTTTTCAATTGAGAAATTGGATGTATCGGCAAAACCTACAAAGAAAATTCGGTCGCATTAAATCTGGAGATCGAGGTGGCCACTTTGTTGGAATGATACGATCGCCAAAGATCTGGGTAATCTGAACATAGCACCATCTTGCATAATCCTCTCCATATCCTGTTTCCTCAGTCTAGGGATTACGAAGTTTTGTAGCATGCCATAGTAGCGCTAAACATTTACTTCTGTTACTCCTGTGTTCTTCGAAGAAATAAGGGTCAATGATGAATTGGAATTTAAACCACGCCTGTAGCTTTTAAAGGCCTATGAAATTTATGAGGCCAAACTCTGAAATGATATATGTTAATTGCACATTAATACAGACATATGCTTCATCTGTCCAGAATACGATATCCAACAGATATTAATTTGAATGTCTGCTGGCACAAATAAAGTATATCATATCTGTCCTGCTTGCCATTTCCCTTGAGTGCGAACATTAATTTCAATGTATACTGATATAGATAAGGCGTTTTCTGGGATTTCTCCAAACTGTAATATTACTCATCTGAAGTTATCTGTGCAACATAACCAGTTCCAAAATTATCATTTCTAGTTACTTCATTATTTTCAGAACAATAATGACAACCGCAACAACTGTGGTATTATAGATTACTTTTATCCTTCTAGATTTCTTCTTATCAGTAACAGTACCATATTAAGTCCCCATACTTAGGAATGGATTATAAGTCCATTTGCTAAGAGTTCTAAATGCTCTCAGACCTTGAGAAAACCTCCCTTGCTTTTATAATAGCCATGTCTCAGCTATATTCTGTCATTTAGTGACAGAATTATGATTTGTGTCTTGCAATACATTATAGTGATATGAATAACATTACTAATATTTTTTCAACAAAAGTGTTCCCATGTGAACTGAAAAAACAAAAGAAAACCTAACTCTATTGCTTGACCAGGATATGATTTGTTTAGTTTTTATTCTATCTCAAACGTTATAATATTTGTAGTGTGAAGTGAATTTTGTGGAAGAAAATGTACTTTTGAGAAAATCTAAATTGAAAATTAAACAAGTATTCATCACTCATTTTAATGCACTCCAGGTGCATAGTGAT
The DNA here is from genome assembly GCA_030762935.1 of Hymenopus coronatus. Lineage (NCBI taxonomy): Eukaryota > Metazoa > Arthropoda > Insecta > Mantodea > Hymenopodidae > Hymenopus > Hymenopus coronatus. Next base: position 36,363,535 of record CM060895.1, read on the forward strand.
CATAAACTTCGTCTTTTGTTGCCTTCTGATTGACTAGTATAGCCTTCTATAACAAGACTCCTTTTTAAGGCTTGTGAAGAAAGCTGTCTAAGCATAAACGATACACACTTGATCGTCATGTTACATTGTACATTCTGTAGTTGGTCATGTTTCCATGCCCAATTCAAATAAAGCTCAACCTCCAGGAGGTCCCGCATTGAATACCTCATGGAAACCAATCTCGAATACGCTACAGTTAAAAAAGTCTGATGTGTTCTATTCACATATTAGGGAGGTTTAATGAATTCTTAAAAACCCAATAAATTGCACTCCTAATATCGAGAAAGGTTTGTATTTAATAAGCGTGACAGTTAAAGTTCCAGCTATATCAATCACGTGGTAGCGTTGCCATAAGTGATTGAATTCACAATCTGGTGATTCTTTAGAAAGATGAAAACAAAAAAACAAAAACCAGCAGTTTTAGCGGTGATTGCACACTTGTATTTAAAAGGCTTAACACGGAAAGAGATAAAAACAGACTTAAATAAAGTTCATGTCACATCTGGTCCTGCGTTTGCAACAATTTTCAATTGGATAAAAGAATGTAAACGTGACCGTACACCCACAAACGATGAACATCGTTCCGGACGTACAGTACCTCCTAAATTATTGACAATATCCATGATATGGTTTTGAGTGTATTATGAATCAAATTTCTTAAATAGTAGAGGCCACAGGGATATGACAAGGTGGTGTTCCCAATTGTGCACGAAATCTTAGGTCTGACAAAGGTCTCGGCGAGATGGGTGCCACGTTTACTCTCAATGGAGAATAAACGCAATCGCGTGATATATTCGCAAGTTGGTTGCTACTTTTCCGAGTAATCCTGATGAGTTTCTGCGTCGATACATAACTGTGGATGAAACATGGATATACTACTACACGCAGAGGCAAAAGTATAGCCGAAACAGTGTTTTTACAGGCGAACCTGTTCAGAAGAAGAAGAATATGGAGAAATCTTCAGACAAGGTAAGGTTTTTTTGGGATGCACCTGGAATCATCTACACTGATTACTTGCAGAAAGGAAAAAGGATAAGTATAAAGTATTTTGCAACGTTAATGCACCGGTTGAACGGAAAAATCAGGACAAACCGCCCTCATCTGGCAGAGAAAAATATTCTCTTCCATAAAGACAGTGCAAGAGTGCAGACCTGCGCAGTTTTGATGACGAAAATGGTAGAATTAAGGTTTGAATAACAACATCCACTGTATTCACAATATTTGCCTTCCAGTGAGGTTTCTTTCCTTTTTTTCATTTCCAAACTTGAAAAAGTGGCTCGGCGGAAAACTAATTACTCTAATGAAGAGGTCATCTCCCAAACAGATGTCTATTTTGAAGACCTTCCGAAACCCTACTTTTTGGAAGGCTTAAAACAGTTGGTGAAAAGTGTATCGAGATAAAAGGAGGTTATGTTGAAAAATAATATTAAATATACCAAAAGTAGTTTCTTTTTTCTAAGGGCTTATTGAACGCCGCTCTGACGCTATCTCCATTGACAACGAAGCAAGCTGAGCGGCGACTTTCGGCAGCGGAAAAATAAACAAATGACAAGCACATTTGCAGGCCGAGCCGGCGGATTTCGGCGCGACAAACGATCGTTATTGTGAAATGTTTCGGTGTCTGAAGTTAACATCGGTTTTGTCTTTCAGTTCTCGGTTACTTTTAAGCAGTCATGGAGAACAGAAAAAGGAAACTTTATATACTAGAGCTCAAAAAGATATTTCAGGTAAAATCTCGGTATTAAATTTTTGGGTGAAATACAATACCTTCTCTGTATACTATGTACATACACTGTACATTGTACCTTTATATACATTGCTTGAAAAGATAAAAATAAATAGCCTACCTGACAAAAATTGTCTGCATAACGAGATCTACAGTTTTGTGAAGTAAGATTTTGTCTATATTTTACCAGTTACGCAAAATTATACATAAGTCATCCAGCGAAGAGGTCTTCAGAGGCTATTAACAGATAATTCAAGATATATATAAATTTGTAATCAAAATATCTTAAACATAAAGCATTTTAATAAAAATAGTTAAGAGCCATTTTTAAGAAAATAAAAAATTTCGAAAGCTGTTCCATGCAAAGGGTAATTAGGAATGGGTTTTTTTTTTCTTGAAAATCTTTGTGTCGCCTAAGACCTTCGCATCTTCTCAGAAAATACTGAACTTAAATACTTACATACAAAGTTTAGACTTTTTGTTTTTGAGCTTTGCTTACCAAAGTCTCTCTCTCTCTCTGGCTCTCTCTCTCTCACACACACACACACAGACACACAGGTGGACATGTTTCTAAACATTCAAAACATGTATTTCCGGTAAAATCGCGATATCAAAATTTTGGGTGGAATGCAATACCTTCTGTGCTACGTACATGGTACATACGTGCTAGAGAAAGTAATAAGACTTCGAAGAAATAATTTTAAACAGTACATACAATGCAGAGTAATAAATTAGTAAACCAAAGGATATAAACAGGATAATAGTTTATACACTTATTTGTAAGCAATAAAGGATGGAAAAAGCCATAAAATGTAACGCATTACATTTCTGATATAAATTGCTAGAACTGGTTTTAAAAGAATGTGGGAGGAATAATGAAATATTCTTCAACATGTATTAATGCCATAATGACGAAGAAAGGTACATCATTATAAACGATGGACAGTAGCAAATGCACGTAAAAGGTACTCGAGTATAAAACAGTAGACATAAAAAGTAAATAACAAAAGAAAACCTAGTAATAAAAGCTTACCAGCTATTCAAAAGCGCAGCAACCTCTCGTCTTGAGATATCACTCACAATGCACTACACATCCACAAACAAGCGACTAACCGTCAGTGGCCGAACGGAAGTATGACGTAATTGCGAACAAGTTAACTCTGTCGGTAAAAATTGGTACTATGTTGCCCATATTCTAGGGTAGTTTAAAGAACCACTCTTAGATGGCGTACGTGTCAAGCACTGCATGTTTAATTTCTTAACGTTGCATTTCTACACAAAACAAACGCCAGCATTAAAAAATCTGATGTGTTCTATTCACCTAACTTCCTGTAGCTGTTCCAAATACAAACTATCTTTACAAAAGACTATAATCTTAGCTACATGATGCTAATCAGGATAAAGATTATCTGAGCAGCCAACAGCAAGAAAAGCTGAATTCGTGTGTCTGGAAAGATTGCGTTTACGTTGAGATGAATGACACATAGGCTGAACGGGTCGGGTGGGAGGGGGTTGGGAGGGGCGGGGAGGGGAAGGAGGACGCCAGGCAACCAGTCGGGTATCAGAGCTTTCAACGAAAACATAAAGAAACAAATACTGCAAATAAACGTTAAATCTTACCGTATGGTACTACTTGTCTAATCTTGGATATGCTGCATCATTTAAGCGGACAAAGTACTGTGAAATGGGAAAAAACAATCTGATGTCTTTCATTCATATGACTTTCTCTACATCTCTACAACAAATTATTGTTAAAAAGCTTATGCTTCCAATTACTCCATGTTAATAGAGTAAAAAATAGGAGAAATGGTCTTATTACTTGCTTTCTTGTAAGTAGAAACGAAATAGGGGGTAACATAGGTTAAAGTGATAGTCAAAAGCTGGTTGCTATGTGACTGAAGTTCTTTTGTTGGTTTGGACACGAGTTGACAAACTCCTGTATGAGAAAGATATGCTTTTCAGAGCTGAAACCAATAACAAGGAAAATCTCAGAAACGATTAATTCCACGAAAAAAAAAAATGTATATAACATAAATTGCGTGTCTTAGCGTGCTCTAACTTTTTTGTGTGGCAAGTTTTTGACCATCTTGTACGGTACAGAAACAGAGTGTCGGAGAGCTGCCTAAGCTATAGGGGAGTGAGGCAGGTTTGTATTTTATCTTCCTTGCTATTTAATCTCTTTGTGGATGATATTACTGATACAATGATAGCAGAGAATATCCAAGCAGCAGTAGTAGCGGATTTGCAGATCCCAGCACTTTTATACGCGGACGATTTAGTATTGTGCTCTACGACAGTAAACGGATTGCAACGAGGACTGGACAAACTTAAGAATTATTGCGATGAATGGCTACTTACAGTTAATGTGAATAAGGCTAAGCCAATGTCTTTCAAAAAATCTTCTGTTTATAGTAGAGAGGAGACTTGGACATGTGCAGGACAGATACTGGACAATGTTAAACCTTTTGAATATTTAGGACCCACATTTACAATGAACGGAAAATGGACGAAGCACATTGACATCACGAAACACAAGGCAAGAGTGAAAGCGGCGGAAGCTCTCCGAATACGCTACAGAATACCGAATATATCCATAACCTTAATGGAAACTGTATACGGAGCGACAGTTAGATCCACGATGACATACGAAGGAGAAATATGGGGGTGGGAACAAACAGGGAATCTGGACCAAATGAGGACCCAATTTTTGAAAGGAATTTTGGGTGTAGGGAGGGGTACGGCAAACTGCGGAATAATGAGGGAATTCGGTGCACATAGGGAAACGATAGAGTGCAAAATCAGAGCAGTTAAATATTGGATGAGAATCGTTGACGGAAACCAATCTCTAATTAGGGCAGTCTGCTACCATGAACAGTTGCGAATGGAAGGTAATTCGACGTGGGCATCGAAATTAAAGAAAGGTTGAAAACCAGTGGGATGGGATACATTTGGATGGCGGGGCAGGCAAACAGGCGGAGTATTTGGAGAAAAATTAAGAACCGCCTCTGTGATATTGACAGAAAGCAACTTATTGCGCAATGCACAGAGGTGTCATTAGAAGTATAGCCTGGGCTAAAATCGGAGTGGGGTATGGAGCAATACATCAAAACAGGTACCAAACTCATTAGAGAGGGGCTCGCGTGGATTAGACTAGGAGCATGGAGGAGCACGAAAATTTCCGACGAGAATGGTACGAGAATCTGTCCAATTTGCGAGGAGGAAGAGTCGTGGACTCACATCTTGGCAAGATGTAGGGGTACGGAGGAATGGCGGGAAAAATATTTGCCGCGATTCTTTACCACTACGAATGTAGGGCTGGAAGCATGTTGGACGCTACTGGCAGGCACGGAAAACATGGACGGGTTAGGTAAATTTATACCTAAGGCAAGACAGCTGAGATCTGAGGAGGCTGCCAAAAGAGAAAGGGGGGGGGGGAATAAGATTAACTATAGAAAAGTGACTACAATGTTCTACATACATATATATTATGTCATACTTAGGTCACTGTTGTGCTATGGTTTTATATATGGTGAATATATTATGTTTATATATGTCTTTTAAGTGTAATTATCTACTATAGGAGGGTGCATTTATGAAGGAGTACTCTGAGCTGTAAATTTAAATTGCTATATTTGAATATCTTAGTATTTTTAATTTCGGGTTCACTCTTAATTCTTTATTGTTGTTTTAATATTGCTTTTGACTGTGGGTTACCTATGTCTTTTTATTTTCGTGTTTACTCTTTTAATTCTTTGTTGTTGTTGTTGTTGTTGTTGTTAAAATATTGTTTGTAATGTGTATTACAAAAGCACGTACGCTCTGTGGACCAGCGCGTTTGTTGAAATTCTATGTATGATATTGTTATGTCAATAAATACACTTATTCATTCAAGTAATTAGACCACTGTCCTAATGTTTATATCGATTAGCATAAAATAAAAGAAAAAAGTTATGAGATGGAATATGTAAATTTTTACTTTTTCTATCCCGCATGTACAATGTAAATAGTGGAAAGAGAAAAATTCGATATCGAGATTTTACCGGAAATATATGTTTAGCTGTCCTCTGAGTCCAAAAAAAGAATTTTTAGAAAAAGATCCGTGTGTGTCTGTGGACAGCATAGTTCAAAAACAAAAACTTCAAACTTGGTATTTAGGTTTACTATCCTCCAAGGATGCGACACGAAGATTTTCAAGAAAACGCAAACACCAAAAAACTACCGTTTATCAGGAGAAATTTTCGAAAGTTTTGATATTCTCAAAAATAGTATTAACGATTTTGATTTCAATATCGCATATTATAGATATATACATCCCAAATAAAATGTATATTTTTATATTAAGGTAATAGCCTTTAAATACCTCTTTATTTTGGATGAATTTTACCGAATTTTGCTTAATTGCTAAACCGTAAAAGATAGACATAAACTTACCCACAAAATATGTACATCTCGTCAAAACACACAATTTATGTCCTTTACGTTTTTGTTGTAGAGGTAACCGTTTACGAGATATCAGTTGTTATTGGTGTCAATGGCGACACCTTTTAAAAGATTTGACTATCGATTTAGGCTTCTAAGTAAAAAAATCTGATATAAGCCATTCACATGACTTTCTCTATATCTCTGAAACAAATTTTTGTTAAAAAGTTTATGCTTCTATTTACTTCATGCTAACTGAGAATAAATTAGTAGAAATAGTCTTATTACTTGCTTCCCTGTAAGTAGCAGCGAAGTAAGGGAGTAACATAGGTTAAAGTGATAGCAAAAGATTGTTACTATGTGCCTGAAGTTCCTTTGTTTGTATGGACAGCAATTGTTAAATTCCTGTATGAAAAAATTATAACTTTTAAAGCTGAAACCAAAAACAAGGAGTATCTCAAAAACGACCAACTCCACGAAAAAAGTGTATGTAACATAAATTGTATGTTTTAATGTGCTCTACATTTTTTGTGTGCCAAGTTTTACCAGATACACAAAATTCCGTAAACTGTATCCAGAATAAAGTAGTCTTCAGAGACTATTCCCAGAAAATTCAAGATATACATTTTATTTATCAGTTAAATATGTTTAATATATGATATTTTAATCGAAATCGTTAGAGCCATTTTTATAAAATCAAAATTTTCGAAGTTTTTTCTATGTGAAGGGTAGTTAGGGGTGGGGGAATTTTCTTGAAAATTTTCGTGTCGCATCCTTGGAAGACATGGAACATAAATACCAAGTATGGTATTTAAGTGTCTTTTCGTTTTTGAGCTATACTGCCCACAGACACACACACAGACAGACAGACACGGACATTTTTCTAAAAATGATTTTTTTTTGGATTCAGGGAATCTCAAAACATGTATTTCTGGTGAAATCTCGGTATCGAATTTTTGGGTACAATGCTATACCTTCTCTATACACTACGTACATAGTTCGTATAGAGAAAGTAAAAACGTTTCTGCTAATGTTTATGTTGATTAGCGTGAAACACGCAGAAGATAAGTTTTTGAACGAATAATTTATAGGTAGAGTCATGAGAATGGAACATATCAGATTTTTAACTATTCCCTTTCTTTTTACTTCCTCTATACGTACTATGTGCATAGTATCTAGAGAAGATAGGTATTGTATTGCACCCAAAAATTCGATACCGTAAATTCACCGGAAATACATGTTTTTGGGACCCTATGAATAAAAAAATAAAAAACGGCCTTGTTTGTGTGTGTGTGTGTGTGTGTGTCTGCTGCAGCTTAGCTCAAAAACGAAAAGTCCGCTAAAAATCAAACTAGTTATTTAAGTTTAGTATCTCCAAAGAATGCAACACGAAGCTTTTCAAGATAATTCCCACACTCCCAACTACTCTTTACATGGAAAAATTTCGAACAAATAAAATGTATATCTCGAACTTTCTGAGTTTATCCGCTGAAGACTTCTTTATTCTGGATGAATTTTTCTGAATTTTGCATAACTGATAAACCGTATGGGATAAACAAAAGCTTGCTACAAAAAATAAGATCTAGTTAAAACACATAAATTATGACATGAATTTCTTTTGTCCCTTTTCGAAAAATTCCTTGAAATAGGTTTCAGTTTTAAAATACTTCAAACGCTTCTCATACGGGAACTTGTCAAATCCTGGCCAGGCAAAAAACAAAAAAACAAACATAGCAGGCAAATGCATTCCCTTTATTTGCCTTCAACTTATAAGGAACTAAGTAATAACACCATTTAGGCTAATGTTTATCTCGATTAGTATGAAATAGATAAAAGAATAAGCTTATTAACAATATTAATTTGTTACAGAGATGTAGAGAAAAGCATGTGAATGGAAAATATCCGATTTGTTTACCTTAGTATTTGAAACTTGCGAGTATGTACTTACCAAAGCTGATCGTGTGCACAGACAGACTGAATCAGGAGAAACAAAGAGGAAAGGCTGTCAGGGTGGAAATGGCTGCACGTGTCTTGTATTGGTCGATTGCAAAATGACGCGTCAGATAAGATAAGCTTTACTGCTTATTAGATAGTAAGAGAATTCGCTGCCTTGCGGTTCAGGTACATACATAATTGCTATCGAACTATAAAGACTGCATTGACAATAGAATTAACGTTTCTGTTCTGGCTTTCATCTTATAAGAAATGTAGACATTTTATAAAGAGAAAAAAATTCAGATGTGTTTCATTCACATGACTTTCTCTACATCTATTGTTAAGGGGAGTCAAAATGGGAATTTCCTAATTTTTTTAAATTTTCATATTTTAATTGCATATGAATATTTTAAGTCTCCATTTGGTATAACTTCAAAGAGGTACGCTAATTGAAAATAGTTTAAAATCATTCTTGAAAATAATGGTGCGTAGTAGTTTTTAGAACATTTTGGTACACTCACTTGGTAAAACATCAATAACTTTGTAAATATTAGTCTTAGAGAGGAGCTCTTTTTATATTTTGATTAGAAAGCATTGGAATCTCATTTCATATTTCCTTCATATGAGATTTTCGTAATACTGCAACGTTGTGTTTGGAAAGGTAGGTTACATTTTTTTACTTTCTCTATACGTACTATATACATAGTGTATAGAGAAGGTATTGCACTCCACCCAAAATTTTGATACCGAGATTTCACCGGAAATATATGTTTTAGGGTCCCCGATATCCAAAAAAAGCATTTTCACAAAAAGGTCCGTGTGTGTGTGTGTGTGTGTGTGTGTGTGTGTGTGTGTGTGTCCTTGTGTCAGTGTGTCCGTGTGTCCGTGTGTCTGTGAATACGATAACTCAAAAACGAAAAGTCGGTAGAAAGGGTGCACACGCAATTTTTATTAAGAGGGGAATTAGAATAAGGTTATTTCATGTTCTATTTTTTATAAAATAAAATATTTCATAAAGATTGATTTTTAACTTGGTATTTAAACTTAGTATCTTCCAGGGATGCGACACGAAGATTTTGAGAAAAATCCCCCCACCCCCAACTACCCTTTACATGGAACTTTTTTCGAAAATTTTGATTTCCTCAAAATGGCTCTAACGATTTTAATTAAAATTTCGTGTATTAAAGATATTTTACCTGACAAATAAAATGTATATCTTGAATTTACTGGGAATAGCTTCTGAAGAGTAGTTTATTCTGGATGAATTTTACTCAATTTTGAATAACTGCTAAACCGTAAGAGAGGGATAAAAACTTACTACACAAAAAATGTAGAGCACATTAAAACACACAATTTATGTTCTGTACATTTTTTTCGTGGGGTTTGCCGTTTTTGAGACATTCTTTATTTTTGGTTTCTGCTATGAAAAACGTATACTTTTTTCATACAGGAACTTGTCAACTCCTATCCATATAAACAAAGGAACTTCATTGACATAGCAACCAGCTTTTGACTATCACTTTAACCTATGGTAGTCCCTCATTTCGCTTCTACTTACAAGTAAGCAAGTAATAACCTATTTCTGCTATTTTTTTCTGATTAGCATAAAGTAAATAGAAGTATAAGCTTTTTAAGAATAATTTGTTGCAGGGATATAGAGAAAGTCATGTGAATGGTACACATCAGATTTTTAAATGTTATGTTTGAAAGCAATTTCTGAAGAAGTAGAATTCTCTATATAAATGCCCCATTATCTCAGAAACTAACTGACACCTAAGGCTGGAATTTGTACCACACATTTGCACCTATATATGCTTTATTTTAACGAACAGGCTTCTATGTATATGGATTAGTTATTTTTTAAAAATTTAAAAATAAGTATTTGCAATAAAAGTTTTAGAGCTTAGTTAAAACAAATCATACCTTTCCTTCTAATAGACAGAGGTACTATTTTGCAACTATAATCAGTAAAGATATTGTTGAATATATCTTGAAACATTTGCCTCAGTATGTTGAATAGTTGCTGAGATAATAGTACAAACTTTAATATTGACAAGATAGGGCATTTCGATTCTGTTAAACAGCTTATTCTTCTGTTCACTTTATGATAATCGAAATGAACATTAGCAGATATTGTGTTAACGATACTCAAATCTTTTAAAAGCTGGTTGCCATGTGGTTTAAATTCGTTTCCTTGCGTGGCCAGAAGTTTACAAATTTCCGTGTGAGAAAAGTTTAAGTATTTTAAAACTGAAACAAATAACAGGAAATATATTAAAATAGTCAGCTTCACGAAAAAAGGTATATGACATAAACTGTGTGTTTTAACGAGCTCTATATTTTATATTTGTGTAATATGTTTTTATTTATCTTACGGTTTAGCAGTTAAACAAAGTTCGGCAAAATTCATTTAGAATAAAGAGGTCTTCAGACGCTATTCCCAGAAAATTAAAGAAAAAATCTAAAATGCTGCAATTGAGAAAATCTAAAATAGTGAATAATTTTTTATCCAGATTGATAATTTTCCTGAAAATCTTTGTGTTGCATTCTTGGAAGATACTAAACTGAAGCACCAAGTTTAGTTTTTAACCGATTTGTTGTTTTTGGTTTAAGCTTTCCACACACATTTACGCATAACCCACATAGTCACACACGACCTTTTACTGTAAATGTTTTCTTTTATATTCAGGGGTGTCAAAATATGTATTTCCTATTAAATATATACAGGGTTTTTGGGTGGAATAGAATACCTTCTCCATCTACTATGTATATTGTACATACGTACGTGCTAGAGAAAGTAAATGTTATTTATTCATGACTTCTACATCTGTATAATACAGCAAATGGAATTCTTCTTCCAGCTTTGCACACCTAAAAGTTTCATATGACTAACTCATTGAGATTATAATGGAAAATAAAAGTGATTTGGGAATGTTTATTAATAAACAGGATAATTCATTAAGAAGTAATTATCACTTAGTATTAATAAACAGAAAACAAAAATTCTAACTTTTTACAAAAAAAAAAAGGAAATAAACCACAAATTAGATTAAACAAGAAAAAATATCACGAGATTTTTGTCTACCTATTCGGCAACAAATTGTTCTGAAAAACCTTAGTCTTTCACCTGCTTCTTGCTAATTAGCAGAAATGGTCTGATTACTTATTTACTTGTAAATAGAAGGGAAATAAGGACACTAGGCTGAAGCGATAGTAAGATATTTTAAAAATAAACTTTGACTTCGGTTCTCCCCATTCTCAGGAGAAAACAAAAGAGATATGGAAGAAATGACGACTTACCATTTGAGAAAATGAACGTATTTTAAAATTAAAACAATAACCAGGAAACTTGACTCTAAAAACATCTTCGTTTTAACGAAATCTACACTTTTTGTGTCGTTAGTTTCGACTATTTTCAGCTCTACAGGTTATGCAAAGCTCCTCCAGAAATAAGAGGGCTATTTCCAGAAAATTTAAAATATACTTACATTTGTCATACAAATATATTAAACATATAGAATATTAATAAAAATCGTAACAGCCATTTTGTGATAGCCAAAATTTTCGAAAACTGTTGCATATAAGGGGTAGTCGACGGATTTTCTTGAAAATCTTCGTGTTGCAATTTTACTTTCTCTACACGTACCGTGTACATAGTGTATAGAGGAGGTATTGTATTGCATCCAAAAATTCGATACCGTGATTTCACAGAAATATATGTTTTGAGACTGCCTGAACCCAAAAGGAAGCATTTTTAGAAATATGTCCTTGTGTGTGTGTGTGTGTGTGTGTGTGTGTGTGTGTGTGTGTGTCTGTCTGTCTACGTATGTTCCTGTGGGCAACATAGCTCAAAAAGTCCATAAAATACCAAACATGATATTTAAGGATCCAGGGATGCGACACGAAAATATTCAACAAACTCCGCTCTCCCCACCCCAACTACCCTTTACATGGAAGAACTTCGAACATTTTGGTTTTCTTAAAAATGATTCTAGAGATTTTTAAGATATTTTATTACGTTTAAGATATTTATATACCGAATAAAAAATATTTTTTTAATATATCTTGAACTTTCTGACAATAGCCTCTGAAGACTTCTTTATTCTGTATGATTTTTTCTGAATTTACATAACTAGTTAACCGTAAGAGATAATCAAAACCTCATTACACAAAATACGCAGATCTCATTAAAACACAGAATTTATGTCATATACATTTTTTTTTTTGGAGTTGACTATTTTCTAAATATTCCTTGTTATTGTTTTCAGTTTTAAAATACTTTTAACTTTTCTCACACGAGAACTTGTTAATACCTGGCCACGCAAACAAACGAATTTATATTCTTTAGTAACCAAAATTTAAAGCATTTGACTATCGCTTTAAACTAGTGCATTCCCTTATTCCCTTCTACTTATAAGAACTAAATAATAAGACCGTTTCTGATAGTGTTTACCTCGATTAGCATGAAGTAGATAGAAGAATAAGCTTATTAACAATAATTTGTTAGAGAGATACAGAGAAAGTCTTGTGAATTAAATACATCAGATTTTTCGAAGATAGCAAACTTCCGACTTTCCGTTTTTGAGCTGTATTGCTCACAAGCAGATAGCCTTTATTCTGTTTTTACTTTCTCTGCACGTACTATGTAAACAGTATATAGAGAATGTATTGCATTCCACGCAAAAATTCGACACCGAGATTTCACCGGAAGTACACGTTTTAGGGTTGCCTGTATCCAAAAAAGTATTTTCAGCAAAGGGTCCGTGTGGTGTGTCCGTGTGTCCGTTTGTCCGTGAACACGATAACTCAAAAACGAAAAATCGGAAAAATATCAAATTTGGTATTTACGTTTAGTATCTTCTAGGGATGCGACACGAAGGTTTTGAGAAAAATCCCCCCTACCCCAAACTACCCTTTACATAGAACTTTTTTCGAAAATTTCGATATTCTCAAAAATAGCTCTAATGATTTTGATTAAAATATCAAATATTGAAGACATTTACCTAACAAATAAAATGTAAATCTTGAACTTTCTGGGAATAGCCTCTGAAGAGTAGTTTATTCTGGATGAATGTTACGGAATTTTGATTAACTACTAAACCATAAGAGATGGACAAACACTTACTGCACAAAAAATGTAGAGCACGTTAAAACACACAATTTATGTTATATACATTTTTTTCGTGGAGTTGATCGTTTTTGAGACATTCCTTGTTTTTGGTTTCTGCTATGAAAAACTTACATATTTCTCATACAGGAATTTGTCAACTGCTGTCCATACAAACAAAGGAACTTCAGTGACATAGCAACCAGCTTTTGAATATAATTTTAATCTATGGTACTCCCTATTTCGCTTCTATTTATAAGTAAGCCAGTAATATGGCTATTTCTGCTAATTTTATACTGATTAGCATGAAGTAAATAGAAGAATAAGCTTTTTAAGAATAATTTGTTGCTGAGGTATAGAGAAAGTTATGTGAATGGAACACATCAGATTTTTTTGGTAGTGTTTAACGCCCGCTTTAACTACTTATGGCACCTCAGGCGGTGTGTGAGATAATGATCAGCATTCAGCACGTACTGTGAAATAAATTAACTTCAAAGTCTTATTACTTCCTCTATATGTACTATGTATATAGTGTATGGAGAGGGTATTGTATTGCACCCAAAATTTGATACCGAGACATTACCAGGAATATGCTTTGAGGTCCCCGACTCCAAAAGAATCATTCTTAGAAAAATATCCTTGTATGTATGTGTGTGTGCGTGACAAGCATAACCCAAAAACAAAAAGTTGGTTAAATACCAAACTGGTGCTTAAGTTGAGTATCTCTTAAAGATAAGGACACGAAGACTTTCAAGAAAATCCCCCCCACCCTTTAAATGAAACTTTTTTCGAAAACGTTGATTTTCTCAGACATGGCTCTAACGATTTTGATTAAAACACCTTATGTTTAATATATATTTATGCCAAACGAAATGTTTATCTTGGAATTTCTGGGAATAGCCTCTGAAGACCTCTTCATTCTTGATGACTTAAATAACTGGAAAAACCTAAGAGATGTACAAAAACTTACTACTCAAAAATGTAGATCTCATTAAAATAACACAATTTATGTCATATACATATTTTTGTAGAGTTCACCGTTTTCAAGATATTCCAGATTATTGGTTGCAATTTTAAGCCACTTAACTTTTTTCTCAAACGGGAAAACATTTTTCTTCTTGTTTTTTTAGTACTGGCAAACAAAGAGGTTTGGAAGTTGTAATTGTTTCACGTAGCGACCAGATTTTAAAGGACGAGAGTATCGTTTTAGCCTGTGAATTTTCTTATTTCCCTTCTACTTACAAGGAAGCAAATACAAGGACTAATTCTGCTATTGTTTATGCTGTAGATAAAAAAAATAGTCTTTTGAATAAACGGTTTGTTTGCCGAACAGCTAGAGGGCATTATGGGAATGGAACATATTCGACTTTTTCCCTTCTACTTGCAAGGGACTAAGTAATAAGGACAATTTCTGCTAATGTTATAGACAACTTCAACTGCCTGTAAAACAAAAACTATTAGAGATAGCAACTAATTATTTTGGAGGTATGTTGAGAAACTGTCAAAGTTTTGTTTGTTACTATTGGTAACGCTGTAGTGTTTTGTTTGTTGTTGCAGAAGCTGAAATGGCGAAAAATCCTGTGGAGAAGGCATATTGCGAGTTGGAATTTGCTAGAACGCAATCAGCAACTGTTGTCCAACGACATTTTAGAACACGTTACCACAAAACGCCACCGACTAGACAGTCAATCTACGACTGGTATAGAAAATTCGAGACAACGGGATGTTTGTGCAAAGGGAAGAGCTCGGGAAGACCAAGAGTTTCGGAAGAAAACGTTGAACGTGTTCGTTCTGCCTACATAAAAAGCCCACAGAAATCGACATCTAGGGCAAGCATGCAATTACAAATTCCACAGCAAACTGTATGGAAAATCTTGCGGAAGTGACTGCACATGATGCCTTACAGATTACAGATGTTGCAGTTTCTGAGTGAAGAAGATAAGGTCATACGGCGTGACTTTTGCGTCGACATGTTGCAACATGATGAAGACGATGCTGGTTTTTTGTGAGCGCATCATTTCATTTTTGTGGTAACGTGTTCTAAAATGTCGTTGGACAACAGTTGCTGATTGCGTTCTAGCAAATTCCAACACGCAATATGGCTTTTCCACAGGATTTTCCGCCATTTCAGCTTCTGCAACAACAAACAAAACACTACAGCGTTACCAATAGTAACAAACGAAACTTTGAGAGTTTCTCAACATACCTACAAAATAATTAGGTTGCTATCTCTAATAGTTTTTGTTTTACAGGCAGTTGAAGTTGTCTATTTCTTTTGTAGTAACCCTGTATATCTCAATCAGCATGATATAGGCAGAAGAATAAGCTTTTTATCAATAATTTGTTACAGAGATGTAAAGAAAATCATGTGAGTGGAACATATACGTTTTATTATTATTATTATTATTATTATTATTATTCAAAGGAAGCATGTTATACCCATATATTTTTTTCCAATTATCTTCTGTGTGTGACACCGTCATTTGGAAAAGAAAAAATGTATATTTAAGATGATCTATCTATGAAACTGTGAAATTTTTAAAAATTATATTAATTCTAAGCTTTAAGAAAATATATCGTTTTTCCCCCTTAACGAATTTTACCTTATAAACAGGCGCATGATTATTAATAAAACACTCCCAACTTAAAGCTTATGTTCTGGCAAATTGTTCCAACACGTTTCCACTCAAAATGTTCCACGGAATACAATTTTTCAGTAATTTGCTTCAATATTTTTATATTGTCTCCTAAAACCATATTAAAAGAAACCTATTAGTTTTGTGAAATGATAAATCAACGTTGATAAATATAATATTAACTTATTAAAAATTAAGAGTTTTGAAAAGTACAAAAAAATTGTTTTATACACTAATTTGGGCTAATATAAAACATGTAACAGATCTATTTCTAAACTCATTTTCTGTAAGGCTAAAGTTTGTTGTGTATGTCATTTTTATTACAACAATAAGTGTAGAACATAAAAAGTTTTATTTAAACAACTAAGTAAGCCAGTGTTTTGATACATTGATAAATACTATTGTTATTGTGGTTAATAACTGGTATAATTTCAATAGTATTTCTTATATACTCTGTGGATTTTCTATATTCCACAGCTGCATGCCTTCAATAAAAAAACTTTGAAACGAATATACGAATTGAAATAGAATGTTGATGAAGCCACCGTAAACAGCTTTCACAGCATAATGTTGTTTGTATAGGAAAGCACTGAAGATATTCTAAAAATAGATAAACATAAGAAAGGTCTACATTATGCTTCATAGTCAACACAATACTAAAGATTATAGTGTTCTAAAATTTCCTACTCCTTGTATTATTTAGTTAAATGCAACGTAAATAAGTATTTATTTGTTTGTATGTATGTATGTATGTATGTATGTATGTATGTATGTATGTATGTATGTATGTATGTATGTATGTATGTATGTATGTATGTATGTATGTATGTATGTATGTATGTATGTATGTATGTATGTATGTATGTATGTATGTATGTATGTATGTATGTATGTATGTATGTATGTATGTATGTATGTATGTATGTATGTGTGTGTGTGTGTGTGTGTGTATGTATGTATGTATGTATGTATGTATGTATGTATGTTTGTATGTTTGTATGTTTGTATGTATGTATGTATGTATGTATGTATGTATGTATGTATGTATGTATGTTTAGGGTGTTCTTAATTTTAAATGTTTATTTTCTCTATACATACTATGTACATAGTGTCTATAGAAGGTATTGCACTCCAACCAAGAATTCAATACCGAGATTTCACCAGAAATATATGCTTTAGGGTACCTTGTATCCGAAAAAATCATTTTCAGAAAAAGTTCCGTGTGTGTCAATGTGTCTGTGAAGATGAAAACTCAAAACATAAAAGTCGGTAAAATACCAAACTTGGCATTTAAGAATGTGACACGAAGATTTTGAGAAAAATCCCCCTACTCCAAATTACCCTTGACATGGAACTTTTTTCGAAAATTTTTACTATCTCAAAAATGGCTGTAACGATTTTGATTAGAATATTTTATACCAAAGACATTTACCTGGCAAATAAAATGTATATCTTGAATTTTCTGGGAACAGCCTCTGAAGACTACTTTATTCTGGATTAATTTTACGGAAATTGTCATAACTGCTAAACCGTAAGAGATGGACAAAAACTTACCACACAAAAGATGTTGAGCACATTAAAACACACGATTTATGTTATATACACTTTTTTCGTGGAGTTGATCGTTTTTGTAGATGTTCCTTGTTTTGGATTCAGCTTTGAAAACTTATACGTTTCTGATACAGGAATTTGTCAACTCGTGTCCATACAAACAAAGGAACTTCAGTCACATAGCAACCAGTTTTTGTATGGTACTCCCTTATTTTGCTTCTACTTACAAGGAAGCAAGTAATAAGATTATTTCTGCTAATTTCTTGTCGATTATCATGAAGTAAATGGAAGCATAAGTTTTTTAACAATAATTTGTTGCAGAGATGTAGTGAATGGTACCAATCAGATTTTTATGAAATATCCTCTCCCTCGATACTATGAAAGCTTTTGACGATATACAAATGAAACAATACTTATTTCCGGAAAACTCAAAAATGGTAACATTAGATAATTAACATTCCTTAGAAAGTGTCTTGAATGTCCTGGATTTAGATTAAAGAAAACCAGTATTTGTCCTATGTTCTCTCATTAAAAGCAATGTTAGTTTACCTGTCTAAGAAAAAAAAAAAAAAAAAAAAGGTCCCCACGTCTGTCTGTCTGCGAACAGTATAACTTAAAAAAAGGAAAGTCGGAGGTTTACGACCTTCGAAAAATCTGATGTGCTTGCTCCATTCACATTACTCTCTATATCTCATTAACAAGTTATTGTTAATAAGCTTATTCTTCTATCTACTTCATGTTAATCCAGTTAAACATTAGCGAAAGTGTCTTATTACTTGTTATAAGTAGAAGAAAAATAAGGGAATGCACTAGGCTAAAGCGATAGTCAAATGCTTTAAAATGTGGTTACTACAGAACTTAAATCCGTTTCTTTGCGTGACCAGCATTTTCAAGTTCCCGTATGAGAAAAGTATTTTAAAACTGAAACAAATAACAAGAAATATCTTGAAATCGGTCAGATCCACAAAAAAAAAAAAAAAAAAAAAAATGACTATGGTATTGGTATTTTACCGACTTTTTGTTTTTGAGTTATCGTGTTCACAGACACACGGACACACACACACACAGACCTTTTTCTGAAAATACTTTTTTTTGGATACAGAGGACCCTAAAACATATATTTCCGGTGAAATCTCGATATCGAAGTTTTTGGTGGAGTGCAATACATTCTCTATACACTATGTACATAGTGCCTATAGAGAAATAAAAATCAGTATTTCACACAAGCAATACAATTCGAATGAGGATTTGCGAAACATGAAACGAAATACAGTTCTTGTCTAACCAAAGCAAGTGTCCTGCTACAGCAGTCAGCGTGGTTAATATTCACCACAATTTACTTTTACCTCATTTCATTTTTTAAAAATCAAACACATTTTTTTTTTCAAATTCTACAAGGCTGAATTTTATTATTTTCAACTCCGAACTTTACTAAGGATAGAACCAGGAAATGGTGACCTAATTATTTGTTACGTCCGCCCTAGGAGAGTGAAGTGCTGCAAATATGTGCTTTAACGTATCGTTCATTTTTTGCACCGAAATCTAAAATAGACATTTTTGACCAAAATCGTTAAAAAAAAGACAAAAAAAAAAAACACTTCTCTCCCGCGTTAACGCACGACAAAACGGGTCAATTTGGCCACGTGATACATGAAAATCAGGAAAGCATAGATAAAGGAGACCCCAAGACATGTATTTCCAGTAAAATCTTGAACTCGAATTTTTATGTGGAGTGGAATATCTTCTCTACATACTCCGTACGTGCTATAGAAAGCAATTATCAGATGAAGCTGAAGAATTACACTACCTAGGTTATACAACACCATCTCATGGAAGAAATAGAAAATAAATTATTAATAAAAAGAGCCAGGTAAAACTTGCCTTCAGTAAAAAAAAAAAAAAAAAATATTTACCTCCAATAATACCATCTTCCTTCTTTCTCCTCCTATTCTCCTTCTTCTTCTCCAAGTCATGGATTAGGCTGGTATCTGTTCCGTCTTCTCAGGTCTCCGTTCATCTCCTTCTATCTACGTCTCTCTTTCACTTAAAGGCACATTTTTTTCCATGGCATGACAGTCCACAGGGACCTTGACCTACCGCCTGGCCGCTGCATCCTCCATCTCGGCCCAAGACGTGTTTAATGGGGTGCAGTGCTGGAGGGTGAGACGTGATCAGCGCCTTGAGTCCCTCCAGGCCGGTTGATGCGGTCTTCACGATCTGGAGCCGCTACTTCTCAATCAAGCAGCTCCTCAATTGGCCCCCCAGGGACCTCACGAGGCTCATTTCAGGTCTCATAGCGGAGTAAAATTTACCACGCCAGTACCGGGAATCGAACTCTTGGTCTCCCGTTTGGCAAGCAGCAGTAGAGGCACAGTTTTGGCAGTCTAGTATCCTCCATTCTCTAACATGTTCTAATCGTCTTGTTCTGTGCCTATTCATTATTGAGATATTAGCTTTTACTTCTAATTCTTTTCTTATTTTTTCATTCCTAATTCTATCTTCTCTGGTGTATGGTTTGCTTTTTCTCAAAAATCTAATCGCACAACTTTGTAATCTACTTACTTCTTTCGCTGCACGTACTACATACATATTAGATAGAGAGACATGGTATTCAAGAGTCGTTTCCTTAGCGCGGTGGTAGCGTTGCTGCTTGCCAAGCGGGAGACCTGGTTTCGATTCCCAGTACCGGCGTGGGGATTCCCCCCCCCCCTGGACCGGGGTGTACTCAGCCTCGTGAGGTTCCTGGGGGAGGGTCCAATTGAGGAGCTATTTGATGGAGAAGTAGCGGCTCCAGGTCATGAGGGCAGCATTTACCGGTCGGGAGGGATTCGAGGCGCTGACCACGTCTCAACCTCCAATAGTGCACGTCTTTCATAGACCAAGGTTCCTTGCGAGCTGTCGTGCCATGGAGTTATGCTTTATATGTATGTGTGTTTGTCTGGGACAGCATAGCTCAAAAATGAAAAGTCGGTTAAAAGCCAAACTTGGCATTTAAATTCAGTATTTTCTAAGGGTGCGACACGAAGATGTCCCAGGAAATCCCCCACCCCATAGAACATTTTTATTTTCTCAAAAATGCTATAAAGATCTTCATTAAAACGCCATATATTTTATATATATTCAAGACAGCAAAATGTACATCTTGAATTTTCTGGGAATAACCTCTGAAGATCTCATTCAATCTGTATGACGTTTGCATAACTGGTAAACCATAAGAGATAGACAAAAAGTTACATTAATAAATATCGATTTTGTTAAAACACACAATTTATGACATTCACATTTTTATGTGGAATTAACCATTTCCGAGATATTCTTTATCTTTGACTGAAAATTTAAAATACTTATGTTGCTGCATCTGCAAAAAATCTGCATTTGTAAAAAATTGGAATATTACATTTTTCACAATAAAATAATATGAACTCTAAAAATTAAGATAATATATATTTTTCTACACTTGACGCAAATTAACCACCAATTAACAGACAATTTGAATGTGCAAGCGTACTCCTTGGACTCTCACAAACATTCTTGAAAACATTTTCCGATATTCAAAATGGTGTATGATGCAATTATTTACTAATTTGTTTGAACATTTTACACTGCCTCTCAAATGTACATTAAAGAAAGTGGCTATTTATTTATTTAAAGTAGTTATTTGAAAGTATTTTAAAAGCGGGTGCTAGGTGAAACAATAGAAAATCCATTCTCTTTTCATGGCCAGTTTGAGAAAAATTTAAGTAGTTTAAAACTGAAACCAATAATACTAAATATGTTGGAAAGGGTTAACTCTAAAAAAACTGTATGTAACATAAATTATGTGCTTTAATGAGATCTACATGTTTTGTATAAGAGTTTTTGGCTATCTGTTATGCGGTTTAGCAGTTACACAAAACTAATTCCAAAAGAAGAGGACTTCAGATTCAATTCACAGAAAATTAGATATTACTTTTGTTTGTCATGTAAATATCTTAAGGCAATATATTTCAGCCATATTTGAGAAAATGAAAATCATGGACAATTTTCTCATGTAATTTGTATTTGGGGTGGGAGATTTTCTTGGCAATCTTCATGTCACATCCTTGGAAGATAAACTTAAATAGCAAGTTTGGTATTTGCCGACTTTTCGTTTTTGAATTATTCTGTTCACAGACATATAACCTATTTCTAAAAATGATTTTTTAAAATACAGGAATCCTAAAAGTATATTTACTTTGAGATCTCGGTATCGAATTTTTGGGCGGAATGCAATACTTTCTCTACCATTTACTCAGTACGAAATAGAGAAAGTAATAAGGAGGGCAGAGAGAAGATCAGAAAGACTGCGTACAAACCAATCCTAGATGGATGACTAAAGAAGAATAATTTTAATTCTCCATAAACATACAAAATAACTTGTATTGGTTAAATACCCATTAGTTAATATTGTTAAAGGAAATTAAGTGGATTTCATAACTAGGCATGTTTTACAAATAATACAACTCCTTATATAACATTATTTATTATTCTAAAAGTTTGATATAACTTTAAATTCTTGTACAACAAATGAATTAATGTATTTTGTTTAAGGTCTTCTAATTTAACTTAAATAATAATTATTGAAATTAAATAATCCTAATTTTTATATAAATACTGATATATCTTCATCCTTAATAATATCCAAAATTATATATTTTTGTAAAATCTGACAGGATTTTTAAAAGCATACCTCTGAATTGGTTAAGGCTTTTTTAAGAAATAGTTTAACATCGTTTGATATGGCAAGTCATGAATGGAATGTGTGAATTGGAGCTGAAATGAGCCCAGGGTCAATAGAGTTTATAGTTACTCGACATTCGTAATTGCAGGATAAGGAAAACTCCCAGGAAAAGCCTTATCCGAGTAACTCAAACTAACCGAGACTCGAACCCGGTCTGGCAGACACGCTATCACGAAACTACAGAGGCGGGATTTTGCTTAAGGTTCCACCAGAAAAGAAACATTGTTATAAGAAACCTAACATGTATTTTGTAAGTACTCATATAAAGCAAAAAAATCAAATTTTCCAGTATCAAGTATTTATATAAAAGAACATGTAACTATGTTAAAAATTTAATTCTACTTTTTAACCATCAATAAAATGTAATATTATATAACGATTAAGCTCTACACTTTAAAGGAACTGAAACTTGACTCTATATGCTTGTACAATGCAATAACATTTTCATATTTCACAAAACTCCAACTTATAGTTTTGAGCTAGGTTTTAAATCTCTATAAAATACTTGAAATATCCCTGATATGGTTAAGCGTAGACATTCTGAAAACACTTTTAAACTAGTTATAAAATATTTGTATATTATAGTAAGCATCATTCTTCATGTACCATAGCACCCAAAATTATACATTTCTTTAAATTTTGATATTTGTTAAACTTCCACAAGCAAACATTGTTAAATGCAACTTCAAAGTGGTTCTATGAATGCTAATAATACAGCAAATACAAGTTTTTATATTAAACATTTATATAATAATAAAAAATACATAAGTATAAGAATGTTTTTTATCAGTCATTAAGTTGCATGAAATGTATTTTTTTAAAGTTTAAGCTAACACATGTAAACATTCTTAAAATTAAGTTAAAATAGATTTTATAAATGTATTATTTAAGTACATAAGGCTTGTAGTTTTCTGATGAAAGCCCTTCTTTAGTGACATACACCATTTGTGCTTCAATACAAAAAGTTGAGCACAATACAAAGTCAATACAAAAATATATACGACAAGTATGAGAAAAATACTTCAAAATCTTAAAATAGAAAGCTCTTTGGAAATTTTCAACTTTTAGTACCAGCCCTAAACCGAAATATCAGTTTTTGAAAAAAATTGGATGATCCAGACGAACGTTTTTTTTGAAAAAGGTACTCGTTAGCAATATGCATGTGTTATTTTCAGTAATTTATTCATAAGTAAGGATAATGCTTAGTTTAGGATAACAATTTCTATGGGTTTGAAGTTTTTTTATAAGTTTAAATCATTAGAGAAAGATAATACATGATCAGTTTTACCAAGGAGTTTAGAACATCATACTTATTCATGATTCATAGCTTCTGTAAACATTTCTAAAATGGTCGACAATTCCTCCAGTTAAAATAGGCTCTTTATACTTATACAATACAATAACGTTTTCATATATCACAAAACTGAAAATTATAGTCCTGAATTTGGCTTTAAATCTCTATAAAATACATGAAATATCCCTGCAATGCTTAAGCGTAAACTTTCTTAAAACACTTCAAATTAGTTATAAAATATTTATATAATATAAAAACATCAGTCTTTATGCACCATAGCATCCAAAACAATGTATTTCTTTAAATTTTGATATTTGTTAAACTTCCATAAGTGAACATTGTTAAATGCAACTTAAAATTGGTTCTATAAATGCTAATAATACAGCAAATACAAGCTTTTATATATTTTGTATAACAACAAAAAATACATAAGTATATAAAAGTTTTATATCAGTCATTATATTACATGAAATGTATTTTTTAAAGTTTAAGCTAACAAATGTAAACATTCTTAAAATTAAGTTAAATAGATCTTATAAATGTGTTATTTAAGTACATAAGGCTTGTAATTTTCTGATGAAAGCCATTTTTAGTGACACACACCATTTGCCTTTCAATACAAAAAGTTGAACACAATACAAAGTCAATACAAAAGTATATACAATGACAAGTATGTGAAAAATACTTCAAAACCTTAAAACAGAAAATTTGCAATTTTTAATACCAGCCCAAAACCGAAATATCAGTCTGTGAAAAAAAAAAAAGTGGTAATCTAGAACATTTTTTGTAATAAGGCACTCGTTAGCAATATGCATATGTTATTTTAAGTAATTTATTCATAAGTAAAGATAATTCTTAGTTTAGCATAACAGATTTTATGGTTTTTGAATTTGCTTTTATAATTTTAAATGGTTGGAGAAGGATAATGCATGGACACTTTTACCAAGTAGTTTAGACCATCATACATATACATGTGAGGGAATCGCTTCATAAACACGCCTACTTTTGTAAACATTTCTAAAATGCTATATAATTCCTCCGGTTCTTAGCTCAAGTATTTTTAAATAACTCTAAATTTTTAAAATCAGAAAGTTCAAGCTTTTTGCTGGTACCAATGCCGCAGTATTTTGTTTTTGAGGTGCCCAGTTACTCATTTGTTTGCTGTATGTCATTGTGTAATTCTATTGCACGTAGCTAAGCTTCAAAACAGAACCAGTATTTTATATTATTATTTTTATTCAAGATCTGACTCTCAGAGAGTTTACCAAAAGACAAGAAATAATATAACATCACATTCATTTTTAGAATTTTATAAATTAAAAACGAAAATCTGCTAATAATCATGAAAAATTAGTCACATATCTAAAGGTAACATATGCAAACAAAAAGTTCAATTCATATACATAATTAGATTTTAAAATAGAGGCTATAAATTGATAATAAGAATACAATGTTTAAATTACTATATATGCATAGAAGCAAATTACTTTTTCTTTCAATGTAGGCTATTTAATTATTTTTAATTATGAAATTATTGGTAATTTAATTTGGTCGTGTAAATCCTTTTCTATTTTTGTTTAAAAGAAAATAAACATCAAAGATAAACTCAGGAAGGTATGCTATATCCACTGTGAATAATAAAAGGCCTAAAAAACTATTAAATAAATTTTAAAACAATAGAAGAACTATATTCTATATCTCCGGCATGGACGTGAACTATCAGTTAGAAACAAAATAATTGGCAACAAAAATATATTATTGGAGAGTATGTAGAGAAATAACTAGAAGAGAAAACATTATAAATTAGATTATAAAAGAAAATATAAAGATTAAAATTCAATTTTATATTATTATTATTATTATTATAATATTGTCAAGTTTTCTTTCCAGCATTATATTAATATATGTGATTAATTCAAGTTTTAAAGTATTATGTGTGTTTTACCAAATCCTAAATAGCGTCAGATGCTTAAATAAAAATAATTAAATGTTTTGCAAATAAAAGTTGTTTGACAAGACGTTAAGGGGAGTCGGAATGGGATTTTCATATTCTTTTCTATTCTCATGTTTTAATTGCATATGAAAATTTCGAATCTCCTGCTCATTTTGGTATACTTTTCATAGAGTCACGCTAGAATAAATAGCTTAAAATATTCCAAATCTTCTCGGGCTTCTAGCCAGGTAAAAACTCAGTTCTTATTTTAGATCAGTTCACCCTGAAGACGAGGAAGATGCACTTCTTCGAAACGTTGGTGTCAAGCCAAGTTTTTACCTGGCTAGAAGCCCGAGAAGAAATTGTATTTTAATTGGAAAGTTTTACTTTAGCTATTCATAGTATTCGCATCCCGCTCATGTTTCCTTCATGTGAGAGTTTCGAACTACTGCGAGGTTGTGTTTGGAAAGTTAAGTTACATTTTTTTTAATTTTATCTTTGATAGTTTCTGAAGAAGTAAAATTTTCCATACAAATGCCCCATTATCTAAGAAACTAATTGGCACTAAGGGCTGGCATTTTTACCACACATTTCCACTTATATAGGATTTATTTTAACGAAAATGTTTTTATGCATATGAATTAGTTTATTTGAAATTTAAGAATCATTATTTTTCTATAAATATTAATATATTTATTAAAAACGTACCTTTCCTTCTAATAAACAGAAGAATTCTATTTTTTATCAATCAACTGTAAAGATATTACTGAATATACTTTCAAAATTTTGGCTCATTACGTTAAATAGTTGCTAAGACAATAGGTCAAACTTTAACATTGGCAAGTCAGGGCATTTCTACTCTCCTTAAATGGAATAAGGAATTTCAATGCTGTCTATCAATAACAACAAACAATGAGGAAAAACATTGTAAAATTTTGGATTGGCAAAATGGGCAGCAGAAAAAAATTATACGAAAAAGGACTATGTGCGTAAGGAAATGTAGAAACAAAACCTGCTAGTGGCGTAACTGCTTATTTTTTCTTCTAAAGGGGAAAAATCAGTCACTTCCATACTTGAGGAAACATTTGCTAATGAGTTTAGGTGGCAACTTCTGGATTGTTAAGTATACATTATCATCCTTTTTGCACAATACCCTTGAACGACTGTATGATAAATTTTCACCATTATTTGGATTGTACAGGTGACACGTGTTTTCATCCCCATGCATGGCCTACTATACTCTCGCACAATCAAAACTGAATGTTTGTACAGGCAAGCTTGTGGTAGTGTAAAAATGGTGATGTACTGCGTTATTGCCAACTCTGAAATTCAATTTTCCCCTAGATATTTTAAATTTTCTAATCGGTACCAAATCTCCCTAAATGATGTTTTTAAACCATTGGTCAAATCAATTTTTAAAATTTAAAATTTGCGTTTGTTAGTTTTTTTGTGGAGGGGAGGTGTTGCAGACTCCAGAACAATTTAAATAAATTTCAACGTTTTTGTCGATGTTATTGTAACTATTAAGAAAGCGCCACTATTTGCCTAAATGCTGAAATTATAGAATTTGCAGTTGCATAAATTTCGCGCCAAATTTCTGTAATGTTTATGAGTATCTTCCGCTGTTATTAAATGCATGCCCTAACACGTGTGTGTATGTGTTTTTTTTACTATCAGAACCAGCTGAGAATTTCTGTTCCATACTGGGATTTGAACACGGTTCTTCCACTCTCCGTTTGGTTTCCCTAGCCATTGAGCTAGAGTCACTTGTCGGTATGACATCCAATTTTAAGATATGCAAGTCCTCATTAAGATGTTGCATCTATGAAATTTGGCCAACATTTTGAGAAATTAAAAACATTTTTTCCTAATAAAATGATATGAATTCCAAAATTTAATAAAAAACATAATAACTTGAGTAAGTGCATGCTAATTGTCATATCTAAACCTTATTTTTGGATAAAGTACTCCCAACATTTTTCCATACTCAACATGTCCCCCACGATACAATGTTTCACTAATTTGTTTCGAAAAAATTGTACTGTCTCTCAAAAGCACATTAAAATGGTGATATACTTTTCCGAAGTAAGCTCCAATTGTGAGAAATAAGTTACTAAATTTTGAAAAATCAAGAGTTTTGGAGAGTACTAAGAGTAATAATTTTTCTACACTAATTAGGGCAATATATAAAAATAAAATATGACAGATCTATTTGTATGTCTGTTTGCTGTAAAACTGGATTGTATTATGTTAATATCTCTAAAAATGCATCACGTGGCTCATTTTATTTAGAACAATGAATTTAGACAATGCAAAATTATTATTTAAGTAACTGAAAAAGCTTGAATTTTGATACTCGACAAAAACATCACTATTATTGTATGTAATAACTGATATAAATTTAAACAAAGTATTACGAACTGTAGATTTTACCAATTTCACAGATGCGTCACCGTAAAATGTTCTCTGAAGAAAGACATTTGGTTGATCGGTAAAAAAATAAAAATCAGTTGGAGGATTGGATGGATATCATACCCAGATTGGAATTATTGGAAGCCAGTAATTTATTCAGTTTATTTTAGTTTTTTATTTTGTTAAATAGTATTGTAAATTAATGTCAGAATAATGGTGTCAAATTTATGTACGGATGTAGTTATGGAGGGATGTAGCAGGCTTAACGGGCTCGTACAATTTAACAGTCTCCCCTAACACTTCCAGCCGTTTTTATATGACGTCCCTCATAAGTCAATTCAAATGAATTTTAGCTAACATTTCCTTATTAATCCTTCTCCAACATAAAAAGCACAATAAACCGAATAGCATGACATATAACAACTGTAAAGATTCTGAATAAAAAGTATCAACTTTCTCGCAGCGGATATATCGGCATTGCTTTTTGAGTGGTATTTCGGTTCAATATAAATCACATAATTATCTTATTTTAGATTCGAAGTTATAATTACATTTTTTTGTAATTATAAACACTTTGTATTGTTTAGCATCTTCAGCGTTTGAATCTCCTATAATACCTTACCTTCGTAACTTTGTATTCTTTGCTTCGTTTTACTCTTTTTTGCTGCTGTTTTTCAGCAGCACTTCCCTCACAATTAGCTGCATTCTGGGATTGGATATTTGTCTCATCACCCTTAATTATCGTTTCCTCTGCAGCGTTGTTTTCATTTACCTTCGATTCCTTTGGCATCGCTGAACTTGATGACACGTCGATCGATTCAGAGAAGGGCCGCAATTCATATCTGGTTATTGCAGGGGTTGCTTTTATGTTCTGGTCCGTTTTCCACAGTTCTTCACGGATTGATGAGTGATTCCCCTTATGGTAAGGTAGTAATTTTGATGATGAGCAGGGCTGAAAACTAAATGTTCCATTGGATACCGTGGGGTTTGAGTCAAGTATTTCACAAACTTCCTCTGAGGTCATTTCAGAAGCGCTTCCTTTTGCTTCATCTACGAAGTTTGTCTTCAGAACGGGAAAGCTGTCTGAATTCTTTAATACCTCTGTTGATACTGGTATTTTATTGGCCTGAGGTTGAATATCTGAACCTGGCAGCACTGAGAGTCGCTGGTTTTGATTTTTATATGGATGGGATCTTGGTTCCCTGGTTGTTGATGGTTTGAAATTATTATATTCCGTAACATGAGTGGCATAAAGCTCACCTTCTGGCTGAAGTACTCTTGCCTCATCATATATTTGATCATATGAACTGAGTTTAACCGACGGTTCTGGTACAACAAGAAACTCTGAATAAGATTTGTGGCTCTCATCTATTTCCGGTATTTCTGATACTTGTAGTGTCAAGGCTGATTTTTGGACCGGTGGAATTTTTATACACGTTTTAAAAGCTTTATCTTTTGACGAAGCCATGTCATTTTCAACTATCTCCTTAGCTTTTGATCCTAAGATGTCTACAAAGATAGCTTCGATTTCTGATTTTGATGCTGACTGCGACTGTAATGTTGTATGTTCTAAAGATTTGGTGGACTTTTCTTTGTCCAGCGAATTGCTTTTTCTTCCAATATCTTTTGATATACTCATTTTTAGTACACGTTTTAGCTGTGATGTAGCATCTTCGGATGTGGCAGAGTTGTGCGCATGTTTTGGCAAAGAATTCGACCTTTCCCTTTCATTTTCCTGGATCATAATTAGTGGAAGCATTAGCTGTGATGTAGCATCTTCGGATGTGGCAGAGTTGTGCGCATATTTTGGCAGAGAATTCGACCTTTCCCTTTCATTTTCCTGGATCATTTTTAGTGGAAGCATTAGCTGTGATGTAGCATCTTCGGATGTGGCAGAGTTGTGCGCATGTTTTGGCAAAGAATTCGACCTTTCCCTTTCATTTTCCGAGATCATTTTTAGTGCAAGTATTAGCTGAGATGTAGCATCTTCGGATGTGGCAGAGTTGTGCGCATGTTTTGACAAAGAATTCGACCTTTCCCTTTCATTTTCCGAGATCATTTTTAGTGGAAGCATTAGCTGAGATGTAGCATCTTCGGATGTGGCAGAGTTGTGCGCATGTTTTGACAAAGAATTCGACCTTTCCCTTTCATTTTCCGAGATCATTTTTAGTGCAAGTATTAGCTGAGATGTAGCATCTTCGGATGTGGCAGAGTTGTGCGCATGTTTTGGCAGAGAATTCGACCTTTCCCTTTCATTTTCCGAGATCATTTTTAGTGTGAGTATTAGCTGTGATGTAGCATCTTCGGATGTGGCAGAGTTGTGTGCATGTTTTGGCAAAGAATTCGACCTTTCCCTTTCATTTTCCTGGATCATAATTAGTGGAAGCATTAGCTGTGATGTAGCATCTTCGGATGTGGCAGAGTTGTGCGCATGTTTTGGCAGAGAATTCGACCTTTCCCTTTCATTTTCCTGGATCATTTTTAGTGGAAGCATTAGCTGTGATGTAGCATCTTCGGATGTGGCAGAGTTGTGCGCATGTTTTGGCAAAGAATTCGACCTTTCCCTTTCATTTTCCTGGATCATTTTTAGTGGAAGCATTAGCTGTGATGTAGCATCTTCGGATGTGGCAGAGTTGTGCGCATGTTTTGGCAGAGAATTCGACCTTTCCCTTTCATTTTCCTGGATCATTTTTAGTGGAAGCATTAGCTGAGATGTAGCATCTTCGGATGTGGCAGAGTTGTGCGCATGTTTTGGCAGAGAATTCGACCTTTCCCTTTCATTTTCCTGGATCATTTTTAGTGGAAGCATTAGCTGTGATGTAGCATCTTCGGATGTGGCAGAGTTGTGCGCATGTTTTGGCAGAGAATTCGACCTTTCCCTTTCATTTTTCTTGCTCATTTTTAGTGCACCTATTCTCTGTGATGTAGGATCTTCGGATGTGGCAGAGTTGTACGCATGTTTTGGCAAAGAATATAACCTTTCCCTTTTATTTTTCTTGCTCATTTTTAGTGCACCTATTCTCTGTGATGTAGGATCTTCGGATGTGGCAGAGTTGTGCGCATGTTTTGGCAGAGAATTCGACCTTTCCCTTTCATTTTCCTGGATCATTTTTAGTGGAAGCATTAGCTGTGATGTAGCATCTTCGGATGTGGCAGAGTTGTGCGCATGTTTTGGCAGAGAATTCGACCTTTCCCTTTCATTTTTCTTGCTCATTTTTAGTGCACCTATTCTCTGTGATGTAGGATCTTCGGATGTGGCAGAGTTGTACGCATGTTTTGGCAAAGAATATAACCTTTCCCTTTTATTTTTCTTGCTCATTTTTAGTGCACCTATTCTCTGTGATGTAGGATCTTCGGATGTGGCAGAGTTGTGCGCATGTTTTGGCAAAGAATATAACCTTTCCCTTTCATTTTCCTTGCTCATTTTTAGTGCACCTATTCTCTGTGATGTAGGATCTTCGGAGGTGGCAGAGTTGTGCGAATGTTTTGGCAAAGAATATAACCTTTCCCTTTCATTTTCCTTGCTCATTTTTAGTGCACCTATTCTCTGTGATGTAGGATCTTCGGAGGTGGCAGAGTTGTGCGAATGTTTTGGCAAAGAATATAACCTTTCCCTTTTATTTTTTTTGCTCATTTTTAGTGCACCTATTCTCTGTGATGTAGGATCTTCGGATGTGGCAGAGTTGTGCGCATGTTTTGGCAAAGAATATAACCTTTCCCTTTCATTTTCCTTGCTCATTTTTAGTGCACCTATTCTCTGTGATGTAGGATCTTCGGAGGTGGCAGAGTTGTGCGAATGTTTTGGCAAAGAATATATCCTTTCCCTTTTATTTTCCTTGCTCATTTTTAGTGCACCTATTCTCTGTGATGTAGGATCTTCGGAGGTGGCAGAGTTGTGCGCATGTTTTGGCAAAGAATATATCCTTTCCCTTTCATTTTCCTTGCTCATTTTTAGTGCACCTATTCTCTGTGATGTAGGATCTTCGGAGGTGGCAGAGTTGTGCGAATGTTTTGGCAAAGAATATAACCTTTCCCTTTTATTTTTTTTGCTCATTTTTAGTGCACCTATTCTCTGTGATGTAGGATCTTCGGAGGTGGCAGAGTTGTGCGCATGTTTTGGCAAAGAATATAACCTTTCCCTTTCATTTTCCTTGCTCATTTTTAGTGCACCTATTCTCTGTGATGTAGGATCTTCGGATGTGGCAGAGTTGTGCGAATGTTTTGGCAAAGAATATAACCTTTCCCTTTCATTTTCCTTGCTCATTTTTAGTGCACCTATTCTCTGTGATGTAGGATCTTCGGATGTGACAGAGTTGTGTGCATGTTTTGGCAAAGAATGCCACCTTTCCCTTTTGTTTTCCTTGCTCATCTGTGACTTAACAGTCGAGGAGATTGCACATTTCTGTACTTCATCAGGACAACTTTTAGGCTCAACAGTCATTGGTGAGGTTCTATTGCAATCACCTATTAGCTGTGATGCAGGATCTTCGAATGTGGCAGAGTTGTGCTCATATTTTGGCAAAGAATTCCACCTTTCCCTTTTGTTTTCCTTGCTCATCTGTGACTTAACAGTCGAGGAGATTGCACATTTCTGTACTTCATCAGGACAACTTTTAGGCTCAACAGTCATTGGTGAGGTTCTATTGCAATCACCTATTAGCTGTGATGCAGGATCTTCGAATGTGGCAGAGTTGTGCTCATGTTTTGGCAAAGAATTCCACCTTTCCCTTTTGTTTTCCTTGCTCATCTGTGACTTAACAGTCGAGGAGATTGCACATTTCTGTACTTCATCAGGACAACTTTTAGGCTCAACAGTCATTGGTGAGGTTCTATTGCAATCACCTATTAGCTGTGATGCAGGATCTTCGAATGTGGCAGAGTTGTGCTCATGTTTTGGCAAAGAATTCCACCTTTCCCTTTTGTTTTCCTTGCTCATCTGTGACTTAACAGTCGAGGAGATTGCACATTTCTGTACTTCATCTGGACAGCTTTTAGGCTCAACAGCCATTGGTGAGGTTTTATTGTAATCATTTTCCGAAATCTCAGACTCTTGGTTCTGTTTCACATTGTATTCTTTAACTGATGTAGCGATGTTTCCACTACCGTTTGCATAATCATTTGGAACGTCTGCAGGAAAATTATATTCATCGAATATGGGATATCCCGCAGCCCTTTGTTCATATCTTCTGAAACGTGGAGCTGAGTTTCGTGTAGCTCTTCTAAATCGGTATCGGCGTCTTTGTGTATTTCTGGGAGTACTAGGGTCCCAGATAAATGGAAAATATGCTGATGGTCCTGACACACCATGTGATCGCCGTATATTTATCTTGAACAATACAGACTGCTGCCCATTCATGAACTTTTCCAAAAGATCAAATGTAACATGAAAGAAGGCTCCAGCTCTTAAAACATCTGACTCGTCATAGTGCACGCTTGGCACTGTTCTTTGGAAAGATATACTATCAGTTTGCTCCAAATTCATAAATGTGGCTTCCTGTGTGTATTGCATGGCGTCATTTGCTGGACCTAAAAACCTTGTGTATCCAATTATATCTCGTTGATAAGTTTTCACAACACAAATAAATAGTTCGTTGTAAGCCTTAATAATTCCAAACCATTGGGTCCAAGATACAAAACCCTCCAGCTCAAGAGTTACAGAACGTCTACTGGTTTGTCTGTGTATGGCGTTCCTGTGACGTGCCCACAGATGCTGCTTCATCCGTCGTAAGGAACCAGAGTATCTGCAGTTCATGCCATTTGCTAAACGTTCACAAGAATATACTGCAAATTGGCATGATCGTTGATGAATGTAGATGTAATTCAATGGGAGTATTACAGGGCAACCCTCTCTTAGGAAACGACATGTGTAGTGTCTCTCTTGAACGAAATTCCTCCAGAGGAAGCTATAAAGGCAAAGAGAACAGTTGAGTGGTCCAGCATCGGTGATGAAGTATATGATACAACGTTGTCTGTATTGCATCAGTACTCCCTCATACCAGCAGTTTATTGGACATCTAAGAACACAGGCCTGCACATCTATGATGTTGGTCTGGAACAAACCAGCTGAAAAAACAAAACAGCTATTGTTCTTACAAAGTATCGAAGCATCGGAAAGATACCTCAAAAGCAACAATACATTATAAAAAATCTTATGTGTTCCATTCACATGACTTTCTCTACATCTCTAAAACAAATTATTGTTAAAAAGCTTATGCTTCTATTTACTTCATGCTAATTGATAAAACAGCAGAAATAGACTTAATTCAAAATCTTCTCGGGCTTCTAACCAGGCAAACTCAATCCATCAGTTCACCCTGAAGACGAGGAAGATGCACTTCTTCGAATCGTTGGCATCAAGCCAAGTTTTTACCTGGTTAGAAGCCCGAGAAGATTTTGAATTAATACGTCGCCAGGAAAGCTTCAGTTCTTATTTAAGAAATATACTTACTACTTGCATTCTTGTAAGTAAAAGCGAAATAAGGGAGTATCATAGGTTTAAGTGATAGTCAAAAGCTGGTTGCTAAGTGACTGAAGTTCTTTTGTTTGTATAGAGCTGGCAAACTCCTGTATGAGAAAAGTATGTTTTTCAAAGCTGAAACTAAAAACATGGAATGCCTTAAAAACGACCAACTCCACGAAAAACATTCTATACAACGTAAATTAAGTATTTTAATGTGCTCTACATTTTCTGTGTGGTAAGTTTTGTCCATGTCTTCCGGTTAAGCAGTTATGCAAAAATCCGTAAAATTCATCCAGAATAAAGTAGTCTTCAGAGGCTATTCCCAGAAAATTCAAGATATAATTTTATTTGTCAAGTAGATATCTTAAATATACGAGATTTTAATCAAAATCGTTAGCCATTTGTAAGAAAATCAACATTTTCGAAATTTTTTCCATGTAAAGGGTAGTTTGGGGTGGGGGGATTTTCTTGAAAATCTTCGTGTCGCATCCTTGGAAGATACCAAACTTAAATACCAAGTTGGTTCTTAACGGTCTTTTCATTTTTGAGCTATGCTGCCCAATGACAGACAGACACGGACATTTTTCTAAAAGTGTTTTTTTTAATTCAGAGGGTCTCAAAACACATATTTCCGATGAAATCTCGGTTTCGAATTTTGGGTGCAATACAATACCTTCTCTTCACACCATGTACATAGTACGTATAGAGAAAGTAAAAATCTTTTGTGTTACCTGCATTTTGGGGTTCCCTTAAAAAATCTGAAGTGCTCTGTTCACAAGACTTTGGCTGGTTGTTCCACAAAAAAATCTGATGTGTACCATTCACATGACTTTCTCTATATCCCTGCAACAAATTATTCTTAAAAAGCTTATACTTCTATTTACTTCATGCTAATCAGTAAAACATAGCAGAAATAGCCACCATATTACTTGCTTTCTTGTAAGTAGAGGTGAAATAAGGGAGTACCATACTTAAAGTGATAGTCAAAATCTGGTTGCTATGTCACTGAAGTTCCTTTGTTTGTATGAACAGCAGTTGACAAATTCCTATATGAAAAATATATGTTTTTCATAGCAGAAACCAAAAATAAGGAATGTTACAAAAACGACGAACTCCACGAAAAAAATGTATATAACATAAATTGTGTGTTTTAATGTGCTCTACATTTTTTGTGTAGCAATTTTTTGTCCATATTTTACGGTTTAGCAGTTATTCAAAATTCAGTAAAATTCATCCAGAATAAACTACTCTTCTGAGGCTATTCCCAGAACATTCAAGATATACATTTTATTTGTCAGGTAAATATCCTTAATATACGAACTTTTAATAAAAATCGTTAGCGCCATTTTTGAGAAAATCAAAATTTTCGAAAAAAGTTCCATGTAAAGGGTAGTTGGGGTGGGGGATTTTTCTCAAAATCTTTGTGTCGCATCCCTGGAAGATACTAAACTGAAATACCAAGTTTGGTATTTTACCTACTCTTCGTTTTTGAGTTATCGTGTTCACAGACACACGGACTCACACGGACCTTTTTCCGAAAATGCTTTTTTTAGATAAAGGGGACCCTAAATCATATATTTCCGGTGAAATCCCGGTATCGAATTTTTGGGTGGAGTGTGATACCTTCGCTATACACTATGTACATAGTGCGTATAGAGAAAGTAAAAACGTTCCTTACAAAATATTAATCGTTTATCTACGTCGCTAATCGAGATAAACATTAGCGGATATGGCCTTATTACTTGCTTCCTTGTGATTAGAAGGGAAATAACAGAATAAACTATGCTAAAGAGTTAGTCAAATCTTTTCAAGAGTTACCATTATGTGAAACAATTGAAATTCGGTTCTCTTTTGCATTCGCGGTAGCAAAACAAAGAGATGAAACTAAAGTTGACTTCCCGTTTGAGAAAAGGTTAAGTAGTATAATGAAATTAATAGAAAGGAAAATTTCGGAAACGGTTAACTGGTTTTAATGAGATCTACATTTTTTGTGTAGTAAGTTTTTGTCTATCTCTCATGGTTTACGAGCTATACAAAAGTAATCAAGAATTACGAGGTGTTCTTAGGCTATTTCTAGAAAATTCAAAATACATTTCAATTGTCATGAAAATATATTAAACTTATGGATTTTAATCATAAATTAATGTGTGAGAAGATCAACATTCCATGTAAAGGGTAGTTTGAGAAGGGGAATTTTCTTGAAAAGCTAAGTGTTCGCATCCTTGGAAGATACTGACCTGAAACACAAATCTTGGTATTTAACCACTTTTCATTTTGTATCTATGCTGCCCAAGACAGACAGACGCAAACAACACACAAGGACAAGTTTCTCAAAATGCGTTTTTGGATTCAGGGTTTCACAAAACATATTAATTACGATGAAATCTCGACATAGAATTTTTGGGTGGAATACTATACCTGCTCTATCTACTATGTATTAGTAGGTCGAGTCACCCTCCGTGGTGTAATGTTTACCATGCTAACTTCATGTACCCAAGGTCACGGGTTCAAATCCGGCAGTTTTACAGCAAATGAATTTAAAAATAAGTCTGTCATGTAATATTTATATATTTGTGCTCATTGCAGAAAGAAATTCTTTTTCGTAAGTACGTTTTTGTACTCCCTAAAACTCTTGATGTTTCAAAATGAAGTAATTTATTTATACAAATTGTAGTATTATTCATAAAAAATATATGACCATTTACTTTAATGTACTTTAGTGAGGCACCATAAACGTTTTGTAACAAACTTTTAAAAATTGTAAGCTGTGGAACATTTTGTACATGGAAAAGTGTTGGAAAACAGTTTGCGCGAAAATAAGGTTTAAATATAGAGTGGCTATTAATAAGCATGCGCTACCCATCTATACCCTTAGTTAATGGGTAGTTAAAGTTAGAATTTATAGATATCATTTTATTATGAAAAAGAAGAATTTTTAAAGTTTTACAATTCTGAGTCAAATTTCACAAGTTCATCTTAAAAGGTTAGACTGTCGACAAATACTTACTACAGAAAAATACAGATCTCATAAAACACGCAATTTATACCGAACACATTTCTTGTAGAGTTAACTGTTTCCGAGTATTCCTTGTTATTGCATTCAATTTTAAAGCGCTTTAACTTCTTTCGTTTCATCTTTTACTTTCTCCATACGCACTATGTACATAGTGAATAGAGAAAGTATTGCACTCCACCAAAAAATTCGATACCGAGATTTCACCGGAAATATATGTTTTAGGGTCCCTTTTATCTAAAAAAAGCATTTTCACAAAAAGGTCCGTGTGTGTGTGTCTGTGTCCGTGTCCGTGTGTCCGTGTGTCTGTGTGTCTGTGAACACGATAACTCAAAAACGAAAAGTTGGTAAAATACCAAACTTGGTATTTAAGTTTAGTATCTTCTAGGGATGCAACATGAAGATTTTGAGAAAAATCCCCCACCCCAAACTACCCTTTACATGGAACTTTTTTCGAAAATTTTGATTTTCTAAAAAATGGCTTAACTATTTTGATTAAAATATCATATATTAAAGATATTTACCTTACAAATAAAATGTATATTTTGAATTTTCTGGGAATAGCCTCTGAAGACTACTTTACTGTGGATGAATTTTGCATAACTACTAAACCGTAATAGATGGACAAAAACTGTAGAGCACGTTAAAACGCACAATTTATGTTATATACATTTTTTTTCGTGGAGTTGATCGTTTTCGAGATATTCCTTTTCCTTGGTTTCAGTTTTGAAAAACTTATACTTTTCTCATACAGGAATTTGTCAACTCCTGTCCATACAAACAAAGGAACTTCAGTCACATAGCAACCAGCTTTTGGCTTTCACTTTAACCTATGGTACTCCCTTATTTCGCTTGTATTTACAATAAAGCAAGGAATAAGACTATTTCTGCTAATTTTCCTCGATTAACATGAAATAAATAAAAGATAAGCTTATTAACAATATGTGTTACAGAGAGATAGAGAAAGTCATGCGAATGGCACACATCAGATTTTTTTGTTTTACTCCTAGGAATGAAAAAGAACATCGAACTGTAATTGTTTCACTAGTGACCATCTTTTAAAAGATTGGAGTGTCTCTTTAGCCTAGTGTACTCCCTTGTTTCCCTACCACATACAAGAAAGCAAGTAATAAAAACATTCCTGCTAATGTTTATCTTGGTTAGCATGATGAAGATAGAATAATTTTTGAACCATTAGTGGACAGAGAAAGTCGTGTGAATGGAGCACATAACATGTTTTTTTTTTAATTTTTTTTTTATTTTTTTTATTTTATAAAAACAGTAACGGAGTCTGGTCAGGACTCCGGTACTGTATCCCTATTCACATTTCCCCCCGTAGGTTTTACTGATTACTGGTTTTACTGTTTCTTTTACAAACATATACACATTGCACAAACATATAACATCCATGCCCAAGGCGGGACTCGAACCCACGATCCTCTGCCCACGAAGCACCAAAGCGAGACGCTTTAGCGAGCGTGGCCATGGGGACCGGCCTCGGACTGGATACCCTTAGGATGGTCGAAGTCGGCCGAAGATGTCTGCGACATGGTCGAGAGAGGTGTTATTCCGGAGTCTTCATGATGTTAAGAAAATATTTTGTGCGTGTACTTGTGTCAGTGAACAAATAAATTAAAAAAATCTGATATGTTCCATTCACATGACTTGCTCTTCATCTCTGCAACAAATTATTGTTAAAAAGCTAATGCTTCTATTTAATTCATACTAATCAGAAAAAATAGCAGAAAAAGTGTTATTAGCTGTTACCCTTAAGTAGAAGCGAAATAAGAGAGGTTAAAGTGGTAGTCAAAAGCCGGTTGCTATGTGATTGAAGTTCCTTTGTTTGTATGGACAGGAGTTGAAACATTCCTCCGTGAGAAAAGTAAGTTTTTTGAAGCTGGAAACAATACAAGGGATATCTCAAAAATCAGCAACTCCATGAAAAAAATGTATATGACACAAATTGTATGTTTTATCGTGATCTATATTTTTGTGCAGTAAATTTTTGTCCATCTTTTAAAGTCTACCAGTTATGCAAAATTCAATAAAGATAATGTAGAATGACGAGGTCTTTTGAGGCTATTCCCAGAAAATTCAAGATATACATTTTAATTGGCAAGTAAATATCTTAAATATATGAGATTTTAAACAACATCGTTAGTCATTTGTAACAAAATTAAAAATTTCGAAAACAGTTCCATGTAAAGGGTAGCTTGAGTTGGGCGAAATTTCCTGAAAATCTTCGTGTCGCATCCTTGGAAGATAGCAAACTTAAATACCAACTTTGGTTTTTATCGGTCTTCTTTATTCTGAATGATTTTTATTGAATTCTGCATAACTGATAAACCGCAAGAGATGCACAAAGCTTACTACACGATGAAACACTCAATTTACGTCCTGTACATTTTTTCTTGGAGTTGATCGTTTTATAGATATTCCTTGTTATTGATTTCAGCTTAACGCATACTTCTCTCACAATGGACTTTGTCAGCTCCTGTCTATGCAAACAAAGGAACTTCAGTCACATAGCAACCAGCTTTTGACCATCACTTTAAGCTATGGCACTCCCTTATTTTGCTTCTAATTACAAGGAAGCAGGTAATAAGACTATTTCTGCTAATTTTTCTCAACTATCATGATGTAAATGGAAGCATAAACTTTTTAACAATAATTTGTTGCAGAGAGGTAGAGAAAGTCATGTGAATGGAACATATCAGATTTTTACCTACGGAACTAAGAAATTAGACACTTTCTGGTAATGTTCATCTCGATTAGCATAAAGTAGAAAAACAAAGGCATTTTGTAAGAAGTTGTTTGCAGAGCAGGTAGAAAACGACATCTATATGGAACACATCGTATTTTTATTGTATAAATTCATAGTTCTAATAAAAATGAGCTACGTGTTCCATTTTTTAAAATGTCCACATTTAAAATTAGGTTTTACAGAAATTGAGTTTTCAAATGGATCTATCAAATCAATGTTTGATATTAACTTTAATTATTGTAAGAACCTTATTATATTTCTTACTCTCAAGAACTCCTCACTTTTAAAAAAAAAATCACAATTTATTTGTAAAAATTGGAGATTTAATTCGTAAAATTAATATTTCAGTTTTGTGTGATTTACTTTTTAGGCAAATTAAACTTCTCAATGTTTGCATGAAAACATGGTTTTAAGTTGGCTTTTAATAAACATGCGCCCACGCATTTACAGCTTTAGTTAAATGGTAGTTGAATTGTGCCAAGTGGAAAAAATCTAATGTGTACCATTCACATGACTTTCTCTATATCTCTGTAAATTATTATTGTTAATAAGCTTATCTTTTATTTATTTCATGCTAATCGAGAAAAATTAGCAGAAATAATCTTATTTCTTGCTTAATTGTAAGTAGAAGCGAAATAAGGGAGTACCATAGGTTAAAGTGAAAGCCAAAAGCTGGTTACTATGTCAATGAAGTTCCTTTGTTTATATGGATAGGAGTTGACAGGTTCCTGTATGAGAAAAGTATACGTTTTTCATAGTAGAAACCAAAATTAAGGAATTTCTCAAAAACGACAAACTCCACGAAAAAAATGTATGTAACATAAATTGTGTGTTTTAACGTGCTCTACTTTTTTGTGCAGTAAGTTTTTGTCCATCTCTTACGGTTTAGCAGTTATTCAAAATTCAGTAAAATTCATCCAGAATAAACTACTCTTCAGAGGCTATTCCCAGAAAATTCAAAATATACATTTTATTTGTCAGGTAAATATATTTAATATATGATATTTTAATCAAAACCATTAGAGCCATTTTTGAGAAAATCAAAATTTTCGAAAAAAGTTCCATGTAAAGGGTATTTGGGTGTGGGGGGATTTTTCTCAAAATCTTCGTGTCGCATTCCTGGAAGATACTAAACTTAAACACCAAGTTTAGTATTTTACTGACTTTTCGTTTTTGAGTTATCGTGTTCACAGACACACGGACACACACACACACACACACACACACACACACACACACACACACACACACACACACACCTTTTTGTGTAAATACTTTTTTTGGATACAGGGGACCCTAAAACATATATTTCCGGTGAAATCTCGGTATCGAATTTTTTGGTGGAGTGCAATACATTCTCTATTCACCATGCACATAGTGAGTATAGAGAAAGTAAAAATATATGTTCTTAAACTTTAAAGTTAATATTATTTTACTATGATAAAAATATTTCAAAAGTTTCTCAACTTTTGGTAAAATTCCATCTTAAGGTGCAAACTATGAGTCAATTAGAACACCTGGGTAGTGTGATGGTATTGAGTTCGAATCTCGCTTAGAGTGAGTGACACGGATAAGGTTTTATTCGGGGTTTTCCCTTGGCCTGAGAAGACGAATTCGAGTAACTTTAAGCTCCATGGACCCTGAGATCATTTGAGCATCATTTCACCAATTTCATTTATCGGTCGATATGACCTACCTAAGAGTCAATTAAATACCAAACCAAACATTTAAGTGCAGCATCCTCTAGGGATATGATACAAAGCGTTCCAAGAGCATCCTCCCACCCCTACTATCCTTTGCTTGGAATATTTTTCAAGTTGTTGCTTTTATGCCTAATTTTATTAAAATACCACATAATTAAGAAACACTAATGAAAATTAAAATGTATATCTCGAATTTTCTGGGAATAGCCTCTAAAGTACTATTCCCTCTGATAGTTTTTTGTGCAGCTACAAACAATATAGATACCGTTAAAACACAGTATTTATATCAATTTTGTATTGAATTAATCATTTTCGACACACCCCTTATTATTGCTTATACTTTTCTCAAATGTAGTGGTTGGTGAAGTAGGATATTCGAGAATCCGCCATATTTAGTACTACACGTTTGAGATGAGCACACAAAATTAATATTTTGTGGTTTTAAATGTTCAATTAAGCAATAAATTTAGCCTTTAAACCAGTATCATGATAAATAGGTGTATGGTGCTTGGTTGTAAATTCTCGAACAGCAGAAGCAAAAACAAATAAAGGGAAATGTTTTTCATTACATAGGCTAGGGTACTTATTTAAGTGATTTTTCGGTGGTATACTTAGTGAAATAGTTGAGGGGCTCAGCGCCAGAGGGAGCTGTTGATTTGGTGAAAAATGCAATATTAAGGTACAACTTTTTTAAATCCAGTATTTGATCCACATTTTGAAATGTCCTAGAAAATACAAAAAAGTGATATTTAACAGTTTCTTTTATTTATTTAGCACTGCAAACCGTATTATTTACTAAAAATTTACTTATGCAGATCATTGTTTCTTTTTCGTTCAGCAACAACTTTTTTCCATATGTTTTGCTTGCATATTCGTTTCTTTCCTTCACTAGCTATACTATTTACCTCCATTTTGAAAAACAGAATAATCTGCAGCATAGTATAATGCCTAATATTCAACTATTTACACAATATTCTTAATGATTAATAATAATCTTACATATTATTCTGTTTCACGTATTAAGGCCTAAAATCATTATTTCTTGG
Organism: Hymenopus coronatus; assembly: GCA_030762935.1. Lineage (NCBI taxonomy): Eukaryota > Metazoa > Arthropoda > Insecta > Mantodea > Hymenopodidae > Hymenopus > Hymenopus coronatus. The sequence continues at coordinate 36,406,332 of CM060895.1, forward strand.
CCTATGGTTTAAACAATACGCAACACTATTAAAATAGTTAAAGTTCTGTAAGTTTGGTGACATTGTTCTTTAAATAGTAGGCAGCTTCATAGTAGGATATTCCCCTCTGGCACAAACTTTCTCACTTTGGAAAATGACACAGTTTCTGTAAGTTACTGTAGATGGCACTCTAAAACACTTAGTATTACCAAGATTTCTACAGACATGAGAGACGGCAGAAGCTGTCTAAAAACAAAAAAATCTCACTTTTTCACAATGTGTGGGATAGCTCCCTCTGGCACTGAGCCCCTCAATTTATATACTATTAACAAAACGACTGTATATTGTTTGGTAGATTTTAGATTTCCAACTCGGAAAGACCGTTGAGAAGCTTGGATAAAGGCAACTTGCAGACAAAATTGGCAAGCTACTCCGGTATATAAGAAACCTCTTGCTAATTCGCCCATTTAGCAGACATCGCGAGAAATAATTACTATCAATATATATTCTTATGATAGCGGAACCGTGAGAATAGGGGTCGTGTTCCTCGGACTCAGAATGGAAAGGTAATTACCGCAAATTCCTTGACCAAAATTGAAGGGCTGAGAACCATAGTGGGTCATCTTCCTGTGAGGTAAAAATTGAACTGTTGCCATCTGTCGGTATAGTTTATGGTTATACATCTTATATCGCAGTGAGTCATGTCCAGCATTTCCCGTTTACAAACAGCAAAGCATCAAAATATCGGTCTCAATGAAACTACAAATTCTGTTAGTGTCAGAGTGGTCCAAATCCATGCAGCAAATCACACTACTGCATATAATGATCTTATGTTCATGCTGCCATTTATTCCTCCAGTGAATCATGATTTTTACCAGAGTTTGCGTGTGCAAGTCAATAATGATCAGCAAGACATTGATTAGATGTATGGAAAAGGCCCAGTTATATTTCTTTAAACTGAGCCAAATCCCAGCAAAGGAAAATAGCTCCCAATAAATAACTGTAAAAGCTAATTTAGCATGAATCCACATTAATGTTGTACTAATATAAGATAGAAAAAATATTCTATATTGCTGTGGCATTTAGTTATTATGTGTAACTTGGTTCAATAAATTATGATAGTGAAAAAACTTTGAGCTTCTATTTCTCCATTTTTAATAAATCTGATGTGTTACACTTACATGACTTTCTCTAGCAGTTCTATAAACTTCATACATAAGATTCTTCTTCTTTCTGCACCTTGCTAATCGTGGAACTCATTATCACAATGTTCTTATTATTTAGTTTTGTATATGTAGGAAGAAAATAAGGGAATACGCTAGGCTAAACCAATAGTGAAATGTTTTAAAAGCTATCGTTATGCGATTGTCATCACAAATTGCTTCTTTTCTTGGCCAGGAGTAGAACAAAATAAAAACGGACACTCCCATCTGAGAAAAGTATAAGTACTTCACAACTGAAACTAATAACAATGAATACCTCGAAAACGGTAAGCTCCACGAGAAAAATGTGTATGACATAACTTGTGTATTTTAACAAGACCTACATTTTTTGTATAGTAAGTTTTTGTCTATCTCTTACGGTTTACTAGTTATGCCAAATTAAGCAAAATTCATCCAGAATAAACAGGTCTTCAGAAGCTATTTTCAGAAAATTCAAGATATACATTTTATTTGTCAGGTAAATATCTCTAATATATGAAATTTTAATCAAAACCGTTAGAGGTTTTTTTGAGAAAATCAAAATTTTCGAAAAAAGTTCCATATAAAGGGTAGTTGGGGTGGGGGGGATTTTTCTCAAAATCTTCATGTCGCATCCCTGGAAGATACTAAACTTAAATACCAAGTTTGGTATTTTATCTACTTTTCGTTTTTGAGTTATCGTGTACACAGACACACGGACACACACACACACACATGGACCTTTTTCCGAAAATGCTTTTTTTAGATAAAGGGGACCCTAAAACATATATTTCCGGTGAAATCTCGGTATCGAATTTTTGGGTGGAATGCAATACTTCTCTATCCTTATGTACATTGTACATATGGGGCTAGAGAAAGTAAAACTAATTTGACAGATGTTACGTAATGTGCAGTGCCACAAGATGGCGGCATTTGCTTCAGCAAAATGGTAACATTTCCGATGTGCTAAGGACCGGCAACTATAGCAGGAAGTCACCACCATGGAGTTAAAACTGCAGTCAACCTAATTATGCTAAGAACTAATTTGGTGATGCACTAAACGTTGAAGAAATGTTAAATGAAATAACAAGTAAATGGTTAATTCTCCCGCAGATTGGCTCAGTTTGGGAGTTTTTACATGAGCTACCCTACCTAGAGATGGAGGTCATTAACCTAAAGCAGAGTGTCACTGGGAGAGGTGAACCTGCGTCCACTCCCTCCAGCATGTTTTTATGAGCGTGTTGGCCTAATTTGCGTAGCAAAAGTTTGCCGAGCTTCATGATAGCTTGAAACCAATGGTATTCTTAAAACACATCGCGGATATCGTGCCGTTTGTACCTCACATTTTTACTTTCTCTACACGCACTATGCACATAGAGAAGGTATTGTAATGCACCCAAAAATTCGATACCGAGATTTCACCGGAAATACATGTTTTGAGACTCCCCAAATATAAAAAAGGCATTTTTAGAAAAATGTCCGTGTGTATGTGTGTGTGTCTGTGGGCTGCATAGCTCAAAAACGAAAAGTTTGGTATCTTCCAAGGTTACGACAGGAAGATTTTCAAGAAAATCCCCCCACGCCCAACTACCCTTTTTATGGAAAAGTTTTGAAAATTATGATTTTCTAAAAAATGGCTCTAATAATTTTGATTAAAATATCGTATGTTAAAGAGATTTACCTGATAAATAAAATGTATATCTTGAATTTTCTGGGAATAGCCTCTGAAGACTACTTTATTCTGGATGAATTTTACGAAATTTTGCATAACTGCTAAACCGTAAGAAATGGACAAAAACTAACCCTACAAAAAATGTTGAGCAGATTAAAACACACAATTTATGTTATATACATTTTTTTTCGAGGAGTTGGTCGTTTTTTAGATATTCCTTGTTTTTGGTTTCAGCTTTCAAAAACTTATACTTTTCTCATACAGTAATTTGTCAACTCGTGCCCATACAAACAAATGAACTTCAGTCACATGGTAACCAGCTTTTGACTATCACTTTAACCTATGGTACTCCCTTATTTCGCTTCTACTTGCAGGGAAGCATGTAATATGATTATTTCTGTTAATTTTTTCTCGATTAGCATGAGACAAATAGAAACATAAGCTTTTTAACAATTTTTTGTAGAGATGTAGAGAAAGTTATGTGAATGGAACACATAAGATTTTTGCTTTGGATTATGCGAAAGAGATCTAGTTGAACTATTGTTTTTTTTGGTTTTTTTTGGCGAATGCGGGTGCATTCCATTTCTGTTAATGTTCATCTCGTTTAGGGTGATTTAGATAGAATCTTTTGTAAGAATAGTTTGCATAAGGAACAGATAGAGAAAGATATGTAAATGGAACAAATCTTTTTCTTTTTAGTGAAAGTAGATCGAAAATATGAACAATCGTGTCTCAGCTTTCTCTCTGATAGGCTCAAATTTGAAAAGCATAAAATCATTTACAATTTAGAATGAACCACTAATAATCCCTAGTTTCAGAATACTTATATACTCTTTAAAAAGCACTGAACGAGAGAACTATGCTACATAATAGATAGAGAAGCTATTTGAAGGCGAGGTATTAAAATGTTTCTGTGTGAACAGCATAACTCGAAAACAAATTGTATGTTAAATGACAAACTTGGTATTTAAGCAGCAGGAGACGACGCGAAAACTTTCAAGAAAATTTTCCCACCCCTAACTACCCATTATATATAAACATTTATGAAAAGTTGGCTCTAAAATGGGTCTAACGATTTTGATTAACATACCGTATATTATAGTTACTTATGCCACAAATAAAATGTATATTTTGAATTTTCTGGAAATACCTTCTGAAGGCCTGTTCACTCTGATTGAACTTTGCTGAATTTTGTGTAACTAATAAACAATAAGGAATAGACAAAAGCTTACTGTAGATAAAATGTAGAGCTCAATAAAACACAATTTATGACATGCAGTTTTGTTAGAGTTAGACATTTCCAAAGAACGTAGCTTTTCTCATCTCACTTTTGTTTACGGCTAGCCTTGCAAAGCGAACCGGACATCTGTTATTTACATGGCGACCAGTTTTGAAAATATATGACTATATATTCACATATTTTCTTTCTGATTGCAAAGAAACAAGTAGTAAAGACAATTTCTGCTAATGCTTATCCCGATTAGCGTGAAGGAGGTAAAACAATACTTTTTGTAAGAGTAGTTTATTTGCAGAATAGGTCGTGTGAATAAAAAACATAAGATATTTCATCCTGGTCATGCAAAGGCAAGAGAATTTTAGTTGCATCGCATAGGGACCTGCTAATAGCACGAAGTAGACATAAAATTAAACTTTTATTAGAATAATTTATCAGCGAGCTGAATTCTCACTCGGGGGTTCCCGGTTCGATTCCAGGCTAGGGTGGGGAATGTTTCTTTAACCAGGATTATTCCCTATCCCTCACAGAGTCTGAAAGTACGTGTGTGAGCGTCTGTTTAATGACAAAAAATTATTAACTTAACGTTCGAACCCTACAATAATACGAGTTGTTTCACAAGTCAAAAGTCCCCGATGTGACCATAGAAGTTAAAGGGGGTTATATAACTGAAATAATAAAAAAAGGTTATAATGATTTGTTACAGAATAGATAGAGAAATTCAGGTAAATAAAATGCATCAGATTTTTGTTGAAAAAGCTCCCTGTGTGATGTATGCATGTGTCATGAAAAGCATACTTCAAAAAACGAGAGGTTTTTTTAATACCAAACTTCACATTTAAGTTCTGCATTTTTCAAGGGTGCGACACGAAGATTTTCAAGAAATCACCATCCCAAACTACCTTTTACACGGACAATTTTTCAAAATTCTTGATATTCCGAAAAATAGCTCAAACGATTTGCATAAAAATATCATGTGTTTAAGATATGTTAATTACCAATAAGGTCACTATCTTGATTCTGGGATTTGGGATAACTCTGAAGTGATCTTCATTCTGAATTACTTTGTATAACTGCTCAACCGTAAAATATTTAAAAACACTTAAAATATATGTTGTTAAAAACAAAATTTGTCATACAAATCCTTTGTAGAGTAAGAATTTCCGAAATAGTCCTTGTTATTGATTTAAATTTAAAAAAAAATTGTGTTTTTGATTTATATTGTTCACAGAAACACAGACACACACATACACACAGGGACCTTTCTTTCAAGTTGTTTTTTTTTTTTTTTTTTTTTACTTTTTCTAGCACGTGTGTACAATGTAATAGTGTATTCCACACAAAATTTGGATACCGAGATTTCAACGAAATACATGATTTGAGGTCCCCTGAATAAAACATTAGAAACATGACTGTGAGATGTGTGTGTGCGTGCATACCTGCTCGCGCGCGCTTGGTTGTTAGCAGCATAGCTAAAAACGAAAAGAATAAATACCAAACTTGGATGATGCAACAGGAAAATGTTGAAGGAAATCCCTCCACTTCCACTACTCTTTACATGGAACATTGATTTTCTCATAAATGGGTCCAACGATTTTGATTAAAATGCTGTATTTTAAGATATCTTCAGCACAAACGAAATGTATTTCTTGAATTTTTTAGGAAGAGCCTTCTAAGACTCTTTATGCCGGATGAATTTTATTGAATTTTACATAACTGCGTTTCAACCTACATGAATATTTTACTGAAAATAATTTTGTTTAATTTTTTCATTTTTATACTTGCTTTTATTAAGTTGTATAGACTTATCTCTTTGTTCTTTATTCATTATAGCACGGCTGTGTTAATTTAAAGTATTGCCTGGTAGAGAGGAAGATAAGGCCTTTAGGCATTAACTCCAACCAGGACAAATAAACAAATAAGTGGTAAACCGTTAGAGAAAGAAACAAAACCTGCTACACAAGTTGTTAAAACACACACCTTATGTCATATATATTTTTTTTCGTTGAGTTAACCGTTTCCGAGATATTCCGAGTTATTTCTTTCAGTTTTAAAGTACTTAAAAATTTATCTTGCTTTTTGTCTGTCTTTTGTTTACTTTTAGCATCCTAAGAGAACTTAATTTCATTTGTTTCACATAGCAACTGCTTTTAAATCGCTTTCACTATTACTTTAGCTTATGCATTCTGTTGTTTCCATTCCATTTGTAAAGAAGCAAGCAGTAAGACAATTCTGCTAATGTTTATTATGATGTAAATAAAATTCCTGTGAATGTGAAACATCATATGGGGGAGGGGAGAACAAAAACATATATTACCGGTGAAATCTCTACAACGAATTTTTGGGTGGGATGCAATACTTTCTCTACCTACTATACACATAGTACGCCATTGAGGAAATAATTAATTAGCGTTCGTATGAATTGCTTGTGCAAGCCTTAGACGTAAACGATAGTGGGTGGAAAAAGGCAGTGAGAATCTCATTTAGATACGAGGATATTCTGGTTGCTAGAAATGTCATAACTGTTTATGTTCTTTTTTGTTTCACACCAAAGAGACCTCACAAAGCGCGTGAGGAAATATTTGTTTGTGAAGGAACGGCCTGGATAGTGCTGCGTTGTTCGGTATGGGCAATAAAACAAAGGAAATGCAACACTAGCCCGCGTCTAATCGCTCGGTGCCAAGATACCGACACACAGTGGTTGCCGAGTAGTTAACCAGACGCAGGGATGCCACATTATTACCGGCGGTGTCGCCAATTCTTGCCCTTCAACCATATGTTCTCTTTTCTGCTGAAAGTTCTAGTCGGGAATGAGTGTATGTGCACCAACCTAACTCAGGAAACACAAATATCTCTGGCTGTAATAAACAGATGAATATAAAATATCACATCATTCTCTCTAGCTGTTCCACAAGCAAACTTTTCTTACAAAATATTATTCTTTTACCTACACCAACTAATCGATACAAACTTTAGCAGTATTATTTTATTACTTGCTTCTATGGAAGTAGAATCGAAATAAGGAAATATACTACTCTAAAGAGATTTTTCAATATTTTTCGTTATGTGAAACAGTTGACTTTCGCTTCCTGTTTGAGAAAACTTTAAGCAGTTTAAAACTGAAACCAATAACAAGGAATATCTTGGATATGTTAATCTACAAAAAATGGTTTAACAATATCTATATTTTTACTTTCTCTATACGAACTACGTACATAGTGTATAGAGAAGGTATTACATTGCACCCAAAAATTTGATACCGAGATTTCACCGCAAATACATGTTTTGAAACTCCCTGAATATAAAAAAAGCATTTTTAGAAAATTGTTCGTGTGTGTGTGTGTGTGTGTGTGTGAGTGTGTGTGTGTCTGTGCGCAGCATAGCTCAAAAAAGAAAACACCGTTAAAATACAAACTTGGTATTTATGTTTGGTATCTTCCAAGGATGCGACACGAAGATTTTCAAGAAAATCCCCCCACCCTAAACTACCCTTTACATGGAAAAATTTAGAAAAAATGTTGATTTTCTCAAAAATTGTTCTAACGTTTTTGATTAAAATTTCGCAAATAAAAACATTTACCTGACAAATGAAATGTATATTTTGAACTTTCTGTGAATAGCCTCAGAAGACTATTTTATTCTGGATGAATTCAACAGAATGTTGCACAACTGCAAAACCATTAGAGATGGACAAAAACTTAACACACAAAAATGTAGAACACATTAAAACACACAATTTATGTTATATACATTTTTTCGTGGAATTGATCGTTTTTAAAATATTCCTTGTATTTTGTTTCAGCTTTGAAAAACATACTTTTCTCATGCATGAATTTTTCAACTCCTATCCACACTAACAAAGGAACAGCTTTTGACTACTACTTTAACCTATGGTACTCGCTTATTTCGCTTCTACTTACAAGGAAGCAAGTTCTTCTAATTTTTCCTCGATTAGCATGAAGTAAATAGCACACGCTTTTTAACAATAATTTGCTGCAGAGATATAGAGAAAGATGTGAATGGTACACATCAGATTTTTAAGAATAGTTTGTAGTTTGTAAACGTAAACATATCTTTAAAGTTATACAGTTGTAATGATAGGTATCGCATTTACTTTATGAGCGCAAGGAACATGTCTTTACTGCTCAAAGCTAGGTCTTCCAAGGAGATTGATTCCGCATAAGCACACGCCAGTTGTCTGCCAATCAGAGCCATGATTCACTGCATAATTGTCATAAAACATATCACGAGTGTTTTCGTTAGGTAGATAATTCATGACGCAAGTGATTTGTCCTAAGAGATGAAAAGATAATAAATAGCATAATATATAGGAAGGGAGATTTATGATTTTAATACTTAACATGTTTACTTACTGAATGTTTTGTTTTCTTTCTTCAATGCCTCCTGAATTGTGTTATGGCCAACCGTGTCTACATCCAATATACCAATATCGATAGCAACAATAGAAACAGAGAACAATTATTTTATTTCAGCTTTTAGTAAGCAATACGTGAAATGGAAACAAACGTTGTTATATTTGAAGTTATTACACACATCTCATACATAAGAAATACAAATAATGATTATTTTCACTCCTTTTTTTTAACTAAATACATTATGAACTAGATACACATTTAAATAAACATTATAACTGAATTAATTTAAAGTACAATTGTGGAACTAAAGTTAATAAAAGGGAAGGTCTGTATTGTCACCTTGTTAACAATAACCAAGACGGGAGTTTAAACAAGATTTCAAAGAATCAGCTGCGAAAAACTGTTTTCACAATATCACTTCAGTCAGATGACCGCGATTGGTTTAAATTGCCTAATCTCTGCCTTTCCATTGGCGCTTTAATAGTTGAGCTGAATTATCATTGCAATTATTGCTTCCTGAGAAGCTATACCTAATGTTGCAAGTACAAAACTTTTTCGTTGAATTTCTTAAGCAGTTAAAATTGAGTATTTTTACCTTCTCTAGACCCGTATGTACAATGTACATAGGGATAGAGAAGTATTGCATTCCACCCAAAAATTCGATGTCGAGATTTCACCGGAAATACATGTTTTAGGACCCCCTGGATCTAAAAAAAGCATTTCCAGAAAAAGGTCCGCGTGTGTGTGTGTGTATCCGTGTGTCTGTGAACACGATAACTCAAAAACGAAAAGTAGCTAAAATACCAAACTCGGTATTTAAGTTCAGTATCTTCCAGGGATGCGACGCGAAGCTTTTGAGAAAATCCCCCCACCCCAAGCTACCCTTTACATGGAACTTTTTTCGAAAATTTTGATTTTCTTAAAAATGGCTATAACGATATTAATTAAAATATCGTATATTAAAGATATTTTCCTGACAAATAAATTGTATATCTTGAATTTTCTGGGAATAGCTTCCAAAGACTTGTTTATTCTGGATGAATTTTGCTTAATTTGGCATAACTAATAAACCGTAAGAGATAGACAAAAACTTGCAATACAAAAAATGTAGGCCTTGTTAAAATATACAATTTACGTCCTATACTTTTTTTCGTGGATCTTACCGTTTTTGAGGTATTCATTGTTATTACTTTCAGTTGTGAACTACTTATACTTTTCTCAGACGGGAGTGTCCGTTTTTCTTTTGTTATACTCCTGGCCATGAAAAGAAGCGATTTGTAATGACAATCGCATAACGACAGCTTTTAAAACATTTCGATTTAGCCTAGTGTATTCCCTTATTTTCTTCCTACTTATAAGGAACTAAGTAATTAGAACATTGTGCTGAATACCTCGATTAGCAAGGTGCAGAAAGAAGAATAATCTTATGTAAGAAGTTTGTAGAACGGCTAGAGAAACTCATGTGAGTGTAACACGTAAGATTTTTCTGCTAAATTACGATTGCAACCATTTAACTGCAAATGTTATATGTTATTGTAATGTTGTAGAAATTATTTTATTACTCATCCTTTATTTACTTACTGTATTAAGTAGAGCAGAGGAAGTATTTTCGCCAAAGGAAAGAAAGTCCCTGAAAGGAATACGTTATCGCAGACGCCTCCAAAAATGTAGTCGCGAATACGGCCCGTGAAAGAGGGGAGAGCGGTTTAGGCTATGGTATGACGTTATAGTCCATTCACCCCTTCTCTGACACGTGGGCTGTCTGTCGTAGTGAAATGGTGCTTCAAATCATAATAAGAATCCACGAAAGCGTATATGTACATTTAAAGACGTATGGGAGGAACAATTTTTACCTTCTCTGCACTATGTACATAGTGTATAGAGTAGGTATTGTATTCCACCCAAAAATTGATACCGAGATTTCACCGGAAATATATGGTTTAGGATCCTCTGAATCAAAAAAAAAAAAACATTTTCAGAAAAAGGTCCGTGTTTCTGTAAACACGATAACTCAAAAACGAAAAGTGAGTAAAATACCAAATTTGCTACTTAAGTTCAGTATCTTCCAGGGATGCGACACGAAGATTTTGAGCAAAATCCTCCACACCAAACTACCCTTTACATGGAACTTTTTCGAAAATTTTGATTTTCTCAAAAATGGCTCAAACGATTTTGATTAAAATATCGTGTATTAAAGGTATTTAACAGACAAATAAAATGTATATCTTGAATTTTCTGGGAATAGCCTCTGAAGAATACGTTGTTCTGGATGAATTTTACCAAACTTTGCATAACTGCTAAACCGTAAGAGAGGGGCAAAAAACTTACCATACAAAAATTTTAGATCACGATAAAACACACTATTTATGTCATCTACATTTTTTTTCGTGGAGTTGATCGTTTATGAGATGTTCCTTGTTATTAGTTTCACCTTTAAAACACTTTTCTCATATTTGTCAACTTTGTCCATACAAACAAAGGAACTTCAGTCACATAGAAACCAGCTTTTGACTATCACTTGAGCTCCCTTTTTTCGCTTCTACTTACAAGAAAATAAGTAATAAGACTATTTCTGCTAATTTTTCTCGATTAGCATGAAGTAAATAGAAGCATAAGCTTTTTAAAAATAGTTTGTTGCAGAGATTTAGTGATGTAATGAATGGTAACCATAAGATTTTTCTGTGCTACTTCTGACGAAAATGTAAAGTGCCTTATACCTTTCAAGAGGTTACGGGGACATATAAGGTTAATATAAGACGTGATTATATTGGTTGTAACATGTAAACATTACAGGCAAGTAATTTTAACAATATTAATCAGTTTACAGTATTTTTCAGACCAAGTTTCCTTCTGGCAAATTCTTTATAAAGTTTGAGATTAGGAGGGGTGCGTCTGAGAACTAACTCTCGCAGTTGCTAAGTCTTAAACTTCCTGGTCCCTTAACTGAGGCGCGAATCTTGACTTGCAAGCAAAGTCTTCAGTCTTCAGGAAACAGAGATTCCACCACGCATCCCTTGTACAGGATAACTTTATTTGCTAATGTTAGTTGCCCAACTTGATGGCCATCAAGATTGGGGGGAAAAAAAAGGTAGAAGTACAGTGATTACTGTCCATTACACGAAAGGAAACGGCTCAGAGTAATAATGCACTAAATAATTCTGTAATAAATCTTTCATTGCACTATTACACCACATTATAAAAAAAAATGTTGCTACTCAGAATTAAAAATAAATAATGCATTTAATTCATTATAAATACTTACCTACATTTCCCTAATATTTAAATTATTTGATACAGTTTTGTAAATAACTATTTTATATTTCCGTTGAATATATTCCTTTTTTACTTTCTGTACACGTACTATGTATATGATGTATAGAGAAGGTATTGTATTCCACCCTAAAGTTCGATACTGAGATTTCACCGGAAATATATGTTTCAGGTCCCCCTGAATTCAAAAAAAGCATTTTTACACAAAGGTCCGTGTGTGCGTGTCTGTGTGTGTATGTCTGTGAGTGTGTCTGTGTGTCTGTGGACAGCATAGCTCAAAAACGAAAAGACCGTTGAATACTAAACCTGGTATTTAAGATTAGTTTCTTCTAAGGATGCGACACGAAGATTTTCAAGAACATCCCCCCACCCCCAACTACCCTTTACATGGACCTTTTTTTTTTGAAAATTTTGATTTTCTTAAAAATGGCTCTAATGATTTTGATTAAAATATCGTACATTAAAAATATTTACCTCACAAATAATATGTATATCTTGAATTTTCTGGGAATAGGCTCTGAAGACTATCCTGGATGAAATCTACGAAATTTTGCATAACTGCTAAACCATAAGATTTGGACAAAAACCTACCGCACAGAAGATGTAGAGCACATTAAAACACACACTTTATGCTATATAATTTTTTTTCGTGAGTTGATGATTTTTCAGATATTCCTTGTTTTTGGTTTCACCTTTGAAAAACTTGTACTTTTCTCATATAAGAATTTGTCAATTCGTGTCCATACAAACAAAAGAACTTCAGTCACCTAGTAACCACCTTTTGAGTGTCAGTTTAGCCTATGGAACTCCCTTATTTCCCTTCTACTTACAAGGAAGCAAGTAATGAGGCTATTTCTTCTAATTTTTTCTCGATTAGCGTGAATGGAACACATCAGATTTTTTACTATCGGTCTATATACATTAACGTTAATTCCTTTGTTGTGGCATTTATACTTAATATTAACTATTATGTAAAAGTACACATTGTTTACAGCTATAGCTCTAATACACAGTTGTAAAATAGGACTAACATTTTGGAAATTCAATAAATAAATAAATAAAATAAACAAGAGTACAATGGTTATAATATCCAGTCATATTATTATTATTATTAATAGTAGTAGTAATAGTAGTAGTCTAGTATTACCATAAACATTTAATTGGCATGCTTATTAATATTATCATTATTAAATAGTATGTAAAAGTATAATTTAATAAATTCATCCAGTTTTAAAAATACTTTAGAAGGTATTGTAAATGGAAACTTAATATTTTCTTGGGGATATAGAAATGTGATAATGTATAAAAGTGTGTACTACATAATCGTCTTATAGGAATGGAACGCTAAATACAACTCCAGGTTTTGAAGAATGTTTCAAAACTGAAAACAGTAAAATCGCGTTCACCATTTAAATACCAAATGCTGACCTATGCTAGATCTATGTCGCATGTGGCAGTGAAATAGATTTGAAAACTCTTGTGTCAGAATTCACTGTGACCGGTAGCAGGTACTTACAGTTCAGCACTGTCACTCTGTTCCTTTCCGTCAACTTTGTAGTGCGGTACAGTATCTCTGGTGGCTTAGACTTTGAAAACGCCTACTATCATATCTCTTAACGTATTAGGTACATAGCGTATAGAGAAGATATTATATTGCACCCAAAAAGTGGATACCGGCATTTTACCGGAAATACATGTTTTGAGATGGCTGAATAAAAACAACGTTTTTTAGAAAAATGTGTGTGTGTCTGTGGGCAGCATAGCTCAAAAACGAAAAGTCTGTTATATACTAAACTTGATATTTAAGTTCAGTATCTTTCAAGAAAATATCCCACCCCAAAACTACGTTTTACATGGAGCATTTTTAAAAAAAATTGATTTTCTCTAACGATTTTGATTAAAATACCTTATGTTTAAGATACTTTTATCACAAACGGAATATATTTCTGGAATAGCCTCTGAAGAGCTCTTCATTCTGGATGACTTGTGTATGCCTGGTAAACAGTAAGAAATATACAAAAACGTACTACGCAAAACTGAAGATCTCGTTAAAACACCGATTAATGATGTGTGCATTGTTTGTGAGGTTAACCGTTTTCGAATGCTCCGGCTTATTGGTATTAATTTTAAGGCACTAAACTTTTCTCGAATGGGAAGACTCGATTCTTGTTTATTTACTCCTGGCAAGAAATAGAATAGAATCTCAATCGTTTCACACAGCGACCGGCTTTTAAAGGAGGAGACTATTGCTTTAGCCTAGTGCATTCCCTTATTTCCCTTTTACTTACAAGGAAACAAAAACAAACAAAAATTATGGTTATGTTTATCTTGATTAACATGATGTAGTTAAAAATTAATCTTTTGAATAAAATGCTTGTTGAGGAACAGCTAGAGAAAGCCATGTGAATGAAACATGCAAGATTTTTTGCTTTGTAAGCTTTGCCAATCTCTTACGATTTAAGTAAAATTCAGCAAAAATTCAATCTGAATAAAGTTATCTGCAGAGGCTATTCCCAGAAAAGTCAAGATATATTTTTTATTTATCATATCTTTAATTAACGATATTTTAATCAAAAACGTTAGAGCCGTTTTTCAGAAAATCAAAATTTCCCCCAATTTTTCCAAGTAAAAGGTAGTTTGAGGTGGGGGATTTTTTTTTGTATCCCATCCTTTGAGGATCTAAACGTAAATACCAAGTCTGGTATTTAACAGACGTTTTGTTTTTGAGCTATGCTATCTACAGACACACAAACACAATGACCTTTTTCTAAAAAAAACTTTTTTTGGATACAGGGGTTTTGAAAACATGTATTTTCACTGATATCTCGGTAACGAATTTTTGGATGGAATATAATATCTTCTCTATACCCTATGTACATAATACGTGTTGAGAAAGTAAAAAAAAGTAAGGAAAGTTTCAGTGTGTGTCTATTTGAATATACAAATAAAAATTAAAAGTCGGTTAAATACCAAACTTGGTGTTTAAATTCAGTATTTTTCAAATATTCTGCACGATTTTCAACGAAATTCTCCCATCCAAAATTACGATTTAATGGAAGATTTTGCAAAATTTTCGTTTTAGCAAAATTGACTCTAATGATTTTCATTAAAATGTTATATGTCAAAGAAATGTAAAATAAAATGTATATATCAGATGTACATGTCCTATGTAAAATACAATTTTGGAGATTTTTACTTTCTCTAGAAGAAGAATGTAGTTTTGTGGAAAGAAGAAAATAAAGCTTATATGGATACACTCGACGCTAATATTGATGTGCACTCTTATGTTTAAATTAGTACTCAGACTTTAAGAATGTTAAAAACTCATACCCTTTTTAAATAGAGAATTTTATTAAAAAAAAATCTCTGGTGTGGTTCAAAGTTTCGGATTTTCACTTGATTGTCTATTAAACAGTGCTACACGATCGATAGTATAGTAGGGATAGTCTTTATAGTTATAAAAGGGCTTATAATGTTCCAAAATTTGATCAAGATGAAATGTTGATTTGTATATTAGGGGTTGAAAATATGAAAGTCAATGAAAGGTTACTTATCATTTTGTCAATTTTTAGAGTTAAATTGTATCCGAATTTGTCGAAGTATCACCAAAACTTTAACTGACTATGAAATATGAGGGAATGCAGTGATGAGAATCATATACAAACTTCTTTCTTTGAGTATTTTAAAATCTGCTCTTAGGGCTTCGAAACCTTAATAGTCTAAAGTGCTAAGAATAACATCTGATATTCATATTCAAAGAAGTGATTACATTTTCTGTCATGAATATGAAAAAGGAATCCATTATCAGCCCAGTTTTCTAACTTTTGGAAACATTAGCCTGCGACCACATGCTTTTTTCAGTAGTGTAAAAAAAAACAAAACAAAAAAACAAAAACAAAAAAACAACAAAAAAAAAAAAACACACACACAGAAACCACGAGTATTGTATTCCTCCCAAACATTCTATGTTGATATTTCACTAGAAATGTATGAACAAAAAGCAACAAAACATTAATTAGAAAAAGGCCCGCATGCAAACGCGCGCATGTGTGAACAACATAGCTCAAAAGCGAACGGATCGTTAAGTACCAAATTTAAATTTATATCTTCCAAAGATGCAACACGAAGATTTTCAAGAAAATCCCTCAGCCAAAACTACCCTTTATATGAAAAAAAAAAAAATGTTTCTCCAAAATGGCTGTAACGATTTCGATGAAAATCTATATTAAATATACTTACATGACAACTAAAATAAATATTTTGCATTTACTGGAAATTGCCTCTGAAGATCTTTTGATTTTGATGCATTTTGCATAACTGGTAAACCTTAAGGGAGACACAGGAACTTACTACCTATACAAAAAAGAGATTTGTTAAATCAAGCCATTTATGTCATATACCTTGTTATTGGTTACAATTTTAAACTACTTAAAAGTTTTCTGAAACGGGAAGTCACGTTTCGCTACATCTCTCTTTTATTTTACTCCTGTCCATAGAAGGTTAACTGAACTTCAATAGTTAGCATTACGGCCAACCTTTAAAACATTTACTTTTGTTTTAGTGTTGGATATTCCTGTATATCCATTCTATTTAGACGGCAGCAAGTAATGTTTCTGCAATACATCTAACCTGATGTATATTAAAGAATCTATTTTTAGTAATATTTTGTTCGCAGAAGTGGTAGAGAAAGTTGTGTGAATGGAACACATAGGATTTTTATTACACAATTTATATACTATCTTAATCAGCTGAAGTTATTAGGAGAGCAATTTTTTGTCTTCTAGTTTAACTTTTTTTTTTTTTTTTTTTACATAAGTCTATGAAAATATGTTCTTATGGAGAAGAAACCTCTAACAAGAAATCTCGTTTTTACTTTCTCCAGAACGTATGTACATAATAGCTAGAGAAGGTGTTATATTCCACCCAACAATTCGATGTCGAGATTTCACTGGAAATATATGTTTTGCGGTACCCTGAGTTCGAATGCTAATGTTTATCTCGATTAACATGAAGTAGATAGAAGAATGTGCTGTTTAAGAATAACTTGTTACAGATATGTAGAGAGACATGTGAATGTAACACATCCGATTTTTACTTTCTTTACACGTACTATATACGTAAATATATAGAGGAAGTATTGTATCCCTCCCAAAAATTCGATACCGAAACTTCACAGGAAATATGTGTTTTGAGGACCCCTGTGTCGCAAAAGCATTTTTAGAAAAAGATCCGTGTGTGTCTGTCTGTGTCTTTGGACAGCATAGCTCAAACCGAAAAGTCGATTGAATACCAAAATTGGCATTTAAGTTCAGTATCTTCTAAGGATGCGACATGAAAATTTACACACAAAAAATCGCTCACCCCACTACCCTTTGCATGGAACATTTTTCGAAAATTTTGATTTCCTCAAAAATGGTTGTAACGATTTTGATTAAAATCCGCGTGTTTACATCACAAATCAAATTTATATCTTGAATTTTCTAGGAATAGCTTCTGAAGACCTTTTCATTTGGATGAATTTTGCATAACTGGCAAATCATAAGAGAGTTTAAAGACGCAATTTATATTAAGAGCTTTTTTTTTTTTTTTTTTTTTTTTTTTTTCGTGGTGTTGACCGATCTCGAGATATTCCTTGTTATTGGCTTCAGTTTTAAAATATTTACACTTTTCTCATACGGAAACTTGTCAACACCTGGACACATAAAGAAACGAATTTCAATCCCATAGCAACCACATTTTAAAACATTTGACTGTCGGTTTAGCCTAGTGTATTCATTTATTTCCTTTCTTCTTATATGGAACTAAGCAATAACACCGTTTCTGTTAACGTTTATCTTGATTAGCATGAGATAGATAGAATAAAATGCATTTTTAACAATAAGTTGTTACAGAGACGTAGAATGTGATGGGAGTGTAACACATCAGATGTTTTGTATATATCTTCGGGATGGATGGATTGAAACGCAAGCGTTGACTGTGTCCTTGATCGAGTGCGCATGTCTATGGTACAGAGGGAGAAGCAAAACCAGCTACTACAAGGTCAGCAACTTTGGTTTTCATGTGCCCTACTTTCACTCCTGCTCTCAGCAGCTCCATCGTGTCGTTGACGCTATTCTTGATTCCTATGAGCGTCAATCTGTATGCATAGGACTGTTTTTGGATACGGAGAAGGCCTTTGATAAAGTTTGGCACGATGGATTGCTATTCAAACTCAAACCGCATCTCGGACACTT
The DNA here is from genome assembly GCA_030762935.1 of Hymenopus coronatus. Taxonomy (NCBI): domain Eukaryota; kingdom Metazoa; phylum Arthropoda; class Insecta; order Mantodea; family Hymenopodidae; genus Hymenopus; species Hymenopus coronatus. The sequence goes on from CM060895.1 coordinate 36,424,277, forward strand.
ATTTCCGCCTCGTACAGTCCTATTTGCGCAATCGCACCTTCTCTGTTAAACATGATTGTACATTTTCCAAGGCCCTTCCTATCTCCTCTGGTGCGCCGCAAGGTAGCGTCCTGGGCCCCTTATTATACCTGGCTTATTATACCTCGGATTTTCCTAGTCATCCGCAACTCACCAGTGCTCACTATGCCGACGATGTGGCGGCGCTGAGTGTGGGTACTTGTGCTACGGCGGCAAGCCGCCTTCAGGACTTCTGCAACCAAATTCACTCCTGGTGCCAACGTTGGAGAGTGACTATGAACGCTCATAAATCCCGTTTTATGAAGTTCACCTACAAAACGAGCGTGACCCATCATCCCATTTCTCTCAATGGGACGAAGATACCCACCGCGACTTCTATAAGGTACCTCGGACTTATCTTGGATAACCGACTTACTTGGGGTCCCCATCTCTCCAGTCTAGTGCAGAGGATTCGCCATCGCATCCGCGACGTACATCATCTTGTGTCCGGTTCCTCGCCATTGCCTTTGCGGTACAAGCGTCTTGTCTACACCTCCTTAATTCGACCCATGTGGCAATATATCTGTGCGATATGGGGTTCTGCCGCTCCGTCGCAGACCATCAAACTCCAGCGCACACAGAACCGTTTTCTCCGCCTCACGACTGGCCATCTGTTAGCAGAAGCCTACCGGTCATCCATGAGAGAGAGAGAGTAAGTTTCACACGAAGTCCACAAAAATCCAACGTAAAAGCCAGTAGAGAATTAAGCATCCCCAACTAACTGTGTGAAAGATTTTACAGAAAAGAGTCGCGTGCGTATTCCACATAAGCGTTAGGATTTTTCAAAGCCTATCCTAACATTGTGTTTGTTGGAAAGTAGCTTCATCACTAAACACCAATAATTCGATGAAACCTCCAGTTTTCATTTTGAGTTGAATATTCCTAACAGAAATCTGTCGTTTGACTTTGTTGTTTGGTTTCACAGCCTGCAAAAATTGCAGACGATATGGATGAAATATCAATATCTCTTTTCCAGTGCCAAATAATTCGACAAAAATCCTATTTTTAAGAATTATAATTAGAAGCGTATTAATTCCACTATGTGCTAGTTCATCCATAAAATCTTCCACACAAAATGCCCTCCTGTCTTCGTTGGGAGCTATTTTTTACTTTCTCCATACGCACTATGTACATAGAGTATAGAGAAAGTATCGCACTCCACCAAAAATTCGATACCGAGATTTCACCGGAAATATATGTTTTAGGGTCCCCAATATCCAAAAAAAGCAGTTTCACAAAAAGGTCCGTGTGTGTGTGTGTCCGTGTGTCCGTGTGTCTGTGAACACGATAACTCAAAAACGAAAAGTCGGTAAAATACCAAACTTGGTATTTAAGTTTAGTATTTTCCAGGGATGCGACACGAAGATTTTGAGAAAAATCCCCCCACCCCCAACTACCCTTTACATGGAACTTTTTTCGAAAATTTTGATTTTCTCAAAAATGCCTCTAACGATTTTGATTAAAATTTCGGATATTAAACATGTTTATCTGACAGATGAAATGTATATCTTGAATATTCTGGGAATAGCCTCTGAAGAGTAGTTTATTCTGGATGAATTTTACTAAATTTTGAATGACTGCTAAACCGTAAGAGGTGGACAAACACTTACCACACAAAAAATGTAGAGCACATTAAAACACACAATTTATGTTATATACATTTTTTTCGTGGAGTTCGTCATTTTTGTGACATTCCTTATTTTTGGTTTCTGCTATGAAAAATGTATACTTTTCTCATGCAGGAACTTGTCAACTCCTATCCATATAAACAAAGGAACTTCATTGACATAGTAACCAGCTTTTGACTATCACTTTAACCTACGGTTGTCCCTTATTTCGCTTCTACTTACAAGGAAGCGAGTAATAAGACTATTTCTGCTATTTTTTTCTGATTAGCATAAAGTAAGTAGAAGTATAAGCTTTTTAAGAATTATTTGTTGCAGGGATATGAAGAAAGTCATGTGAATGGTTGACATCAGATTTTTACTTTCTCTATAGGCACCATGTACATAGTGTATAGAGAATATATTGCATTCCACCAAAAAATTCGATACCGAGATTTCACCGGAAATATATGTTTTAGGGTCCCCTTTATCTAAAAAAAGCATTTTCGGAAAAAGGTCCGTGTGTGTGTGTCCGTGTGTCTGTGAACACGATAACTCAAAAACGAAAAGTAGGTAAAATACCAAACTTGGTATTTAAGTTTAGTATCTTCCAGGGATGCGACACGAAGATTTTGAGAAAAATCCCCCCATCCCCAACTACCCTTTACATGGAACTTTTTTCGAATATTTTGATTTTCTCAAAAATGGCTCCAACGATTTTGAATAAAATTTCGTATATTAAAGGTATTTACCTGACAAATAAAATGCATATCTTGAATTTTCTGGGAATAGCCTCTGAAGAGTAGTTTATTCTGGATGAAATTTACTAAATTTTGAATAACTGCTAAACCGTAAGAGATGGACAAAAACTTACTACACAAAAAATGTAGAGCACGTTAAAACACAATTTATGTTGTATACATTTTTTCGTGGAGTTCGTCGTTTTTGTGACATTCCTTATTTTTAGTTTCTGCTATGAAAAACTTATACATTTCTCATACAGGAATTTGTCAACTGCTGTCCACACAACCAAAGGAACTTCAGTGACATAGAAACCAGCTTTTGATTATCACTTTAACCTATGGTACTCCCTTATTTCACCTCTACTTACAGGGAAGCAAGTGATATGGCTATTTCTGCTAATGTTTTACTGATTAACATGAAGTTAATAGAAGTATAAGCTTTTTAAGAATAATTTGTTGCAGGAATATAGAGAAATTCATGTGAATGGTACACATCAGATTTTTCTGTTATAGCGTCTCCTAGCAATGAAAATAATACACGTGCAACAGGTTCACCAACATAACAAAAACTATTCGAGTTTCTCTTTGCATTGATACCAATACAACATTCCTAAGTGTCCTCTAACGATAGTTTTTCAGGTTTGTAATAGGAAAGATCATTTATAATAACACAAAACTTTGTTCTATTCAGAGAAAGTAATTAGTATATCATATGCTCTATGCATGGAAAAACAATTACATGTACAAATACATTGTAAATATATAATTATATGCACATAAAACTTTACATACGAGTACAGAATAACTTGAAACATATTACAAAACTTAATTTCCATATCAACAATAGAAGCAAACTAAACATTCATTTGCATACATATCCGATGCATATTTATAATAACTACGATGCTTTTATTAAAAACGTATTTTTACATTTTCTACCACTACGACGTACATAACAGGTAGAGAAAGCATTGCAATCCACCCAAAAATTCGCTACCAAGATTTCAACGGAAATATACTTTTCGTCTAGTGTGTGTATCTATTTGTAGAAAGCATAACTCAAAAACGAAAATTCCATTTAGTACCAAGCTTGGTATTTAAGTACACTATATTTCAGGAAAATTCCCACTATCCAAAACTACCCCTTAAAAGTAAAGTTTTTTTTTATAATTTCTCAAAAATTGCTCTAGCAAATTTGAGTAAAATGGCGTCTATTAAACATATTCAGGTAACAAATAAAATGTATGTCTTGAATTTTCTGACAAAGCAGGTGCATTGTCACGTTAAAAATCTGATGTGTTCCATTCACATGACTCTGTTTACATCTCGTAACAACTTATTTTTTAAAAGCTTCTTCCTCTATCTACTTCATGCCAATCGAGATAAAAATAGCAAGAAGGGTCTTATTATTTGCTTCCTTATAAACAGAGGGGAAATAAAGGAATAAAGCGATAGTAAAAGCGAAAGTAAAGATTTATAGTCTTGTTAAAACACGCAATTGTCAAATTCATTTGTTTGTGGATTTCATCATTTCCAAGATAGTCTTTTTTCTGGTTTAAATTTCCCAATTCTTATAACATTCTCAAACGGGAAGTCGTCGTTATTTTTTCTTTATTTTTTAAATCCAAACCATGAAAAGAAAACTGAATTTTAAAGCCCTCTAGCGAGATTTGACCATCACCTTAGCCTACAGTATCCCCTTATTTCTTTTGTATCTGCTAGGAAATAAGTATAGAATGGGACGCTAAGAACCACAGCAGTAGTTAAAGAGCGTCCATAAATAAAACTCCATTTCCATTTTGCATATACCATGCTGGTTCATGAAAAAAATGATATGTGCTTCACAGTTTGTAATGAAGAGATTAATTTTGATCCCTCTTCTAGGGAAGTTTTGCTCTATTAAGTGATATTCTTGTATGTGTGACAAATGCTATGTACTAAAGCTACATGGTTGCTTTCTTTGCAAACTTATGCAATTTTTTTCTCCATTTTTGCCTTGAGCGTGTTTTATGTGCATAATATTTTCTGGAATAATTGAGCTGTTTTCCCATTAAATGTTGGATGGAAAAAGAAACCTTTAAATTATTTTTTTGGGATATGGTTAGATTTTAATAACAAGGTTAGTTAATTTTAAGCAAATAATTCTTAGAAGTATTTCCATAAAATCTAATGTTCTATTAACATGTCTAATCTCTAACAAACTAATCTTATAAAACTTTCTTTTTCTTCTATCTACTTTATGGTAATCGACTTAAAAATTTACATAAATTGTCACATTATTTAGTTCCTCATAACTAGAGGAGAAATAAGGAAACACATTAGGATAAAGAAATAGTCAAATCGTTTAAAATCTGGTTGCTATGACTGAAATTTGGTTCTATTTGCATGGAGTAAAATACATGAAATATGAATGAAAAATTACCATTTTAGGAACGGTTAAATATTTTTAAAGTATTATTTTGGAGAATGCTCCAAAGAAAAAAAAACTTATGTGTTCCATTCACATGACTTTCTCTACATCTCTGCAGCAAATTATTTTAACAAGCTTATTATTCTATTTATGTACTTCAAGCTAATCGAAAAAAAAAATAGCAGAAATGGTCTTATTACTTGTTTCCATGTAAGTAGAAGGGACATAAGGGAGTGCAATAGCAGGTTCCTATGTGATTGAAGTTCCTTTGTTTATTTGGACAGGAGATGACAAATCCCCGTATGAGAAAAGCATAGGTATTTTAAAGCTGAAATTAATAATAAGGAATATCTAAAAAACGATAAAATCCATGTATATCAAATAAATTGTGTGTTCTAACAAGCTCTACACTTTTTCTGTAGTACATTTTTGTCTCTCTCATGGTTTATGCAAAAATCCACAAAATTCATCCAGAACAAAGATATCTTCAGAGGATATTCCCAGAAGATTCAAGATATACATTTTATTGGTCATGTAAATATCCTTAATATACGATGTTTTAATCAAAATTGTTAGAGTCATTTTTCAGAAAATGAAGATTTTCGAAAAGGTTTCCATGTGACGGGTAGTTGAAGTGGGCGATTTTTTTGAAAATCTTAGTGTCGCATCCTTGGAAGATACTGAATTTAAATATTAAGTTTGGTATTTAATAAGCTTTTCGTTTTTGAGCTATGATGTCCACAGCACACAAACACGCGCACACGCACGCGCACACAAAAACACACACACGGACACACACACAAACACACAAACACACACACACACACACAAACTTCTCTAAAAATATTTTTTTTTAGATTTAGTGTCTCAAAACATATTTTCGGTAAAATCTTGATATCAAATTTTTGGGTACAATATAATACCTTCTTAATACATTATATACATAGTATGTGTAGAGAAAGTAAAAATGGTACTAGATAAACTGTGTGTTTTAACGAGATCTGAATTTTTTGTGTGGTAAGATTTACCTACTTCTTACAACTCTTCAGAGGCTTTTCCTAGAAAAGTAGAGGTATACATTTTATTTTTTATGAAAATATATTTAATTATAGCATTTTAATAAAAATTGTTATAGCCATTTTGAAAAAAAACCAAACATTTCGAAAATGTTTCCATATAAAGTGTAGTTTGAGGTAGTGTGGTTTTCTTATAAGTCTCCGCATCTTTGGATATGCTGAACTTAAATACCAAGCGAATTTTCGGATTATTTAAGTGAATTTGCGTTTTTGAGCTATATGTTACCCCCTCCCCACACACACACATATACACTGATCTGATTAAAATTTGTTTTATTAAGGGGTCCTCAAATCATGTACTTACGGTGAAAATTCGGTATTGACATTTTGGGTGGAACAGAATATCTTGTCTACCCACGATTTAATCCCTGTTCTAGGGAAGTCTGCCCTATAAACTAGTACTATTAGTAAGTATAGGGTCGTCTCCTTAGCGCAGCTGCCTACCAAGCGGGAGACCTGGGTTCGATCCCCAGTACCGGCGTGGGGATTTTTCCCCCGCTGGGAGACCTGGACCGGGGTGCACTCAGCCTCGTGAGGTCCCTGGGGGGCCAATTGAGGAGCTATTTGATGGAGAAGTAGCTGCTCCAGGTCGTGAGGACCGCATTAACCGGCCGGGAGGGGCTCGAGGCGCTGACTACGTCTCACCCTCCAATACTGCACCCCATCCATGACGTCTGTAGTAGACCGAGATGGGGGACTCAGCGGCCGGGCGGTAGGCCAAGGTTCCCCGTGAGCTGTCGTGCCATGGAGTTATGTTATTAGTAAGTATAACAATTTCTGTGGGTTCAGCTAAGTGGTACCATTCTTTGAAAAGACATGCATCTTTTTTCTCAATTTTTATTTGAGTAGACCTTTCTGGGGTTGCATTTGCTGGTATAATTGAGCCGTTTTCTCCACAAGTATTGAAGTTAGTTAAATTATTTTTGGAAGATATATCAAACTTTGTTTGACATACTTTGGTATTAAAAGCATGATTTTTTTGTCTTTAGGAGTAAGAATTGCTGTAAGTTTTGTAATTGATAAACTAACCTTATCCTCCTTAAGAGGGATGATGAGTAAAATTTAGGCTTTCCAAAATTTAGATGCCACAGAATTCAGTTTTGGCACACATATAAGGGATATAAAAAGATGATGTTCTGCTGAGTTTTATTTCTATCACTTCTTTTTTGAGTAATTACAATTTTTGGTTTAAATATATGCTTTTTTCAAAATCTTGCCCTACAGTTTCTTTGATAAAATTTTTGGCAATACTATAGAAGCATGTACAAAAGCTTGAAGTATCGATTTTTTTTAAATTGTCCTTACAAAGGGAAAAATATATATCTTTATCTTATCTACCGAAGAATAAATATGTTTGTGTCTGCGTTAGTGTGCATGTGTGTGTGTGTGTGTGTGTGTGTATGTATGTGTCTGTGAGCAAAATAACTCAAAACATGGTTTTTATGTTTAGTATCTTCCAAGGATGAGAAACTAAGACTTTGAAAAAAATTCCACACCCCAAAATATCCTTTATGTAGAAATCTCTTTATTTTTGATATTCCACATAGATCTCGTTAAAACACACAATTACAATCATAAGCATTTTTATAGTGGAGTTTAATATTTTCGAGATATTTCTTATGCTTTTCTCAGTCGTGAATCCGCAAACTCCTGGCCATGCATAGAAAGCATTTCAATCATATAGCCACCAGCTTTTAAAAGATTTGGTTATCACTTTGGCCTAGTGAATTCCCTTATTTCCTATCTACTTAAAACGCAATTTCTGCTAATGTTTAACTCGATCACCATGAAGTATATAAAAGAATAATTCTTTTAACAATACTTTGTTACAAAATGTAGAGAAAGTCATGTGAATGGAACACATCAGATTCTAGTATTATATCTTATTTTGTGTAGAGTTCTTTGTACTCCCAAATAGGTTTAATTTTCCAAAAGTTAGTAATTTTATACAAAAATGGAGAACTATTTTGCGACATTATAAAGTCATTTTGATTTTATACTCTTTGAAGAGGATCACAAACAGTTTGAAACAAATTAGTAAATTTTTGTATCGTGTGAAACCATTGAACAGAGTTTCGAATATTGAACAGAGTTTCGAATTAAAATAGAATCTACGACACTAATACATACCATATTGTATGCTGATGACCAGATCGTTGTACAGAATAGGATAATAGTTTAGAAAGATCAGTATATAAAATAGACCAAAACGCAATACACTACAATTTAACTGTATCTAGTCCTAATTAAAATATAATGACTTTCATGGGTACGTATAACAGAATTCCATGAAATAATTAAGCATTCCTGAACACAAAGAAATGGCGCCATTTTAAATGCCTAAAGAGGTGAATCAGTAAACAAAGGCATTAGAGGTGAATCAGCTCTCGACTCGGAAAGAAAAACTTCGGCTCGACGAGATATATATCAAATTAAAAAAAAAAAAAAAACGAAGTTGTGCAGAAGAAAAGCAGCAATATAAGAAGAAAAGGACAAAAAGGTCAGGAAAGACAGCAACAGAGGAGAGGAAAAGGAAAGCTGAGGGTTCACATACCAACCTGGTAGATTTTAATGTGAGCCATGCATTGAAATCATTCCTTGTTTTCATATTTTCAGTACTTTTAATGATTAGTTTTTCTGTTACACAAATAAAACTTGTTGTAAATATTCACAGTGGTAAAATGAATAAGAATTTCTCTAGACTTTACTTTCAGGTGTATTTAAGTATATGTTTTTAATTTTCAAACATAAAAATGTTAATTTTTTACAAAAAAAAAACATTAATAACTATAAAAATTTTGGTGCGTAAACCAAATGAGACACAGAAACACTTACAGCAATTTCAAAAAGTACATATATCGTAAACTTAGGCTTAAAATATCAAACCAAAATGTTATTAAGGGTCTTTTTAGTGATGTGGCAAACATATAAAGAGTTTAATCCTAACTTCCAGACCATTAAGAGCAAAATGGATGAAATTTGCGCTGCATCTTATTTGATGATATTACACCTGTGTACCTTCATGTTCACAGAGGTACACTGAATAACATTTTTCTATATTTTACTGTCATATTTAAGTTGTGTTCTTTAATTTTCAAACACAAAAATTATATTTTTATGACAAAGAAGCATATTCATAACTTTAAAACATTTTTGGCGCCTAAACCAAATGAAACACAAAGAAACCTAGAGTAATTTAAAAAAATCTGATATGTTCCATGAAGAGAAATGTGAGAGTACCATAGGTTAAAATGATAGCCAAAAGCTGGTTGCTATGTAACTAATGTTGCTTTGTTTGCATGGACAAGAGTTAACAAATTCCTGTATGAAAAAAGTATGTTTTTCAAAGCAGAAACCAAAAACCAAGAATATCTTAAAAATGATCAATGCCACGAAAAAAATGTAAATGACATAAATTGGGTGTTTTATCGCGAGCTACATTTTCTGTACAGTAAGTTTTTGTCCATATCTTACGGTTTAGCAGTTATGCACAAATCCGTAAAATTCATCCAGAATAAAGTAGTCTTCAGAGGCTATTCCCAGAAAATTCAAGATATAGATTTTATTTGTCAGCTAAATATCTTTAATATAAGGTATTTTAATCAAAATCATTAGAGCCATTTTTAAGAAAATCAACATTTTCGAAATTTTTTCATATAATGGGTGGCTTGGTGTGGGGGAATTTTCTTGAAAATCTTCGTGTCGCATCCTTGGAAGATACCAAATTAAATACCAAGTTTGGAATTTAACGGTCCTCTCGTTTTTGCGCTATGCTGCACATAGACACACACACCCATATATACACACAAACAGACAGACAGATAGACATTTTTCTAAAAATGCTTTTTTTTAATCAGGGAGTCTCAAAACATGTATTTCCGGTGAAATCTCGGTATCGAATATTTGGGTACAATACAATATCTTCTCTATACACTATGCACATAGCTCGTATAGAGAAAGTAAAAAGTAGCTATTTTGTTAACCTAGGCTGAAAATTTTAGATCAAAATGTGAACTTTTTGTTGCAAGGAACTCTTTAGTGACGTGACAAAAACATAAACACATTTGAACGTAACTTCCCAACCATTAGAGCAAAATAGATGAAATTTGCGAGATGTAACTTGTTTTTGTATTATATCACATTATTATAAATAAAACTGACATTATTAGTTTGGAATTTGAAACTTTCAGTCAAACATGTTCTTAAAGAGAAGAATCAGTTTTAGAAAAAGAATTCAGCTTCAATTATCTAGGATATGAAATTATTTTGGATATAACAAAGACATTGAGAATAAGGTTAAGGTTGTGCATCTGTGCAATTTGGAAGTCCACAATATGTAAGGTATCCTACTGAAAGTTATTATGCACCATGACAGTGATACTTCAAAGTTCCAGAATTCATTGTTATTTAACTAATACTTTTTTAATATGTAAATTCATTGTTCTAATAAAAATGAGCACTTTATACATTTTTAAAAATATTCACACCATAAAATTCAGAAAATGAGATTTCAAATAAAACTGTCAGATAATAGCTTTTTACATTTAATGTTGGAAAAATTATTATTTTTTTGTGCTCACCAAAACACTTGATTTTTTAAAAATAAATATTTTATTTTTCATAATTAGAGCATTAGTTTCAAAAAGCATATGACCATTTAATGTACCTCTGAAGACCAGTATAAAATTTGTGAAACTAATTAGTGAAGAATTGCATTCTGTTGAGCATTTTGAGTATGAAAAAGTGTTGGAAAGAAGTTTCCGAGAAAATAAGATTTAAAGTTGGGATTTCCTATAAATAATCATACACCTGTCCATTTAATTGGTAGTTAATGTATGGCAAGTGGGAAAAATTATGTAATTTCTTAAAGTTCGGAACCTGTATCATTTTATTATAAAAAACTAATTTTTTAATTTTTAGAATTCTGGTCAAATTTCATATATGCAACACCTTCATAAATTTCAAGCTATGTATGGAAAAGTGGGAAGAACTCTGGGAAGAAAAGCAATAGAGGAGAAACAAATGAAATTCTACGATGTTATGGCTGTTCCTACTCTTCTATAGTATTCAGAATCATGGACAATAATAACAAACAAACAAAAAAAACAAAAAAAAACTCTGACGTTCCATTCGCATGACTTTCTCTACATCTCTTCAACAAATTATTGTTAAAAAACTTATGCTTCAACTTACTTCATGCTAATCGAGAAAAAAATTAGCAGAAATAGTCTTATTGCTTGCTTCCTTGTAAGTAAAAGCGAAATAAGGCAGTGCCATAGGTGAAAATGATAGTCAAAAGCTGGTTGCCATGTGACTGAAGTTCCTTTGTTTGTATGGACAGGAGTTGATAAACTACTGTACGAGAAAGGTATGTCTTTCAAGGCTGAAACCAAAAACAAGGAATATCTCAAAAATGACAGACTCCACACAAAAAATTATATAACATAAATTGTGTGTTTTAACGTGCTCTAAATTTTTTGTGGTAAGTTTTTGTCCATTTCTTACGGCAGTTATACAAAATTGCGAAAAATTCATCCAGAATAAAGTAGTCTTTAGAGGCTATTCCCAGAAAAATCAAGAAATACAATGTATTTGTCAGGTAAATATCTTTAATATACGATATTTTAATCAAACTTGTTAGAGCCATTTTTGAAAAATTCAAGTTTTCGAAAAAAGTTCCATGTAAAGTGTATAGTTAGTGGTGGGGTGATTTTTCTCAACGTCTTCGTGTCGCATCCCTGGAAGATACTAAACTTAAATAAAAAGTTTGGTATTTTATTGACTTTTCGTTTTTGAGTTATCGTGTTCACAGACACACGAACACACACCTTTTTCTGAAAATGCTTTTTTTGGATACAGGGGACCCTAAAACATATATTTCTGGTGAAATGCCGGTATCGAATTTTTGAGTGGAGTGCAATACCTTCTCTATACACTATGTACATAGTATGTATAAAGAAAGTAAAAATGGAAAGATTATACATACCGGCAGTAAAAGATGAGGTCATTAGATATGTAAGGAGATTTACTAAAGGTAATAAGGTCAGGAATGAAACAATAAGATTAGATTTAAAAATACTTTCAATCAATAAAAGGTAGGAGAGTAATTTACAGATAATAGAAAATATGAATTATCGGCCAATTGGAAAGAGAGAATTGAGTCGAGTTCCTAAGAGGTGTATGGATTCTACAGGCAGAACAGGTGAATATAACACACATTTCTTTAAAAGAGTGGAAGAATATTGAAAAAAATCTGATGTGTACCATTCACATGACTTTCTCTATATCCCTGCAACAAATTATTCTTAAAAAAACTTATACTTCTATTAACTTCATGCTAATCAGTAAAACATTAGCAGAAATAGCCATATTACTTGCTTCCTTGTAAGTAGAGGTGAAATAAGGGAGTACCATAGGTTAAAGTGATAATCAAAAGCTGATTGCTATGTCACTGAAATTCCTTTGTTAATATAGACAGCAGTTGACAAATTCCTGTATGAGAAATGTACATGTTTTTCATAGCAGAAACCAAAAATAAGGAATGTCACAAAAACGACGAACTCCACGAAAAAGATGTATATAACATAAATTGTGTGTTTTAACGTGTTCTGCATTTTTTGTGTAGTAAGTTTTTGTCCATCTCTTACGGTTTATCAGTTATTCAAAATTTAGTAGAATTCACCAAGAATAAACTACCCTTCAGAGGCTATTCCCAGAAAATTCAAGATATACATTTTATTTGTCAGGTAAATATCTTTAATATACGAAATTTTAATCAAAATCGTTAGAGCCATTTTTGAGAAAATCAAAATTTTCGAAAAAAGTTCCATGTAAAGGGTAGTTGGAGGTGGGGGGATTTTTCTCAAAATCTTCGTGTCGCATCCCTGGAAGATACTAAACTTAAATACCAAATTTGGTATTTTACCTACCTTTCGTTTTTGAGTTATCGTGTTCACAGACACACGGACACACACACACACACACACACGGACCTTTTTCCGAAAATGCTTGTTTTAGATAAAGGGGACCCTAAAACATATATTTCCGGTGAAATCTCGGTATGGAATTTTTTGGTGGAGTGCAATACATTCTCTATACACTATGTACATAGTGTATAGAGAAAGTACTTACAAGATAACAATATATATAATTGGAATCGCCCTTTAAAAAGCTTGCATCTATCTAATTATAGATTCTGCTAACGGTTACTTAAAATACACAAAGTAGTAAATGAATATCTTCTTAAGCTCTAAATATCATTATGCTCTGTTATTTACTGGAGTAAACAGTAAATGCAGATTTCTAATACAAATCAAAGTTACACAAATAATGTGCAAGAATGATAGTAAACGGCCAATTAAAGAGCCCTGTCATAAACTAGGTATTCTAAATTACCTTGTGCATACATATTACAAATTTTAAAAGTTTTTATCACTAACATAGCTTTAGAACAAACATGAAAATACATCATTTTGACACTAGTTAAAACAGAAATATACATTGTCTTAATACAAAACTCTCTTGGTTTCAGATATGTGTGTACTATGAAACAATTAAAATATTTAATGCTCTTCGCAGTAATCTCAAAGAAACATTTAGCAGCTAAAATGTTTTTAAAGCTTCTCAGACAATACCTATGTGATAAGTCTTTTTTTCTGTAGAAGAAAACTTAAATGAATAATCTACCATATTATTTTCTTAATTCCAGCATAAAGTGAAGTGACACAGTGCATTAAATCCAGGTGAAGTGAATTTATGTTTAATATACATACTCAATATTTTAGAACGTAAGTATATCCTAATATAAATTTTAACACTCTTTAATACAATTAAGGATGTAAACATTAAGCGCATTTAACAAGTAAATGTACTCACATTTTAATCTAAAAAGTTATATTTTAATATCAAAGTAAACATTCCGCTTGTATAACTAAGAGTGTAAACAAAATGTGATATGACTAAAAGCCAAGTGAAGTTTTTTATGTTTAGTAACAGTTACATTAAATGGACTAGAAAATTAATATTATTGAATATGTGTATTTTAGTACTGCAATTTGAAATATATACTTTGTATATGTAGTGTTGCCTTGATGTGAAGTAATTCTTTTTATTATAATTACTAATTATACTCTATTTTAAAACACTTGAATATTAAAAATCTAATATATCCATTCACCTACCTTCCTCTAGCTGTTCCACAAACAAACTTTCCTTACAATATTTTATCTGCTTCATACTAATTGAGATAAATATTAGAACTGCCTGATTACTTACTTCATTGTAAGTAGAAGGGGAATAAAATAGTGCATTAAGAAAAAAACGACACTCGGATTTTTAAAACATTAATCGCTATGTGAAACTGTCTAAATTAGCTTCTCCTTTCAAGGCCAGCAGTAAAACAAATGTGAGATGAAAGGAAAGATGACTTCCCATTTGAGAAAAGTATAAGGAGTTTAACATTTAAACTAATAACAAATAATTCGGACGTGGTTAATTCTGCACGAAATGTATATGCATTAAAGTGTGTGTGTGTTAACGAGATCTATATATTTGTGGAGTAAGATTTTGTCTATCTTTATCTGTTTACCAGTTACCAAAAAGTAAACCAGAGACTATTCCCAAAAAATTCAACATATACATTTCCTTTTTCATGAAAACATCTTAAACATATAGTATTTTAATCAAAATTCTTAGAACCATTTTAGAGAAAGTAAAACATTTCTAAAACTATTACGAGTAGTTGGAGTAGGGGGGGGGAGGTATTTTCTTGAAAATCTTCGTGTTGCATCTTTGACAGATACTAAACTTAAGTACAAAGTTTGGTATTTAACCGGGGTTTGGTTTTTGAGCTATGCTGTCCACATATACAAACCTGCGCGCACGGCTGATTTCTAAAGATGCTTTTTTTTTTTTTTTATTCAAGGGAACCCTAAAACATGCATATCGAGTGAAATTCGGGTATCGAATTTTTGGACGGAATACAACAGCTTTATTAGCTCCTTTGTATGTTGTATGTACATACGTATATATACGAGGACCATCTACCGCTAAAGATATGAGCCAAGATGTCCCTGTCATTTTAGGGCATTCATCGGTTGGGAAATCTTTACCATCCATCATGTACAGTGTCCAAAATGAAACATCAGTTTTTCTTAATTCTTTTATTAATATTTGCTTTCAACTCGCTCATAATGATTGATGAACTTTCAGTCTAGTATTTATCTTACACACTGGTTTCTCCTTGATTACTCTTAAACTATGCATCATTTCCTATAAAATTAGATTGGCGGAACATTTTGCGCATTCAAAAAAACGAGAAGTTCTTTGGCGGTGGAAAAGTATAACATTGACATTGAAAAACTGGAACCACGTGAGAATAAGAAAGAGTCTTGACAGAATGAAAATTACGGTGTGAAATAGACTAAGATAATGTAACTTTGTAAGTAAAGTTTTGTATTGATATCTTTCGTCATTATTTAGTTATGTCAAATTGTCTGCCAGTTTCTGGATGGCCCTCGTATATATATTTACTGAGGGGTGAAATGGAAAAAGAAACGGTGACTCACCAGCAGCAGCAGGCAGGTTCCTGCGGACTTCCATGGGGCTGACCCTGATGATTTGGCTTTACGAAAGAAACGGAAAGCTTAGCTCAATAAATGTTGATGAAAAGTGTAATGAATGACAGGATTATTAGATAAACAACTCTTACCTCATACTTCGGAGCGCAGTTGCAACGATGACGCGAGGATGTCTGTTTCACTCACGTATCAACTCCAAGTGACGATCGCTACCGTGTCACAATTGAATGCTGGGAGACGGACGCAAAACACGCTCTATCGGCGGTCAATTGTACTACTCGAGTAAGATTCCGTTACGCTTAAAAATGCTGAATCATCTGAAATATTCCAGGCGGGAACTCAAAGTACGAGGCTTTCTCGCTTGTACGTTTTATTCTTATGTGCCACACTCACACGAATTTCTCTACCCTTTCTTCTCCAAACTATTCTTACGAAAGTTTATCCTTCTACTCTGCTACACGTTGCTCCAAATAAAGACTTATAGAAATGGCTTTGTTGTGTATTAAGTTTTAGTAAATAAAAGTGTTACACACTATTTTAATATTTATATAGGTATTATTATAAATAGGTAAAGGACCTAAGCGAATGCAGAAATAAACAGGATGATATTTTAACTTTCCCCGGTATGTATGTGCATACAGTGTACATAGTACTTAGAGATTATTCCACGCAAAAATTCGATGTTGAGATTTCATCGGAAATATGTGTTTGACGTACCCTGAATCCAAAAAAAAAAAAATACTTTCTCTAGTACGTATGTATATACAATGCACATAGTAGCTAGAAAGGCATTATATTTCAAGATTTCACCGAATATTTTGAGTACCCGGTGTCCCAAAAAAGCACTTTTAGACAAAGGTTCGCTCACGCGCTTGTATGTCTGTGGACAGTATATCTCAAAAACGAAAATACCGCTATTAGTATTTAAGTTTAGTAACTTCAAAACATGCGACACTAAGATTTAAAAAAAAACAACAAAATCTACCCTTTACATGAAGACATTTATGAAAATTTTGTTTTTTCATTTGTCTCATTTTTGAGAAATTTTGTTTTTCAAAACAAACAAAAAAATCAATGCAAACTGTATTTTGGAGTGCATTTTATTTTAAAATCACATTCTTGGAAGATTCTAACTTATATAACAAGTTCGGCATTTAAAGGCGTTTTCGACTTACGCTATCCACACACGCACACACACACGCACACACATATTTTTACTTTCTCTATACGCAATATGTACATAGTGTATAGAGAATGTACTGTACTCCACCAAAAAATTCGATACCGAGATTTCACCGGAAATATATGTTTTTGGGTCCCCTGTATCCATAAAAAATCTTATGTGTACCATTCACATGACTTTCTCCATATCACTGCAACAAATAATTCTTAAAAAGCTTATACTTCTATTTACTTTATGCTAATCAGAACTTCTATTTACTTCATGCTAATGGATAAAAAATTAGCAGAAATAGTCTTATTACTCGCTTCCTTGTAAGTAGAAGCGAAATAAGGGACAACCGTAGGTTAAAGTGATAGTCAAAAGCTGGTTGCTATGTCAATGAAGTTCCTTTGTTTATATGGATAGGAGTTGACAAGTTCCTGTATGAAAAATGTATAAGTTTTTCATAGCAGAAACCTAAAATAAGGAATGTCAAAAAACGACGAACTCCACGAAAAAAATGTATATAACATAAATTGTGTGTTTTAACGTGCTCTACAAGTTTTGTGTAGTAAGTTCTTGTCCATCTCTTACGGTTTAGCAGTTATTCAAAATTCAGTAAAATTCATTCAGAATGAAGTACTCCTCAGAGGCTATTCCTATAACATTCAAGATATACATTTTATTTGTCAGGTAAATGTCTTTCATATACGAAATTTTAATCAAAATCGTTAGAGGCATTTTTGAGAAAATCAAAATTTTCGAAAAAAGTTCCATGTAAAGGGTAGTTGGGGGTGGGGGAATTTCTTTCAAAATCTTCATGTCGCATCCCTGGAAGATACTAAACTTAAATACTAAGTTTGGTATTTTATCGACTTTTCGTTTTTGAGTTATCGTGTTCACAGACACACGGACACACGGACACACACACACATGGACCTTTTTGTGAAAATGTTTTTTTTGGATATTGGGGACCCTAAAACATATATTTCCGGTGAAATCTCGGTCTCGATTTTTTGGTGGAGTGCAATACTTTCTCTATACACTATGTACATAGTGCGTATGGAGAAAGTAAAAGTATTTTCAGAAGAAAAGTCCGTGTGTGTGAGTGTGTCCGTGTGTCTGTGAACACGATGACTCAAGAACGAAAAGTTGGTAAAATACCAAACTTGTATTTAAGTTTAGTATCTTCCAGGGATGCGACACGAAGATTTTGAGAAAAATAACCCCACCTTTAACTACCCTTTACATGGAACTTTTTTCGAACATTTTGGTTTTCTAAAAAATGGCTCTAACGATTTTGATTAAAATATCGTATATTAAAGTTATTTACCTGACAAATAAAATGCATATTTTGAATTTTCTGGAAATATCCTCTGAAGACTACTTTATTCTGGTAGAATTTTTCATAACTACTAAACCGTAAGAGATGGACAAAAACTTAATCCACAAAAAATGTAGAGCACGTTAAAACACACGATTTATGTTATATACATTTTTTTCGTGGAGTTGATCGTTTTTGAGATATTCCTTTTTCTTGGTTTCAGCTTTGAAAAACTTATACTTTTCTCATACAGGAATTTGTCAAACAATTTGTCCATACAAACAAAGGAACATCAGTCTCATAGCAACCAGCTTTTGGCTTTCACTTTAACCTATGGTACTCGCTTATTTCCCTTCTACTTAGAAGGAAGCAAGTAATAAGACTAAATCTGCTAATTTTTCACGATTAGCTTGAAATAAATAAAAGATAAGGTTACTAACAATAATAATTTACAGAGATATAGAGAAAGTCATGTGAATGGTACACATGAGATTTTTTTAAAAAACTTGTTTCGGACTGAGTGGAGTAAAATCATATATTTGCGGTGAAATCTTGGCATCGAATTTTAGGATGAAAAACAATACCTTCTCTAGCTAGTATGCACTTTGTATTTACATACGTGCTGCAGAAAGCTAACATAATATATTCCATTCATATGACTTTCTCTGCCTATTCGGCAACAAATTATTGTTATAAAAGCTTAAACTTCTATCTTGTTTATGCCAAACGAGATAAACAATAGTAATAATTGTTCTGTTACTTATTTTTTTGTAAGTAGAAGGGAAATAAGGGAATACATCAGGTTAAAATGAATCAGGTCAATTCTTTCAAAACATTGTCGCCTTGAATTCATATTGTAATTCCGTTCCCTTAGCAAGGCTCATTTGTAAAAAAATCTGATGTGTTACATTCACATGACTTTCTCTATACCTCAGCAATAAATTATTTTTAAAAAGCTTAAGCTTCTATTTAATTCCTGATAATCGAGAAAAAATCAGCAGAAATAGTCTTTTTTCTCGCTTTATTGTAAGTAGAAGCGAAATAAAGTAGTACCATAAGTAAAAGTGAAAGCCAAATACTGGTTGCTATGTGACTGAAGTTCCTTTGTTTGTATGGACACGAGTTCACAAATGCCTTTATGAGAAAAGTATGTTTTTTATAGCTGAAACCAAAAACATGGAATATCTAAAAAAATCACCTCCACGAAAACAGGTATATAACATAAAATGCCCACATTTGTTGTGTAGTAAGTTATTGTCCATCTCTTACGGTTTAGCAGTTATGCAAAATTCCGTAAAGTGACCCAGATTAAAGAAGTCTTCAGAGGCTATTCCCAGAAAATTCAAAATATACATTTTATTTGTCAGGTAAATATCTTTAATATGCGATATTTTAATCAAAATCGTTAGAGTCGTTTTTTAGAAAATCAAAATTTTAGAAAAATGTTCCATGTAAAGGGTAGTTTGGAGTGGGAGATTTTTCTCAAAATCTTCGTGTCGCGTCCCTGGAAGATATTCAACTTAAATACCAATTTTGGTATTTTACCGACTTTTCGTTTTTGAGTTATCGTGTTCACAGACACACGGACACACACACACATACACACACGGACCTTTTTCTGAAAATGCTTTTTTTAGATATAGGAGACCCTAAAACATATATTTCCGGTGAAATCTCGGTATCGAAATTTTTGGTGGAGTGCAATACTTTCTCTATACACTATGTACATAGTGTATAGAGAAAGTAAAAATCAGAAGAGGTAAAATGGATGAGGACTTCTCGTTTGAGAAAAGATAAGGTATATTAAATTGAAACCAATAACAGGGAATATTTCTCTGAAATGGTTATTTCTTATAAAAATCTGGTGTGATGCACTCACATGACTTTCTCTAGCTGTTCTACAAACTTCTTACAAAAGATTATTCTTCTTTTGCATCTTGCTAATCTGGGTACTCATTAGCACAATGTTCTTGTTACTTAGTTCCGAATAAGTAGGAAAAAATAAGGGAATACACTAGGCTAAAACCATGGACAAAAGTTTTAAAAGCTGTCGTTATGCGATTGTCATTACAAATCCTTTCTTTTCTTGGCCAGGAGTAGAACAAAAGAAAGCCGCACTCTCCCGTCTGAGAAAAGTGTAAGTACTTCACAACTGAAACTAATAACACTCAATACTTCGAAAACTGTAAGCTCCACGAGAAAAATGTATATGACATAACTTGGTGTATTTTAGCAAGACCTACATTTTTTATAGTAAGTTTTTGTCTATCTTTTACGGTTTACTAGTTATGCCAAATTAAGCAAAATTCATCGAGAATAAACAGGTCTTTAGAAGATATTCCCAGAAAATTCAGGATATACATACTATTTGTGAGTTAAATATCTTTAATATACGATATTTTAATCAAAATTGGTAGAGGCCATTTTTAAGAAAAATCAAAATTTTCGAAAAAAGTTCCTTGTAAAGGGTACTTTAGGGTGGGGAGATTTTTCTCATAATCTTCGTGTCGCATCCCTGGAAGATACTAAACTTAAATCCCAGTTTGGTGCTTTACCGACTTTTTGTTTTTGTATTATCGTGTTCACAGACACACGGACACACACACACATACACGGACCTTTTTGTGAAAATGCTTTTTTGGATACAGGGGCCCCAAATACATATATTTCCGGTGAAATCTCGGTATCGAATTTTTGGGTGGAATATAATACTTCTCTATCCCTATGTACATTGTACATACGGGACTAGAGAAAGTAAAGTATATTAAGCTATACATGTCGTAATTGTGGGTTTTAATGAATTATATATATTTTTATACAGTAACATTTTTCTGAATCTTGCGGCTTATCGGATACCCAAAAGTCCTCCAGAATGAAGAGAGTTTAGAAGCTATTCCCAGAAAAATCAGGATACACCGTTTACTTGTAATAAAATATGTTAAATATGGTATTTTAATGCAACTCGTTTAGGCCATTTAAAATAAATTAACATATTCTAAACATGTACCAGATAAATAGTAGTTTGAGGTGGGGGAATTTTCTTGACAATTCAGCTCAACTATTGAAGCGTCAATGGGATTACCGAGATTAGGAAACTTCAATCAATCGCGGTCATCTCACTGGAGCGATATTATCGAAACATTTTATCGCGGCTGATGTTCATTTCTTTGAAATCTTGTCGCACCTGACGTTCGTTTGTTTAATCTCCTGTCTTGGTTATTGGTATCAAGGTAACAATCTAGGCAGCCAACTTTCACTTTTAATAACTGTCAGTCTCACCATAGCACTTTCAATTAATTCAGTTACAACGTTTATTCAAAGTTTTATCTAGGTCATAATGTATTTAGTTAAAAAAGGATTGAAAATAAACATTATTTTTATTTCTTATATATGAGATGGGTGCAATAACTTCAAATAAAATAACGTTTGTTTCCATTTCATGCATTACTTATTAAAGGTTGAAATAAAACAATTCTTTATTATTTCTATTGGTGCTGCCGATATTCGTACATTGGAAGTAGACATGGTTAGCTATATCATAATTCAGGAGGCAGTGAAGAAAAAAAAATCGGTAAATACACATGGTTAAATGCGTGTCCACCATCTGAGAACTAATGTTGGTATTACAATCATAAGCTAATAAAATCTCCCTTCCTATATATTATAAATTATTAACAGTCTATTTCGCTGAATTGTGTTATCAAGTATAACTCGTGTTTTCATCTCTTAGGACATTTGCCTCTCGTGGCTTCGCTCCGGTCGTCAATTATCGACCAGATGAAAACACTCTTCGTATTACATCAGAAGATGTTGAAATTAAATGCTAAGCTTGACATGTATGGGAATATCTTTTTATTTTCTCTACACGTGCTATATACATAGTGTATAGAGAAGGTATTGCACTCCACCAAAAATTCGATACCAAGATTTCACCGGAAATATATGTTTTAGAGTTCCCTGTATCCAAAAAAAGTGTTTTCAGAAAAAGGTCCGTGTGTGTGTCCGCGCGACTGTGAACACGATAACTCAAAAACGAAAAGTCAGTAAAATACCAAACTTGGTATTTAAGTTTAGTATCTTCCAGGGATGCGACACAAAGATTTTGAGAAAAATACCCCCACCCCCAACTACCCTTTACATGGAACTTTTTTCGAAAATTTTGATTTTCTCAAAAATGGCTCTAACGATTTTAATTAAAATTTCGGATATTAAACATATTTACCTGACAAATGAAATGTATATCTTGAATTTTCTGGGAATAGCCTCTGAAGAGTAGTTTATTCTGGATGAATTTTACTAAATTTTGAATAACTGCTAAACCGTAAGAGATGGACAAAAACTTACTACACAAAAAATGTAGAGCACTTTAAAACACAATTTATGTTATATACATTTTTTTCGTGGAGTTCGTCGTTTTTGTAACATTCCTTGTAATTAGAAGCGAAATAAGGGACAACCGTAGGTTAAAGTGATAGTCAAAAGCTGGTTGCTATGTCAATGAAGTTCTTTTGTTTATATGGATAGGAGTTGACAAGTTCCAGTATGAGAAAAGTATACGTTTTTCATAGCAGAAACCAAAAATAAGGAATGTGACAAAAACGACGAACTCCACGAAAAAAATGTATATAACATAAATTGTGTGTTTTAAAGTGCTCTACATTTTTTGTGTAGTAAGTTTTTGTCCATCTCTTACGGTTTAGCAGTTATTCAAAATTTAGTAAAATTCATCCCGAATAAACTACTCTTCAGAGGCTATTCCCACAAAATTCAGGTAAATATGTTTAATATCCGAAATTTGAATCAAAATCGTTAGAGCCATTTTTGAGAAAATCAAAATTTTCGAAAAAAGTTCCATGTAAAGAGTAGTTGAGGGTGGGGGGATTTCTTTCAAAATCTTCATGTCGCATCCCTGGAAGATACTAAACTTAAATACTAAGTTTGGTATTTTACCGACTTTTCGTTTTTGAGTTATCGTGTTCACAGACACACGGACACACGGGCACACGGACACACACACACGGACCTTTTTGTGATAATGTTTTTTTTGGACATTGGGGACCCTAAAACATATATTTCCGGTGAAATCTCGGTATCGAATTTTTGGTGGAGTGCAATACTTTCTTTATACACTATGTACATAGTGCGTATGGAGAAAGTAAAATTATTTTCAGAAAAAAAGTCCGTGTGTGTGAGTGTGTCCGTGTGTCTGTGAACACGATGACTCAAAAACGAAAAGTCGGTAAAATACCAAACTTGTATTTAAGTTTAGTATCTTCCAGGGATGCGACACGAAGATTTTGAGAAAAATAACCCCACCTTTAACTACCCTTTACATGGAACTTTTTTCGAACATTTTGATTTTCTAAAAAATGGCTCTAACGACTTTGATTAAAATATCGTATATTAAAGTTATATACCTGACAAATAAAATGTATATTTTGAATTTTCTGGGAATAGCCTCTGAAGACTACTTTATTCTCGTAGAATTTTTCATAACTACTAAACCGTAAGAGATGGACAAAAACTTAATCCACAAAAAATGTAGAGCACGTTAAAATACACAATTTATGTTATATACATTTTTTTCGTGGAGTTGATCGTTTTTGAGATATTCCTTTTTCTTTGTTTCAGCTTTGAAAAACTTATACTTTTCTCATACAAGAATTTGTCAAACAAACAATTTGTCCATACAAACAAAGGAACATCAGTCACATAGCAACCAGCTTTTGGCTTGCACTTTAACCTATGGTACTCGCTTATTTCCCTTCTACTTAGAAGGAAGCTAGTAATAAGACTATTTCTGCCAATTTTTCACGATTAGCATGAAATAAACAAAAGATAAGGTTACTAACAATAATAATTTACAGAGATATAGAGAAAGTCATGTGAATGGTACACATGAGATTTTTTTAAAACACTTGTTTCGGACTGAGTGGAGTAAAATCATATATTTGCGGTGAAATCTTGGCATCGAATTTTAGGATGAAAAACAATACCTTCTCTAGCTAGTATGCACTTTGTATTTACATACGTGCTGCAGAAAGCTAACATAATATATTCCATTCATATGACTTTCTCTGCCTTTTCGGCAACAAATTATTGTTATAAAAGCTTCAACTTCTATCTTGTTTATGCCAAACGAGATAAACAATAGTAATAATTGTTCTGTTACTTATTTTTTTGTAAGTAGAAGGGAAATAAGGGAATACATAAGGTTAAAATGAATCAGGTCAATTCTTTCAAAACATTGTCGCCTTGAATTCATATTGTAATTCCGTTCCCTTAGCAAGGCTCATTTGTAAAAAAATCTGATGTGTTACATTCACATGACTTTCTCTATACCTCAGCAATAAATTATTTTTAAAAAGCTTAAGCTTCTATTTAATTCCTGATAATCGAGAAAAAATCAGCAGAAATAGCATTTTTTCTCGCTTTATTGTAAGTAGAAGCGAAATAAGGTAGTACCATAAGTAAAAGTGAAAGCCAAAAGCTGGTTGCTATGTGACTGAAGTTCCTTTGTTTGTATGGACACGAGTTCACAAATGCCTTTATGAGAAAAGTATGTTTTTTATAGCTGAAACCAAAAACATGGAATAGCTAAAAAAAATCACCTCCACGAAAACAGGTATATAACATAAAGTGCTCTACATTTGTTGTGTAGTAAGTTATTGTCCATCTCTTACGGTTTAGCAGTTACGCAAAATTCCGTAAAAGTGACCCAGAATAAAGAAGTCTTCAGAGGCTATTCCCAGAAAATTCAAAATATACATTTTATTTGTCAGGTAAATATCTTTAATATGCGATATTTTAATCAAAATCGTTAGAGTCGTTTTTTAGAAAATCAAAATTTTAGAAAAATGTTCCATGTAAAGGGTAGTTTGGAGTGGGGAAATTTTTCTCAAAATCTTCGTGTCGCGTCCCTGGAAGATATTCAACTTAAATACCAATTTTGGTATTTTACCGACTTTTCGTTTTTGAGTTATCGTGTTCACAGACACACGGACACACACACACATACACACACGGTCCTTTTTCTGAAAATGCTTTTTTTAGATATAGGAGACCCTAAAACATATATTTCCGGTGAAATCTCGGTATCGAAATTTTTGAGGGAGTGCAATACTTTCTCTACATAGTGTATAGAGAAAGCAAAAAACAGAAGAGGTAAAATGGATGAGGACTTCTCGTTTGAGAAAAGATAAAGTATATTAAATTGAAACCAATAACAGGGAATATTTCTCTGAAATGGTTATTTCTTATAAAAATCTGGTGTGATGCACTCACATGACTTTCTCTAGCTGTTCTACAAACTTCTTACAAAAGATTATTCTTCTTTTGCATCTTGCTAATCTGGGTACTCATTAGCACAATGTTCTTGTTATTTAGTTCCGAATAAGTAGGAAAAAATAAGGGAATACACTAGGCTAAAACCATGGACAAAAGTTTTAAAAGCTGTCGTTATGCGATTGTCATTACAAATCCTTTCTTTTCTTGGCCAGGAGTAGAACAAAAGAAAGCCGCACTCTCCCGTCTGAGAAAAGTGTAAGTACTTCACAACTGAAACTAATAACACTCAATACCTCGAAAACTGTAAGCTCCACGAGAAAAATGTATATGACATAACTTGGTGTATTTTAGCAAGACCTACATTTTTTATAGTAAGTTTTTGTCTATCTTTTACGGTTTACTAGTTATGCCAAATTAAGCAAAATTCATCGAGAATAAACAGGTCTTTAGAAGATATTCCCAGAAAATTCAATTATTTGTGAGTTAAATATCTTTAATATACGATATTTTAATCAAAATTGGTAGAGGCCATTTTTAAGAAAAATCAAAATTTTCGAAAAAAAGTTCCTTGTAAAGGGTAGTTTAGGGTGGGGAGATTTTTCTCATAATCTTCGAGTTGCATCCCTGGAAGATACTAAACTTAATCCCAGTTTGGTGCTTTACCGACTTTTTGTTTTTGGATTATCGTGTTCACAGACACACGGACAAACACGCACATACACGGAACTTTTTGTGAAAATGCTTTTTTGGATACAGGGGCCCCAAATACATATATTTCCGGTGAAATCTCGGTATCGAATTTTTGGGTGGAATATAATACTTCTCTATCCCTATGTACATTGTACATACGGGGCTAGAGAAAGTAAAATATATTAAGCTATACATGTCGTAATTGTGGGTTTTAATGAATTATATATTTTTATACAGTAACATTTTTCTGAATCTTGCGTCTTATCGGATACCCAAAAGTCCTCCAGAATGAAGAGAGCTTAGAAGCTATTCCCAGAAAAATCAGGATACACCTTTTACTTGTAATAAAATATGTTAAATATGGTATTTTAATGCAACTCGTTTAGGCCATTTAAAATAAATTAACATATTCTAAACATGTACCAGATAAATAGTAGTTTGAGGTGGGGGAATTTTCTTGACAATTCAGCTCAACTATTGAAGCGTCAATGGGATTACCGAGATTAGGAAACTTCAATCAATCGCGGTCATCTCACTGGAGCGATATTATCGAAACATTTTATCGCGGCTGATGTTCATTTCTTTGAAACCTTGTCGCACCTGACGTTCGTTTGTTTAATCTCCTGTCTTGGTTATTGGTATCAAGGTAACAATCTAGGCAGCCAACTTTCACTTTTAATAACTGTCAGTCTCACCATAGCACTTTTTATTAATTCAGTTACAACGTTTATTCAAAGTTTTATCTAGGTCATAATGTATTTAGTTAAAAAAGGATTGAAAATAAACATTATTTTTATTTCTTATATGTCAGATGAGTGCAATAACTTCAAATAAAATAACGTTTGTTTCCATTTCATGCATTAGTTATTAAAGGCTGAAATAAAACAATTTTTCATTATTTCTATTGGTGCTGCCGATATTCGTACATTGGAAGTAGACATGGTTAGCTATATCATAATTCAGGAGGCCGTGAAGAAAAAAAAAATCGGTAAGTACACATGGTTAAATGCGTGTCCACCATTTGAGAACTAATGTTGGTATTACAATCATAAGCTAATAAAATCTCCCTTCCTATATATTATAAATTATTAACAGTCTATTTCGCTGAATTGTGTTATCAAGTATAACTCGTGTTTTCATCTCTTAGGACATTTGCCTCTCGTGGCTTCGCTCCGGTCGTCAATTATCGACCAGATGAAAACACTCTTCGTATTACATCAGAAGATGTTGAAATTAAATGCTAAGCTTGACATGTATGGAAATATCTTTTTACTTTCTCTATACGTGCTATGTACATAGTGTATAGAGAAGGTATTGCACTCCACCAAAAATTCGATACCAAGATTTCACCGGAAATATATGTTTTAGAGTTCCCTGTATCCAAAAAAAGTATTTTCAGAAAAAGGTCCGTGTGTGTGTCCGCGCGACTGTGAACACGATAACTCAAAAACGAAAAGTCAGTAAAATACCAAACTTGGTATTTAAGTTTAGTATCTTCCAGGGATGCGACACAAAGATTTTGATAAAAATCCCCCCACCCCAACTACCCTTTACATGGAACTTTTTTAGAAAATGTGGGTTTTCTAAAAAATGGCTCTAACGATTTTGATTAAAATATCGTATATTAAGGATATTTACCTGAAAAATAAAATGTATATTTTGAATTTTCTAGGAATAGCCTCTGAAGATTACTATAATCTGGGTCAATTTTACGGAATTTTGCATAACTGCTAAACCGTAAGAGATGGACAAAAACTTACCACACAACAAATGTACAGCACCTTAAAGCACACAATTTATGCTATATACATTTTTTTTCGTGGAAATGATTGTTTTTGAGATATTCCTTGTTTTTGGTTTCAGCTATAAAAACATACTTTTCTCATACAGGGCTTTGTGAACTCGTGTCCATACAAACAAAGGAACTTCAGTAGCAGAACAAACAGCTTTTGACTATCACTTTAACCTATGGTACCCCCTCATTTCGCTTCTAGTAACAAGGAAGCAAGTAATAAGACTATTTCTGCTAATTTTTGCTCCATTAGATGAAATAAATGGAATAATTTGTTGCAGTGACACAGAGAAAGTCATATGAATGGAACACATCAGATTTTTTGAGTTATGCTATACAATCACACTCATGGAGACGAACATTTTTCTAAAGTTATTCTTATTCATAATACATAAAATATCCTAATACTCGATAGATCTATTGAGAGGTTGTGATATTTCGTTTTTTTTTTTTTTTGTGAGGTGTTTATTGGCTCAGATTTTCGAATCTGTAGTGTGGTCGTATATGGAAATTTATTATTTTATTTAATATAAAAGAAATAATAGATGAATGTAAACGGCGTTTTCTTTATGGACGCTCTTTAACTGCTGTGGTTCTCAGCATCGCATTCTATACTCGGCGTGAAATACCACTTAATTTTGCTCAGAGGCCTCTCTATCAGGCTTGAGGTTCTTTTACCTGCCGTAAATCTACGACACGGCATTATTTCCCTTCCAAAGGAAGCCATGCTAAGGATTTTTACACCCGAAAAAATCCTTCGTCCTCCGCCGGGTTGAACCTGCGACCTTGGGTATATGAAATTAGCATGGCAACCATTACACCACGGAGGGCGACAACAATAGTAGATGGTACACGTTTGAAGACTTTCAAAGACATTTACAAATAATTATGCTATATCCGGATCCGAAACTCAATTCCTCTTAAGACTTTTCGTGGTAGGAATCTCACGTACCTTCGCAGTGATCTCTCCGAATATGCAACTTCTAACTAACTTATGTATAATATTTCATTTAATGTCTTATTTCATTATATGAAATTTAAAAGCTATTCACTGTGGCGTTTTATTTGAACATTTAATGTTATTGTTAGTTATAATAAAACAAACCAAAGGAAATTAAAACAGGAAGCGACATGGAACACCTGCTAATTGATATGGAACGTTTGCCTGAATGGTAGGCAGCCGGCGTTACAATCACGGTACCTGCCTTTAACGCAGGTATTCAGTTTTGGAAAGGTGAGGTGAGCATTAGGCAACCCACCTGACGAGAGCAAGACGGGCGCCCCAGACTTGAAATTGTGACCTCTGAATTTTGTGTGCTCTCAGAATAGAATCAATAGAATCAAGGCAAGATGGCTGTCCTTGATTTTCCCTAAAACTTCAGAACTTCTACCAATAATACTAGAGCCGGCAAAAGAAATTCAGTTTGACAAGATCTTAATCGCATCATGCAAAGTAAAAAAAACGAAGTTGTGCAGAACAACAGCAGCAATATAAGAAGAAAAGGACAGAAAAGGCAGCAACAGAGGAGAAGCAAAGGAAAGCTGAGGCTGCAACCTACCAACATGGTAAATTTTAATGCGAACCATGCATTCAAATCTTTTCTTGTTTTCTCTTTATTTATATTTTTAGCATTTTTCTTCCTGTAAAATACTCATTGGCGAAGCTTTCACAGAGGTAAAATGTAAAAGTAAAATGTATAAGAATTGTTCTATATTTACTGACAGATATATTTAAGCATATGTTTTCAATATTCAAACACAAAAATTATATTTTTCTGACACAAAAAAAAATCTTAGCTTTAAAACTTCTGGAGTATAAACCAAATGAGACTCAGGAAAAACTTGGTAAATTTTAAAATGTAGTTGTATTGTGAACCTAGGCTAAAAATAATAAAATAAAATGTTAATGTTCTAGGGTCGTGACAAAACAAACAAATTTGACCATAACTTTCCATTAATGCAAAATGGATGAAATTTGCGCTGGAACCATTTTACATTTATTATACCCGTGGTATTAGACTGGAATTTCAAAATTTCAGAAATATATGCCCTTAAAAGGAAGAACTGTTTTAGAACAAGCATGACACTTGAGTTATCTTGGATGTGAAATTGTTTGAAATATGACAAGGAAATTGAGCAGAAGGTTACGGTTATGCTTCTGGAAGTCCACAATTTGTAAGATATACTATTATTTTTGAGGGGGGTAGCTTAAATTCCTTTAACGTGATTGGCCATATCGAACAAAGAATGAAATGAAATCGGGGCCCATGGAGCTTAAAGTTACTGGACGTTATCCTTCTCAGGGTAAGTGAAGACAACTCGGGTAAATCACCCTAGGCGAGATTCGCGACCTGTTGAATGTGAGGCACGCTACCACACACTATCTAGGCGGGCACTATTGGAATTTATACCAAATATTATACAATGGGACAGTGATGCTGCTGCTAGGCATCGAAGTTCCAGATAACCGGTTATTTAAAATGTCACTTTTAGTGTTTAAATCCATTATTCTAATAAAAATCTGACGAGTTCCATTCACATGACTTTCTCTACATCTTTACAACACATTATTGTTAAAAAGCTAATGCTTCTATTTATCTCATGGTAATCGAGAAAACATTAGCATAAATAGTCTCATTACTTGCTTCCTTGTAAATAGAAGCGAAATAAGGGAGTAATGGTTTAAAATAATAATTAAAAGCTGGTGCTATGTGACTGAAGTTCCTTTGTTTGTATGGACAGGAGTAGATGAATTCCTGTATGAGAAAAATATGTTTTTTAAAGGTGAAATCAAAAACAAGGAATAACTCATAAACGATCAACTCCACATGTATATAGCATAAACTGTGTGTGTTAACAAGCTCTATATTTTTTGTGTAGCAAGTTTTGTCCATCTCTTACGGTTAATCAGTTATGTAAAATTCATACAGAATAAAGTAGTCTTTAGAGGCCATTCCCAGGAAATTCAAGATTTAAATTTTATTTGTCAGGTAAATACTTTTAATATCCGAAAATTTAATCCAAATCTTTAGAGCCATTTTTGAGAAAATCAAAATTTTATGAAAAAACTCCAAATAAAGGCTAGTTTGGGATGAAGGGATTTTTCTCAAAATCTTCGTGTCGCATCCCTGGAAGATACTAAACTTAAATACAAACTTTGGTATTTTACCGACTTTTCGTTTTCGAGCTATCGTGTTCACAGACACACGGACCTTTTTCTGAAAATGTTCTTTTTGGATACACGGAACCCTAAGACATATATTTCCTCTGAAATCTTAGTGTCAAATTTTTGGGTTGAGTGCAATACCTTCTTGCATAGTACTAATAGAGAAAATAAAAATGAGACAAGCGATGCAGTTTTAAAAACATTCGCACAAAAAATTCAAAATTTTATGAAAAAGCTCCAAATAAAGGGTAGTTTGGGATGAAGGGATTTTTCTCAAAATCTTCGTGTCGCATCCCTGGAAGATACTAAACTTAAATACAAACTTTGGTATTTTACCGACTTTTCGTTTTCGAGCTATCGTGTTCACAGACACACGGACCTTTTTCTGAAAATGTTCTTTTTGGATACACGGAACCATAAGACATATATTTCCTCTGAAATCTTAGTGTCATATTTTTGGGTGGAGTGCAACACCTTCTTGCATAGTACTAATAGAGAAAATAAAAATGAGACACGCAATGCATTTTTAAAAACATTCGCACAAAAAATTCAAGTATTACATATATATCTTTCATTTAACCTTCATGTATTTAAAACTAAGTGTGGAAAAATTGGGAGAACTCTGGGAAGAAAAACAATACAGGAAACAAAAATCTGATGTGTACCATTCACATGACTTTCTCCATATCCCTGCAACAAATAATTATTAAAAAGCTCATACTTCTATTTACTTTATGCTAATCAGAAAAAAATATAAGAAATAGTCTAATTACTCGCTTCCTTGTAATTAGAAGCGAAATAAGGGACAACCGTAGGTTAAAGTGATAGTCAAAAGCTGGTTGCTATGTCAATGAAGTTCCTTTGCTTATATAGATAGGAGTTGACAAGTTCCAGTATGAGAAAAGTATACGTTTTTCATAGCAGAAACCAAAAATAAGGAATATGACAAAAACGACGAACTCCACGAAAAAAATGTATATAACATAAATTGTGTGTTTTAAAGTGCTCTACATTTTTTGTGGAGTAAGTTTTTGTCCATCTCTTACGGTTTAGCAGTTATTCAAAATTTAGTAAAATTCATCCAAAATAAACTACTCTTCAGAGGCTATTCCCAGAAAATTCAGGTAAATATGTTTAATATCCGAAATTTGAATCAAAATCGTTAGAGCCATTTTTGAGAAAATCAAAATTTTCGAAAAAAGTTCCATGTAAAGAGTAGTTGGGGGTGGGGGGATTTCTTTCAAAATCTTCATGTCGCATCCCTGGAAGATACTAAACTTAAATACTAAGTTTGGTATTTTACCGACTTTTCGTTTTTGAGTTATCGTGTTCACAGACACACGGACACACGGGCACACGGACACACACACACGGACCTTTTTGTGATAATGTTTTTTTTGGACATTGGGGACCCTAAAACATATATTTCCGGTGAAATCTCGGTATCGAATTTTTGGTGGAGTGCAATACTTTCTTTATACACTATGTACATAGTGCGTATGGAGAAAGTAAAATTATTTTCAGAAAAAAAGTCCGTGTGTGTGAGTGTGTCCGTGTGTCTGTGAACACGATGACTCAAAAACGAAAAGTCGGTAAAATACCAAACTTGTATTTAAGTTTAGTATCTTCCAGGGATGCGACACGAAGATTTTGAGAAAAATAACCCCACCTTTAACTACCCTTTACATGGAACTTTTTTCGAACATTTTGATTTTCTAAAAAATGGCTCTAACGACTTTGATTAAAATATCGTATATTAAAGTTATATACCTGACAAATAAAATGTATATTTTGAATTTTCTGGGAATAGCCTCTGAAGACTACTTTATTCTCGTAGAATTTTTCATAACTACTAAACCGTAAGAGATGGACAAAAACTTAATCCACAAAAAATGTAGAGCACGTTAAAACACACAATTTATGTTATATACATTTTTTTCGTGGAGTTGATCGTTTTTGAGATATTCCTTTTTCTTTGTTTCAGCTTTGAAAAACTTATACTTTTCTCATACAAGAATTTGTCAAACAAACAATTTGTCCACACAAACAAAGGAACATCAGTCACATAGCAACCAGCTTTTGGCTTTCACTTTAACCTATGGTACTCGCTTATTTCCCTTCTACTTAGAAGGAAGCAAGTAATAAGACTATTTCTGCCAATTTTTCACGATTAGCATGAAATAAACAAAAGATAAGGTTACTAACAATAATAATTTACAGAGATATAGAGAAAGTCATGTGAATGGTACACATGAGATTTTTTTAAAACACTTGTTTCGGACTGAGTGGAGTAAAATCATATATTTGCGGTGAAATCTTGGCATCGAATTTTAGGATGAAAAACAATACCTTCTCTAGCTAGTATGCACTTTGTATTTACATACGTGCTGCAGAAAGCTAACATAATATATTCCATTCATATGACTTTCTCTGCCTTTTCGGCAACAAATTATTGTTATAAAAGCTTCAACTTTTATCTTGTTTATGCCAAACGAGATAAACAATAGTAATAATTGTTCTGTTACTTATTTTTTTGTAAGTAGAAGGGAAATAAGGGAATACATAAGGTTAAAATGAATCAGGTCAATTCTTTCAAAACATTGTCGCCTTGAATTCATATTGTAATTCCGTTCCCTTAGCAAGGCTCATTTGTAAAAAAATCTGATGTGTTACATTCACATGACTTTCTCTATACCTCAGCAATAAATTATTTTTAAAAAGCTTAAGCTTCTATTTAATTCCTGATAATCGAGAAAAAATCAGCAGAAATAGCATTTTTTCTCGCTTTATTGTAAGTAGAAGCGAAATAAGGTAGTACCATAAGTAAAAGTGAAAGCCAAAAGCTGGTTGCTATGTGACTGAAGTTCCTTTGTTTGTATGGACACGAGTTCACAAATGCCTTTATGAGAAAAGTATGTTTTTTATAGCTGAAACCAAAAACATGGAATAGCTAAAAAAAATCACCTCCACGAAAACAGGTATATAACATAAAGTGCTCTACATTTGTTGTGTAGTAAGTTATTGTCCATCTCTTACGGTTTAGCAGTTATACAAAATTCCGTAAAAGTGACCCAGAATAAAGAAGTCTTCAGAGGCTATTCCCAGAAAATTCAAAATATACATTTTATTTGTTAGGTAAATATCTTTAATATGCGATATTTTAATCAAAATCGTTAGAGTCGTTTTTTAGAAAATCAAAATTTTAGAAAAATGTTCCATGTAAAGGGTAGTTTGGAGTGGGGAGATTTTTGTCAAAATCTTCGTGTCGCGTCCCTGGAAGATATTCAACTTAAATACCAATGTTGGTATTTTACCGACTTTTCGTTTTTGAGTTATCGTGTTCACAGACACACGGACACACACACACATACACACACGGTCCTTTTTCTGAAAATGCTTTTTTTAGATATAGGAGACCCTAAAACATATATTTCCGGTGAAATCTGGGTATCGAAATTTTTGGTGGAGTGCAATACTTTCTCTATACACTATATACATAGTGCGCGTAGAGAAAGTAAAAAACAGAAGAGGTAAAATGGATGAGGACTTCTCGTTTGAGAAAAGATAAAGTATATCAAATTGAAACCAATAACAGGGAATATTTCTCTGAAATGTTTATTTCTTATAAAAATCTGGTGTGATACACTCACATGACTTTCTCTAGCTGTTCTACAAACTTCTTACAAAAGATTATTCTTCTTTTGCATCTTGCTAATCTGGGTACTCATTAGCACAATGTTCTTGTTACTTAGTTCCGAATAAGTAGGAAAAAATAAGGGAATACACTAGGCTAAAACCATGGACAAGAGTTTTAAAAGCTGTCGTTATGCGATTGTCATTACAAATCCTTTTTTTTCTTGGCCAGGAGTAGAACAAAAGAAAGCCGCACTCTCCCGTCTGAGAAAAGTGTAAGTACTTCACAACTGAAACTAATAACACTCGATACCTCGAAAACTGTAAGCTCCACGAGAAAAATGTATATGACATAACTTGGTGTATTTTAGCAAGACCTACATTTTTTATAGTAAGTTTTTGTCTATCTTTTACGGTTTACTAGTTATGCCAAATTAAGCAAAATTCATCGAGAATAAACAGGTCTTTAGAAGATATTCCCAGAAAATTCAAGATATACATACTATTTGTGAGTTAAATATCTTTAATATACGACATTTTAATCAAAATTGGTAGAGGCCATTTTTAAGAAAAATCAAAATTTTCGAAAAAAGTTCCTTGTAAAGGGTAGTTTAGGGTGGGGAGGTTTTTCTCATAATCTTCGTGTCGCATCCCTGGAATATACTAAACTTAAATACCAGTTTGGTGCTTTACCGACTTTTTGTTTCTGAATTATCGTGTTCACAGACACACACACATACACGGAACTTTTTGTGAAAATGCTTTTTTGGATACAGGGGCCCCAAATACATATATTTCCGGTGAAATCTCGGTATCGAATTTTTGGGTGGAATATAATACTTCTCTATCCCTATGTACATTGTACATACGGGGCTAGAGAAAGTAAAATATATTAAGCTATACATGTCGTAATTGTAGGTTTTAATGAATTATATATTTTTATACAGTAACATTTTTCTGAATCTTGCGGCTTATCGGATAACCAAAAGTCCTCCGGAATGAAGAGAGCTTAGAAGCTATTCCCAGAAAAATCAGGATACACCTTTTACTTGTAATAAAATATGTTAAATATGGTATTTTAATGCAACTCGTTTAGGCCATTTAAAATAAATTAACATATTCTAAACATGTACCAGATAAATAGTAGTTTGAGGTGGGGGAATTTTCTTGACAATTCAGCTCAACTATTGAAGCGTCAATGGGATTACCGAGATTAGGAAACTTCAATCAATCGCGGTCATCTCACTGGAGCGATATTATCGAAACATTTTATCGCGGCTGATGTTCATTTCTTTGAAATCTTGTCGCACCTGACGTTCGTTTGTTTAATCTCCTGTCTTGGTTATTGGTATCAAGGTAACAATCTAGGCAGCCAACTTTCACTTTTAATAACTGTCAGTCTCACCATAGCACTTTCAATTAATTCAGTTACAACGTTTATTCAAAGTTTTATCTAGGTCATAATGTATTTAGTTAAAAAAGGATTGAAAATAAACATTATTTTTATTTCTTATATATGAGATGGGTGCAATAACTTCAAATAAAATAACGTTTGTTTAGATTTAATGCATTACTTATTAAAGGCTGAAATAAAACAATTCTTCATTATTTCTATTGGTGCTACCGATATTCGTACATTGGAAGTAGACATGGTTAGCTATATCATAATTCAGGAGGCCGTGAAGAAAAAAAAAATCGGTAAGTACACATGGTTAAATGCGTGTCCACCATTTGAGAACTAATGTTGGTATTACAATCATAAGCTAATAAAATCTCCCTTCCTATATATTATAAATTATTAACAGTCTATTTCGCTGAATTGTGTTATCAAGTATAACTCGTGTTTTCATCTCTTAGGACATTTGCCTCTCGTGGCTTCGCTCCGGTCGTCAATTATCGACCAGATGAAAACACTCTTCGTATTACATCAGAAGATGTTGAAATTAAATGCTAAGCTTGACATGTATGGAAATATCTTTTTACTTTCTCTATACGTGCTATGTACATAGTGTATAGAGAAGGTATTGCACTCCACCAAAAATTCGATACCAAGATTTCACCGGAAATACATGTTTTAGAGTTCCCTGTATCCAAAAAAAGTATTTTCAGAAAAAGGTCCGTGTGTGTGTCCGCGCGACTGTGAACACGATAACTCAAAAACGAAAAGTCAGTAAAATACCAAACTTGGTATTTAAGTTTAGTATCTTCCAGGGATGCGACACAGAGATTTTGAGAAACCCCCCCCCCCAACTACCCTTTACATGGAACGTTTTTAGAAAATTTGGGTTTTCTAAAAAATGGCTCTAACGATTTTGATTAAAATATCGTATATTAAGGATATTTACCTGAAAAATAAAATGTATATTTTGAATTTTCTAGGAATAGCCTCTGAAGATTACTATAATCTGGGTCAATTTTACGGAATTTTGCATAACTGCTAAACCGTAAGAGATGGACAAAAACTTACCACACAACAAATGTACAGCACCTTAAAGCACACAATTTATGCTATATACATTTTTTTTCGTGGAAATGATTGTTTTTGAGATATTCCTTGTTTTTGGTTTCAGCTATAAAAACATACTTTTCTCATACAGGGCTTTGTGAACTCGTGTCCATACAAACAAAGGAACTTCAGTAGCAGAACAAACAGCTTTTGACTATCACTTTAACCTATGGTACCCCCTCATTTCGCTTCTAGTAACAAGGAAGCAAGTAATAAGACTATTTCTGCTAATTTTTGCTCCATTAGATGAAATAAATGGAATAATTTGTTGCAGTGACACAGAGAAAGTCATATGAATGGAACACATCAGATTTTTTGAGTTATGCTATACAATCACACTCATGGAGACGAACATTTTTCTAAAGTTATTCTTATTCATAATACATAAAATATCCTAATACTCGATAGATCTATTGAGAGGTTGTGATATTTCGTTTTTTTTTTTTTTTTGTGAGGTGTTTATTGGCTCAGATTTTCGAATCTGTAGTGTGGTCGTATATGGAAATTTATTATTTTATTTAATATAAAAGAAATAATAGATGAATGTAAACGGCGTTTTCTTTATGGACGCTCTTTAACTGCTGTGGTTCTCAGCATCGCATTCTATACTCGGCGTGAAATACCACTTAATTTTGCTCAGAGGCCTCTCTATCAGGCTTGAGGTTCTTTTACCTGCCGTAAATCTACGACACGGCATTATTTCCCTTCCAAAGGAAGCCATGCTAAGGATTTTTACACCCGAAAAAATCCTTCGTCCTCCGCCGGGTTGAACCTGCGACCTTGGGTATATGAAATTAGCATGGCAACCATTACACCACGGAGGGCGACAACAATAGTAGATGGTACACGTTTGAAGACTTTCAAAGACATTTACAAATAATTATGCGATATCCGGATCCGAAACTCAATTCCTCTTAAGACTTTTCGTGGTAGGAATCTCACGTACCTTCGCAGTGATCTCTCCGAATATGCAACTTCTAACTAACTTATGTATAATATTTCATTTAATGTCTTATTTCATTATATGAAATTTAAAAGCTATTCACTGTGGCGTTTTATTTGAAAATTTAATGTTATTGTTAGTTATAATAAAACAAACCAAGGGAAATTAAAACAGGAAGCGACATGGAACACCTGCTAATTGATATGGAACGTTTGCCTGAATGGTAGGCAGCCGGCGTTACAATCACGGTACCTGCCTTTAACGCAGGTATTCAGTTTTGGAAAGGTGAGGTGAGCATTAGGCAACCCACCTGACGAGAGCAAGACGGGCGCCCCAGACTTGAAATTGTGACCTCTGAATTTTGTGTGCTCTCAGAATAGAATCAATAGAATCAAGGCAAGATATCTGTCCTTGATTTTCCCTAAAACTTCAGAACTTCTACCAATAATACTAGAGCCGGCAAAAGAAATTCAGTTTGACAAGATCTTAATCGCATCATGCAAAGTAAAAAAAAACGAAGTTGTGCAGAACAACAGCAGCAATATAAGAAGAAAAGGACAGAAAAGGCAGCAACAGAGGAGAAGCAAAGGAAAGCTGAGGCTGCAACCTACCAACATGGTAAATTTTAATGCGAACCATGCATTCAAATCTTTTCTTGTTTTCTCTTAATTTATATTTTTAGCATTTTTCTTCCAGTATTTCTATTACACAAATACATTTTGTTGTACAGGGGTACAATGAATAAGAATTACGCTAGATTTTACTGTCAGGTATATTTAAGCCCATATTTTCAATATTCAAACACAAAAATAATATTTTTATGACAGAAAATAAATCTTAACTTTAAAATTTTTGG
This sequence comes from Hymenopus coronatus, assembly GCA_030762935.1. Lineage (NCBI taxonomy): Eukaryota > Metazoa > Arthropoda > Insecta > Mantodea > Hymenopodidae > Hymenopus > Hymenopus coronatus. The sequence continues at coordinate 36,463,104 of CM060895.1, forward strand.
AGTATAAACCAAATAAGACACAGGAAAACCTTGGGAAATTTCAAAGTATAGTTGCATAGTGAATCTAGTCTTAAAATATTACACCAAAATGTGAATGTTTTGTTGCAAGGGACTTTTCTAAGGTCGTGACAAAACAAATTGCAATTTATTTCTATTTAGTACATATGTGGCATTAGTTTGGAATTTCAAATTTGGAGTCATATATGTCCTTAAAAGGAAGAATCTTTTTAGAAAAAGTATTCCACTAGTTATCTGGGATGTGATATTATTTTAAATATGAAAAGAAAACTGAGTAGAAAGTTAAGATTATGCATCTGTACAATTTGAATGACCACAGTTTGTAAGATATTCTATTGGGGGGGGGGGTAGCTTAACGTCTTTAACCTGGTTGGCCATAGCGGACGATGAATGAAATTGGTGAAATGATCTCGGTGGCCACGGACATTAGCCTTCTATGCAATCAAATCTTTTCTTGTTTTCTCTTTATTTATATTTTTAGCATTTTTCTTCCTGTAAAATGCTCATTACGAAGCTTTTCTTCTATTACGCAAATATAATTCGTTGAACATGTTCACAGAGGTGCAATGTATAAGAATTGTTCTATATTTACTGACAGATATATTTAAGCATATGTTTTCAATATTCAAACACAAAAATTATATTTTTCTGACACAAAAAAGAATCTTAACTTTAAAACTTCTGGAGTATAAACCAAATGAGACTCAGGAAAACCTTGGTAAAATTTAAAATGTAGTTGTATTGTGAACCTAGGCTAAAAATAATAAAATAAAATGTTAATGTTTTGTTGAAAGGAACATTTCTAGGGTCGTGACAAAACAAACAAATTTGATCATAACTTTCCATTAATGCAAAATGGATGAAAATTTGCGCTGGAGCCATTTTACATTTATTATACCCGTGGTATTAGTTTGGAATTTCAAAATTTCAGAAATATATGCCCTTAAAAGGAAGAATTGTTTTAGAACAAGCATGCCACTTGAGTTATCTTAGATGTGAGATTATTTGAAATATGACAAGGAAATTGAGTAGAAGGTTACGGTTATGCTTCTGTACACTTTGGAAGTCCACAATTTGTAAGATATACTATTATTTTTGAGGGGGGTAGCTTAAATTCCTTTAACGTGATTGGCCATATCGAACAAAGAGTGAAATGAAATCGGGGCCCATGGAGCTTAAAGTTACTGGACGTTATCCTTCTCAGGGTAAGTGAAGACAACTCGGGTAAATCGGGATTCTAACTCGCGACCTGTTGAATGTGAGGCACGCTACCACACACTATCTAGGCGGGCCCTATTGGAATTTATACCAAATATTATACACAAGGGAAGTGAGGCTGCTGCTAGGCATCGAAGTTCCAGATAACCGGTTATTTAAAATGTCACTTTTAGTGTTTAAATCCATTATTCTAATAAAAATCTGACGAGTTCCATTCACATGACTTTCTCTACATCTTTACAACTCATTATTGTTAAAAAGCTAATGCTTCTATTTATCTCATGGTAATCGAGAAAAAATTAGCATAAATAGTCTTATTACTTGCTTCCTTGTAAATAGAAGCGAAATAAGGGAGTAATGGTTTAAAATAATAGTCAAAAGCTGGTGCTATGTGACTGAAGTTCCTTTGTTTGTATGGACAGGAGTAGATGAATTCCTGTATGAGAAAAGTATGTTTTTTAAAGGTGAAATCAAAAACAAGGAATAACTCATAAACGATCAACTCCACATGTATATAACATAAACTGTGTGTGTTAACAAGCTCTATATTTTTTGTGTAGCAAATTTTTGTCCATCTCTTACGGTTAAACAGTTATGTAAAATTCATACAGAATAAAGTAGTCTTTAGAGGCCATTCCCAGGAAATTCAAGATTTAAATTTTATTTGTCAGGTAAATACTTTTAATATCCGAAAATTTAATCCAAATCTTTAGAGCCATTTTTGAGAAAATCAAAATTTTATGAAAAAACTCCAAATAAAGGCTAGTTTGGGATGAAGGGATTTTTCTCAAAATCTTCGTGTCGCATCCCTGGAAGATACTAAACTTAAATACCAACTTTGGTATTTTACCGACTTTTCGTTTTCGAGCTATCGTGTTCATAGACACACGGACCTTTTTCTGAAAATGTTCTTTTTGGATCCTCGGAACCCTAAGACATATATTTCCTCTGAAATCTTAGTGTCAAATTTTTGGGTGGAGTGCAATACCTTCTTGCATAGTACAAATAGAGAAAATAAAAATGAGACACGCGATGCATTTTTAAAAACATTCGCACAAAAAATTCAAGTATTACATATATATCTTTCATTTCACCTTCATGTATTTAAAACTATGTGTGGAAAAATTGGGAGAACTCTGGGAAGAAAAACAATACAGGAAACAAAAATCTGATGTGTACCATTCACATGACTTTCTCCATATCCCTGCAACAAATAATTATTAAAAAGCTTATACTTCTATTTACTTTATGCTAATCAGAAAAAATTAGCAGAAATAGTCTAATTACTCGCTTCCTTGTAATTAGAAGTGAAATAAGGGACAACCGTAGGTTAAAGTGATAGTCGAAAGCTGGTTGCTATGTCAATGAAGTTCCTTTGCTTATATGGATAGGAGTTGACAAGTTCCAGTATGAGAAAAGTATACGTTTTTCATAGCAGAAACCAAAAATAAGGAATGTCACAAAAACGACGAACTCCACGAAAAAAATGTACATAACATAAATTGTGTGTTTTAAAGTGCTCTACATTTTTTGTGGAGTAAGTTTTTGTCCATCTCTTACGGTTTAGCAGTTATTCAAAATTTAGTAAAATTCATCCAGAATAAACTACTCTTCAGAGGCTATTCCCAGAAAATTCAAAATATACATTTCATTTGTCTGGTAAATATGTTTAATATCCGAAATTTTAATCAAAATCGTTAGAGCAATTTTTGAGAAAATCAAAATTTTCGAAAAAAGTTCCATGTAAAGGGTAGTTGGGGGTGGGGGGATTTTTCTCAAAATCTTCGTGTCGCATCCCTGGAAGATACTAAACTTAATACCAAGTTTGGTATTTTACCGAGTTTTCGTTTTTGAGTTATCGTGTTCACAGACACACGGACACACACATACACACACACGGACCTGTTTGTGAAAATGCTTTTTTTGGATATTGGGGACCCTAAAACATATATTTCCGGTGAAATCTCGGTATCGAATTTTTGGTGGAGTGCAATACTTTCTCTATACACTTTGTACATAGTGCGTATGGAGAAAGTAAAAATGAAAGGGTACATATTTATAGCTGTAATTACTATTCTATATGATCCCACATCATGGACATTAAAAAACCAAGGAAACATTATACAAACGGGCAGTAAGAGTGGAAGTTCTTGAGATATGTAAGGAATTTACTAAAATGGATAGGTAAGGATTGGAACAATAAGATCAGATTTACAAATATTTTCAATCAATGAAAGCTAGAAGAATATGTTGACGGATAACAGTAAATAGACTAAACTATGAGTTATGTGCCAATTGGAAAGAGAGACTTGGGTAGACTTCCTAATAGGTGGATGGCTGATACAGACAGGTGCAGGTGAATATAGCACCCAGTCTTTGTAAAAGCGCTTCCGAAATATCAATATTTACAGTTGCAATCGCGCATTACTATGCTTGTATCTATCTAACTATAGATCCACTTTTCTGGTAATTAAATTGCATGAAGTGGTAAATGATATATCTTCTTAAGCTTTAATAACAATTTTGCTTTTTTATTTACTGGAGAAAACGGTAAACGAATATGTATAATTAAAAAAACTTACATGAAAAATGTGCAACACTCATGGTAAACAGTCATGCAAAGAACTGGGTATTCTAACATTACCTTGCGCATATATATTATTCACTCTGAAAGTTTATGCCAATAACCATTATAGCTTTATAATAAACATAAAAACAAATGATTTTAACACCAGACAAAGGGGAAATATAGATTGTCCTAATGCAAAACTCTCTTGCTTCCAGATATGAAACAATTAAAATATTTAATGCTCTTCCCAGTAAACTCCGGAACCAATTAGAAACTACAAAAAGCTTCTCTTAAACTGCACCTTTGTGATAAGTCTCTTGATTCTGTAGAATAATACTTAAAACAATAGTCAGCATAATACTTTTCTTGTAATGCCAGCATAAAATGGAGTGACCCAGGCTATTAGAGCCAAGTAAAATGATTTTATGTTTAATATACATACTCAGTATATTAGAAAGTAATTCCTAATATCAAATTTTGACTCTGTTTACATACAAGTAAGGATGTAAACATTAAGTGTCTTTAACTTCTCAATGCACTCATATTTTAATCTAAAATGTATATTTTAATACTAAATTTTAACATTCCTTTTATATAACTAAGAATGTAAGCCCTATGTGATATGACAAAGGCTAAAACTCAAGTGAAGTTTATTTTTTTATGTTTAGCAAGTGTTACATTAAATGTACTAAAACATTAATATATATTGTATGCATGTTTTTAGTACTGTAACAATTTAGAAACACATTGACAACATTTCTACATGTTTAATATTCTCAGAATGTAGATCTAACGATTAAATTTGAAACCTTTGTATATAAGGATGCAAACATAGTACAGTGACATAGGTTGTAAAAGCCAAGTGATATTGAAGTTTTAAGATATTTATTATTAGTTGTAATGCGAAAACTTTAAATGTTATATACTTCGTGTATTTAATGGAAGTTCAAAAACTACTTGGCCATCATGAACCTACAGAATGCAATTTAAACTAATCTAATATGTAATACTTTTTACTTTTTCTGCACGTACTATATAAATAGTGTATAGAGAATGTATTGCATAACAACCAAAAATTCGTTACCGAGAGTTCACCGAAAATACATGTTTTGAGACCCTCTGAATCCAAAAAGTTCTTTTAGAAAAATTTTCATGTGTGTCTTTGTGCACCATAGCTCAAAAACGAAAAGGCCGTTAAATATCAAACGCGGTATTTACGTTCAGTACCTTCCAAGGATGTGACAGAAAGATTTTAAAGATGTCACTCCGCCCCTAACCATCCTTTACATGAACAAATTTTCGAAAAGTTTGACGTTTTCAAAAATGGCTCAAACGATTTTGATCAAAACACTGTATATCAAAGGCATTTCCATGTCAAATAAAATGTATATCTTGCATATTGTGGAATAGCCCATGAAGACATCTCTATTCTGTAGGAAGATTGCATAATTGGTAAACCGTAAGAGATAAACATAACCTAAGTTTATAAAAATTGTAAACCTCGTAGAATCACAGAATTTATGTTATATCATTTTTCCGTGGAGATGTCCGTTTTTGAGACATTCCTTGTTATTGGCTTCAGTTTTGAAACACTTAAACCTTTCTCATACAGGAACTTGTCAACTCCTGGCCGCACAAAGAAACGGATTTCCATCCCATAGCAACCACATTTTAAAACATATAACTGTCGGTTTATCCTAGTGATTTCCTTTATTTCCCTTCTGCTTATAAGCAACTAAATAATAAGACGTTTCTGCTGTTTATCTGTATAAGCATGAAATAGATGGTAGAATAAGATTATTACATTTTGTTACAGAGATGTACAGAAACTCATACGAATGGAGCTCACCAGTTTTTTTTTTTTTTTTATTATTTATTGTGCTCAATTTCATTATCTGAATCAGTTTATCATGTGAATCGCGACAATTACGGCTAAATTTCGCTTCTGTATTTTACTAATCCTGAGTGAGGTTAAAATTTGAAAATGAAACAACAGATGACTAGCAGAATAGCTTATTACAAAATGGTTGCTACTGTTTTGTTCAATGTTCAAATCAGAATTTTGGTGTGGAGGTGTATCTTAAGAATTAGTATTAGTGTTTCATTTGCAGCAACAGCGGCGGCGGCGGCGGCGGCGGCGGTGGTGGTATTAGCAGAGTAGCAGTAGCAGTAGTGGTGGTGGTGTTGTTATTAGTAGAGTAGAAGTAGTGTTGGTATTGGTATAAGCAGAGTAGCAGTAGCAGTAGTGGTGGTGTTGGTGTTGGTATAAGCTGAGTAGAAGTAGCAGTAGTGGGGGTGGTGTTGTTATTAGCAGAGTAGAAGTAGTGTTGGTATTGGTATTAGCAGAGTAGCAGTAGCAGTAGTGGTGGTGGTGTTGTTATTAGCGGAATAGCAGTAGTGGTGGTGGTGTTGGTATTAGCAGAGTAGCAGTAGCAGTAGTGGTGTTGGTGTTGGTATTGGTATAAGCAGAGTAGCAGTAGCAGTAGTGGTGGTGTTGGTGTTGGTATAAGCTGAGTAGAAGTAGCAGTAGTGGGGGTGGTGTTGTTATTAGCAGAGTAGAAGTAGTGTTGGTATTGGTATTAGCAGAGTAGCAGTAGCAGTAGTGGTGGTGGTGTTGTTATTAGCGGAATAGCAGTAGTGGTGGTGGTGTTGGTATTAGCAGAGTAGCAGTAGCAGTAGTGGTGTTGGTGTTGGTATAAGCAGAGTAGCAGTAGTGGTACTGGTGTTGTTATATGCAGAGTAGAAGTAGTGTTGGTATTGGTATAAGCAGAGTAGCAGTAGCAGTAGTGGTGGTGTTGGTATTAGCAGAGTAGCAGTAGCAGTAGTGGTGGTGTTGGTGTTGGTATAAGCAGAGTAGCAGTAGTGGTAGTGGTGTTGTTATATGCAGAGTAGAAGTAGTGTTGGTATTAGTATAAGCAGAGTAGCAGTAGCAGTAGTGGTGGTGTTGGTATTAGCAGAGTAGCAGTACAAGTAGTGGTGGTGTTGGTGTTGGTATAAGCAGAGTAGCAGTAGCAGTAGTGGTGGTGTTGTTGTTATTAGCAGAATAGCAGTAGTGGTGGTGGTGTTGCTATTAGAAGAGTAGAAGTAGTGTTGGTATTGGTATTAGCAGAGTAGCAGTAGCAGTAGTGGTGGTGTTGGTATAAGCAGAGTAGCAGTAGCAGTAGTGGTGGTGGTGTTGCTATTAGAAGAGTAGAAGTAGTGTTGGTATTGGTACTAGCAGAGTAGCAGTAGCAGTAGTGGTGGTGTTGGTGTTGGTATAAGCTGAGTAGCAGTAGCAGTAGTGGTGGTGTTGGTATTAGCAGAGTAGAAGTAGTGGTGGTGGTGTTGTTATTAGCAGAGTAGAAGTAGTGTTGGTATTGGTATTAGCAGAGTAGCAGTAGCAGTAGTGGTGGTGTTGGTGTTGGTATAAGCAGAGTAGCAGTAGCAGTAGTGGTGGTGGTGTTGCTATTAGAAGAGTAGAAGTAGTGTTGGTATTGGTATTAGCAGAGTAGCAGTAGCAGTAGTGGTGGTGTTGGTGTTGGTATAAGCAGAGTAGCAGTAGCAGTAGTGGTGGTGGTGTTGCTATTAGAAGAGTAGAAGTAGTGTTGGTATTGGTATTAGCAGAGTAGCAGTAGCAGTAGTGGTGGTGTTGGTGTTGGTATAAGCTGAGTAGCAGTAGCAGTAGTGGTGGTGTTGGTATTAGCAGAGTAGAAGTAGTGGTGGTGGTGTTGTTATTAGCAGAGTAGAAGTAGTGTTGGTATTGGTATTAGCAGAGTAGCAGTAGCAGTAGTGGTGGTGTTGGTGTTGGTATAAGCAGAGTAGCAGTAGCAGTAGTGGTGGTGTTGGTATTAGATGAGTAGCAGTAGTGGTGGTGTTGGTGTTGGTATTAGCAGAGTAGCAGTACAAGTAGTGGTGGTGTTGGTGTTGGTATTAGCAGAGTAGCAGTAGAAGTAGTGGTGGTGTTGGTGTTGGTATAAGCAGAGTAGCAGTAGTGGTGGTGTTGGTATTAGCAGAGTAGCAGTAGCAGTAGTGGTGGTGGTGGTGTTGTTATTAGCAGAGTAGAAGTAGTGGCGGTTGTGTTGTTATTAGCAGAGTAGAAGTAGTGTTGGTATTGGTATTAGCAGAGTAGCAGTAGCGGTAGTGGTGGTGTTGGTGTTGGTATAAGCAGAGTAGCAGTAGCAGTAGTGGTGGTGTTGGTATTAGCAGAGTAGCAGTAGTGGCGGTGTCGGTGTTGGTATTAGCAGAGTGGCAGTAGAAGTAGTGGTAAGGTTGGTGTTGGTATAAGCAGAGTAGCAGTAGTGGTGGTGTTGGTATTAGGAGAGTAGCAGTAGCAGTAGTGGTGGTGGTGGTGTTGTTATTAGCAGAGTAGAAGTAGTGGTGGTGGTGTTGTTATTAGCAGAGTAGAAGTAGTGTTGGTATTGGTATTAGCAGAGTAGCAGTAGCGGTAGTGGTGGTGTTGGTGTTGGTATAAGCAGAGTAGCAGTAGCAGTAGTGGTGGTGTTGGTATTAGCAGAGTAGCAGTAGTGGCGGTGTCGGTGTTGGTATTAGCAGAGTGACAGTAGAAGTAGTGGTGGTGTTGGTGTTGGTATAAGCAGAGTAGCAGTAGTGGTGGTGTTGGTGTTGGTATTAGCAGAGTAGCAGTAGCAGTAGTGTTGGTGTATTTGTTGGTATTAGCAGCGTAGTGGTAATGGTGGTGTTGGGGTTGGTATTATCAGAGTAGCAGTAGCAGTAATGTTGGTGTAGTTGTTGGTATTAGTAGAGTAGCAGTGGTGGTGTTGGTGTTGGTATTAGCAGAGTAGCAGTAGCAGTAGTGGTGGTGTAGCTGTTGGTATTAGCAGAGTAGCAGTAGTGGTGGTGAGGTGTTGGTGTTGGTATTAGCAGAGTAGCAGTAGCAGTAGTGGTAGTGTAGTTGTTGGTATTAGCAGAGTAGAAGTAGTGGTGGTATTGGTGTTGGTGTTGGTATTAGCAGAGTAGCAGTGGTGGTGGTGTTGGTGTTGGTATTGATATTAGCAGAGTAGCAGTAGTGGTGGTATTGGTGGTGGTGTTGGTATGAGCAGAGTAGCAGTAGTGGTGGTATTGGTGTTGGTGTTGGTATTAGCAGAGTAGCAGTAGTGGTGGTATTGGTGTTGGTGTAGGGTTGACCAGAGTAGCAGTAGTGGAGGTGTTGGGTTGGTATTAGCAGAGTAGCAGTAGTGGTTGTATTGGTGTAGGTGTCGGTATTAGCAGAGTAGCAGTAGCAGTAGTGGTGGTGTAGCTTTTGGTATTAGCAGAGTAGCAGTAGCAGTAGTGCTGGTGTTGGTGTTGGTATTAGCAGAGCAGCAGTAGTGTAGTGTTGGTGTAGTTGTTGGTATTAGCGAAGTAGCAGTAGCAGTAGTGGTGGTGTTGGTGTTGGTATTAGCAGAGTAGTAATAGCAGTAATGGTGGTGTTGGTGTTGGTATTAGCAGAGTAGTAATAGCAGTAGTGGTGGTGTTGGTGTTGGTATTAGCAGAGTAGTAATAGCAGTAGTGGTGGTGTTGGTGTTGGTATTAGCAGAGTAGTAATAAGAGTAGTGGTGGTGTTGGTGTTGGTATTAGCAGAGTAGTAATAGCAGTAGTGGTGGTATTAGTGTTGGTGTTTGTATTAGCAGAGTAGCAGTAGCAGTAGTGGTGGTGTAGTTGTTGGTATTAGCAGAGTAGCAGTAGTGGTGGTATTGGTTTTGGTATTAGCGCGTATGCAGTAGCAGCTGTGTTGGTGTTGGGATAAGAAGAGTAGCAGTAGCAGTAGTGGTGGTGTTGGTGTTGGAATTATAAGAGTAGGAGTAGCAGTAGTGGTGGTGTTGGTGTTGGTATTAGCAGATAGCAGTAGCAGTAGTGGTGGTGTTGGTGTTGGTATTAGCAGAGTAGCAGTAGTGGTGGTGTTGGTGTTGGTATTAGCAGAGCAGCATTAGTGGTGGTGTTGGTGTTGGTACTAGCAGAGTAGCAGTAGCAGTAGTGGTGTTGTTGGTATTGGTATTAGCAGAGTAGCAGTAGCAGTAGTGGTGGTGTTGGTGTTGGCATTAACAGAGTAGCAGTAGCAGTCGTGGTGGTGTTGGTGTTGGTATTAGCAGAGTAGCAGTAGTGTTGGTGTTGGTGTTGGTATTAGCAGAGTAGCAGTAGCAGTATTGGTGGTATTGGTGTTGGTGTTGGTATTAGCAGAGTAGCAGTAGTTGTGGTATTGGTGTTGGTATTAGCAGAGTAGCAGTAGCTGTGTAGCAGAGTAGCAGTAGCAGTATAGCAGAAGCAGAGAGCAGTAGTGGTGGTGTTGGTGTTGCTAATAGCTTTGTAGCAGTAGTGGTGGTGTTGGTATTAGCAGCGTAGCAGTAGCAGTAGTGGTGGTATTGGTGTTGGTATTAGCAGAGTAGCTGTAGCAGTAGCTGTGTGGCAGAGTAGCAGTACTGTAGGTATTGTTGTTGGTATTAAGAAAGTAGTGGTGGTGATGGTGGTGGTGATGGTGTTGGTTTTAGCTGAGTAGCAGTAGTGGTAGTGTTGGTGGCGGTATTAGCAGAGTAACAGTAGTGGTGGTATTGGTGTTGGTATTAGCAGAGTAGAAGTAGTGGTGGTGTTGGTATTGGTATTAGCTGAGTAGCAGTAGTGGTGGTGATGGTGTTGGTATTAACTGCGTAGCAGTAGCAGTAGTGGTGGTATTGGTGTTGCTATTAGCAGAGTAGCAGTAACTATGTAGCAGAGTAGCAGTAGTGGTGGTGTTGGTGTTAGTGCTAGCAGAGTAGCAGTAGCAGTAGTGGTGGTGTTGGTGTCGGTATTAGCAGAGTAGCAGTACCAATAATGGTGGTGTTGGTGTTGGTATTAGCAGAGTAGCAGTAGCAGTAGTGGTGGTGTTGGTGTTGGTATTAGCAGAGTAGCAGAAGCAGTAGTGGTGGTGTTGGTGTTGGTATTAGCAGAGTAGCAGTAGCAGTAGTGGTGGTGTTAGAGTTAGTATTAGCAGAATAGCAGTAGCAGTAGTGGTGGTGTTGGTGTTGGTATTAGCAGAGTAGCAGTAGCAGTTGTGGTGGTGTTGGTGTTGGTATTAGCAGAGTAGCAGTAGCAGTAGTGGTGGTGTTTGTCTTGGTATTAGAAGAGTAGCAGTAGCAATAGTGGTGGTGTTGATGTTGGTATTAGCAGAGTAGCAGTAGTGGTGATGTTGCAGTTGGTATTAGCAGAGAAGCAGTAGCAGTAGTGTTGGTGATGACGTTGGTATTAGCAGAGAAGCAGTAGCAGTAATGGTGGTGTTGGTGTTGGTGTTGGTATTAGCAGAGTAACAGTAGCAGTAGTGTTGGTGTTGATGTTGGTATTAGCACAGTAGCAGAAGCAGTAATTGTGGTGTTGATGTTATCATTAGCACAGTAGCAGTAGCAGTAGTGTTGGGGTTGATGTTGGTATTAGCACAGTAGCAGTAGGAGTAGTGGTAGTGTTGGTGTTGGTATTAGCACAGTAGCAGGAGCAGTAGTGGTGGTGTTGATGTTGGTATTAGCAGAGTAGCAGTAGCAGTAGTGTTGGTGTTGGTATTAATAGAGTAGCAATAGCAGTAGTGTTGGTGTTGGTATTAGCAGAGTAGCAGTGGCAGTAGTGGTGGTGTTGGTGTTGGTATTAGCACAGTAGAGTAGCAGTAGTGTTAATGTTGGTATTACCAGAGTCGCAGTAGCAGTAGTGGTGGTGTTGATGTTGGTATCAGCATAGTAGCAGTAGCAGTAGAGGTGGTGTTGATGTTTGTATTAGCAGAGTAGCAGTAGCTGTGTAGCAGAGTAGCAGTAGAACAGAAGTAGTAGTGGTGGTTATGATGTTGGTATTAGCAGAGAAGCAGTAGCTGTGTAACAGTAGCATAGTAGCAGTAGTGGTGGTATTGGTTTTGGTATCAGCAGAGTAGCAGTAGCAGTAATGTTGGTGTTTGTGTTGGTATTAGCAGTGTAGCAGTAGTGGTGGTGTAGGTGTAGGCATTAGCAGAGTAGCAGTAGCGTGTAGCAGATTAGCAGTAGCAGTAGTGTTGGTGTTGGTGTTGGTGTTGGTATTAGCAGAGTAGCAGCAGTGTTAGTATTGGTGATGGTATTAGCGGAGTAGCAGTAGTGGTGGTATTGGTGTTGGTATAACAGAGTAGCAGTAGCAGTTATGTTGGTGTTGGTATTAGCAGAGTAGAGGTAGTGTTTTGGTTGGTTTTGGTGTTGGTAATAGCACAGTAGCAGTAGCAGTAGTGGTGGGGTTGGTTTTGCTATTAGCAGAGTAGCAGTAGCTGTGTAGCAGAGTAGCAGTAGTGGTGGTGCTGTTGTTGGTATTAGCAGAGTAGCAGTAGCAGTAGTGGTAGTGTTGGTATTAGCACAGTAGCAGTAGCAGTAGTGGTGGTGTTGGTGTTGGAATTAGCAGAGTAGCAGTAACTGTGTAACAGAGTAGCAGTAGTGGTGGTGTTGGTGTTGGTATTAGCAGAGTAGTAGTAGTGGCGGTATTGTTGTTGGTATTAGCAGAATAGCAGTAGTGGTGGTGTTGGTTTTGGTATTAGCTGAGTAGCAGTAGTTGTGGTATTGGTAATAGCAGAGTAGCAGAGTAGCAGTAACTATATAGCAGTAGTGGTGGTGTTGGTGTTGGTATTAGTAGAGTAGTAGTAGCAGTAGTGGTGGTGTTGGAATTGTTATTAGCAGAGTAGCACTAGCAGTAGCGGTGGTGTTGGTGTTGGTATTAGCAGAGTAGCAGTAGCAGTTATGTTGTGTTGGTATTAGGAGAGTAGCAGTAGCGGTGGTGTTGGTGATGGTGTTGGTGATGGTATTAGGAGAGTAGCAGTAGCGGTGGTGATGGTGTTGGTGTCGGTATTAGCAGATTAGCAGTAGTGGTGATGTTGGTCCTGGTATTAGCAGAGTAGCAGTAGCAGTAGTTTTGGTGTTTTAGCAGAGTAACAGTAGCGTGTAGCAGAGTAGCAGTAGCAGTAATGGTGGTGTTGGTGTTGATATTAGCAGAGTAGCAGTAGTGTTGGTATAGGTGTTGGATTTAGCGGAGTAGCAGTAGTGGTGGTGTTTGTGTTGGTATTAGCTGAGTAGCAGTAGTGGTGGTGTTGGTGTTGGAATTACCAGAGTAGCAGTAGCAGTAGTGGTGGTGTTGGTGTTGGAATTACCAGAGTAGCAGTAGCAGTAGTGTTGGTGTTGGTGTTGGTATTAGCAGAGTAGCAGTAGCAGTAATGTTGATGTAGGTATTAGCAGAGTAGCAATAGCAGTTGTGTTAGTGTTGGTATTAGAAGAGTAGCAGTGGCAGTAATGTTTGTGTAGGTATTAACAGAGTAGCAGTAGCAGTCGTGTTTGTGTTGGTATTAGCAGAGTAGCAGTAGCAGTGTAGCAGTAGCACAGTAGCAGTATTGGTGGTGTTGGTGTTGGTATTTTCAGAGTAAAGGTAACAGTAGTGGTGGTTTTGGTTTTGGTATTAGCAGAGTAGCAGTAGCAGTAGTGGTGGTGTTGGTGTTTGTGTTAGAAGAGTAGCAGTAGTGGGGGTGTTGGTGTTGGTATTAGCAGAGTAGTAGTAGCAGTAGTTGTGGTGTTTGCATTGGTATTAGCAGAGTAGCAGTAGCAGTAGATGTGATGTTGGTGTTGGTGTTAGCAGAGTAGCAGTAGTGGTTGTGTTTGTGTTGGTATTAGCAGAGTAGCAGTAGGAGTACTGCTGGTGTTGGTTATGGTATTAGCAGTGTAGCAGTAGTAGTATTGGTGGTGGTGTTGGTATTAGCAGAGTAGTAGTAGCAGTAGATGTGGTGTTGGTGTTAGCAGAGTAGCACTAGTGGTTGTGTTTGTGTTGGTATTAGCAGAGTAGCAGTAGGATTAGTGCTGGTGTTGGTTATGGTGTTAGCAGAGTAGCAGTAGTAGTATTGGTGGTGGTGTTGGTATTAGCAGAGTAGTAGTAGCAGTAGTGGTGGTGTTTGCATTGGTATTAGCAGAGTAGCAGTAGTGGTGATGTTTGTGTTGGTATTAGCAGAGTAGCTGCAGCAGTAGTGGTGGTGTTGGTGTTGGTATTAGCAGAGTAGCAGTAGCGTGTAGCAAAGTAGCAGTAGCAGAAGTGTTGGTGTTGTTGTTGGTGTTTGTATTAGCAGAGTAGCAGTAGGAGTAGTGGTGGTGTTGGTATTAGCGGAGTAGCAGTAGTCGTTGTGTTTTGTTGGTATTAGCAGAGTAGCAGTAGCAGTAGTGGATGTGTTGGTGTTGGTGTCAGCAGAGTAGCAGTAGCAGTAATGGTGGTGTTCGTGTTGGTATTAGCAGAGTAGCAGCAGCAGTAGTGTTGGTGTTGCTGTTGGTATTAGCAGAGTAGCAATAGCAGTAGTGTTTGAGTTGGTATTAGCAGAGTAGTGGTAGCAATAGTGGTGGTATTGGTGTTGGTATTAGTAGAGTAGCAGTAGCAGTAGTGATGGTGTTGGTATTAGCAGAGTAGCGGTAGCAGTAGTGGTGGTGTTGGAATTAGCTGAGTAGCTGTAGTGGTGGTGTTGATATTAGCAGAGTATAAGTAGTGGTGGTGTTGGTATTGGTGTAGGTATTAGCATAATAGCAGTAGCAGTAGTGGTGGTGTTGGTTCTGGTATTATCAGAGCAGCAGTAGTGTTGGTGTTGGTATTAGCACAGTAGCGGTAGTGGTGGTGTTGGTATTAGCAGAGTAGCAGTAGCAGTACTGGTGGTGTTGGTATTAGCACAGTAGCAGTAGCAGTAGTGGTGGTGTTGGTGTTGGTATTAGCAGAGTAGCAGTAGCTGTGTAACAGAGTAGCAGTAGTGGTGGTGTTGGTGTTGGTATTTGCAGAGCAGCAGTAGTGTTGGTTTTGGTATTAGCACAGTAGCAGTAGTGGTGGTGTTGGTGTTGGTATTTTCAGAGCAGCAGTAGTGTTGGTTTTGGTATTAGCACAGTAGCAGTAGCAGTAGTGGAGGTGTTGGTGTTGGTATTAGCAGAGTAGCAGTAGCTGTGTAACAGAGTAGCAGTAGTGGTGGTGTTGGTGTTAGTATTAGCAGAGTAGCAGTAGTTGTGTAGCAGAGTAGCAGTAGCTCTGTAGCAGAGTAGCAGTAGCATTTGCAGTAGTGGTGGTGTTGGTATTAGCACAGTAGCAGTAGCAGTAGTGGTGGTGTTAGTGTTGGTATAAGCAGAGTAGCAGTAGCTCTGTAGCACAGTAGCAGTAGCATTTGCAGTAGTGGTGGTGTTGGTATTAGCACAGTAGCAGTAGCAGTAGTGGTGGTGTTGGTATTGGTATTAGCACAGTAGCAGTAGCTATGTAGGAGAGTAGCAGGTGTAGTGGTGTTTGTGTTTGTATTAGCAGAGTAGCACTAACAGTGAAGGAGTAGGATAGTAGCAGTAGTGTTAGTGTCGGTGATAGTATTAGCAGAATAGCAAAGTAGCAGTAGTGGAGGTTTTGGTGTTGGTATAAGCAGAGTAGCAGTAGCTGTGTAGCAGAATAGCAGTAGGATTGTGGTGGTGTTGGTGTTTGGATTAGCACAGTAGCAGTAGTGGTGACGTTGATGTTGTTATTAGCAGAGTAGCAGTAGTGGAGGTGTAGATGTTGGTATTAGCAGAGTAGCAATAGCAGTGGTGCTGGTGTTGATGTAGGTATTAGCAGGGTTGCAGTAGTGGTGAAGTTGATATTGGTATTAGCAAAGTAGCAATAGCAGTAGTGGTGGTTTGATGTTGGTATTAGCAGAGTAGCAGTAGTGGTGGTGTTGATGTTGGTATTAGTGGAGTAGCAGTGGCAGTAGTGGTTGTGTGTATGTTGGTATTAGGAGAGTAGCAGTAGTGGTGGTGTTGATGTTGGTTTTAGCAGAGAAGCAGTTGCACAGTAGCAGTAGAGGTGGTGTTGATGTTGGTATTAGTAAAGTGGCAGTAGTGGTGGTGTTGATGTTGGTATTATTTTTTTTTTGGTAGTGTTTAACGCCCGCTTTAACTACTAATGGCACCGCAGGCGGTGTTGGTATTAGCAGAGTAGCAGTAGTTGTGTTGTTGATGTTGGTAGTAGTACAGTAGCAGTAGCAGTAGTGGAGGTGTTGATGTTGGTATTAGTAGAGTAGCAGTAGTGATGGTGTTGATGTTGGTATTAGTACAGAAGCAGTAGTGGTGATGTTGATGTTGGTATTAGTACAGTAGCAGTAGTGGTGTAGTTGATGTTGTAATTAGTAGGGTAGCAGTAAAGGTGGTGTTGATGTTGGTATTAGCAGAGTAGCAGTAGTGGTGGTGTTGATGTTGGTATTTGTACAGTAGCAGTAGTGGTGGTGTTGATGTTGGTATTAGTACAGTAGCAGTAGTGGTGGTGTTGATGTTGGTATTAGTACATTAGCAGTAGTGGTGGTGTTGATGTTGGTATTAGCTGAGTAGCAGTGGTGGTGGTGTTGATGTTGGTATTAGTACAGTAGCAGTGGCAGTAGTGGAGGTGTTGATGTTGGTATTAGTAGAGTAGCAGTAGTGATGGTGTTGATGTTGGTATTAGCAGAGTAACGGTAGCAGTGTAGCAGTAGCGCAGTAGCAGTAATAGTGGATTTGGTGTGGGTATCAGCTGAGTAGCAGTAGCTGTGTGGCAGAGTAGCAGTAGTGGTGGTATTGGTGTTGGTATTAGCAGATTAGCAGTAGTGGTGGTATTGGTGTTGGTATTAGCAGAGTAGCAGTAGCGTGGAGCAGAGTAGCAGTAGCAGAAGTATTGGTGTTTTAGCAGAGTAGCAGTAGCGTGTAGCAGAGTAGCAGTAGCAGTAGAGGTGGTGTTGGTTTTGGTATTACCAGAGTAGCAATAGTGTTGGTATTGGTGTTGGTATTAGCGGAGTAGCAGTAGTGGTGGTGTTTGTGTTTGTATTAGGAAAGTAGCAGTAGCAGTAGTGCTGGTGTTGATGTTGGTGTTAGCAGAGTAGCAGTAGTGGTGGTGTTGGTGTTGGTATTAGCAGAGTAGCAGTAGTGTTGGTATTGGTGTTGGTATTAGCAGAGTAGCAGTAGTGTTGGTGTTGGTGGTGGTATTAGCAGAGTAGCAGTAGCAGTAATGGTGGTGTTGGTGTTGGTATTACCAGAGTAGCAGTAGTGTTGTTATTGGTGTTGGTATTAGCGGAGTAGCAGTAGTGGTGGTGTTTGTGTTGGTATTAGCAAAGTAGCAGTAGCAGTAGTGGTGGTGATGGTGTTGGTATTACCAGAGTAGCCGTAGCAGTAGTGGTGGTGTTGGTGTTGGTATTAGTAGAGTAGCAGTAGCAGTAATGTTGGTGAAGGTGTTAGCAGAGTAGCAATAGCAGTACTGGTGGTGTTTGTGTTGGTATTAGCAGAGTAGCAGTAGTGTTGGTATTGGTGTTGGTATTAACAGAGTAGCAGTAGTGTTGGTGTTGGTGGTGTTATTAGCAGAGTAGCAGTAGCAGTAATGGTGGTGGTGGTGTTGGTATTACCAGAGTAGCAGTAGTGTTGGTATTGGTGTTGGTATTAGCGGAGTAGCAGTAGTGGTGGTGTTTGTGTTGGTATTAGCAAAGTAGCAGTAGCAGTAGTGGTGGTGATGGTGTTGGTATTACCAGAGTAGCCGTAGCAGTAGTGGTGGTGTTGGTGTTGGTATTAGTAGAGTAGCAGTAGCAGTAATGTTGGTGAAGGTACTAGCAGAGTAGCAATAGCAGTACTGGTGGTGTTTGTGTTGGTATTAGCAGAGTAGCAGTAGCATTCGTGTTAGTGTTTGTATTAGCAGAGTAGCAGTAGCAGTAGTGGTGGTGTTGGAATTAGCTGAATAGAGGTAGTGGTGGTGTTGGTATTAGCAGAGTAGCAGCTGGAGTAGTGGTGGTGTTGGTGTTGGTATTAGCAGAGTAGAAGTAGCAGTAGTGGTGGTGTTGGTATTAGCAGAGTAGCAGTAGGAGCAGTGGTGGTTTTGGTGTTGGTATTAACAGAGTAGCAGTAGTGTTGGTATTGGTATTGGTATTAGCGGAGTAGCAGTAGTGGTTGTGTTTGTGTTGGTATTAGCAGAGTAGCAGTAGCAGTAGTGGTGGTGTTGGTGTTGGTATTAGCAGAGTAGCAGTAGCATTCGTGTTAGTGTTGGTATTAGCAGAGTAGCAGTAGCAGTAGTGGTGGTGTTTGTGTTGGTATTAGCAGAGTAGCAGTAGCATTCGTGTTAGTGTTGGTATTAGCAGAGTAGCAGTAGCAGTAGTGGTGTTGTTGGTGTTGGTATTAGCAGAATAGCAGCAGCAGTAGTGTTGGTGTTGGTATTAGCAGAGTAGCAATAGCAGTAGTGTTTATGTTGGTATTAGCAGAGTAGCGGTAGCAATAGTGGTGGTATTGGTGTTGGTATTAGTAGAGTAGTAGTAGCAGTAGTGATGGTGTTGGTATTAACAAAGTAGCGGTAGCAGTAGTGGTGGTGTTGGAATTAGCTGAGTAGCTGTAGTGGTGATGTTGATATTAGCAGAGTAGAAGTAGTGGTGGTGTTGGTGTGTGTGTAGTTATTAGCATAGTAGCAGTAGCAGTAGTGGTGGTGTTGGTTCTGGTATTATCAGAGCAGCAGTAGTGTTGGTGTTGGTATTAGCAGAGTATCAGTAGCAGTATTGGTGGTGTAGGTATTAGCACAGTAGCAGTAGCAGTAGTGGTGGTGTTGGTGTTGGTATTAGCAGAGTAGCAGTAGCTCTGTAGCAGAGTAGCAGTTGAAGTGGTGTTTGTGTTTGTATTAGCAGAGTAGCAGTAACAGTGAAGGAGTAGCAGAGTAGCAGTAGTGTTATTGTTGGTGATGGTATTAGCAGAGTAGCAGAGTAGCAGTAGTGGATGTGTTGGTGTTGGTATTAGCAGAGTAGCAGTAGCTGTGTAGCAGAATAGCAGTAGCATTGTGGTGGTGTTGGTGTTGGGATTAGCACAGTAGCAGTAGTGATGACGTTGATGTTGGTATTAGCAGAGTAGCAGTAGTGGTGAAGTTGATATTGGTATTAGCAAAGCAGCAATAGCAGTAGTGGTGGTTTTGATGTTGGTATTAGCAGAGTAGCAGTAGTGGTGGTGTTGATGTTGGTATTAGTAGAGTAGCAGTGGCAGTAGTGGTGGTGTTGATTTTGGTATTAGGGGAGTAGCAGTAGTGGTGGTGTTGATGTTGGTTTTAGCAGAGAAGCAGTAGCACAGTAGCAGTAGAGGTGGTGTTGATGTTGGTATTAGCAGAGTAGCAGTAGTGGTGGTGTTGATGTTGTTAGTAGTACAGTAGCAGTAGCAGTAGTGGAGGTGTTGGTGTTGGTATTAGTAGAGTAGCAGTAATGGTGGTGTTGATGTTGGTATTAGTACAGTAGCAGTAGTGGTGGTGTTGATGTTGTTATTAGTACAGTAGCAGTAGTGGTGTTGATGTTGGTATTAGTACAGAAGCAGTAGTGATGGTGTTGATGTTGGTATTAGTACAGTAGCAGTAGTGGTGGTGTTGATGATGTAATTAGTAGGGTAGCAGTAATGGTGGTGTTGATGTTGGTATTAGTAGAGTAGCAGTAGTGGTGGTGTTGACGTTGGTGTTAGTACAGTAGCAGTAGTGATGGTGTTGATGTTGGTATTAGCAGAGTAGCGGTAGCAGTGTAGCAGTAGCACAGTAGCAGTAATAGTTGTTTTGGTGTGGGTATCAGCTGAGTAGCAGTAGCTGAGTGGCAGAGTAGCAGTAGTGGTGGTATTGGTGTTGGTATTAGCTGATTAGAAGTAGTGGTGGTATTGGTGTTGGTATTAGCAGAGTAGCAGTAGCGTGTAGCAGAATAGCAGTAGCAGTAGTATTGGTGTTTTAGCAGAGTAGCAGTAGCGTGTAGCGAAGTAGAAGTAGCAGTAGTGGTGGTGTTGGTGTTGGTATTACCATAGTAGCAGTAGTGTTGGTATTGGTGTTGGTATTAGCGGAGTAGCAGTAGTGGTGGTGTTTGTGTTGGTATTAGCAAAGTAGCAGTAGCAGTAGTGGTGGTGATGGTGTTGGTATTACCGGAGTAGCAGTAGCAGTAGTGGTGGTGTTGGTGTTGGTATTAGCAGAGTAGCAGTAGCAGTAATGTTGGTGTAGGTATTAGCAGAGTAGCAATAGCAGTTGCAGTCGTGTTGGTGTTGGTATTAGCAGAGTAGCAGTAGTAGTAATGGTGGTGGTGTTGGTGTTGGTATTAGCAGAGTAGCAGTAGCAGTAGTGGTGGTGGAGGATGTTGATATTTGCAGAGTAGCAGTAGAGGTTGTGTTGGTGTTGTTATTAGCAGAGTAGCAGTAGCAGCGGTGGTTCTGTTGGTGTTGGTATTAGCAGAGTAGCAGTAGCAGTAGTGGTGGTGGAGGGTGTTGGTAATAGCAGAGTGGCAGTAGCAGCGGTGGTTCTGTTGGTGTTTGTATTAGCAGTGTAGCAGTAGCAGTAGTGGTGGTGTTGGTGTTGGTATTCGCAGAGTAGCAGTACTGGAGGTGTTGGTGTTGTTATTAGCAGAGTAACAGAGTAGCAGTATTGGAGGTGTTGGTTTTGGTATTAGCAGAGGAGCAGTAGCTGTATATCAGAGTAGCAGTAGCAGTAGTGGTGGTGTTGGTGTTGGTATTAGCAAAGTAGCAGTAATAGTGGTGTTGATGTTGGTATTAGCAGAGTAGCAGTAGTGGTGTTGTTGATGTTGGTATTAGCAGAGTAGCAGTAGAAGTGGTGTTGATGTTGGTATTAGCAGAGTAGCAGTAGTGGTGGTGTTGATGTTGGTATAAGCAGAGTAGCAGTTGAAGTGGTGTTGATGTTGGTATTAGCAGAGTAGCAGTAGTGGTGTTGTTGATGTTGGTATTAGCAGAGTAGCATTAGTGGCGGTGTTGATGTTGGTATTAGCAGAGTACAACAAGTGGTGGTGTTGATGTTGGTATTAGCAGAGTAGCAGGGTGGTGATGTGTATGTTTGTATTGGTAGAGTAGCAGTAGCAGTGTAGCAGTAGTGGTGTTGTTGGTGTTGGTATTAGTAGAGTAGCAATAGTGTTGGTGTTGATGTTGGTATTAGCACAGTAGCAGTAGCAGTAGTGGTGGTGTTGATGTTGGGAGTAGCAGAATACCACTAGCAGTAGTGGTGCTGTTGATGTTGGTATTAGCAGAGAAGCAGTAGCACAGCAGCAGTAGAGTTGCTGTTGATGTTGGTATTCGTAGAGTAGCAGTAGTGGTGGCGTGGATGTTGGTATTAGCAGACTAGCAGTAGTGGAGGTGTTGATGATGGTATTAGTACAGTAGCAGTAGTGGTGTTGATGTTGGTATTAGCAGACTAGCAGTAGTGGTGGTGTTGATGGTATTAGTACAGTAGCAGTAGTGGTGTTGATGTTGGTCTTAGCAGACTAGCAGTAGTGGTGGGGTTGATGTTGGGAATAGTAGAGTATCAGTAGTGGTGGTGTGGATTTTGGTATTAGCAGACTAGCAGTAGTGGTGGGGTTGATGTTGGGATTAGTAGAGTATCAGTAGTGGTGGTGTGGATTTTGGTATTAGCAGACTAGCAGTAGTGGTGGTGTTGATGTTGGTATTGTACAGTAGCAGTAGTGGTGTTGATGTTGGTATTAGCAGACTAGCAGTAGTGGAGGTGTTGATGTTGGTATTGTACAGTAGCAGTAGTGGTGTTGTTGGTGTTGGTATTAGTAGAGTAGCAGTAGTGGTGGTGTTGATGTTGGTATTAGCAGAGTAGCAATAGTGTTGGTGTTGATGTTGGTATTAGCACAGTAGCAGTAGCAGTAGTGGTGGTGTTGATGTTGGGAGTAGCAGAGTACCACTAGCAGTAGTGGTGGTGTTGATGTTGGTATTAGCAGAGAAGCAGTAGCACAGCAGCAGTAGAGGTGCTGTTGATGTTGGTATTCGTAGAGTAGCAGTAGTGGTGGCGTGGATGTTGGTATTAGCAGACTAGCAGTAGTGGAGGTGTTGATGTTGGTATTAGTACAGTAGCAGTAGTGGTGTTGATGTTGGTATTAGCAGACTAGCAGTAGTGGTGGTGTTGATGGTATTAGTACAGTAGCAGTAGTGGTGTTGATGTTGGTATTAGCAGACTAGCAGTAGTGGTGGGGTTGATGTTGGGATTAGTAGAGTATCAGTAGTGGTGGTGTGGATTTTGGTATTAGCAGACTAGCAGTAGTGGTGGTGTTGATGTTGGTATTGTACAGTAGCAGTAGTGGTGTTGATGTTGGTATTAGCAGACTAGCAGTAGTGGTGGTGTTGATGTTGGTATTGTACAGTAGCAGTAGTGGTGTGGATGTTGGTATTAGCAGGGTAGCAGTAGTGGTGGTAATGATGTTGGTATTAGCAGGGTAGCAGTAGTGGTGGTGTTGATGTTGGTATTAGCAGAGTAGTAGTTTTGGTGGTGTTGATGTAGGTATTAGCAGAGTAGCAGTATTGGTGGTGTTGATGTTGGTATTAGCAGAGTAGCAGTAGTGGTGATGTTGATGTTGGTATTAGCAGAGAAGCAGTAGCACAGTATCAGTAGAGGTGGTGTTGATGTTGGTATTCGCAGAGTAGCAGTAGTGGAGGTGTTGGTGTTGGCATTAGAAGAGTAACAGAGTAGCAGTATTGGAGGTGTTGGTTTTGGTATTAGCAGAGTACCAGTAGCTGTATAGCAGAGTAGCAGTAGCAGTAGTGGTGGTTTTGGTGTTGGTATCAGCAGTGTAGCAGTAGCAGTGGTGGTGGTGTTGGTGCTGTTATTAGCAGAGTAGCAGAGTAGCAGTAACAGTAGTGATGGTGTTGTTGTTGGTATTAGCTGAGTAGCAGTAGCAGTAGTGTTGATGTTGGTATTAGCAGAGTAACAGTAGGAGAAGTGGTGTGTTGTTGTTGGTATAGCAGTGTAGCGCAATAGAAGTAGTGGTGGTGTTGTATAGCAGTGTAGCAGAGTACCAGTAGCATTTGTGGTGCTGTTAGTGTTGTTAATAGCAGAGCAGCAGTAGTGGTGTTTTTGGTGTTGGTATTAGTAGAGTAGCAGTAGTGGTGGTGTTATTGTTGGTATTAGCAGAGTAGCAATAGTGTTGGTGTTGATGTTGGTATTAGCACAGTAGCAGTAGCATTAGTGGTGCTGTTGATGTTGGGATTAGCAGAGTACCACTAGCAGTAGTGGTGGTGTTGATGTTGGTATTAGCAGAGAAGCAGTAGCACAGCAGCAGTAGTGGAGGTGTTGATGTTGGTATTAGTACAGTAGCAGTAGTGGTGTTGATGTTGGTATTAGCAGAGTAGCAGTAGTGGTGGTGTTGGTGGTATTAGTACAGTAGCAGTAGTGGTGTTGATGTTGGTATTAGCAGACATGCAGTAGTGGTGGGGTTGATGTTGGGATTAGTAGAGTAGCAGTAGTGGTGGTGTGGATTTTGGTATTAGCAGACTAGCAGTAGTGGTGGTGTTGATGTTGGTATTGTACAGTAGCAGTAGTGGTGTGGATGTTGGTATTAGCAGGGTAGCAGTAGTGGTGGTAATGATGTTGGTATTAGCAGGGTAGCAGTAGTGGTGGTGTTGATGTTGGTATTAGCAGAGTAGTAGTTGTGGTGATGTTGATGTTGGTATTAGCAGAGTAGCAGTATTGGTGGTGTTGATGTTGGTATTAGCAGAGTAGCAGTAGTGGTGATGTTGGTATTAGCAGAGTAGCAAAAGTGGTGGTGTTGATGTTGGTATTAGCAGATTAGCAATAGCAGTAGTGGTGGTGTTGAATTTTGGTATTAGCGGAGTAGCAGTAGTGGTGGTGTAGATATTGGTATTAGGAGAGTAGCAGTAGTAGTGGTGTTGAAGTTGGTATTAGCAGAGAAGCAGTAGCACAGTATCAGTAGAGGTGGTGTTGATGTGAGTATTAGTAGAGTAGCAGTAGTGGTGGTGTTGATGTTGGTATTAGCAGAGTAGCAGTAGCAGTAGTGGAGGTGTTGAGGTTGGTATTAGTAGAATAGCAGTAGTGATGGTGTTGATGTTGGTATTAGTAGAATAGCAGTAGTGATGGTGTTGATGTTGGTATTAGTAGAATAGCAGTAGTGATGGTGTTGATGTTGGTATTAGCAGAGAAGCGGTAGCAGTGTAGCAGTAGCACAGTAGCAGTAATAGTGGTTTGGGTGTGGGTATCAGCAGAGTAGCAGAAGCTGTGTGGCAGAGTAGCAGTAGTGGTGGTGTTGGTGTGGAAGCAGCAGGCTAGCAGTAGCTGTGTGGCAGAGTAGCAGTAGTGGTGGTATTGGTGTTGGCATTAGCAGATTAGCAGTAGTATTGGTCTTGGTGTTGGTATTAGCGGAGTAGCAGTAGTGGTTGTGTTTGTGTTGGTATTAGCAGAGTAGCAGTAGTAGTAGTGGTGGTGTTGGTGTTGGTATTTCCAGAGCAGCATTAGCAGTAGTGGTGGTGTTGGGTTTGGTATTACCCGAGTAGCAGTAGCAGTAGTGTTGGTGTTGGTATTAGCGGAGTAGCAGTAGCTGTAATGTTGATGTAGGTATTAGCAGAGTAGCAATAGCAGCAGTGGTGGTTTTGATGTTGGTATTAGCAGAGTAGCAGTAGTGGTGGTGTTGATGTTGGTATTAGTAGAAGAGCAGTAGCAGTAGTGGTGGTGTTTATGTTGGTATTAGCAGAGAAGCAGTAGCACAGTAGCAGTAGAGGTGGTGTTGATGTTGGTATTAGTAGAGTAGCAGTAGTGGTGGTGTTGATGTTGGTATTAGCAGAGTAGCAGTAGTGGTGGTGTTGATGTTGGTATTAGTACAGTAGCAGTAGCAGTAATAGAGGTGTTGATGTTGGTATTAGTACAGTAGCAGTAGTGGTGTTGATGTTGGTATTAGCAGACTAGCAGTAGTGGTGGTGTTGATGGTATTAGTACAGTAGCAGTAGTGGTGTTGATGTTGGTCTTAGCAGACTAGCAGTAGTGGTGGGGTTGATGTTGGGAATAGTAGAGTATCAGTAGTGGTGGTGTGGATTTTGGTATTAGCAGACTAGCAGTAGTGGTGGGGTTGATGTTGGGATTAGTAGAGTATCAGTAGTGGTGGTGTGGATTTTGGTATTAGCAGACTAGCAGTAGTGGTGGTGTTGATGTTGGTATTGTACAGTAGCAGTAGTGGTGTTGATGTTGGTATTAGCAGACTAGCAGTAGTGGAGGTGTTGATGTTGGTGTTGTACAGTAGCAGTAGTGGTGTTGTTGGTGTTGGTATTAGTAGAGTAGCAGTAGTGGTGGTGTTGATGTTGGTATTAGCAGAGTAGCAATAGTGTTGGTGTTGATGTTGGTATTAGCACAGTAGCAGTAGCAGTAGTGGTGGTGTTGATGTTGGGAGTAGCAGAGTACCACTAGCAGTAGTGGTGGTGTTGATGTTGGTATTAGCAGAGAAGCAGTAGCACAGCAGCAGTAGAGGTGCTGTTGATGTTGGTATTCGTAGAGTAGCAGTAGTGGTGGCGTGGATGTTGGTATTAGCAGATTAGCAGTAGTGGAGGTGTTGATGTTGGTATTAGTACAGTAGCAGTAGTGGTGTTGATGTTGTTATTAGCCGACTAGCAGTAGTGGTGGTGTTGATGGTATTAGTACAGTAGCAGTAGTGGTGTTGATGTTGGTATTAGCAGACTAGCAGTAGTGGTGGGGTTGATGTTGGGATTAGTAGAGTATCAGTAGTGGTGGTGTGGATTTTGGTATTAGCAGACTAGCAGTAGTGGTGGTGTTGATGTTGGTATTGTACAGTAGCAGTAGTGGTGTTGATGTTGGTATTAGCAGACTAGCAGTAGTGGTGGTGTTGATGTTGGTATTGTACAGTAGCAGTAGTGGTGTGGATGTTGGTATTAGCAGGGTAGCAGTAGTGGTGGTAATGATGTTGGTATTAGCAGGGTAGCAGTAGTGGTGGTGTTGATGTTGGTATTAGCAGAGTAGTAGTTGTGGTGGTGTTGATGTAGGTATTAGCAGAGTAGCAGTATTGGTGGTGTTGATGTTGGTATTAGCAGAGTAGCAGTAGTGGTGATGTTGATGTTGGTATTAGCAGAGAAGCAGTAGCACAGTATCAGTAGAGGTGGTGTTGATGTTGGTATTCGCAGAGTAGCAGTAGTGGAGGTGTTGGTGTTGGCATTAGCAGAGTAACAGAGTAGCAGTATTGGAGGTGTTGGTTTTGGTATTAGCAGAGTACCAGTAGCTGTATAGCAGAGTAGCAGTAGCAGTAGTGGTGGTTTTGGTGTTGGTATCAGCAGTGTAGCAGTAGCAGTGGTGGTGGTGTTGGTGCTGTTATTAGCAGAGTAGCAGAGTAGCAGTAACAGTAGTGATGGTGTTG
This sequence comes from Hymenopus coronatus, assembly GCA_030762935.1. NCBI lineage: Eukaryota > Metazoa > Arthropoda > Insecta > Mantodea > Hymenopodidae > Hymenopus > Hymenopus coronatus. The sequence goes on from CM060895.1 coordinate 36,488,978, forward strand.
TTGTTGGTATTAGCTGAGTAGCAGTAGCAGTAGTGTTGATGTTGGTATTAGCAGAGTAACAGTAGGAGAAGTGGTGTGTTGTTGTTGGTATAGCAGTGTAGCGCAATAGAAGTAGTGGTGGTGTTGTATAGCAGTGTAGCAGAGTACCAGTAGCATTTGTGGTGCTGTTAGTGTTGTTAATAGCAGAGCAGCAGTAGTGGTTTTTTTGGTGTTGGTATTAGTAGAGTAGCAGTAGTGGTGGTGTTATTGTTGGTATTAGCAGAGTAGCAATAGTGTTGGTGTTGATGTTGGTATTAGCACAGTAGCAGTAGCATTAGTGGTGCTGTTGATGTTGGGAGTAGCAGAGTACCACTAGCAGTAGTGGTGGTGTTGATGTTGGTATTAGCAGAGAAGCAGTAGCACAGCAGCAGTAGTGGAGGTGTTGATGTTGGTATTAGTACAGTAGCAGTAGTGGTGTTGATGTTGGTATTAGCAGAGTAGCAGTAGTGGTGGTGTTGGTGGTATTAGTACAGTAGCAGTAGTGGTGTTGATGTTGGTATTAGCAGACTAGCAGTAGTGGTGGGGTTGATGTTGGGATTAGTAGAGTAGCAGTAGTGGTGGTGTGGATTTTGGTATTAGCAGACTAGCAGTAGTGGTGGTGTTGATGTTGGTATTGTACAGTAGCAGTAGTGGTGTGGATGTTGGTATTAGCAGGGTAGCAGTAGTGGTGGTAATGATGTTGGTATTAGCAGGGTAGCAGTAGTGGTGGTGTTGATGTTGGTATTAGCAGAGTAGTAGTTGTGGTGATGTTGATGTTGGTATTAGCAGAGTAGCAGTATTGGTGGTGTTGATGTTGGTATTAGCAGAGTAGCAGTAGTGGTGATGTTGGTATTAGCAGAGTAGCAAAAGTGGTGGTGTTGATGTTGGTATTAGCAGATTAGCAATAGCAGTAGTGGTGGTGTTGAATTTTGGTATTAGCGGAGTAGCAGTAGTGGTGGTGTAGATATTGGTATTAGGAGAGTAGCAGTAGTAGTGGTGTTGAAGTTGGTATTAGCAGAGAAGCAGTAGCACAGTATCAGTAGAGGTGGTGTTGATGTGAGTATTAGTAGAGTAGCAGTAGTGGTGGTGTTGATGTTGGTATTAGCAGAGTAGCAGTAGCAGTAGTGGAGGTGTTGATGTTGGTATTAGTAGAATAGCAGTAGTGATGGTGTTGATGTTGGTATTAGTAGAATAGCAGTAGTGATGGTGTTGATGTTGGTATTAGTAGAATAGCAGTAGTGATGGTGTTGATGTTGGTATTAGCAGAGAAGCGGTAGCAGTGTAGCAGTAGCACAGTAGCAGTAATAGTGGTTTGGGTGTGGGTATCAGCAGAGTAGCAGAAGCTGTGTGGCAGAGTAGCAGTAGTGGTGGTGTTGGTGTGGAAGCAGCAGGCTAGCAGTAGCTGTGTGGCAGAGTAGCAGTAGTGTTGGTATTGGTGTTGGCATTAGCAGATTAGCAGTAGTATTGGTCTTGGTGTTGGTATTAGCGGAGTAGCAGTAGTGGTTGTGTTTGTGTTGGTATTAGCAGAGTAGCAGTAGTAGTAGTGGTGGTGTTGGTGTTGGTATTTCCAGAGCAGCATTAGCAGTAGTGGTGGTGTTGGGTTTGGTATTACCCGAGTAGCTGTAGCAGTAGTGTTGGTGTTGGTATTAGCGGAGTAGCAGTAGCTGTAATGTTGGTGTAGGTATTAGCAGAGTAGCAATAGCAGCAGTGGTGGTTTTGATGTTGGTATTAGCAGAGTAGCAGTAGTGGTGGTGTTGATGTTGGTATTAGTAGAAGAGCAGTAGCAGTAGTGGTGGTGTTTATGTTGGTATTAGCAGAGAAGCAGTAGCACAGTAGCAGTAGAGGTGGTGTTGATGTTGGTATTAGTAGAGTAGCAGTAGTGGTGGTGTTGATGTTGGTATTAGCAGAGTAGCAGTAGTGGTGGTGTTGATGTTGGTATTAGTACAGTAGCAGTAGCAGTAATAGAGGTGTTGATGTTGGTATTAGTAGAGTAGCAGTAGTGATGGTGTTGATGCTGGTATTAGTACAGTAGCAGTAGTTGTGGTGTTGATGTTGGTATTAGCAGAGTAGCAGTAGTGGTGGTGTTGATGTTGGTATTAGCAGAGTAGCAGTAGTGGTGGTGTTGATGTTGGTATTAGTACAGTAGCAGTAGCAGTAGTGGAGGTGTTGATGTTGGTATTAGTAGAGTAGCAGTAGTGATGGTGTTGATGTTGGTATTAGTACAGTAGCAGTAGTTGTGGTGTTGATGTTGGAATTAGTACAGTAGCAGTAGTGGTGGTGTTGATGTTGGTATTAGTAGGGTAGCAGTAATGGTGGTGTTGATGTTGGTATTAGCAGAGCAGCAGTAGTGGTGGTGTTGATGTTGGTATTAATACAGAAGCAGTAGTGGTGGTGTTGATGTTGGTATTAGTACAGTAGCAGTAGTGGGGGTGTTGATGTTGGTTTTAGCAGAGCAGCAGTAGTGGTGGTGTTGATGTTGGTATTAGTACAGTAGCAGTAACAGTAGTGGAGGTGTTGATGTTGGTATAAGTAGAGTAGCAGTAGTGATGGTGTTGATGTTGGTATTAGCAGAGTAGCGGTAGCAGTGTAGCAGTAGCTCAGTAGCAGTAATAATGGTTTTGGTGTGGCTATCAGCTGAGTAGCAGTAGCTGTGTGCCAGAGTAGCAGTAGTGGTGGTATTGGTGTTGGTATTAGCAGAGTAGCAGTGGCTGTGTAGCAGACTAGCAGTAGCTGTAGTGTTGGTGTTGATATTTGCAGAGTAGCAGTAGCTGTATAACAAAGTAACAGTAGCAGAGTAGCAGTAGCTGTAGTGTTCGTTTTTGAGTTGGAATTAGCAGAGTAGCAGTTGCTGTGTAGCAGACTAGCAGTAGCTGTAGTGTTAGTGTTGGTATTGGCAGAGTAGCAGTAGCTGTGTAGCAGAGTAGCAGTAGCTGTGTAGCAGAGTAGCAGTAGCAGTAGTGGTGGTGTTGGTGTTGGTATTAGCAGAGTAGCAGTAGCTGTGTAGCAGAGTAGCAGTAGCTCTGTAGCAGAGTAGCAGTAGCAGTAGTGGTGGTGTTGGTATTAGCACAGTAGCAGTAGCAGTAATGGTGGTGTTGGTGTTGGTATTAGCAGAGTAGCAGTAGCTCTGTAGCAGAGTAGCAGTTGTAGTGGTGTTTGTGTTTGTATTAGCAAAGTAGCAGTAACAGTGAAGGAGTAGCAGAGTAGCAGTAGTGTTATTGTTGGTGATGGTATTAGCAGAGTAGCAGTAGTGGATGTGTTGGTGTTGGTATTAGCAGAGTAGCAGTAGCTGTGTAGCAGAATAGCAGTAGCACTAGTGGTGGTGTCGGTGTTGGGATTAGCACAGTAGCAGTAGTGGTAATGTTGGTGTTGGTATTAGCAGAGTAAAAGTAACAGTAGTGGTGGTGTTGGTGTTGATATTAGCAGAGTAGCAGTAGCAGTAGTGGAGGTGTTGGTGTTTGTATTAGAAGAGTAGCAGTAGTGGTGGTGTTTGTATTGGTAATAGCAGAGTAGCAGTAGCAGTAAATGTGGTGTTGGTGTTGGTATTAGCAGAGTAGCAGTAGCAGTAGATGTGGTGTGTGTGTTGGTGTTAGCAGAGTAGCAGTAGCAGTAGATGTGGTGTTGGTGTTGGTATTAGCAGAGTAGCAGTAGCAGTAGTGGTGGTGCTTGCATTGGTATTAGCAAAGTAGCAGTAGCAGTAGATGAGGTGTTGGTGTTAGCAGAGTAGCAGTAGTGGTTGTGTTTGTGTTGGTATTAGCAGAGTAGCAGTAGGAGTAGTGCTGGTGTTGGTTACGGTATTAGCAGAGTAGCAGTAGTAGTATTGGTGGTGTTGATATCAGCAGAGTAGTAATAGCTGTGTGGCAGAATAGCAGTAGTGGTGGTATTGGTGTTGGTATTAGCATAGTAGTAGTAGCAGTAGTGTTGGTGTTGGAGTTGGTATTAGCAGAGTAACAGTAGTGGTGGTGTTGGTGTTGGTATCAGTAAAGTAGCAGAAGCTGTGTGGCAGAGTAGCAGTAGTGGTGGTATTGAGGTTGGTATTAGCAGAGTAGCAGTAGCAGTAGTGTTGGTGTTGAAGTTGGTATTAGCAGAGTATCAGTAGCCTGTAGCTGAGTAGCAGTAGCAGTAGTGTTGGTGAAGCTGGTGTTTGTATTAGCAGGGTAGCAGTAGCAGTAGTGGTGGTTTTGGTGTTGGTATTAGCAGAGTAGCAGCAGTGTTGTTATTAGTGTTGGTATTGGACGAGTAGCTGTAGTGGTGGTGTGTGTGTTGGTATTAGCAGCGTAGCAGTAGCAGTAGTGGTGGCGTTTATTTTGGTAATAGCAGAGTAGCAGTAGTGGTGGTTTTGATGTTGGTATTATCAGTGTAGCAGAGTAGCAGTAGCAGTAGTGGTGGTTTTTGTGTTGTTATTAGCAGAGTAGCAGTAGCAGTAGTGGTGGTGTTGGTGTTGATATTAGCAGAGTAGGAGTAGCTGTAGTGGTGGTATTGGTGTTGGTATTAGCAGATTAGCACTAGTGGTGGTATTGGTGTTGGTATTAGCAGAGTAGCAGTAGCGTGGAGCAGAGTAGCAGTAGCAGTAATATTGGTGTTTTACCAGATTAGCAGTAGCGTGTAGCAAAGTAGCAGTAGCAGTAGTGGTGGTGTTGGTGTTGGTATTACCAGAGTAGCAGTAGTGCTGGTATTGGTGTTGGTATTAGCGGAGTAGCAGTAGTGGTGGTGTTGGTATTACAGAGTAGCAGTAGCAGTAGTGTTGGTGTTGGTATTAGCAGAGTAGCAGTAGCTGTAAAGTTGGTTTAGGTATTAGCAGAGTAGCAATAGCAACAGTGGTGGTGTTGGTGTTAGTATTAGCAGAGTAGCAGTAGAGGTTGTGTTGGTGTTGGTATTAGCAGAGTAGCAGTAGCTGTAGTGGTGGTATAGGTGTTGGTATTAGCAGATTAGCAGTAGTGGTGGTATTGGTGTTGGTATTAGCAGAGTAGCAGTAGCGTGGAGCTGAGTAGCAGTGGCAGTAGTATTGGTGTTTTAGCAGATTAGCAGTAGCAGAGTAGCAGTAGCAGTAGTGGTGGTGTTGGTGTTGGTATTAGGAGAGGAGCAGTAGCTGTAGTGGTGGTGTTGATTTTGGTATTAGCAGAGTTGCCGTAGCTTTGTAGCAGAGTAGCAGTAGCTGTAGTTTTGGTGTTTGTGTTGGAATTAGCAGAGTAGCACTTGCTGTGTAGCAGACTAGCAGTAACTGTAGTGTTGGTGTTGGTGTTGGTAGCTGTATAACAAAGTAGCAGTAGCAGACTAGCAGTAGCTGTAGTGTTAGTGTTAGTGTTGGTGTTGGTATTTGCAGAGTAGCAGTAGCTGTGTAACAGAGCAACAGTAGTGGTGGTGTTGGTGTTGGTATTCGTAGAGTAGCAGTAGCTGTAGTGTTGGTGTTTGAGTTGGAATTAGCAGAGTAGCACTTGCTGTGTAGCGGACTAGCAGTAGCTGTAGTGTTGGGGTTGGTATTTGCAGAGCAGCAGTAGCTGTGTAACAGAGCAACAGTAATGGTGACGTTGGTGTTGGTATTAGTAGAGTATCAGTAGCTGTGTAGCAAATTAGCAGTAGCTCTGTAGCAGAGTAGCAGTAGCAGTAGTGGTGGTGTTGGCGTTGGTATTAGCAGAGTAGCAGTAGCTCTGTAGCAGTGTAGCAGTTGTAGTGGTGTTTGTGTTTGTATTAGCAAAGTAGCAGTAACAGTGAAGGAGTAGCAGAGTAGCAGTAGTGTTATTGTTGGTGATGGTATTAGCAGAGTAGCAGAGTAGCAGTAGTGGATGTGTTGGTGTTGGTATTAGCAGAGTAGCAGTAGCTGTGTAGCAGAATAGCAGTAGCAGTAGTGGTGGTGTTGGTGTTGGGATTAGCACAGTAGCAGTAGTGGTAATGTTGGTGTTGGTATTAGCAGAGTAAAAGTATTAGTAGTGGTGGTGTTGGTGTTGATATTAGCAGAGTACCAGTAGCAGTAGTGGTGGTGTTGGTGTTTGTATTAGAAGAGTAGCTGAAGTGGTGGTGTTTGTATTGGTATTAGCAGTAGCAGTAGATGTGGTGTTGGTGTTGGTATTAGCAGAGTAGCAATAGCAGTAGATGTGGTGTTGGTGTTGGTGTTAGCAGAGTAGCAGTAGCAGAGGATGTGGTGTTGGTGTTGTTATTAGCAGAGTAGCAGTAGCAGTAGTGGTGGTGTTTGCATTGGTATTAGCAGAGTAGCAGTAGCAGTAGATGTGGTGTTGGTGTTAGCAGAGTAGCAGTAGTGGTTGTGTTTGTGTTGGTATTAGCAGAGTAGCAGTAGGAGTAGTGCTGGTGTTGGTTATGGTATTAGAAGAGTAGCAATAGTAGTATTGGTGGTGCTGTTGGTGTTGGTATTAAAAGAGTAACAGTAGCGGTAGTGGTGGTGGAGGTTGTTGGTATTAGCAGAGTAGCAGTAGCAGTAGTGGTGGTGGAGGGTGTTGGTATTAGCGGAGTAGCAGTAGTGGTGGTGTTGGTGTTGGTATTAGCAGAGTAGCAGTAATGATGGTGTTGGTGTTGGTATTAGCAGAGTAGCAGTAGCAGTAGTGGTGGTGGAGGGTGTTGGTATTAGCAGAGTAGCAGTAGTGGTGGTGTTGGTGTTGGTTTTAGCAGAGTAGCAGTAATGATGGTGTTGGTGTTGGTATTAGCAGAGTAGCAGTAGCAGTAGTGGTGTTGGTATTAGCAGAGTAGCAGTAGAGGTTGTGTTGGTGTTGGTATTAGCAGAGTAGCAGTAGCCGCGGTGGTTGTGTTGGTGTTTGTATTAGCAGTGTGGCAGTAGCAGTAGTGGTGGTGTTGGTGTTGGTATTCGCAAAGTAGCAGTAGTGGAGGTGTTGGTGTTGGTATTAGCAGAGTAACAGAGTAGCAGTAGTGTTGTTGTTGATTTTTGTATTAGTAGAGTAGCAGTAGCTGTGTAGCAGAGTAGCATTAGCAGTACTGGTGGTGTTGATGTTGGTATTAGCAGAGTAGCAGTGGCAGTGTAGCTGTAGCACATTAGCAGTAGTGGTGGTGTTGGTGTTGGTTTTAGTAGAGTAGTAGTAGTGTTGGTGTTGATGTTGGTATTAGCAGAGTAGCAGAGTAGCACTAGCAGTGTAGTAGTAGCACAGTAGCAGTAGTGGTGGTGTTGATATCAGCAGAGTAGTAATAGATGTGTGGCAGAGTAGCAGTAGTGTTGGTATTGGTGTTGGTATTAGCATAGTAGCAGTAGCAGTAGTGTTGGTGTTGAAGTTGGTATTAGCAGAGTAGCTGTAGTGGTGGTGTTGGTGTTGGTATCAGTAGAGTAGCAGAAGCTGTGTGGCAGAGTAACAGTAGTGGTGGTATTGGGGTTGGTATTAGCAGATTAGCAGTAGCAGTAGTGTTAATGTTGAAGTTGGTATTAGCAGAGTATCAGTAGCCTGTAGCTGAGTAGCAGTAGCAGTAGTGTTGGTGCTGTTTGTATTAGCAGGGTAGCAGTAGCAGTAGTGGTGGTTTTGGTGTTGGTATTAGTAGAGTAGGAGCAGTGTTGGTATTGGTGTTGGTATTGGACGAGTAGCTGTATTGGTGGTGTGTATTGGTATTAGCAGTGTAGCAGTAGCAGTAGTGGTGGCGTTGGTTTTGGTAATAGCAGTGTAGCATTAGTGGTGGTTTTGATGTTGGTATTAGCAGTGTAGCAGAGTAGCAGTAGCAGTAGTGGTGGTTTTTGTGTTGTTATTAGCAGAGTAGCAGTAGCAGTAGTGGTGGTGTTGGTGTTGGTATTAGCAGAGTAGCAGTAGCTGTAGTGGTGGTATTGGTTTTGGTATTAGCAGATTAGCAGTAGTGGTGGTATTGGTGTTGGTATTAGCAGAGTAGCAGTAGCGTGGAGCAGAGTAGCAGTAGCAGTAGTATTGGTGTTTTAGCAGAGTAGCAGTAGCGTGTAGCAAAGTAGCAGTAGCAGTAGAGGTGGTGTTGGTTTTGGTATTACCAGAGTAGCAGTAGTGTTGGTATTGGTGTTGGTATTAGCGGAGTAGCTGTAGTGGTGGTGTTTGTGTTTGTATTAGGAAAGTAGCAGTAGCAGTAGTGGTGGTGAGGGTGTTGGTATTACCAGAGTAGCAGTAGCAGTAGTGGTGGTGTTGGTGTTGGTATTAGCAGAGTAGCAGTAGCAGTAATGTTGGTGTAGGTATTAGCAGAGTAGCAATAGCAGTAGTGGTGGTGTTTGTGTTGGTATTAGCAGAGTAGCAGCAGCAGTAGTAGTGGTGTTGGAATTAGCTGAATAGCAGTAGTGGTGGTGTTGGTATTAGCAGAGTAGCAATAGCAGTAGTGGTGGTGTTGGTATTAGCAGAGTAGCAGTAGCAGTCGTGTTAGTGTTGGTATTAGCGGAGTAGCAGTAGCAGTAGTGGTGGTGTTGGAATTAGCTGAGTAGCAGTAGCAGTAGTGGTGGTGTTGGTATAAGCAGAGTAGCAGTAGTGGTGGTGTTGGAATTAGCTGAGTAGCAGTAGCAGTAGTGGTGGTGTTGGTATAAGCAGAGTAACGGTAGCAGTAGTGGTGGTGTTGGTATAAGCAGAGTAGCAGTAGCAGTAGTGGTGGTGTTGGTATTAGCAGAGTAGCAGTAGCAGTAGTGGTGGTGTTGGAATTAGCTGAGTAGCAGTAGCAGTCGTGTTAGTGTTGGTATTAGCAGAGTAGAAGTAGTGGTGGTGTTGGTATTAGCATAGTAGCAGTAGCTGTAGTGGTGTTGTTGGTATTAGCAGAGTAGCAGTAGCATTAGAGGTGGTGTTGGTATTAGCAGATTAGCAGTAGCAATCGTGTTAGTGTTGGTATTAGCAGAGTAGCAGTAGCAGTAGTGGTGGTGTTGGAATTAGCTGAGTAGCAGTAGTGGTGGTGTTGGTATTAGCAGAGTAGCAGTAGCAGTAGTGGTGGTGTTGGTATTAGCAGAGTAGCAGTGGCATTAGTGGTGGTGATGGTATTAGCAGAGTAGCAGTAGCAGTAGTGGTGGTGTTGGTATTAGCAGATTATCAGTAGCAGTAGTGGTGGTGTTGGTAATATCAGAGTAGCAGTAGTGGTGGTGTTGGTATAAGCAGAGTAGCAGTAGCTTTGTAGCAGAGTAGCAGTAGCAGTAGTGGTGGTTTTGGTGTTGGTATTAGCATCGGAGCAGTAGCTTTAGTGGTGGTGTTGGTGTTGGTATTAGCAGAGTAGCATTAGCAGTAGCGGTGGTGTTGATTTTGGTATTACCAGGGTTGTCGTAGCTGTGTAGCAGAGTGGCAGTAGAGTAGAGTAGCAGTAGTGGTGGTGTTGATGTTGGTATTAGCAGAGTAGCAATAGTGGTGGTGTTGATGTTGGTATTAGCACAGTAGCAGTAGCAGTTGTGGTGGTGTTGATGTCGGGAGTAGCAGAGTACCACTAGCAGTAGTGGTGGTGTTGATGTTGGTATTAGGAGAGAAGCAGTAGCACAGCAGCAGTAGAGGTGCTGTTGATGTTGGTATTAGTAGAGTAGCAGTAGTGGTGGTGTGGATGTTGGTATTAGAGGACTAGCAGTAGTGGAGGTGTTGATGTTGGTATTAGTACAGTAGCAGTAGTGGTGTTGATGTTGGTATTAGCAGACTAGCAGTAGTGGTGGTGTTGATGGTATTAGTACAGTAGCAGTAGTGGTGTTGATGTTGGTATTAGCAGACTAGCAGTAGTGGTTGTGTTGATGTTGGGATTAGAAGAGTAGCAGTAGTGGTGGTGTGGATGTTGGTATTAGCAGACTAGCAGTAGTGGTGGTTTTGCTGTTGGTATTAGTACAGTAGCAGTAGTGGTGTTGATGTTGGTATTAGCAGAGTAGCAGTAGTGGTGGTGTTGATGTTGGTATTAACAGAGTAGCAGTTGTGGTGGTGTTGATGTAGTATTAGCAGAGTAGCAGTATTGGTGGTGTTGATGTTGGTATTAGCAGAGTAGCAGTAGTGGTGATGTTGATGTTGGTATTAGCAGAGTAGCAAAAGTGGTGGTGTTGATGTTGGTATTAGCAGAGTAGCAATAGCAGTAGTGGTGGTGTTGATTTTGGTATTAGCGGAGTAGCAGTAGTGGTGGTGTTGATATTGGTATTAGCAATGTTTCAAAAGCAGTAGTGGTGGTTTTGATGTTGGTATTAGGAGTGTAGCAGTAGTAGTGGTGTTGAAGTTGGTATAAGCAGAGAAGCAGTAGCACAGTATCAGAATAGCAGTAGCTGTAATGTTGGTGTAGGTATTAGCAGAGTAGCAATAGCAGCAGTGGTGGTGTTGGTGTTGGTATTAGCAGAGGAGCAGTAGCTGTAGTGGTGGGGTTGGTGTTGGTATTAGCAGAGTAGCATTAGCAGTAGCAGTGGTGTTGATTTTGGTATTAGCAGAGTATACGTAGCTGTGTAGCAGAGTAGCAGTAGCTGTAAATTTGGTGTCTGTGTTGGTATTAGCAGAGTAGCAGTTGCTGTGTAGCAGAGTAGCAGTAGTGTTGGTGTTGGTGTTGGGGTTGGTGTTGGTATTAGCAGAGTAGTAGTAGTAGTAGTGGTGGTGTTGGTGTGGTATTAGCAGAGTAGCAGTAGTGGTGGTGTTGGTGTTGGTATTAGTAGACTAGCAGTAGCAGTGGTGGTGGTGTTGGTTTTGGAATTAGCAGAGTAGCAGTAGCAGTAATGTTGGTGTTGGTGTAGGTATTAGCAGAGTAGCAGTAGAGAAAGTGTTGGTGTTGGTGTTGGTATTAGCAGAGTAGCAATAGCAGTAGTGTTGGTGTTGGTGTTGGTATTAGCAGAGTAGCAGTATCAGTAGTGTTGGTGTTGGTGTTGGTATTAGCAGAGTAGCAGTAGCAGTAATGTTGGTGTTCGTGTTGGTATTAGCAGAGTAGCAGCAGCAGTAGTATTGGTGTTGGTATTAGCAGAGTAGCAATAGCAGTAGTGTTTGTGTTGGTATTAGCAGAGTAGCGGTAGCAATAGTGGTGGTATTGGTGTTGGTATTAGTAGAGTAGCAGTTGCAGTAGTGGTGGTGTTGGTATGAGTAGAATATTAGTAGCAGTAGTGATGGTGTTGGTATTAGCAGAGTAGCGGTAGCAGTAGTGGTGGTGTTGGAATTAGCTGAGTAGCTGTAGTGGTGGTGTTGATATTAGCAGAGTAGAAGTAGTGGTGGTGTTGGTGTTGGTGTAGGTATTAGCATAGTAGAATAGCAGTAGTGGTGGTGTTGGTGTTGGTATTAGCAGAGCAGTAGTAATGTTGGTGTTGGTAATAGCAGAGTAGCAGTAGCAGTCGTGGTGGTGTTGGTGTTGGTATTAGCAGAGCAGTAGTAATGTTGGTGTTGGTAATAGCAGAGTAGCAGTAGCAGTCGTGGTGGTGTTGGTATTAGCACAGTAGCAGTAGCAGTATTGGATGTGTTGGTGTTGGTATTAGCAGAGTAGTAGTAGCTGTGTATCAGAGTAGCAGTAGTGGTGGTGTTGGCGTTGGTATTAGCAGAGTAGCAGTAACTCTGTAGCAGAGTAGCAGTTGAAGTGGTGTTTGTGTTTGTATTAGCAGAGTAGCAGTAACAGTAAAGGAGTAGCAGAATAGCAGTAGTTTTAGTGTCTGTGATGGTATTAGCAGAGTAGCAGAGTAGCAGTAGTGGAGGTTTTAGTGTTGGTATAAGCAGAGTAGCAGTAGCAGTAGTGGTGGAGTTGGTGTTGGTATTAGCAGAGTAGCAGTAGCAGTAGTGCAGGTTTTAGTGTTGGTATTAGCACATTAGCAGTTGCAGTAGTGGTGGAGTTGGTGTTGGTATTAGCAGAGTAGCAGTAGGTGTGTTGCAGAGTAGCAGTAGCAGTAGTGGTGGTGTTGGCGTTGGTATTAGCAGAGTAGCAGTAGCTCTGTAGCACAGTAGCAGCTGTAGTGGTGTTTGTGTTTGTATTAGCAGAGTAGCAGTAACAGTGAAGGAGTAGCAGAGTAGCAGTAGTGTTATTGTTGGTGATAGTATTAGCAGAGTAGCAGTAGTGGAGGTTTTTGGTGTTGGTATAAGCAGAGTAGCAGTAGCTGTGTAGCAGAATAGCAGTAGCATTGTGGTGGTGTTGGTGTTGGGATTAGCACAGTAGCAGAAGTTGTGACGTTGATGTTGGTATTAGCAGAGTAGCAGTAGTGGAGGTGTTGATGTTGGTATTAGCAGAGTAGCAATAGCAGTAGTGCTGGTGTTGATGTTGGTATTAGCAGAGTAGCTGTAGTGGTGAAGTTGATATTGGTATTAGCAAAGTAGCAATAGCAGTAGTGGTGGTTTTGATGTTGGTATTAGCAGAGTAGAAGTAGTGGTGGTGTTGATGTTGGTATTAGTAGAGTAGCAGTAGCAGTAGTGGTGGTGTTGATGTTGGTATTAGGAGAGAAGCAGTAGTGGTGGTGTTGATGTTGGTATTAGCAGAGAAGCAGTAGCAGTGTAGCAGAGTACAGTAGCAGTAGCAGTAGTGTTGGTTTTGGTATTAGCAGTATAGCAGTAGCTGTGTAGCAGAGTAGCAGTAGCTGTGTAGCAGAGTAGCCGTAGCAGTGTGTAGCAGTAGTGGTGGTGTTGATGTTGGTATAAGCAGTGTAGCAGTAGTGGTGGTGTTGATGTTGGTATTAGCATAGTAGATGTAGCTGTGTAGCAGAGTAGCAGTAGTATTGGTGTTGGTGTTGGTATTAGCAGTGTAGCAGTGCTGGTGGTGTTGGTGTTGGTATTAGCAGTTTAGCAGTAGCTGTGTAGCAGAGTAGCAGTAGCAGTGTAGCAGTAGTGGTGGTGTTGATGTTGGTATTAGCAGTGTAGCAGTAGTGGTGGTGTTGATGTTGGTATTAGCAGAGTAGATGTAGCTGTGTAGCAGAGTAGCAGAAGTATTGGTGTTGGTGTTGGTATTAGCAGTGTAGCAGTGCTGGTGGTGTTGGTGTTGGTATTAGCAGTTTAGGAGTAGCTGTGTAGCAGAGTAGCAGTAGCTGTGTAGCAGAGTAGCAGTAGCAGTGTAGCAGTAGTGGTGCTGTTGATGTTCGTATTAGCAGTGTAGCAGTAGTGGTGGTGTTGATGTTGGTATTAGCAGTGTAGCAGTAGTGGTGGTGTTGATGTTGGTATTAGCAGAGTAGATGTAGCTGTGTAGCAGAGTAGCAGTAGTGTTGGTGTTGGTGTTGGTATTAGCAGTGTAGCAATTCTGGTGGTGTTGGTGTTGGTATTATCTGTTTAGCAGTAGCTGTGTAGCAGTAGTGATGGTGTTGATGTTTGTATTAGCAGAGTAGCAGTAGCTGTAGAGCAGAGAAGCAGTAGAAGAGTAGCAGTAGTGGTGATTGGTGTTGGTATTAGCAGAGTAGCAATAGCTGTGTAGCAGTAGTGTTGGTGTTGGTGTTGGTATTAGCAGTGTAGCAGTAGTGATGGTGTTGATATTGGTATTAGCAGAGTAGCAGTAGCTGTGTAGCAGAGTAGCAGTAGCAGTAGCATAAATGGTGGTGTTGGTGTTGGTATTAGCAGAGTAGCAGCAGCAGTAGTATTGGTGTTGGTATTAGCAGAGTAGCAATAGCAGTAGTGTTTGTGTTGGTATTAGCAGAGTAGCGGTAGCAATAGTGGTGGTATTGGTGTTGGTATTAGTAGAGTAGCAGTTGCAGTAGTGGTGGTGTTGGTATGAGTAGAATATTAGTAGCAGTAGTGATGGTGTTGGTATTAGCAGAGTAGCGGTAGCAGTAGTGGTGGTGTTGGAATTAGCTGAGTAGCTGTAGTGGTGGTGTTGATATTAGCAGAGTAGAAGTAGTGGTGGTGTTGGTGTTGGTGTAGGTATTAGCATAGTAGAATAGCAGTAGTGGTGGTGTTGGTGTTGGTATTAGCAGAGCAGTAGTAATGTTGGTGTTGGTAATAGCAGAGTAGCAGTAGCAGTCGTGGTGGTGTTGGTGTTGGTATTAGCAGAGCAGTAGTAATGTTGGTGTTGGTAATAGCAGAGTAGCAGTAGCAGTCGTGGTGGTGTTGGTATTAGCACAGTAGCAGTAGCAGTATTGGATGTGTTGGTGTTGGTATTAGCAGAGTAGTAGTAGCTGTGTATCAGAGTAGCAGTAGTGGTGGTGTTGGCGTTGGTATTAGCAGAGTAGCAGTAACTCTGTAGCAGAGTAGCAGTTGAAGTGGTGTTTGTGTTTGTATTAGCAGAGTAGCAGTAACAGTAAAGGAGTAGCAGAATAGCAGTAGTTTTAGTGTCGGTGATGGTATTAGCAGAGTAGCAGAGTAGCAGTAGTGGAGGTTTTAGTGTTGGTATAAGCAGAGTAGCAGTAGCAGTAGTAGTGGTGTTGGAATTAGCTGAATAGCAGTAGTGGTGGTGTTGGTATTAGCAGAGTAGCAATAGCAGTAGTGGTGGTGTTGGTATTAGCAGAGTAGCAGTAGCAGTCGTGTTAGTGTTGGTATTAGCGGAGTAGCAGTAGCAGTAGTGGTGGTGTTGGAATTAGCTGAGTAGCAGTAGCAGTAGTGGTGGTGTTGGTATAAGCAGAGTAGCAGTAGTGGTGGTGTTGGAATTAGCTGAGTAGCAGTAGCAGTAGTGGTGGTGTTGGTATAAGCAGAGTAACGGTAGCAGTAGTGGTGGTGTTGGTATAAGCAGACTAGCAGTAGCAGTAGTGGTGGTGTTGGTATTAGCAGAGTAGCAGTAGCAGTAGTGGTGGTGTTGGAATTAGCTGAGTAGCAGTAGCAGTCGTGTTAGTGTTGGTATTAGCAGAGTAGAAGTAGTGGTGGTGTTGGTATTAGCATAGTAGCAGTAGCTGTAGTGGTGTTGTTGGTATTAGCAGAGTAGCAGTAGCATTAGAGGTGGTGTTGGTATTAGCAGATTAGCAGTAGCAATCGTGTTAGTGTTGGTATTAGCAGAGTAGCAGTAGCAGTAGTGGTGGTGTTGGAATTAGCTGAGTAGCAGTAGTGGTGGTGTTGGTATTAGCAGAGTAGCAGTAGCAGTAGTGGTGGTGTTGGTATTAGCAGAGTAGCAGTGGCATTAGTGGTGGTGATGGTATTAGCAGAGTAGCAGTAGCAGTAGTGGTGGTGTTGGTATTAGCAGATTATCAGTAGCAGTAGTGGTGGTGTTGGTATTATCAGAGTAGCAGTAGTGGTGGTGTTGGTATAAGCAGAGTAGCAGTAGCTTTGTAGCAGAGTAGCAGTAGCAGTAGTGGTGGTTTTGGTGTTGGTATTAGCATCGGAGCAGTAGCTGTAGTGGTGGTGTTGGTGTTGGTATTAGCAGAGTAGCATTAGCAGTAGCGGTGGTGTTGATTTTGGTATTACCAGGGTTGTCGTAGCTGTGTAGCAGAGTGGCAGTAGAGTAGAGTAGAAGTAGTGGTGGTGTTGATGTTGGTATTAGCAGAGTAGCAATAGTGGTGGTGTTGATGTTGGTATTAGCACAGTAGCAGTAGCAGTTGTGGTGGTGTTGATGTCGGGAGTAGCAGAGTACCACTAGCAGTAGTGGTGGTGTTGATGTTGGTATTAGGAGAGAAGCAGTAGCACAGCAGCAGTAGAGGTGCTGTTGATGTTGGTATTAGTAGAGTAGCAGTAGTGGTGGTGTGGATGTTGGTATTAGAGGACTAGCAGTAGTGGAGGTGTTGATGTTGGTATTAGTACAGTAGCAGTAGTGGTGTTGATGTTGGTATTAGCAGACTAGCAGTAGTGGTGGTGTTGATGGTATTAGTACAGTAGCAGTAGTGGTGTTGATGTTGGTATTAGCAGACTAGCAGTAGTGGTTGTGTTGATGTTGGGATTAGAAGAGTAGCAGTAGTGGTGGTGTGGATGTTGGTATTAGCAGACTAGCAGTAGTGGTGGTGTTGCTGTTGGTATTAGTACAGTAGCAGTAGTGGTGTTGATGTTGGTATTAGCAGAGTAGCAGTAGTGGTGGTGTTGATGTTGGTTTTAACAGAGTAGCAGTTGTGGTGGTGTTGATGTAGTATTAGCAGAGTAGCAGTATTGGTGGTGTTGATGTTGGTATTAGCAGAGTAGCAGTAGTGGTGATGTTGATGTTGGTATTAGCAGAGTAGCAAAAGTGGTGGTGTTGATGTTGGTATTAGCAGAGTAGCAATAGCAGTAGTGGTGGTGTTGATTTTGGTATTAGCGGAGTAGCAGAAGTGGTGGTGTTGATATTGGTATTAGCAATGTTTCAAAAGCAGTAGTGGTGGTTTTGATGTTGGGATTAGGAGTGTAGCAGTAGTAGTGGTGTTGAAGTTGGTATAAGCAGAGAAGCAGTAGCACAGTATCAGAATAGCAGTAGCTGTAATGTTGGTGTAGGTATTAGCAGAGTAGCAATAGCAGCAGTGGTGGTGTTGGTGTTGGTATTAGCAGAGGAGCAGTAGCTGTAGTGGTGGGGTTGGTGTTGGTATTAGCAGAGTAGCATTAGCAGTAGCAGTGGTGTTGATTTTGGTATTAGCAGAGTATACGTAGCTGTGTAGCAGAGTAGCAGTAGCTGTAAATTTGGTGTCTGTGTTGGTATTAGCAGAGTAGCAGTTGCTGTGTAGCAGAGTAGCAGTAGTGTTGGTGTTGGTGTTGGTATTAGCAGAGTAGTAGTAGTAGTAGTGGTGGTGTTGGTGTGGTATTAGCAGAGTAGCAGTAGTGGTGGTGTTGGTGTTGGTATTAGTAGACTAGCAGTAGCAGTGGTGGTGGTGTTGGTTTTGGAATTAGCAGAGTAGCAGTAGCAGTAATGTTGGTGTTGGTGTAGGTATTAGCAGAGTAGCAGTAGAGAAAGTGTTGGTGTTGGTGTTGGTATTAGCAGAGTAGCAATAGCAGTAGTGTTGGTGTTGGTGTTGGTATTAGCAGAGTAGCAGTATCAGTAGTGTTGGTGTTGGTGTTGGTATTAGCAGAGTAGCAGTAGCAGTAATGTTGGTGTTCGTGTTGGTATTAGCAGAGTAGCAGCAGCAGTAGTATTGGTGTTGGTATTAGCAGAGTAGCAATAGCAGTAGTGTTTGTGTTGGTATTAGCAGAGTAGCGGTAGCAATAGTGGTGGTATTGGTGTTGGTATTAGTAGAGTAGCAGTTGCAGTAGTGGTGGTGTTGGTATGAGTAGAATATTAGTAGCAGTAGTGATGGTGTTGGTATTAGCAGAGTAGCGGTAGCAGTAGTGGTGGTGTTGGAATTAGCTGAGTAGCTGTAGTGGTGGTGTTGATATTAGCAGAGTAGAAGTAGTGGTGGTGTTGGTGTTGGTGTAGGTATTAGCATAGTAGAATAGCAGTAGTGGTGGTGTTGGTGTTGGTATTAGCAGAGCAGTAGTAATGTTGGTGTTGGTAATAGCAGAGTAGCAGTAGCAGTCGTGGTGGTGTTGGTGTTGGTATTAGCAGAGCAGTAGTAATGTTGGTGTTGGTAATAGCAGAGTAGCAGTAGCAGTCGTGGTGGTGTTGGTATTAGCACAGTAGCAGTAGCAGTATTGGATGTGTTGGTGTTGGTATTAGCAGAGTAGTAGTAGCTGTGTATCAGAGTAGCAGTAGTGGTGGTGTTGGCGTTGGTATTAGCAGAGTAGCAGTAACTCTGTAGCAGAGTAGCAGTTGAAGTGGTGTTTGTGTTTGTATTAGCAGAGTAGCAGTAACAGTAAAGGAGTAGCAGAATAGCAGTAGTTTTAGTGTCGGTGATGGTATTAGCAGAGTAGCAGAGTAGCAGTAGTGGAGGTTTTAGTGTTGGTATAAGCAGAGTAGCAGTAGCAGTAGTGGTGGAGTTGGTGTTGGTATTAGCAGAGTAGCAGTAGCAGTAGTG
Organism: Hymenopus coronatus; assembly: GCA_030762935.1. NCBI lineage: Eukaryota > Metazoa > Arthropoda > Insecta > Mantodea > Hymenopodidae > Hymenopus > Hymenopus coronatus. The sequence goes on from CM060895.1 coordinate 36,506,598, forward strand.
CAGGTTTTAGTGTTGGTATTAGCACATTAGCAGTTGCAGTAGTGGTGGAGTTGGTGTTGGTATTAGCAGAGTAGCAGTAGGTGTGTTGCAGAGTAGCAGTAGCAGTAGTGGTGGTGTTGGCGTTGGTATTAGCAGAGTAGCAGTAGCTCTGTAGCACAGTAGCAGCTGTAGTGGTGTTTGTGTTTGTATTAGCAGAGTAGCAGTAACAGTGAAGGAGTAGCAGAGTAGCAGTAGTGTTATTGTTGGTGATAGTATTAGCAGAGTAGCAGTAGTGGAGGTTTTTGGTGTTGGTATAAGCAGAGTAGCAGTAGCTGTGTAGCAGAATAGCAGTAGCATTGTGGTGGTGTTGGTGTTGGGATTAGCACAGTAGCAGAAGTTGTGACGTTGATGTTGGTATTAGCAGAGTAGCAGTAGTGGAGGTGTTGATGTTGGTATTAGCAGAGTAGCAATAGCAGTAGTGCTGGTGTTGATGTTGGTATTAGCAGAGTAGCTGTAGTGGTGAAGTTGATATTGGTATTAGCAAAGTAGCAATAGCAGTAGTGGTGGTTTTGATGTTGGTATTAGCAGAGTAGAAGTAGTGGTGGTGTTGATGTTGGTATTAGTAGAGTAGCAGTAGCAGTAGTGGTGGTGTTGATGTTGGTATTAGGAGAGAAGCAGTAGTGGTGGTGTTGATGTTGGTATTAGCAGAGAAGCAGTAGCAGTGTAGCAGAGTACAGTAGCAGTAGCAGTAGTGTTGGTTTTGGTATTAGCAGTATAGCAGTAGCTGTGTAGCAGAGTAGCAGTAGCTGTGTAGCAGAGTAGCCGTAGCAGTGTGTAGCAGTAGTGGTGGTGTTGATGTTGGTATAAGCAGTGTAGCAGTAGTGGTGGTGTTGATGTTGGTATTAGCATAGTAGATGTAGCTGTGTAGCAGAGTAGCAGTAGTATTGGTGTTGGTGTTGGTATTAGCAGTGTAGCAGTGCTGGTGGTGTTGGTGTTGGTATTAGCAGTTTAGCAGTAGCTGTGTAGCAGAGTAGCAGTAGCAGTGTAGCAGTAGTGGTGGTGTTGATGTTGGTATTAGCAGTGTAGCAGTAGTGGTGGTGTTGATGTTGGTATTAGCAGAGTAGATGTAGCTGTGTAGCAGAGTAGCAGAAGTATTGGTGTTGGTGTTGGTATTAGCAGTGTAGCAGTGCTGGTGGTGTTGGTGTTGGTATTAGCAGTTTAGGAGTAGCTGTGTAGCAGAGTAGCAGTAGCTGTGTAGCAGAGTAGCAGTAGCAGTGTAGCAGTAGTGGTGCTGTTGATGTTCGTATTAGCAGTGTAGCAGTAGTGGTGGTGTTGATGTTGGTATTAGCAGTGTAGCAGTAGTGGTGGTGTTGATGTTGGTATTAGCAGAGTAGATGTAGCTGTGTAGCAGAGTAGCAGTAGTGTTGGTGTTGGTGTTGGTATTAGCAGTGTAGCAATTCTGGTGGTGTTGGTGTTGGTATTATCTGTTTAGCAGTAGCTGTGTAGCAGTAGTGATGGTGTTGATGTTTGTATTAGCAGAGTAGCAGTAGCTGTAGAGCAGAGAAGCAGTAGAAGAGTAGCAGTAGTGGTGATTGGTGTTGGTATTAGCAGAGTAGCAATAGCTGTGTAGCAGTAGTGTTGGTGTTGGTGTTGGTATTAGCAGTGTAGCAGTAGTGATGGTGTTGATATTGGTATTAGCAGAGTAGCAGTAGCTGTGTAGCAGAGTAGCAGTAGCAGTAGCATAAATGGTGGTGTTGGTGTTGGTATTAGCAGAGTAGCAGCAGCAGTAGTATTGGTGTTGGTATTAGCAGAGTAGCAATAGCAGTAGTGTTTGTGTTGGTATTAGCAGAGTAGCGGTAGCAATAGTGCAGGTTTTAGTGTTGGTATTAGCACATTAGCAGTTGCAGTAGTGGTGGAGTTGGTGTTGGTATTAGTAGAGTAGCAGTTGCAGTAGTGGTGGTGTTGGTATGAGTAGAATATTAGTAGCAGTAGTGATGGTGTTGGTATTAGCAGAGTAGCGGTAGCAGTAGTGGTGGTGTTGGAATTAGCTGAGTAGCTGTAGTGGTGGTGTTGATATTAGCAGAGTAGAAGTAGTGGTGGTGTTGGTGTTGGTGTAGGTATTAACATAGTAGAATAGCAGTAGTGGTGGTGTTGGTGTTGGTATTAGCAGAGCAGTAGTAATGTTGGTGTTGGTAATAGCAGAGTAGCAGTAGCAGTCGTGGTGGTGTTGGTGTTGGTATTAGCAGAGCAGTAGTAATGTTGGTGTTGGTAATAGCAGAGTAGCAGTAGCAGTCGTGGTGGTGTTGGTATTAGCACAGTAGCAGTAGCAGTATTGGATGTGTTGGTGTTGGTATTAGCAGAGTAGTAGTAGCTGTGTATCAGAGTAGCAGTAGTGGTGGTGTTGGCGTTGGTATTAGCAGAGTAGCAGTAACTCTGTAGCAGAGTAGCAGTTGAAGTGGTGTTTGTGTTTGTATTAGCAGAGTAGCAGTAACAGTAAAGGAGTAGCAGAATAGCAGTAGTTTTAGTGTCGGTGATGGTATTAGCAGAGTAGCAGAGTAGCAGTAGTGGAGGTTTTAGTGTTGGTATAAGCAGAGTAGCAGTAGCAGTAGTGGTGGAGTTGGTGTTGGTATTAGCAGAGTAGCAGTAGCAGTAGTGCAGGTTTTAGTGTTGGTATTAGCACATTAGCAGTTGCAGTAGTGGTGGAGTTGGTGTTGGTATTAGCAGAGTAGCAGTAGGTGTGTTGCAGAGTAGCAGTAGCAGTAGTGGTGGTGTTGGCGTTGGTATTAGCAGAGTAGCAGTAGCTCTGTAGCACAGTAGCAGCTGTAGTGGTGTTTGTGTTTGTATTAGCAGAGTGGCAGTAACAGTGAAGGAGTAGCAGAGTAGCAGTAGTGTTATTGTTGGTGATAGTATTAGCAGAGTAGCAGTAGTGGAGGTTTTTGGTGTTGGTATAAGCAGAGTAGCAGTAGCTGTGTAGCAGAATAGCAGTAGCATTGTGGTGGTGTTGGTGTTGGGATTAGCACAGTAGCAGAAGTTGTGACGTTGATGTTGGTATTAGCAGAGTAGCAGTAGTGGAGGTGTTGATGTTGGTATTAGCAGAGTAGCAATAGCAGTAGTGCTGGTGTTGATGTTGGTATTAGCAGAGTAGCTGTAGTGGTGAAGTTGATATTGGTATTAGCAAAGTAGCAATAGCAGTAGTGGTGGTTTTGATGTTGGTATTAGCAGAGTAGAAGTAGTGGTGGTGTTGATGTTGGTATTAGTAGAGTAGCAGTAGCAGTAGTGGTGGTGTTGATGTTGGTATTAGGAGAGAAGCAGTAGTGGTGGTGTTGATGTTGGTATTAGCAGAGAAGCAGTAGCAGTGTAGCAGAGTACAGTAGCAGTAGCAGTAGTGTTGGTTTTGGTATTAGCAGTATAGCAGTAGCTGTGTAGCAGAGTAGCAGTAGCTGTGTAGCAGAGTAGCCGTAGCAGTGTGTAGCAGTAGTGGTGGTGTTGATGTTGGTATAAGCAGTGTAGCAGTAGTGGTGGTGTTGATGTTGGTATTAGCATAGTAGATGTAGCTGTGTAGCAGAGTAGCAGTAGTATTGGTGTTGGTGTTGGTATTAGCAGTGTAGCAGTGCTGGTGGTGTTGGTGTTGGTATTAGCAGTTTAGCAGTAGCTGTGTAGCAGAGTAGCAGTAGCAGTGTAGCAGTAGTGGTGGTGTTGATGTTGGTATTAGCAGTGTAGCAGTAGTGGTGGTGTTGATGTTGGTATTAGCAGTGTAGCAGTAGTGGTGGTGTTGATGTTGGTATTAGCAGAGTAGATGTAGCTGTGTAGCAGAGTAGCAGTAGTGTTGGTGTTGGTGTTGGTATTAGCAGTGTAGCAATTCTGGTGGTGTTGGTGTTGGTATTATCTGTTTAGCAGTAGCTGTGTAGCAGTAGTGATGGTGTTGATGTTTGTATTAGCAGAGTAGCAGTAGCTGTAGAGCAGAGAAGCAGTAGAAGAGTAGCAGTAGTGGTGATTGGTGTTGGTATTAGCAGAGTAGCAATAGCTGTGTAGCAGTAGTGTTGGTGTTGGTGTTGGTATTAGCAGTGTAGCAGTAGTGATGGTGTTGATATTGGTATTAGCAGAGTAGCAGTAGCTGTGTAGCAGAGTAGCAGTAGCAGTAGCATAAATGGTGGTGTTGGTGTTGGTATTAGCAGAGTAGCAGTAGCTGTGTAGCATTAATGGTGGTGTTGGTGTTGGTATTAGCACAGTAGCATTAGCAGTAGTGGTGGTGTTGGTGTTGGTATTAGCAGAGTAGCAGTAGCTGTGTAGCAGAGTAGCAGTAGCAGTGTAGCAGTAGCAGAGTAGCAGAAGTGGTAGTGTTGGTGTTGATGTTGGTATTAGCAGAGTAGCAGAGTAGGAGTGTTGGTGGTGTTGGTGTTGGTATTAGCAGAGTAGCAGTAGTGTTGGTGTTGGTGTTGGTATTAGCAGAGTAGCAGTAGCAGTAGTGGTGTTATTGGTATTGGTGTTGGTATTAGGAGAGTAGCAGTAGCAGTAGTGGTGGAATTGGTTTTGGTATTAACTGAGTAGCAGTAGCAGTAGTGGTGGTATTGGTGTTGGTATTAGCAGAGTAGCAGTAGTGGTGGTGTTGATGTTGGTATTAGCAGAGTAGCAGTAGCTGTGTAGCAGAGTAGCAGTAGCAGTGTAGCAGTAGCAGAGTAGCAGATGTGGTAGTGTTGGTGTTGATGTTGGTATTAGCAGAGTAGCAGAGTAGCAGTGTTGGTGGTGTTGGTTTTGGTATTAGCAGAGTAGCAGTATCAGTAGTGGTGTTATTGTTATTGGTGTTGGTATTAGCAGAGTAGCAGTAGCAGTAGTGGTGGTATTGGTGTTGGTATTAACTGAGTAGCAGTAGCAGTAGTGGTGGTATTGGTTTTGGTATTAGCAGAGTAGCAGTAGTGGTGGTGTTGGTGTTGGTATTAGCAGAGTAGCAGTAGCAGTAGTGGTGGTATTTGTTTGGTATTAACTGAGTAGCAGTACCAGTAGTGGTGGTATTGGTATTGGTATTAACTCAGTAGCAGTAGCAGTAGTGTTGGTATTGGTGTTGGTGTTAGCAGAGTAGCAGTAGTGGTGGTATTGGTGTTGGTATTAGCAGAGTAGCAGTAGTTGTGGTATTGGTGTTGGTATTAGCAGAGTAGCAGTTGTGGTGGTATTGGTGTTGGTGTTAGCAGAGTAGCAGTTGTGGTGGTATTGGTGTTGGTATTAGCAGAGTAGCAGTAGTGGTGTGTTGATGTTGGTATTAGCAGAGTAGCAGTAGTGGTGTGTTGATGTTGGTATTAGCAGAGTAGCAGTTGTGGTGGTATTGGTGTTGGTGTTAGCAGAGTAACAGTAGTGGTGGTATTGGTGTTGGTATTAGCAGAGTAGCAGTAGTGGTGTGTTGATGTTGGTATTAGCAGAGTAGCAGTTGTGGTGGTATTGGTGTTGGTGTTAGCAGAGTAGCAGTTGTGGTGGTATTGGTGTTGGTATTAGCAGAGTAGCAGTTGTGGTGGTATTGGTGTTGGTGTTAGCAGAGTAGCAGTTGTGGTGGTATTGGTGTTGGTATTAGCAGAGTAGCAGTTGTGGTGGTATTGGTGTTGGTATTAGCAGAGTAGCAGTAGCAGCAATAGCAGTACAGCAGAGTAGCGGCAGTAGCAGTAGCAGTGTACCAGTAGCAGTGTAGCATTGTGGCAGTAGCAGAGTAGCAGAGTAGCAATAGCAGCAGCAGAGTAGCAGTAGCAGTAGCAGAGTAGTAGTAGCAGTAGCAGTAGCAGTAGCAGAGTATCAATAGCGGTAGCAAAGTAGCAGTGTAGCAAAGTAACAATAGCAGTAGCAGATTAGCAGTAGCAGTAGCAGGAGCAGAGTATTAATATCAGTAGCAGAGTAGCAGTAACAGTAGAGCAGAGTATCAATAGCAGCAGCACAGTAGCAATGTATCAGAGTAGCAGTAGCAGAGTAGCAGTAGCAACGTAACAGAATAGCAGAAGCAGGGTAGCAATAGCAGTAGCAGAGTAGCAGTGTAGCAATATCAGTAGCAGAGTAGCAGTAGCAGAGTAGCAGTAGCAACGTAACAGAATAGCAGAAGCAGTGTAGCAGGGTAGCACACACACTCACACATACACCAAGATGGCATTATCCCTTTGAGGTTTTCCTCGGTTAGGAGATCTTTTTCAACCAAACAGTCATATACGGTATTCAAAGTGAAAAACCAGTTTTTCTTAATTCGTTTATCAACATTTACTTTTAACTCAACCATAAAGATTGGTGAACTCGGGTCTTTATCGTACACACTGGTTCTTCCTTGATTACTGTAAATCATGCGCCATTTTGTCAAAGAAGATTCGTTCATTGCATTAGCACCATAAACTTACATTATTTGCGTACAAAATTCGATTGACCGAACACTTTGTGCACTAAAAAACACGAATAAGTGGTAGAAAAGTATAATATCGTCATTGAAAAACTGGCACCATGTAACAATAAGTGTCTTCAAAGAATTGGAGATTACGTTGAGAAATAGAGTAAGATATTGCAACTTTGTAATAAAAATTTTGCGTTCATAACTTTCGTTATCATTTATGGCAATGGCCCTCGTATATATACACCTCCATGGCAGAAAAGTAATCCCATCGATTTATATAATTGCATATACCTCTCCAAATTATGATTATTAACATGTTATATGTAATTAACTTTAAATTGTAACTGTTTGTTGTAATGTACTTTTAATATTGTTATGTTATTTCTATTTAAGCCACTGTATTCACACACCAATAAGTTTTGGATCTATATTTTAATCCCTGTGTGCACAATGTATTTCGTATGAAGTTAAAAGTTTTAATTGTATACTGGATATAACACTGTGTATAAGTATTTTAATGTCGTCACTATAAGATCCAGCGACCTAAAATAAAGAATTAAAATACCGGGAAAATATTTAATATGGTTTTGTTGGAAAAGAAATGGAAAATTACAATAAAGTGACTCACCAGTAACAGGCTGATTGCTGCGGACTTCCGTGGGGCTGACCCTGGACGCAGCTGCGGCGATTTGTCTTTACGAAAGAAACGGAAAGCTTGCTCAATAAATGTTGATGAAAAGTGTAATAAATGACAGGATTATTAAATAAACAACTCTTACCTCATAATTGGAAAGTGCGGAACGATGACGCGAGGATGTCGGTTTCACTCACTTATCAACTCCAAGTGACGATCGCTACCCTGTGTCAATTGCATGCTGGGAGACGGACGCAAAAGTTACCATCCACTCGCTCTATCGGCGGTCAATTGTACTACTTGAGTAAGATTCCGTTACGCTTAAAAATGCTGAATCATCTGAAATATTCCAGGCGGGAATTCAAAGTACGAGGCTTTCTCGCTTGTAGGTGTTGCTCTTATGTGTCACACTCACAGGAATTTCTCTAGCCTTTCTTCTCCAAACTATTCTTACGAAAGTTTATTCTTCTACTCTGCTACACTTACTCCACATAAAGACGTACTGAAATGGCCTGTTTGTGTGTTAAGTTTTAGTAAATAAAGGTTATTTAATATTATTATAAAGAAGCGGAGGACTTAAGTAAATCCAGATATAAACATCATGTCATTTTTACTTTCTCTAGCACGTATACAAATACAATATAGTCATCTAGAGATTATTCCACTCAAAAATTAGATGTCGGGATTTCACCGGAAATATATGTTTGAGATGCCCTGAATACTAAAAACATGTTTACTTTTTCTAGCACGTATGTACATACATACATAACATACATATATACATACATACATGCATACATACATACATACATACAATGTACCTAGTAGGTATTTATTTATTTATTGAATTTACAAAATGATAATCCTATTTTACAATTGTATTTTAGGTCTATAGTTGAAAACAATGTGTACTTTTACATAATAAAAGTTAATATTAAATATAAATCCAAAAATAAAAGAATTAACATGATGTAAATAGACAGGTAATAAAATAAGAACATATTCATTGGAAATATAAAATAACTATTTACAAAACTGTAAAAAGTAATTTAAATATATGGAGAAATATAGGCAATTATTTATAATGAATTAAATATACTATTGACAAATATTTTAAATTCAGAGTAGCAACATTGTTTTCTTATAATGTGGTGAAATGGTGCAGTGAAAGATTTATTACAGAAGTCTAAGTGCATTATTAATCTGAGTGGTTTTCTTTCGTGTAATGGACAGTCAAAGAGTAAGTGATAACATTCTGTATTGGCACAAGTGACACTGTTTGCCTCACTATTTTAAATCGTTCAAGATGTGCTCCAAATTTTCCGTGTCCAGTCATTAATTGTAAATGTAGGTTCAAATTGGTTTATATCTACTCTATTTTGAATTTCGGGAAAGAACATTTGTTTTGTAAAATGACAATTGAGGGGCTCAGCGCCAGAGGGAGCTATCCCACAAATAGCTAAATTTAAGAAAAAAGGAGTTTTGTTAGAGTTGTTGATTTGGTGAAAAATGTAATATTAAGGCACAACTTTTTTAAATCCAGTATTTGATCCACATTTTGAAATGTCCTATAAAATACAAAAAAGTGATATTTAACAGTTTCTTTTATTTATTTAGCACCGCAAACCGTATTATTTACTAAACATTTACTTATGCAGAGAGAGAAACTAAACATAATATTATTCATATTCCTCACCATTGTTTCTTTTTCGTTTAGCAACAACTTTTTTCCAATGTGTTGCTTGCATATTCGTTTCTTTCCTTCACTAGCTATACTATTTACCTCCATTTTGAAAAACAGAATAATCTGCAGCATAGTATAATGCCTAAAATTTCAACTATTTACACAATATTCTTAAGGTTTGATAATAATCTTACTTATTATTCTGTTTCACGTATTAAGGCCTAAAATCATTATTTCTTGGGCTATAGTTTAAACAATAAACAATAGTATTAAAATAGTTAAAGTTCTGTAATTTTGTTGGCATTGTTCTTTAAATAGCAGGCAACTTCTTAGTGGGATATCCCCATCTGTCACAAACTTTCTCACTTTGGAAAATGACACAGTTTCTGTAAGTTACTGTAGATGGCACTCTAAAGCAGTTAATATTACCAAGATTTCTACAGACATGAGAGATGGCAGAAGCTGTCTAAAAACAAAAAAATCTCATTTTTTCACAATGTGTGGGATAGCTAGCTCCCTCTGGCAATGAGCCCCTCAATTGATACTTTCTTCCTATATTGAGTAGCAACTGTTAAGCATGTCTTTTCTTAAAGTCTTCTTTACCAACGATACTGCTCATTTTGTATATTCACATTCTATAACTAATTTAAAGGCTGCTTTTGCAAATTCGTCAGCTCTTTCATTGCCTACATTTCAAGTATGGCCACGTACACAGCTTAAACATAAATATATTTTGTAATGGTATACTGTATTTCTGATATCCACTACAATAGGATTTATATTATATTAATCACCTATTTGTTCAAGCGCAGCTTGGGAATCTCTTTCTTTCCACCCAAAATTTCGATGTCAAGATTTCACCTGCAATATGTTTGAGGTTTCCTGTTCCCGTAAAAGCATTTTTAGATGAACGTCCGCGCACGCTTTTGTGTATGTCTATAGACAGCATAGATCAAAAACGGAAATGTTATAAACCATACTTGGTACTTATGTTTAGTATCCTCAAAACCTGCGACACCAAGATTTAACAAAAATATATCTCTCCACCACAAACTACCCTTAAAATGGAAAACATTTTGAAATTTTATTTTTTTCATATTTCTAATTTTTGAGATTTTTTTAAATACATTTTCCCAAGTAAAGGGTAGTTTGGGTTGGTGGAATTTCTTCGTATGGCATTTTTGGAAGATGCTATACTTATATGCAAAGTCTTCGTATTCAAGTTGTGCTGTCCACACACACGCACACACAAATACACACCTGGATCTTTTTCTAAAAGAAATGGTTTTGGTCTATGTGGACCTAAAAAGTATATTTCCGGTGAAATCTCTCTGCCTTCTCTAACTAGCATGTACTTTATAAGTACATACTTGCTGGAGAAAGTAACTTTCTCTGCCTATTCGACAACAAATTATTGTTATAAAAGCTTAAACTTCTATCTTCTTTATGCTAAACGAGATAAACAATAGTAATAATAGTTTTATTACTTATTTCCTAAAAAGTAGAAGGGAAATAAGGGAAAACACCAGGCTGAAAGGGTAATCAACTCTTTAAAAGTTGTCACCATGTAATCATATTGAAACTCCGTTCCGTTTGCATGACTCAATTATAAAAAAGAGGTGAAATAGATGGACTTCTCGTTTGAGAAAAAGATGAGCACATTCTAAAAAATCACCCTGTAAAGAATAGTTTGAGTTGGGGGGATTTTCTTAACAATTCAGTTCAACTATTAAAGCGCCAATTGAATGGCCGAGATTAGGCAACATCAACCAATCGCGGTCATCTGACTGGAACGATATTGTCAAAACATTTTTTTGCAGCTGATGTTCATTGCTTTGAAATCTTTTCGCACCAGACGTTCGTGTGTTTAATCTCCTGTCTTGGTTATTGTTAACAGGGTGACAATCCAAATAGCCAATTTCTACTTTAATAAATGTCAGTTCCACAATTGTACTTTCACTTAATTCAGTTTCAACGTTTATTTAAGCATTTATCTAGGGCATAATGTACTTAGTTAAAAATCTGATGTGTACCATTCACATGACCTTCTCTATATCCCTGCAACAAATTATTCTTTAATAGCTTATACTTCTATTTACTTCATGCTAATCAGTAAAATATTAGCAGAAATATCCATATTACTTGCTTCCTTGTAAGTAGAGGTGAAATAAGGGAGTACCAAAGATTAAAGTGATAATCAAAAGCTGCTTGCTATGTCACTGAAGTTTCTTTGTTTGTATGGACAGCAATTGACAAATTCCTGTATGAAAAATGTATAAGTTTTTCATAGCAGAAACCAAAAATAAGGAATGTCAAAAAACGACGAACTTCACGAAAAAAGTATATAACATAAATTGTGTATTTTAACGTGCTCTACAAGTTTTGTGCAGTAAGTTCTTGTCCATCTCTTACAGTTTAGCAGTTATTCAAAATTCAGTAAAATTCATTCAGAATAAACTACTCCTTTAAGATTAGTATCTTCCAGGGATGTGACACGAAGATTTTGAGAAAAATCCCCCCACCCCAAACTACCCTTTACATGGAATTTTTGTCGAAATTTTTGATTTTCTTAAAAATGACTCTAACGATTTTGATTAAAATATCATATATTAAATATATTCACCTAACAAATAAAATGTATATCTTGAATTTTCTGGGAATAGCTTCTGAAGACCTGTTTATTCTGTATGAATTTTGCTTAATTTGACATAACTAGTAAACTGTAAGAGATAGACAAAAACTTACTATACAAAAATTTAAGTCTTGTTAAAATACACAAGTTATGTCATATACATTTTTCTCGTGGAGCTTACCGTTTTCGAGGTATTAATTGTTATTAGTTTCAGTTTTGAAGTACTTATACTTTTCTCAGATGGCAGTGTCCGTTTTTCCTTTGTTCTACTCCTGGCCAAGAAAAGAAGCGATTTGTAATGACAATCGCATAACGACAGCTTTTAAAACATTTGACTATCGGTTTAGCCTAGAGTATTCCCTTATTTTCTTCCTACTTATACGGAACTAAATAATAAGAACATTGTGCTGATGAGTACCACGATTACCAAGGTGCAGAAAGAAGAAGAATCTTATGTATAAGGTTTGTAGAACAGCTAGAGAAAGTCATGTGAGTGTAACACATCAAATTATTTGAGGTATGACGTACAATAACAGGCAGATAGAAATTTGTCTAAAAATGCTTCTTATCATCATAAAATATCTTAAAGCTCGAGATATATATATATTGAGAGGTAAAGTTTGTGATATCTCACTTTTTTGTGAGGTGCCTAAGATTTTCGAATTTGTACTGTACTCATATAAAGAAATATGTACATAGATGTGTAGATTTAAAAGTATTTTAACTCTATTATTTTATTGAATATTAAAGAACTAGTAGCTAATAATGTTGGAAGTCTTATAAAGACGTTTACAAATAACCTTGCTCTATTCGGGATCCAAAACTCAATTCCTCTTAAGAACCTCAGGCTTTCATGGTAGAAATCTCAGGAATCTTATGTTGCCCAACTTCGCAGTGATCACTTCGAATATACAGTTTCTTAGCTTTTAATGTCCTATTTCATCTTATAAAGTTTAAATTTTATTCACTTTTTATTTGAATATTTCACGTTATTATTGACTATGGTAAATTAAAAGAAAAAACTACTTATATTCGTTAGGAACACGCTGCAGAACGCAAATTGTAATGGAACGTTTGCCTGAATGTCAGGCAACCGGCGTTACAGTCACGGTGGAATGCTTGCCTTCAACTCAGGGGTACAGTTTAGGAAGAGCGGCAACCCACCTGACTGAAGCGCAAGATGGTGGTCTACTGCACGGGCGCTCACACTGAAAATGTGATCTCTGAATTTTGTATGCTCTCAGAGCAGAATTAAAATACCTCTATTAAATATGTATAAACAACTATTATGTGTTTCCATGGTGTTCTCTAAACTTTCAGAACTACCAATAATATCCAATGAAGAAACAGAATTATATACAACGAGAATCTTGACCCGCATGTTTGCCTCACATTCAAGAGTCACGAGTTCGAAACCCGCTTAGGATGTGTTACCTGGATAAGGTTTTATTTTCCCTCCTCCTTTATCCTTAGAAGAGGAATGTCGAGCAACTCTATGCTCTGTAGACCCGAAATCATTTCACCGATACCACCCATCGTCCGAAACACCCAACAGATTAAAGGACCACACAAAGCGGCTTCAATTTATATGTACTTTATGGTGAGCTTTATTAATATGTTTCCTGAAATGGAAATAAGATTTAATTTTAGATAAATAATAAAAATAAACAAAATATTTAAAATTGGATCCTATGCTTACAATTCACTCACGGTGATGAATCTGTAAAATTTGACAAAAAATTGTGTAAAAGTAAAAACCTACTTGTTTCATAATAAAATGTCAAGATTTTAACCTTTAAAAACATTTATTGTTTCTCTCACTTAGCGAAGTTTAAGTAACAAAGCTATAAATGGGTAGATGCATGCTCATTAATACATACTCGCATTTTTTAATCTTATTATCTCGCACACTTTTTCTGAAAACTCAAAATCTTCCACACTATGCAATTTGCACTAATTTATTTCTAAATTTGTATAATTTCTCTCAAAAGCACATTAAAATAGTCATATTACTTTTTCGAAATAATACTCCAAATGTGATAAATTATTAAGTGTTTAAAATAAAAACAGTTGGGCTTTATGAAGTGTAGTAATTTTTTATATTACTACGAGGTAATATAGCAGATGTATTTTGGACGCAAGCTATAATTTTGATACATGGCAAAAATATCACTATAAAATTCAATAAGATATCTTACTGTAGCTTTACCAAAAGTAACAGATGTATCACCTTAATGTAAATCAAATAAGTACAGCACCTTAGAGTGAACCTAGACAATAATCTAAGGCCTTTGTGTGTTTCCCTGCAAGACTTCTCTGACCTTCTTTATCCCAAGGCCCAGAATGTAGATGTTTATCGAAGAGTTAGTGAAAAAAGTAAAAGATAAAAATGTTATTTACCAATTTAAGAAAATGAATAAACTAAACTGTCATATTTATCTAAACATTAAATAAAAGGGGAAAATACAATTTTGGTTAATATATTTGTGCCACGAATACAATCACAGGATAGGCGATCCCGCACGTGTGTGGTCAGATACTTAGCCGCGGTTGAGACATCGTGAATTAAGATTTAAAAAAATGTGTTGAAAGGAACGCAATGACAATGACAAATAATGTACATAGTTTGCATATCTAAGACAAAACTTATCTAAATACTTTCATATGTTAATTACAGTACGACGGAAAGGATTCAAAAAACAATCTGCAAAACTGCTATGTACTGTATACTACTGTCTCAAGAAAGTTCCGGGAATTTGCCAATAAAACACAAAAATTAATGTTTCATCCAATTTTATTTTATCACCTTGAAGGCAGGCCCCTTCTGAAATTATACATTTATGCCAACGAATAATCCAATCATCAAAAAATTTGTTTTAGGCACTTTTAGGAATCGATGTCAATTGTCGCTTTCCTTTGTCTTCTATCGACTGAAAGCGGATGCCTCGAAGTGGTACCTTGAGTTTTAGAAAGAGAAAGAAATCAGCAGGAGCCAGATCAGGTGAATACGGTGGTTGTTCGATGAAATTTGTAGAGTTCACAATTCGTTCACAATAATAGCCTTGTGAGCTGGTGCATTATCGTGGTGCAGAATCCATGAGTTGTCGTTCAACAAATCTGGCATTTTTCGCGTATTTGTTTTCTCAAACACCGCATAATGCTCAGAAAATAGTCTTTATTTACCATCTGACCTTCTGGCAAGAACTCTGAGTGCACGACACCGCGATAATCGAAAAAACTGTGAACATGAACTTCAGTTTTGATCGAGTTTGACGTGCCCTTTTAGGTTTCGGTTCAGTTGGAAGGCGCCATTCGGAAGCTTGTTGACTGGTTTGAGTGTCAAACTCGTAAACCCACGTCTCATCACAAGTTACAATGCGTTTCATGAATGTGGGGTCGGAACTGGCTCGTTCTAGCATGTCTTCAGCAATCCTTACGCAATTGAGTTTTTCTAGAAAATACAAATCTTTCGGAACTAACCGAGTTGCAACGCGTGTCATGCCCAAACAATCGTTTAAAATGGTAGAATCGATTCGTGAGGCAGAAAGTTCAGCGGCAAACTCTCTCAGACCTAAATGACGATTTGCAGACACCATTTCCTTCACTTTAGCGATGATCAGTTCAGTTGAAACCGTTGATGGCCGACTAGAGAAATCTTCCACCACATCTCAACCAGTTTTGAATTCACTGTACCTTTCATATGCACGTCGGTTCACATCCATCGTAAAATCGCAAATCACATTTGAGATGAACTAACAGAATGGCGTACTGTAAACAAACTAGATGACAGATGACGATCAAACTCCGCGTAGGTATAGAGGAAAGTTGTACCAACTTAGCGACAACAATAATTTTGAATCACCTTTTAAACAGGATTTTTAAATGATCAATTCCCGGCACTTTCTTGACAGAATGTACTTCATACGTAACCATTTTAAATTACTTTGTTGATTATGGACATTCTAAATGAGGATAGGCCCCACGTTCGTTAGCGCACTCACAAAGCTGATGCTGCGGTGGTATGCTAAAACCTATCAAATGCTAAAACCTATCAACTTAGTTTACTCATAGTCAACAATGATGAACACTAAAATATTGTTACTACGAGAGAGGACAACAAGATTCCTCAATCAACACAAAAAAGTAATAAAAATGCTATATGTTCCATTCGCATGACTTTCTGTACATCCCTGAAACAAATTATTGTTAAAAAGCCTATTCTTTCATTTCTTTCATGCTAATCGAGAAAAAATTAGCAGAAATGGCCTTTTTACTTGCTTTCTTGTAAGCAGAAGGGAGAAAGGGATAATCAAATCTTTTAAAAGCTGGATGTTATGTGATTGCAGTTCCTTTGTTTGTATGGCCAGGAGTTGACAAATTCCCGTATGAGAGAAGTATAAGTATTTTAAAACTGATATCAATAATAAGGAATTTCTCGAAAACTGTCAACTTTAGGAATAAATTATTTAACACAAATTGTGTATTTCAGCGAGATCTACAATTCTTGTTAAGTTATTTGTTGTCTTTCTGTTACGGTTTACCGATTATGCAAAATTCCGCATAATTCATCCAGAATAAAGACGTCTTCATAGGCTATTCCAAGAAAATTCAAGATATACATTTTATTTCTCGTGTAAATATATTTAATATTCGAAATTTTAATCAAAATAGTCATTTTTGATAAAATCAAAATATTCGAAAATGTTTCCATGTAAAGGGTGGTTGGGGTGTGGGGATTTTCTTTAAAATCTTCGTGTCGCAGCCTTGGAAGATACTGAACTTAAATACCAAGTTTGGTATTTACAGGACGTTTTTGAGCTATACTACCTTCAGACATACACACACAGACATTTTTCTAAAAGTGCTTTATTTGGATTCAGGAGTCTCAAAATATATATTTCCGGTGAAACATCGGCATCGAATTTTAGGTGTAATACAATACCTTCTCTATACGAATTTACATAGTACATGTAGGGGAAAAAAAAAGGCTAGCCTTATTCATGGCTAGTAAACGGCGATTTCGAGCTTCACAATAAAATATTTAGTGCATGTAAAGCAAACCTGATGCTCACAGGACTTTCTCTATCTACAAAGACACTATTTTTAAGAGAGATTATCCTACATTTCTTTACACGTATGCACATAATAGGTAGAGTTCATTAGAGATCATTCCGTTCAAAAATTGAATACCGAGATTTCACCGGAAATGCATGTTTTAGGACACCTGTATAAAGAAGCAAGTGTGTGCCAGAGTGTCAGTTTACGTGTGAAGGAGATAACTCAAAAACGAAAAGTCGACAAAATATCAAACTTGGTTTAGTATGCTCCTAGGTTGCGACAGACAGATTTTTTTAGGCAAATCCCTTTACATGCACAAAATTTCGAAATGTTTTATTTTCTCAAAAACAGCTTAAAAGATTTTTATTAAAATCCCGTATAGTAAAAATCTGATGTGTACCATTCCCATGACTTTCTCCATATCCCTGCAACAAATAATTCTTAAAAAGCTTATACTTCTATTTACTTTATGCTAATCAGAAAAAATCAGCAGAAATAGACTTATTACTCGCTTCCTTGTAAGTAGAAGCGAAATAAGGGACAACCGTAGGTTAAAGTGATAGTCAAAAGCTGGTTGCTATATCAATGAAGTTCCTTTGTTTGTATGGATAAGAGTTGACAAATTCCTGTATGAGAAAATTATACGCTTTTCATAGCAGAAACCAAAAATAAGGAATGTCACAAAAACGACGAACTCCACGAAAAAATGTATATAACATAAATTGTGTGTTTTAAAGTGCTCTACATTTTTTGTGTAGTAAGCTTTTGTCCATCTCTTACGGTTAAGCAGTCATTCAAAATTTAGTAAAATTCATCCAGAATAAACTACTCTTCAGAGGCTATTCCCAGAAAATTCAAGATATACATTTTATTTGTCAGGTAAATATGTTTAATATCCGAAATTTTAATCAAAATCGTTAAAGCCATTTTTGAGAAAATCAAAAATTTCGAAAAAAGTTCCATGTAAAGGGTAGTTGGTGGTGGGGGATTTTTCTCAAAAGCTTCGTGTGGCATCCCTGGAAGATACTAAACTTAAATACCAAGTTTGGTATTTTATCGACTTTTCGTTTTTGAGTTATCGTGTTCACAGACACACGGACACCAGACACACACACACACGGACCTTTTTGTGAAAATGTTTTTTTTGGATATTGGGGACCCTAAAACATATATTTCCGGTGAAATCTCAGTATCGAATTTTTGGTGGAGTGCAATACTTTCTCTATACACTATGTACATAGTGCGTATGGAGAAAGTAAAAACATTAACATAAAAACAAAATATATAGCTTGAATTTTGTGGGAATAGCCGCTAAAGATCTCTTCATTTGGATGAATTTTGCATAACTAGTAAGCCGTAAGACATAGACAAAAGCTTACTGCACAAAACATGTATATCGTTAAAACACATTACATCTTTCGTATCAGGAGTATAAAAATATGTATGAAACGGATGAGAACTTCGTGTAAGAGAAAAGTTCAAGTATTCTTAAACTGAAACCGATATATCTCGTAAATCTTTAACTGTACGAAAATATGTCTATAATATAAAATTTAAGTTTTAAAAAATTGTGTAGTTAATCTCTTGTGGTTTATAAGTTACACAAAAGTCATTCAGAATAAAGACGAATTCAGAAGCTGTTCTCAGAATTTTCAAAGTATATATTTGTCATTTAATTGCATGTTATTTACAGAATTTTAATTAAAATCGTTGGTCATTTTTTAGAAAACCTTCGACATTTTTCCATATAAGGAGTAGTTTGGGGTGAGGGATTTTCTTAAAAATCTTTATGTTGCATCTTTGGAAGATACAGAAGTTAAAAAAAGAGTTAGGTATTTAATTGACTTTTCATTTTTGCTTTCTCTACACGTACTATGTGCATAGTGTATAGAGAAGGTATTATATATATTGCATTCCCAGAAATTCAATACCGATATTTCACTGGAAATACATGTTTTGAGACCCACTTAATAAAAAAATAGCATTTTTAGAAAAAGGTCCATGTGTTTCTGTCTGTCAGTGTGTATGTGTGGGCAGCATAGCTATAAAACGAAACGTCCGTTAAATACCAAACTTGGTATTTAAGTTCAGTATCTTCCAAGGATGCGACACGAAGATTTTCAAAAATATTCCCCCACCGAAACCACCCTTTACATGAAAACCTTTTCAAAAATGACTAACGATTTTGATTGAAATCTCTTATATTTAAGATATTTATATGTCAAATGAAACGCTTATGTTGAATTTTCTGAGAATAGCATCTGAAGATCTCTTTTTCCGGATGAATTTTTTGAACTTTGTATAACTAGTAAACCATAAAGACTTACAGCAAAAAAAAAAAAAAAAAAAAAAAAAATATAGAACTTAAAACACAAAATTTATATCATGTACATTTTTTTCCTGGCGTTGACCGTTTTCGAGATATTACTTGTTGTTGGTTTCATCTTTTAAAATACTCTTCTGATACAGGAACTTGTCAACTCCTGACCACACAAAGAACCGGATTTCAATCCCATAGCAACCACATATTACAACATTTGAATGTCGGTCTAGCCTACTCTATTCCCTAATTTCCCTTATACTGATAAGCAACTAATAAGACCGTTTCTACTAGTGTTTATCTCGATTAGCATGAAGTAGATAGAAGAGCCTTTTATTAACAATAGT
This sequence comes from Hymenopus coronatus, assembly GCA_030762935.1. Lineage (NCBI taxonomy): Eukaryota > Metazoa > Arthropoda > Insecta > Mantodea > Hymenopodidae > Hymenopus > Hymenopus coronatus. The sequence goes on from CM060895.1 coordinate 36,525,604, forward strand.
CATTACAGAGATATAGAGAAGGTCATGTGAATGGAACGCATTCAGAATTTTGAATTAACACACATACACACACTCGGACATTTAACTAAAGCTTATGTTTCTTCAGAGGTCCTTAAAACATGAATTCCGGTGAAATTTTAGTATCAACTTTTATGTGGAATTTAATACATTCTCTGCCTATTATGTACATCATACTCCTTAAAACACACAATTTATGTCATACATTTTTTCCTGGAGTTGTCCGTTTTCGAGATATTCCTTGTTATTGGTTCCAGTTAATTAAAACTTTTCTCACACAGGAACTTGTCAACTCCTGCCCACGCGAAGAAACGGATTTCAGTCCCATAGCAACCACATTTTAAAATTTTTGATTGTCAGTTTAACCTGGTGTATTCCCTTATTTTCCTCCTACTTATAAAGGAACTAAGTAATAAGACCGTTTCTAATAATGTTTGTCTCGACCAGCATGAAATAGATAGAAGAGTAATCCTATTAACAAAATCGTTACAGAGATGTAGAAAGTCATATGAATGGAACACATCAGATATTTTAATTAACACACACTTGAACGTTTTAATAAACGTTATTTTTATTCAGAAGTCTTTAATACATGAATTCCGGTTAAATTTTAATATCGAATTTTATGTGGAATGTAATATATTCTCTTCCTGTTATGTACACCATACAGAACTCCTTAAAACACCAATTTATATCATATTCAATTTTTTTTTCCTGGAGTTGACCGTTTACGTGATATTCCTTGTTATTGGTTTCAGCTTTAAAATACTTAAATACTATTAACAATAATCATTACAGAGATATAGAGAAAGTCATGTGACTGCAATATATCAGATGTTTCAATTAACACATATACACACTCGGACCTCTTTCTAATACCTTTTTTATTAAGAGGACCTTAAAACATGCATTCCGATGAAGTTTTAGTATCGAATTTAATATGGAATGTAATCATTCCCTGCCTATTATGTGCATTATATATAGTAGAGTAAATAAAAAGGAAGATTAATTTCCTTTGAATGGCATTTCAGATCTTTGCACTAATTACAAACACTACCCGCCTGGGTGGTGTGGTGGTAGCGTGTCTGCTTCAGATTCAAAAGGTCGTGGGTTCGAATCTCGCTTTATTTTGGTAGTGTTTAACGCCTGCTTTTACTACTCGTGGCACCGCAGGCGATAACATTGGTGATACATGGAATGAAGATGCAGCATCGGTGGAATGCGATAAGAACCCGCAGAAAACCCACCCCTGCGCCGCTTTGTCCACCATAAATCTCACATGTGGATACCCGGGCCGTCTAGGTGAGAGGCCAGTGGTCTAACCACTCGGCCAGGGCGCGGCCGAATATGGATTAGGGTGAGTTGCCCGGATAAGGTTTTTTTCGGGGTTTTCTCTTATCCTGAGAAGACGAATCTTGAGTAACTTTAAACTCCATTGACCCCGAAATCATTTGAGCTTCATTCCACCAATTTAATTAATCGTCCAATCAGGTTAAAGGACGTTAAGCTACTCCTCAAAAAAAAAAAAAAAAATCTAGACTTTCATAACAGGCACGTCTGGATGCATTTTTCTCAGAGATAGAAGTCGTCACAACCCCCCCCCCCCAAATTCTATACTTTCATAAGAGGCACGTCTGGAAGCATTTTTCTCAGAGATAGAAGTCGTCACAACCCCCCCCCCCAATTCTAGACTTTCATAAGAGGCACGTCTGGAAGCATTTTTCTCAAAGATAGATAAAAATGCCGTTATGACCCCCCCCAAATTCTAGACTTTCATAGAGACACATCTGGATGCAGTTTTTCGCAGACACTGATAAAAGTGCCGTTATGACCGCCCCCCCCCAATTCTAGACTTTCATAAGAGAAACATCTGGATGCAGTTTTTCGCAGACACTGATAAAAGTGCCGTTATGACCGCCCCCCCCCCAATTCTAGACTTTCATAAGAGACACATCTGGATGCAGTTTTTCGCAGACACTGATAAAAGTGCCGTTATGACCGCCCGCCCCCAATTCTAGACTTTCATAAGAGAAACATCTGGATGCAGTTTTTCGCAGACACTGATAAAAGTGCCGTTATGACCGCCCGCCCCCAATTCTAGACTTTCATAAGAGAAACATCTGGATGCAGTTTTTCGCAGACACTGATAAAAGTGCCGTTATGACCGCCCCCCCCCAATTCTAGACTTTCATAAGAGAAACATCTGGATGCAGTTTTTCGCAGACACTGATAAAAGTGCCGTTATGACCGCCCCCCCCCCCAATTCTAGACTTTCATAAGAGAAACATCTGGATGCAGTTTTTCGCAGACACTGATAAAAGTGCCGTTATGACCGCCCCCCCCCAATTCTAGACTTTCATAAGAGAAACATCTGGATGCAGTTTTTCGCAGACACTGATAAAAGTGCCGTTATGACCCCCCCCCCAATTCTAGACTTTCATAAGAGAAACATCTGGATGCAGTTTTTCGCAGGGACTGATAAAAGTGTCGTTATGACCCCCCCCCAATTCTAGACTTTCATAAGAGAAACATCTGGATGCAGTTTTTCGCAGGGACTGATAAAAGTGCCGTTATGACCCCCCCCCCCCCCCAATTCTAGACTTTCATAAGAGACACATCTGGAAGCGTTTTTCGCAGGGACTGATAAAAGTGCCGTTATGATCCCCCCCCCAATTCTAGACTTTCATAAGAGAAACATCTGGATGCAGTTTTTCGCAGGGACTGATAAAAGTGCCGTTATGACCCCCCCCCCCAATTCTAGACTTTCATAAGAGAAACATCTGGATGCAGTTTTTCGCAGGGACTGATAAAAGTGCCGTTATGACCCCCCCCCCCAATTCTAGACTTTCATAAGAGACACATCTGGATGCAGTTTTTCGCAGGGACTGATAAAAGTGCCGTTATGACCCCCCTCCCAATTCTAGACTTTCATAAGAGACACATCTGGATGCAGTTTTTCGCAGACACTGATAAAAGTGCCGTTATGATCCCCCTCCCAATTCTAGACTTTCATAAGAGACACATCTGGAAGCATTTTTCGCAGACACTGATAAAAGTGCCGTCACACAGAGCGCGCCGCCTGCGAGTACATACTAATGACCTCGAGAATTCGCAACCTTCAAGCTGAGTTTGAACAACACACACAATCTTATCTGCTGTCAATCAAACACCCTTAATCTCTGCTGTGCCCGTGTCTCAAACTGTCACAGTACTATATTGTGATTTCCCTACATCAGGCATGCAAACTGTAAGTAGTCATTTTCCTAAGAGTTCATCTGTCCTGCAGCTTTAGGCTCATTTTATTTGCTTGCGTACAAAAACTCAATTCATTTAATTCTTTTTACTTTCTCTAGCCCCATATGTACAATGTACATAGGGATAGACAAGTATTGTATTCCACCCAAAAATTCGATACCAAGATTTCACCGAAAATACTTGTTTTAGGACCCCCTGTATCCAGAAAAAGCATTTTGAGAAAAAGGTCCGTGTGTGTGTATGTGTGTCCGTGAACACGATAACTCAAAAACGACTAGTAGCTAAAATACCAAACTTGGTATTTAAGCTTAGTATCTTCCAGGGATTCGACACGAAGATTTTGAGAAAAATCCTCCCACCCCAAACTACCCTTTACATGGACCTTTTTTCGAAAATTTTGATTTTCTAAAAAATGGCTGTAACGATTTTGATTAAAATATCGTATATTAAAGTTATTTACCTGGAAAATAAAATTTATATTTTGAATTTTCTGGGAATAGCTTCTGAAGATCTGTTTATTCTGGATGAATTTTGCTTAATTTGACATAACTAGTAAACCGTAAGAGATAGACAAAAACTTACTATACAAAAAATTTAGGTTATGTCACGTACATTTTTATCGTGGAGCTTACAGTTTTCGAGGTATTCATTGTTATTAGTTTCAGTTGTGAAGTACTTATACTTTTCTCAGACAGGAGTGTCCGTTTTTCTTTTGTTCTACTCCTGGTCAAAAAAAGAAGCGATTTGTAATGACAATCGCATAACGACTGCTTTTAAAACACTTGACTATTGGTTTAGCCTAGTGTATTCCCTTATTTTCTTCCTACTTATACGGAACTAAATAGTAAGAACATTGTGCTAATGAGTACCACGATTAGCAAGGAGCAGAAAGAGGAAGAATTTTTATGTATGAAGTTTGTAGAACAGCTAGAGAAAGTCATGTGAGTGTAACACATCGGATTTTTTCACACAAGCCGTGTGTTGAATAGGTAGAGTCAGACTGAAACATTCAATGCCATAGTCGGAATTTGAAACACGGATGTCCTGCTTTCTAGCCGGTTGCTCTACTACTGAGCTACCATAGCTACGTGCAGGAACGGCATTAAACTACTCAACTGACTCGCATGTTTCCCGGTAAACCACAAGGTGATCTCAAATTATTTTGAGATGACATACTCCAATGGCGACTGACTGACCACAATAATTCACTATAATGAATCCTGGGACTTAAAGCGTTATTATTTCGCCGCTCTAAAAATCGAATGAAACTAAATGCGATTGACTGACTTTGTATATCTGATGACGATTTCATAGATTTTATTTGTCGGAAAATCTTGGTTTTTACTTTCTCTATACGCACTATGTACATAGTGTATAGAGAAGGTATTGAACTCCACCCAAAAATTCGATTCCGAGATTTCACCGGAAATATATGTTTTAGGGTCCCCAGTATCCAAAAAAAGCATTTTCACAAAAAGGTCCGTGTGTCTGTGAACACGATAACTCAAAAACGAAAAGTCGGTAAAATACCAAACTTGGTATTTAAGTTTAGTATCTTCCAGGGATGCGACACGAAGATTTTGAGAGAAATCCCCCCACCCCCAACTACCCTTTACATGGAACTTTTTTCGAAAATTTTGATTTTCTCAAAAATGGCTCTAACGATTTTGATTAAAATTTCGTATATTAAACATATTTATCTGACAAATAAAATGTATATCTTGAATTTTCTAGGAATATCCTCTGAAGACCACTTTATTCAGGGTCAATTTTACGAAATTTTGCATAACTGCTAAACCGAAATACACGGACAAAAACTTACCACACAAAAAATGTAGAGCGTGTTAAAACACAATTTATGTTATATAACTTTTTTGGTGGAGTTCATAGTCTTTTAGATATTCTTTCAGCTTTAATAAACATACTTTTCTCATACAGGAATTTGCCAACTCCTGTCCATACAAACAAAGGAACTTCAGTCACAAAGCAACCAGCTTTTGACTCTCACTTTAACCTATGGTACTCCCGTATTTCGCTACAAGGAAGCAAGCAATGAAACTATTTCTGCTAATTTTTTCTCGATAAGAATGAAGTAAATAGAAGCATAAGCTTTTTAATAATGATTTGTTATAGAGATGTAGAGAAATTTAATGATGGATCACATCAGATTTTTAAGTTTGGCTCATCTAGAAGTAGTTACAGTTCAGCGAAAATAGATTATGTAGCGGAAGTACCTATAAAAAAGTTGGTACCTAAAAATCTAAAGGCATTTATTTATAAATGGAAATATGGTAATTTAAAAAAGTGGCGTTTCAAGAAAAATGAACAGAATACAAATAAAATCTTCGTGCATATTTCTTAGGATAATCCAAGACACTAAAGTCTGTGCTACATTTATTATGATGAAACTTCGGTTCTCTATGTTTAGGAATTCAAATCATAACAGGCTTATGTTTAGCAATACATTATTCAGTTCAAATTGATCTAGCTTCCTCTAGAGTAGCTCATATGTATGAAACGTAAATGATGGTTGACTTCTAAGTAGACTCCATGCAAATGGTGCTTCGATATTATTTATTTATATTTATTTACATATTAGACGAGGTAGATATATTTTATGGGTCATATAAATTTTATTATACATGAAAAGTGGACGCAGTAATTCTATTTTTACTTTCTCTAGCCCCATATGTACAATGTACATAGGGCTAGAGAAGGTATCGTAATGCACTAAAAATTCGATACCGAGATTTCACCGAAAATATACGTTTTGGGGTCCCCTGAGTCCGAAAAAAGCATTTTTAAACAAAGGTCCGTGTGTGTGTCTGTGGACAGCATAGACCCAAAACGAAAAGACCGGTAAATACCAAACTTGGTATTTACGTTTAATATCTTCCAAGGATGTGACACGAAGATTTTCAAAAAAATTCCCCCATCACAAATTACCCTTTACGTGAAAAAAAAAATTAGAAAATTTGGATTTTATTAAAAATGACTGTAACGATTATGATTAAAATCCCACATATTAAAGCTATTTATGTCCGAAATAAAATGTATATCTCGAATTTTTTGGGAATAGCCTCTGAAGACCTCTTTATTCTAGATGAATTTTGCCAAATTTTGCTTAACTGCTAAACCGTAAGAGATAGAAAAAAACTCACAACACAAAAAATGTACATCACGACAAAACACACAATTTATGTCCTTTACGTTTTTGTTGTGGAGGTTACAATTTCCGAGATATTCCTTGTTATTCGTTTCAATTGTGAAGTACTTAAAATTTTCTCAGACAGGAAGTGTCCGTTTTTCTTTTGTTCTACTCCTGGCCAAGCAAAGATGTGATTTGCAATGACAATCGCATAACGATAGCTTTTAAAACATTTGATAATCACTTTAGCATAGCGGATTCCCTTATCCTCCTCTACTTACGAGTATAAGGAACTAAGTAATAAGAACATTCTGCTAATATATATATATATATATATATATATATATATATATATATATATATATATATCTCGATTGGTATTGTATACAAAGAAGAATAATCTTTTGAAGGAGGCTTGTAGAGCGGCTAGAGAAGGTCATGCGAGTGTATCACATCAGACTTTTAGTATAGCAATAACATTTATAGAATATGTATCACCTTGGGGACAAATATCTTTGTATGACAGTTAATTTCGCATTAAAATAAATTAATAAATAAACTCAATATCTAATAAACATCAATAGTTGCATGTAGTATTTTATCGCGGTAGTGCTTAATATTATAACTTGTTTTTTTCACTTGTTAAAAAGCTTTGCTTTATGCTCTGACACAGTGGAAAAAATACTTTTTATATTTTAGCGGTCCTCAAAACATGTATTTCTGTTGAAACCTCAGTACTGATTTTTTGTTGGAATTCATTAGCTTTTCTGACTACTGTATGTGTGGTAGAGAAAATAAAATATGTAAAACAGGAAACATGAATTTAAGGAAAAAGAGTAAAAATACGACATAATTGGACTTAAAAGTTCATAGGAATAATTTTGTATAAAGATATGTTTTAATATTTTCTCAGTAGCAAAGAGAATATTAAAATGAAATATAAATTAATAGTAATTGCTTAATAAAGTAAGCAAGCCCATAAAAAGTTCAATTGTGACAAAAGACATCGAATAGATTGGAAGCAATCATGTGCTAGCAAAGCCTAAGCAAAAAATCTGATGTCTTCAATTCACATGACTTTCTCTAGCTATTCCGCAAACAAACCTTTTATACAAAAGATTAATTTTTCATATACATAATGCTAATCAAGATAAACATAAGTAGAATTAGTTTATTACTTTTTTCCTTGTAAGTAGGAGGGTAATAAGGGAATGCACAGGCTAAAGCGATAGTCAATTCCTTTAAAAGCTGGTCGCTATATGAAACAATTGAAATTCTATTCTCTTTTCTTGCCAGGAGTAAACAAACGAGAAACGAGACGAAAGATGTCTTCACGTTTGAGTAAGTGCTGAAAAAAAAGTATATAACATTCATTGTGTGTTTTAATAAGATCAACATTTTTGTGTAGTAAGTTTTTGTATATCTCTTTCGGTATAACAGTTATGTAAAATTCTTGCAGAATGAAGAGGACTTCAGAGGCTATTCCCAGAAAATTGAAGATATACATTTTATTTGTTACAAAAATATCTTAAAAATAAAGCATTTTAATCAAAATCGTTCGACCCATATTTGAGAAAATCAAAAATTTCGAAAATATTTCCATGCGGAGGTTAGTTTGTGGTGGGGGAATTTTCTTGAAAATCTTCGTGTCGCATCCTTTGAAAATACAAATCTAAATACCAAATGGTATTTAACGGTCTTTGTGTTTCTGAGCTTATGCTGTCTACAGACACACACACACACCCGGACCTTTTTCTAATTTTTTTTTGGATTCAGGGGACCCCAATACATGTATTTCCGGTGAATTTTTATCTAATTTATTGGTGGAATACAATGCGTTCTCTATCCACTATGTACATTGTACATACGGGGCTAGCGAAAGTACAAGTGACATTTTGGTTTGGAAGTGTTAATGTTGAACACATTATTGAACAGCTGTTATTATTGTTTTCTAATTGTTGAAACAGCGCACGACGCAGTTGATGAGGCAGCTGAAATGTCCGTCATGTGACGAGTACATGCTGCCACCTATACTGACGTGTCGTAATGGACATGGAGTGTGTTGTCGCTGCAGGGCAAGACTTGGGGCCTGTCCCACTTGCAGGGCCCCTTTCCTGGATATCCGTAACGAGGCCCTGGAGAGGCTGGCTACAGAGATGCACTTCCCCTGTCCCTTCCGCCAGCAGGGATGTGAAGACACACATCCTCTACCTCAGCTATCGCGTCATCGTGTTCTCTGTCAGCATCGTCCTCATCGGTGTCCCTTAGCGATGTCACTTGACTGTCCCTGGCAGGGACGCAGGGACCAACTTAAACAACATGTTACAGAACTTCATAGTGATCTAATCAGCCAGCTGATAGGTAAGCACAGAGGGTCGATCACATGTCTCTTTTGTAAGATATATACTTAACTTGATATTTATTATTTTTTAGCAATTGATGATTATCTGCCCCAGTGGTAGTCTGCGAGTTCTATTTCTCAGGGTATGCTAGGGTGGGACTAAAACAGATAACACCATTTACATTTTATGGGAACTAAGGCTAATAGAGGCTAATAACTGATCTGTTTTAATATGAATTATCAACTATCTTTGAATCTAAACAAACTGTGTTTTATTCAACCTCTGACTTGCAAAGTATTAAGAACTTTACGTTATAGGCAAAGTTTATTTCCGTAATAAACTTCTATACGGCGAATCCCTTATCGAACATCGCTAAACGGAATCATTTATTCTACTAAGATTTAAAGTTAAATAAATTTCAAAGCTATAAATAAATTTTTCTTTAAGCCATTCTAAATAGCTTCTCATGTCATTTTACATGACAGAGGAAAAAGAAAGCATTTGAAAATTATAGTACAATAGAGAATTTTAGCACTATTCTTGATAAAACAACCAAAATTAAATTAAACATAATTCATAATAATTCATACTCTCTTTAAGGAGATGTATGTGTGATATTTAATAAAACTTTTCAAAAGGTAAACTTTTCATAATAAAATGTGTTTTAAACTTTAAGAAAATATACTAGTTTTTTCACTTGACACACTTAACTATCAATTAACTGAAGCTATAGATGGGTAGGTGCATGTTTATTAATAGGCACTCCAAATTTAAACCTTATTTTCTTGCAAACTTTTCCCCAACGCTTTTACATACTTCATTGCTTATGAACTTTTTTACTAATTGGTTTCAACATATTTATGTATACTGCATTTCAAAAGTTAAAGAAAATAGCCATATTTTTTTTTAAAATAATACAGTAATTTTGAAGAAAAAAAACTTCTGAAAATTATGAGTTTTAGAAGTATCAACATTAATATGTTTCTACAATAATTGGGATTGGTATAGAAATATGATATATTAGATGCATTTGTTAACTCATTTACTGTAAAATTTAAATATTTAGTATGAATTGTTCAGAAATGCATCATAGCTCATCTTTATTAGAACATAAATTTAGACAGTAAAACTATTTAAATAACTATGCAAGCTGGAGTTTTGATATTTGAGGAAAATCTACTATTATTGTTTGTAAAACTGGTGTAAATTCCAATAAGATATCTTAAATACAGTGGGTTTTCTAAATTTTGCTGATACACTATCCTATTTGAATGACATACGACTTTCCAATCGCGCCTAAACACAGTTTGTGTGAAAGAACAATTAATTGCTATTAATTAACCCAATAGTTGACTAAACTACGAAGTCCAGGACTTAAAATACTTAAGGCGATACATTGTGAAATTTGGAGGATATCTTATTGAAATTTATACCAGTTATTATAACAATAACAGTGATATTTTAGTCATGTATTAAAATTCTAGTTTACGTGACTATTTAAATAATAATTATTATTGTCCAAATATAGTCAATGAACCACGTGAAGAATTTTTAAAAATATTCACAATTTTACAGAAAGTGAATGTACAAACATATCTGTCATGTTACATTTCAATATCGACCCTAATTAGTGTAGAAAAATTATTACTTTTCATTCTCTCAAATTTAATGATTTTTCCAAATGTAATAATTTATTTCTCAAAATTGGAGCTTATTTCGAAAAAGTATATTACCATTTTTAATGTGCTTTTGAGAGGCAATACAAACATTTTAAACAAATTAGTACAAAATTGCATCGTGCGGAACATTTTGAGTATGAAAAAAGAAAAGGATGTTTGCAAGAAAAGAAGGTTCAGGGTTATAATAAGCATAAGTCTATCCATATACAGCTTCAGTTAATTGGTAATTAAAATATGAGAAGTGTGAAAACAACATATTTTCTTTAAGTTTAGAATCATGGTAATTCTATTATGGAAAACAGGTTTTAATTTTTTTACCATTTTTTATTAAATTTTGCAGATACATTAAGACATTGTAAGTCGCCATTGAGGTATGTCATTCAAATATAGTTTGAGATCTGTTTGTGGTTTACCGGAAAAAATATGAATCAGTGGGTAATTTAATATCTTATATTGGAAAGAAGAGCCGCCAGGTTCTTTTGCCCCACCCCCTGCAAGATCAGCTATCAGTAACCAATAGGAAAGTCTCATCTAAACTGAAATAGAAACCGTAAACCTGAACATAAGATGTAACAAAGTTAACTCCTGTCTCCAAACTCTGAAATTTTACCAAGAATTTTACTTAAATTAGCAGGATATGGTTTATTGCAACTAAACAACACTGCACATTTATATTGACACGATTTAGCTCGGACACTGTTTCATATTTCATCTCGTATGTTTTCCTTAAGTTACTCCCAATTTAGTACTCCCTCTGTTACGAAAAGTGGCATAGAAATTATTTCAAAGCGTGGGATTATTGCTCATGCACCGTTGCGACTTATTTTTGTCTAAATATTAAATTAGGCTACAGTAACTGTCAATAAAATAAATAATGGATTCATTTTCCTTATTCTGGAATATTTTTCATATCAGCATCATATACTTGAACTACATAAATGCCACGTTTCTCTACCATATTTTGGAACGAAGGCAGTATAAAATGTCTTCTTTTATCACTGTGTATGTTTCTTTTACACTAAAATATTAGTCTTAAATTTATTCACAAGATTGTGAATTGAAGTCCTGGAAGGAGGAAATTAAGCAAGAAACATTGTGACGATTTGTACACAAACGCGAGGATCCGATTTGAATTTAAAATCAATTTACACACAAATATACGCTATACTAAAGATAACCGCCTTCTCATCTTCGCAAATGAAAGTAGACTACTAAAGTTAACGACTACGTGATAACTATAGCACGACAGCCTGTCCTGAGTGCGGGGTGTGTGAGTTGGGAAGACAGCCAGCAACAAGTACGAACGGTCAGGAGTAGTGAGAAAAGGGGGATTTCAGGACTCAAAGGATGCCGCCCATGTAAAACATCATGTACATATGTAACACTTAAGATAAACATCAGCCGACAGACCACCCACACAGCGCTGCCTCTTGCCAAGACAACAGTCTAAAAGCTTCCCCATGTACCTGTCAATCAAAGTATGTGCTGCCGGTTACTACCCCCTCCCCCCTTTGCCAAACCACCTGTCTAAAAGATTTTACTTGCAGGGCTCTTTAATCACTTGAACAATCGTCTTTCACATTCACAGATCAAATTCAATTTAATCAATTGACCACGCCCACTCGAATTTCTAATTTTTGAGCTACAAGGCTCATCTGCATATCAAATCGATCTAGTTTTTCACGAGGAATCTGAATCTCTGATCATAAATACAAAATTCTTTTGATTTCAATTCGATAGTCTCTTTTAATTAAAAACACGTAGGATTTCTCTATCTCTGGCAATTCGAGAGCTACAAGGCTCATTTGCATGACAAATCAGTCTAACTTTTCACAAAGAATCTGAATATACAAACATAGTTCAACTGTCATGGCGAAAAAACTCGATAAAATTACTGAGTGGAATATTTGATATAAATTATTAGATATCAATTGAACATGCGTTAGCGGTAATATTTTTGCAAGGAATTATAACACTCACACGATTGAACATGTTAAAAGCTTTATTATTCAATACCAACATATGAAATGAAAAATAGCAAGAGAGAATTGCTTTTATAAAACATACTAACTTATCACATCAAAAACCAATATGGCGGCGAAGTGATTGTGTTTCCAACGAGCAGAGGGCATCCAACAGGGAATTCAATCTGAGACCTCTCGAACACTGAGAATGCCAACATCATTACAACTCCAAACATTATAAATCTTAATATCCGTTCTTAAACGAGGACCTACATTCGACTTTCAGTGAGGATGCAATCACATGACTTTACGACTATGTATAATTAAACAACCTCAAAAAGGATTGAATGTAGAATGCAATTATAACACTCGCTATAAATAAAAGCTGTTCTTATTCCCTTATAATCCCCTATCCAGTACAAGAATTAACTTCACGAATAATCAATAAACTTTAATTACAATTACACTAATTAAAATGACAATAATGCTTAAAGAATTGAGGTTACAATAAGACGCCATAACACTTTTCTTATTCCTTTATCTGCCCATACCCAGCACAAGTACAAGACACACGATTGGTTAATTTTAAGAAATTTGAATTACAATTACGCTAATTAAAATGTTAATAACGGTTAAATAATTGAGATTACAATAAAATACTATGAGACTTTTCTTGCTCATTTATCACCCTTCATCCAGTACAAGAATGAATTCCAGCTATCCAACACTCTAGAAACTTTAATTACAATTACGCAAATTAAAATGTCAATAACACTTAGAGAATTGAAGCTACAATAAAACGCCGTAACACTTTCCTTATTCCTTTATCAGCCCATACCCATTTGTGATTGGCTAATTTAAGACATTTTAATTACAATTACGCCAGTTAAAATGCCAATAACGCTTTGAGAATTGAAGTTACAATAAAACGCTATTAGACTTTTCTCAATTCTTTACCATCCCCTATTCAGTACGAGTATTAGATTCGGGATTAATTCAATAAATTTTAATCACAATTATACCTTTACTTTAAGTTTAAAAATGCAAATAACAACCCAATTTGCAACGCTATAGCGAAATGAGTGACACAAATTCTTCACGAAATTACATCTACATGTCAACTACTACTTGGATTATACGCCCAGTGTATTCAAACATTATTCGTAACTATCACAAGACATATAAAATGTTTTTATTTACGCAAATGTCAGACCTATACCAAAATATGGTGTGTTCCATTCACGTGACCTTCTATACCTCTCTGAAACAAATTATTGTTAAAAAGCTTGTACGTCTTTTTACTTCTTGCTAATCGAGTAAAAACTAGTAGAAATAGCCTTCATACTTGCTTCCTTGTAAGTAGAAGCTAACTAAGGGAGTACCATAGGTTAAAGTGATAGTCATAGTCAAAAGTTGGCTGCTATGTCACTCTCCTGTAAGAGAAAAGTATATGTTTTTAAAGCTGAAACAAATAACAAGGATTATATCGAAAAAAAGGGTTCACTCCATGAAAAAATGTACATAACACAAATTTCGTGTTTTAACGGACTTTACATTTTTGTGTGGTAAGCTTTTGTCCATCTCTTACAGTTTACTAGTTATAACAATTTATTCAGAATAAAAAAGGTCTTCAGAGATTATACTCAGAAAATTCAAGTTACACATTTTATTTGTCCGGTAAATATCTTTAATATGCGATATTCTAATCAAAATCGTTAGAACCATTTTTAGAAATAAAATTTTTCGAAAAAACGTTCCATGTAAAGGGTAGTTTGGGGGGGGATTTTCTCAAAAATCTTCGGGTCGCATACCTGGAAGATACTAAACTTAAATACCAAGTTTGGTAATTTACCGAATTTGCGTTTTTGAGCTATGCTGCCCAGTCACACACACACATATACACACCAACACACGCAAACACACAGACATGCAAACACACACGAATCTTTTTCTAAAATGGATTATTTTGGATACAGGGGACCCTAAAACATATATATTCCCAGTGAAAAATCAGCATCCGATTTTGGGTGGAATACAATACCTTCTCTATACACTATGTACAAAGTACGTGTAGAGAAAGTAAAAACAACAGCTAACACAATTTGAAATCACTTAGACTGCCTACAACTAACTGAGCTGTATTCTCTAATTTTCAACACTACATTTTCAACAAGGGGATACCATAGTAAAACCAACAGCTAACATGGCTTGAAATCACTTAGACAGCCTACAACTGACTCAGAAGTAATCTCTAATTTCAACACTGTAGTATAAACTATAGCTTGAAGCATCACGTACCTTGACGATTATGCATAAATAAATACCTTCAAATGAACTACCATACCAAAATAACAGCTAACATTGCTTGAAATCACTTAGACGGACTAAAACTGACACAGCAGTATTCTCTAATTTTAACACTGAAGTATAAGCTATAACTTGAAGTACTCTCCACATAACTTGACAATTATGTATAAATAGACATCTTCAAAAAATAAATACCATACCAAAAATAACAGCTAACATTGCTTGAAATCACTTAGACAGCCTACAACTGACACAGCAGTATTCTCTAACTTCAACAGAGAAGTATAATTTATAACTCGAAGCACTCATCACATAACTTGAGGATTGAGCATAAATAAACATTTTCATAAACACTTATCACAATCGCTATGAAAGAAAGCCGCGCAAGGCTGCTCACCTCTTGGCTAACATATAACACAAGGGAAAACGGAAACATACTACCTATTACAAAAAGCGAAGCATGATCCGACCAGTTTCAGACGATAAAGAAGGCTGGCGACATTTTGAACAAAACATCCTAGCCTATCCCTTTCAGAGCTTTCTGTTAGAAAAACATCATCACTTGGCCCCTCTAGGCTAAGAACAGGCAGATACACGCATTCCCCTTCCTTAGGTATACACTGAAAAAAACATGTTTTTTTTTATGTGAGCAACTATATAAGCCTGAGGTATGCAATATATAGCTACTTATTCGATATAACCGCCGTGAAAAAGCATTCTTGAAAACAAACGTCAAAACTTTTGATGATATGAACGAATACAGGAGAGAGTGTGCTGAAGATTCGCATCATTATACATACTTTCACAAAGAATCGTGCAATGGACGAATGCATACGATTACATGCATATACCCTGCTTACCATAATCAGACACCTTCAAGGAATCCGTGTTCCGAAGACTGCTCTGTCTACAAGAAAGATATATTGTAAGTACAATACATTCACGTCTTTCTACTATTATAAGTACTACAAAATATGTATTCGAGTAATGATGGCTAATTCCAATACATTTTATATATCAAGGGGTCGGAACACACAAGAGCTTCACGATTCAGATACCATAGATGCAACGGATATGTTTAGATCAGCACATGAGATTGAAGATCACATAGAATTATGCAACGGCCGCACTCATGTGGTGATTTGTTCAAAACCCGCAGTGCATGATAGAATAACATCATACTTCATCTGCAACTTGACCTGCAGCGTGTATTGGTCAAGGCATATGAGACAAAGGTAATTACAAACTAAAAATACGACGAGTGGCCAGCACATCACACATTTATTTCTTGAAAAAATTAATAACCCTCATTTTTCTTTCCAGAGTTCGAGAGTCAATACCGGTACCGCCAGAGCTCATAGACCCTGCTAGGACTGACGTTGACGAGGTGGATGTCTGCATTTCAAACCCAGGGAACAACTGTCCTGTACAAGATTATGATGACATTTCAAATATGAGTACGTCGAATCAAGCATCAATGTGAGTATAATATATTGCTATTACATCAAGAAAGTAACTAACCTTATTTCCATTGCAGTGATCGAGTCAAAGGAAAACTAATAACATTTACTAATTTTCAATAATTCTAATGTTCCAGACCCAAGGAGATACAAGAGGAGAAAGACCCTTTTTGCTAGTCATCTCAGGAAGCTGAGATTGTTGGAAGACCGCATGCACAACATTTGTAAACGAAAGGCAAGCATAGAGAAATATGAAACCCAGAGCAGACCAACTAAACGCATCCATCCCATTCTACATATCCAAAACAAATAATTCTAGTGTAGTGCTTTATTATGAACTACCAGTGCTTCTCAAAAGCAGTGATCCTAATGGCTTTGTATATACATGACATATATAAAGCGCGCCTATGACTCCCTAAATTCTGCATGTGCACAAAAGACAAAGTGCGCACATTGTGAATATATTGAAAAATATAGTGCTATAATATATAATTGCATTCATGAAAAAAACGAAGCCGCTAGACTCTTTTAATAAAATAAAACAAAGGATGAGTAGGATTTAAAAAAGAAATGAAGATGTAAAGAAGCTGGCACATTTATAAGCAAATATTTATTTAATCTAACTAATGAAAATAAAACATTTTGAAGAGGCACGGACATGGAGAAGGAATGTAATGAAAATACTTATAAATAAAACTATTATGTACATATAATCCCACTAATGTTTTTATTCCACAAAAGCAAATACAAATTTTCAACATCCTATTCCTTTGCATAATTAGGCATTTAAATTATCGATTACATGACAGGTGATAAGGGCTTGTAGGTAAATACCTCATTGTGTATAATCAGACAATTTAATATTGTAATTTCTGGTGATAGACGTCCTGCATGCTTTAAGGTTGAGAGCGAAAATACCCCTTTACACCAGCAAAACAGGAACACCAGACTGAGTCGCAAATATCTAGAGGGCACTTCTGTTTACTAGCATTCATACAGGAAATAATCCGTTTCTTCAGCTTTACTTTTATCACACACTTCTCTAACAAGAGTGTAAGTAATACATAGCTCGACCAATGAAAAACAGTTTCAATGCTAAAAACCCAATCAAGTTTACGGTAGAAGCCCATCTATAAAAGTGGAACAGGCAGATATCAGATAACTCAATTTAGAGAAAAGGTCTCAGCGCAGTAATTGGTAGGAATCATCTGAAAAACTACGAGCTAATTCGCAAAAAAGAAGATACCTAATCAATCAAGAACCTTGAAACGGCTGGTAGGATTTTTAAAAAATTCGCTCTCCTCGTTCTTAAATGTATAATATACAGCGACAGCTTAATTTACTTATAATGCTTTTTCAGAAACTTTACAGGTGATTGGCTAGCTTCATGAGAAAAAAATTGCATTACATAAGAACTTCATATATTTCTACAAAAGAGAATTTGTACAAGTAAGTTCGATACAAAAGGTTTTTCACACTGAATACACGATTTGAGGGCAACCGAGCACTTAAAAAGCAAGATTTAGACAAAGTATAGTGTGCGAGTGAGTGCATGTGAAGCAGCGTACCTCTAAAAATACACAAATTCGAAGTGACAATTGAAGTGCTTTGGCACATTAAATTTCTTATTTCTAATGTACAACGGAGTAACATATAATGAAAACATTCTGCTCTTATTTAGAATTATAAGCGTGAATTATATATAAAAGAAAATCTTATCTTAATGATGGGCGATTCGTTCAAGTCATGGGTGCAGGAGCACAAGGACACTAATCGGTTGAAAATACCAATTGAGCATTTTCAGAAAAATATTAGTGTTGTATGTACAGTATAACTTAAACACTCAATTTTTATTGACTTCAGATTTATACTACTTCAACTCTCTTAAACCGGAAGTGATGTTTCGTTTCATCTTTATTGGTTTACTCATGTCAATGCAAATCGTGAGGCCGCGCCATGGTCGAGTGGTTAGACTACTCTCCTCTCACCAAGGAGGTCCGGAGTCGACCCCAGGCAACAGCATGTGGGATTTGTTATGGACAAAGCGGCGCAGGGGGCGGGTTTTCTCAGGTTTCCCCCTGCCATCACATTCCACCGGTGCTCCACGTTCATTCCATATATCAGTAGTGTCATCGCCTGCGGTGCCACAAGTAGTAAAAGCAGGCGTTAAACACATAAAAAAGTGAACGAATGTCAGTGAGAATCGCAGGGCTAAACATTATAAAAGATCCGACTAACCTAGTAATTTCCGCTAATGTCCCTAATTGAATAAGAACATTTTTTTTCTGGAAAATGTTTATCTTGAATAGCATGAAGTAACAGAAGAATATAATTATTTTAATATTGTCTATCATGAAATCTCAACCATTGTGCACGCTTCTGCTAAAGAATGTTTCCTTACACCTACATCACGCCGAAAAGAATACTACAGGTGAACTCATGGTTTCACTACAGAATTTCACGTCTAGTTCTTTATTACATTAAAACTCTTATAAAGTGAAGGAAATGAAAATCCATTTATGTTGATAGAACTAAACCGAACACGCAGTTTTAAATGGTCACTCCTACAATCACTGCTTCTAATCAGATCTGCAATCAATACAAAAACAAGGTTAAACATTCAATGCACATAGTTATAATATCAGAAAATAAGACTGTCTCCGTGGTCAAACGGGTAAGTGAGCTGACTTCTCACCTGCAGATACCGGGTTCGATCCACGGCTAGGACGGCGAATTTTTCTTTAACCGCAATTACTCCCTATCCCCACAGAGTCTGGAAGGTATAAATGGGCATGTGTTTAGTAATATAAAAAATTAATTACCATAGAGTTCTAAACCTACACTAATACGAGTTGCTTCATAAGTCAAAGCCCCTATGTGACCATTGTATTGCAACAGGTCCCTAAAGAGATATAATTACACATTCATATATCTCAAGGTTTTTCTCAAGCTCACTCAACATCCAGGATTCACAAATATTAGTTTCTTATATGCTCTCTTTATAACATGGAAAATATTTTAGCATCTTCAATTTCTTCTTTTATTATTATTATTATTATTATTATTATTATTATTATTATTAATATTATTAGTTTGTCACATTTCTGGGAAAAAACACGACTGTAACTCAAGTACAAAATTAAAAATCGGATGCTAGCAGTTTTGGTTTGTATGAGAACTGGTAAAATAACTTAAGGATAAACCCATGCGGATTTTATTATATAACGTTACAAACTTATTTGTTGCTTGCCAAGCGGTAGATCTGCGATCGATTCATAGTACAGGCATAGGAATTTTTTTCCCCAACTAGGATACATGGACCGGGGTGCACTCAGCCTCGCGAGGTCCCTGGAGGAGGCCAATTGAGGAGCTACTTGATGGAGAAGTAGCGGCTCTAGGTCATGAGGACAGCATTAACTGGTCAGGGGGGGAGGGAGATCGAAGCGCAGTCCACGTCTCACCTCCTCAATAGTGCACCCCATCCATGACGTCTGTAACGGAGCGAGATGGGGGACACAGCAGCAGTCCAAGGCTCTTAGCTGTGCAAGGGAGTCACAAGCTTATACTAAAAAGCCTGCGATTTTCACAATGCACACAACAATTTTCTTAATAAGTAACATTTAATTAGTTGACCCACCCTAACCTAAATAACCTAAATTAACCTAACCTTCCTAAACTAATCTAACATCATAACCAATAATAAACATCAGACACACCACATTCATTATAGAAATACGTTGCAACATCATATGACCTCATTTGTCAATTTTTCGCTCTATTACAGCAGAATCATTCATCTCACGCATATTCAAGAAGATTTCTTTTGACTGCTTCCCTTTGTAAGCTGCTTGCGAGTACATTAGCAATCGCACCCGATCTACCAGAGAATTTACATCATCATAAGAAGATGTTTTATCTACACCGCTGACTTGGTCCAACCACTTCATTGCTGAGACATGTAGCTTCTCTTTAATCTTGAATAGTAATAATCATGGCTAACACAAGACTCGTGACTTTGAATTATATACATCATTAAATGATGTTGCCATGCATGTTGCATCAGGAAGGCAAACACAATTGCAATGAGATACTTGTACAGCATTGTGCAAAACATAACATAGAATTCGATCAGAAAATTACAAAAATAGTTGCACAATGCTAATTTAACAAATCAATGTATGATATCCTAAGGGCAACCTAACCTCAGTCATCATATTCAACATAACGCAAGCAATAACATTATACGTTAAATGAAGAAAATCCATTCTGTATATATTAATTATGACAGACAATAGACACGTCTTGATCTACCAATACGTTTAATTCTTGGAGAACTCTTCAAATGGGGTATACATTTTCCTAAAGGAACCAAAGTACATACCACTATCTGACCATTTCTTTCTCGAAGAGAGTATCGTGTTTCTTGTGTTTCAAATATAGCAATTTAAATTTACAGCACAGAGTACATCTTCATAAATGCACCCTCTTATAATAGATAATTACCTTAAAAGACATATATACACATAATATATACACCATATATAAAACCTTAGTATAACAGTGACCTAAGTATGACATAATAAATATATATATATATATATATATATATATATGAACATAGTAGTCACTTTTGTTTAGTTGATCTTATTCCTCACCCCCCCTTTCTCTATTGGCAGCCTCCTCAGATCTCAGCTGTCTTGCCTTAAGTATAAATTTACCTAGCCCGTCCATGTTTTCCGTGCCTACCAGTAGCGTCCAACATGCTTCTAGCCCTACATTCGCAGTGGTAAAAGACCGCGGCAAATATTTGCGCGCCATTCCTCCGTACCCCTACATCTTGCCAAGATGTGAGTCCGCGACTCTTTCTCCTCGCAAATGGGACAGATTCTCGTATCATTCTCGTCAGAAATGTTCGTGCTCCACCATGCTCTTAGTCTAATCCACGCGAGCCCCTCTCTAATGAGTTTGGTACCTGTTTTGATGTATTGCTCCATACCCCACTCCGATTTTAGCCCTCAATGTGCTTCTAATGACACCTTCTCTGTGCAATGTGCAATTACTTGCTGTCTGTCAATATCACAGAAGCGCTTCTTAATTTTTCTCCAAATACTGCGCCTGTTTTCCTGTCCCGCCATCCAAATGTATCCCATCCCAATGGTTTCCAACCCTTTCTTTAATTTTGATGCCCACGTCGAATTACCTTCCATTCGCAACTGTTCACGGTAGCAGACTGCCCTAATTAGAGATTGGTTTCCGTGAACGAAATAACTTGATTGCTTGCCTGTGTGCCAATTCATTGCTTTATAGTTATAAACCTCCACCCAACCATTCAAAATAATATTAAAGTGGCATGTTTGTACTTACCATCTCATTCCAGGAGGCGAGATGCTGACGACTCTGGAGGACGTTGTAGCAGGCTTCAGGACTGACCGTATCATACTTGCAGAAGAACAGGTGTTCCTATGCCATGCTCGGATCAGTGAAGATGCTGAAGACTTTCACTGCCTCTTGTTCCTTGCTGGTCCTCCGGAGTTGGCTGCCAGAGTACGTTATGAGATGGAACTGCGACAGGGTGAAGACGCAATTCTCCTAAGAACATCTGCTGTTAGTTATGAAGAACAGTCCGACCGGGCGTTTAGCTCAGGACTCAGCATTCGCTACAGAACTTTACGCAAGTTCATGCCCGAACATGAAGATCGTGTGGTTCTCCGCTTGAGATTCTTAACTACAGAAAACCCAAAGTGTTGTGCGGTCATGTAGACTATGTTTGTACAGCAATCTAGAGAGAGATTACAGAGCCTCGAAAATACCAACAATATTGCTGTGTCTGCGTGTTGATGCTCGGTAATGCAAAGAAAACACATTGAAGTCGAGTGTATGGAATCGTGCCAATATAATATTCAATTCTTTATTTTGGTAAAGAAATACTTAAATCCCCTCAGTCCCCACGCCTCACCAGGTTCTAAAGTAGCACATCACTTAATGTTCGTCTTATGCTCGGTATGTTTCTTCTCCTGAGCCTAAAACGACCTGTGTTTATAAATTATGTTTGAGTGCCGAACTTTTGACATCAAACCAAAACGAGACGGACTCATCCAGGGGCTGGTGTGGACTATGATTGAAAATCATGCCTTTAAACTACTCAGATGAAAATGTTTCCTTTTTACTTCCCTTTCATCGCTCCCCTCGTTCTGACCTTTGTTTATGAACATGCATGTGTGTCAAACATGTAGTCAAACCAATAAGAGACGAGCTCATCCAGAACCGGTATGGAACGGATGACAAGCAGTTCTTCTTCCACTTCAAGGACCCTGTTTTCATTGTAATTTCTTTCACCTCGTGACTTATATAAAGAAACACTTATTTTGTTATTCTATACAGATGACCGTTAAAACTACACCATTGGCAGCCTCCTCGGCGTAAGAAGAGAGGAAGTGGTACGAGACCATCTATGAAAAATAGGCAAATGACAGATGACGACAATGATTGGTGTTACAGGTAAAGCTGGAAATGTGGATGCGAGAAACGCCGCTGGTTAAATACAAATAAAAATAAACAGTTAGTGTTCAGACTCTACAATAAATACATATTTTAAATCGCATGAACACACCAAAAATAACACTTGATATAAACCAAAGATAATTATGTTATTAAGGATACCTATTCTTGAAAAAGTACAAAAAATGCCCAATATTCTTAAACATGGATTTTCTGTTTTAGTTCCACGTAGGTTTTATAGTCATAGTACCTTTTAAAGCACTACATACAAAGTTTAAGATACCTCCCTCAAGACTAGCTTCCTATAGAACTGCTGTTAAAAAGAATACATTTTCCCCCACATTAAAGTGAACAAATCATTTAAGGGACCTCAGGACACTTCAAAATCTAAGTTAGCTGCAGAGCTGCAGAAGACGGAGGACCTGTATATGCTCTAAATGGTTTTTAAACAGTATCGAAACAGAAACAGTGTTATTTAGTGTTTTTTAAGATTTCTTAACATTAGTTTTTCGTTTGCCAGTACATATTCAGTTTCAAATTGTTACACATAGTATACACACACGTGCATAAAATAAAGAACTTAGCTATTCTCGCCCTACCCTTACAACTTGAGTATCTCTTTTTCCTGACCCCTAAATTAACAAGGCACTTTACCTATGGCCAAACTGTAGAAGGGTAAAATTACAGCTTAAACCTTGTATTTTCATGCTACAATACCGTACTTTTTAATATCGCTTTGGTTTTTCCCGTTTAACAACGGCAATAACTTTAACTTCGTGTCCATGTCACTGATGAAAACTTAAATATATTTAAGTGGTCAAGTTTAAGGGGACCTCCTACCAACACAATGTAAAACATACATTGTCAACTTCGAGTAATCGATTATTATAAGGATCTAGTTCATTTTGAGGGATTATATAGAAATCAATCTAGAAAATCTAATATTCATATAAATACCTCTAAATAATATAAATTTCGGAGTAATAATTCTATTGTTAGTTATAGAAACAACATTATGAAAATTTAGAAAATAGATTAACCTTAAATCTTTTACGCAATAATTTTTATACACAAATTAAATAAAAGTTTAAAATTTAAAAAAAACAAGAATTAAATTTTAATATCCTTAAAATAATAGCAAACTCTAATTAACCTAGGAGTTGGAATTTGGCAGTGATATCCAGTATTATATTTTACTACCAATTAAATATAATGCAAGTGTTATTATTCATTTGAGTTATTTTTCCAGATTTTTAAAATTTTATTCATAAATAGGTTTATAAGGTAAAAAGCATCTTTCTGTATCAAAAGTTCAAGCTTTTATCCTGTTCCTCCACTCTCCTCTATCCTCCCAATCAAACTCTCTAGACCTAATTCCCTTATTTCTCTTTCAATATTCTTCATCCATTTAAGTTTAGGTCAACCACGTCTTCCTCTTCCGGGTTGGTTCCATTCGAAAAATTATTTGGGTGATCTTATCTCAGGCATTCCGCGGACATGCCCGTACCTTTCTATCTGTTTATATCTTATCTCAGGCATTCCGCGGACATGCCCGTACCTTTCTAGCTCTTTATATCTTATCTGAGGCATTCCGCGGACATGCCCCTACCTTTCTATCTGTTTATATCTTATCTCAGGCATTCCGCGGACATGCCCGTACCTTTTTCTATCTGTTTATATCTTATCTCAGGCATTCCGCGGACATGCCCCTACCTTTCTATCTTATAAGATCTAAAATTGCATTTTGAACGTTTATGGTTTGTCTTATCACTTTGCTACAGATTTTTTCTAATTTAGAGTGTATAGAAGATCTGCTGAAATAGTCCATTTTGTAGATAGTAATTTTAAATTTAAATTCTTATGCAATTTCCAAATTTTTGCTCCATAAGTTAACGCACTTCTAATCATTGATTTATATAACTGTAATTTGGTTTTAAAATTATATTAAGTCCCATAAAACTTATTCAGCATGGATATTGCTGGTCTGCTTTCTGAGTTCTATATTGGATGTCCTCTTCTTGCCTACAGTTTGAATGTATCTTCACACCTAAGTATATCCTCTCTTTACTTCTTTTGATGCATTTCACGTCGTCTTCTAAAACTGGATTTTTTTCTTCATCTCCAAATGACAAATAGATTGTTTTCTTTAATTTTCTTTTTTTAACTTTTTTACCAAATGTAAAAAGGGTTTACATGCATTTTCAAAGTGATTATTGCTTTAATGCCAAAGTTTTCACATAATTATTAATCTTTTATATTTAATAGAAACAAAAATTTAATATTAATTGTCGTTAGCTTGGAGTTTCTATGTTGAATCGTTTTCAGGCTGAAGTTTGTAAATAAGCCAAAGAGAGAAAAATATAAAGTAAAACCAACAAGTCAAGAAAAGAGTTACAGGAGTTCAAAGAATAAATTTTAATGACATTTACAGTAGTAGTTAGAGGTGAATCTGCAGAATGTTACTCTTAAAATGTCAAATCACAAGAATGAGCCCCCCCCCCCAAAAAAAAAGATACATCAAGATATTCACCAAGAAAAGGGGCATAACAATTATACGAGTTGTAGAAATTCAAAGAATTGCTTTTAAATGACATTTCCAGCTGAAGTTCAGAGTTGAAACTTTAAAATATTAATCTTAAAACATCAATGAACAAGAATCAGCAAGAAACATTTTAAAGATTTTAAGCCCATATGGAGGTACCTGGGTTCCGTTATCGATTCTTAACGTTCCTCTAAAACGCGAATTATGTTGCATTTGTTTAGCCCTTCCTTGCATACAATCATCGTGAAACTCTTTCATAGAGACGGTATGCGATTCGCCTCTACATTTCACAAATATTAGATTCTTTATGGTTAGTTTTATGTCCCTGTTTGTTGTTGGGCCAGACACAAAGAGAACCGATACTGGCTGGGAGGAGTCAAAGTTTGGTTACCTGAAGCTAGAAACATTACAGAGAGAAAAACTCGGTTATAATTTAGTAGAATCGGTGCTTACTAATGTACGCGAGTGTACAGTTTGGCAAAAATCGTTTGTTAAAATGCATTATAGAAGTGCTATTAAACAACAATATTGACACTAAATATTTAAATAAAAGAGAAGAGAATCATTTGTAGACTCAAAGAACAAAAGATGGAGCAGCATGTTTTTGGAAGCTGCCACATTGACTCAGCTTATCACATCTGTACATTGTATAGGTATATTATTTACACAATTTCAGTTTATAACACCCATTTCATGAACCTTATATATAATATACATACATATATATATACATATATATACACACACAAAATATAATACATGATTGATTAAGCTTGGTATAGGTCTGTTTTATAATCGTGATGATCAATAACTGATACCGACTCAATTATATTGCCATTATAAGTAAAAACATCTGTTATAGCATCCCATGTTTAGGGCCGCGCCGTGGCTGAGTGGTCGCCTCTCACCTAGATGGCCCGGGTTCGATCCCAAGCGACCGCACGTGAGATTTGTGGTGGACAAAACGGCGCTGGGGCGGGTTCTCCAGTTTCCCCCGCCATTGCATTCCACCGGTGCTCCATCTTCATTCATGTGCCATAAGTAGTTAAAGTAATCCCATGTTTAACATATAATTATTTTCTCCCAAAATAATGTGACAGCTAAAAATCCACTTCTACAAGTTGGTAATGCATCTGCAAACAAATGAATATCTATGGACATAATTTTAAAATATTACCGACATTTGGTGTAATACAATAAAACCTGTTTGGCGTATTAAAATTTCAAATGAAATGAAGCAAAATTCTATAAATTGGAAATTACACAGATGGGTATCCTTACAGTAGCCTCTTCGTACCCAGTTTATGTGCAGAATTAACCAAGGAGACCTTTTTGTAAGAAAGAGCGGAATGGCCTGTTAAAGAGGTGAAAGTTTCCCAGGCAGACTTGATTTACAACCCGAACTTACCCTGGTGTCTTCGCCATGTTCCCACAATATTGGACACTTTGCCGACTCTGTGGGCGACTGTCTGCGGCGGCGTTTCTGAAAACACAAGTGAAATGTTGAGTATACAAAAGCACAAAAGACTTCCAAACTGAAAATTATGGTCATCTAAAGTTTTCTAAGAAACATATGGCACAAAAAAAAAGTGGTCGGCTTCCTTTCTCTTATTCTATCATAATAATTGAAGTTTCACAATGTAAGTTACAACATATTTTTATTATATTTCCCTTGAAAACTTCCTATGAAAAATATTAAATTTATTACCCAAGGGACTTGAAATGTTTCCACAGACTTCTCCCATTAATATCGTTATTAAATTTTAGGTTTATGATAACGATATCATCGTATATACATGAGTGTCCATAAAGTAACTGACGATTTGGCATAAATAAATAATAACGAAAGATATCAACACAAAACTTTAATTACAAAGTTACATGGTTTATCTTATCTATACTTATCGTACCTTACTCTATTTCTCAACGTAAACTTCATTCTGTCAAGACAGTTATTGTCACGTATTATTCAATACCGATTTTATACCTTTCTACCGCCAAAGGACTTATTCGTTTTTTACTTTCTCTACACGTACTATGTACATAGTGTATAGAGAAGGTATTGCACTCCACCAAAAAATTCGATACCCAGATTCCACGGGAAATATGTTTTAGGGTCCTCTGTATCCAAAAAAAAGTATTTTCAGAAAAAGATCCATGTGTGTGTGTGTGTGTGTGTCCGTGTGTCAGTGTGTCCGTGTGTCTGTGAACACGATAACTTAAAAACGAAAAGTAGCTAAAATACCAAACTTGGTATTTAAGTTTAGTATCTTCCAGGGATGTGACACGAAGATTTTGAGAAAAATCCCCCCACCCCAAACTACCCTTTACATGGAACTTTTTTTCGAAAATTTTGATTTTCTAAAACAATGGCTCTAACGATTTTGATTAAAATATCGTATATTAAAGATAGTTACCTGACAAATAAAATGTATATTTTGAATTTTCTGGGAAGAGCCTCTGAAGACTACTTTATTCTGGGTCAATTTTACGGAATTTTGCATAACTGCTAAACCGTAAGAGATGGACAAAAACTTACCAGACAACAAATGTAGAGCATTTTTAAACACACAATCTATGCTATATACATTTTTTTCGTGGAGTTGGTTGTTTTTGAGCTTGTATTTGGTTTCTCATACAGGAATTTGTCCACTCCTGTTCATACAAAGGAACTTCAGCCACGTAGCAACTAGCTTTTGACTATCACTTTAACCCATGGTACTCCCTTATTTCCCTTCTACTTACAAGGAAGCAAGTAATAGGACTATTTCTGCTAATTTTTTCTCGATTAATATAAAGTAAATAGAACTATAAGCCTTTTAATAATAATTTGTGGCAGAGAGGTAGAGAAAGTCATGTGAATGGAACACATCAGATTGTTTTAATGCACAAACTATTCGGTCAATCGAATGTTATAAGCAGATTATGTAAGTGTATGGTGATAATGTAATGGACGAATCTTCAGTAAGGAAACTGCGCATAATTTACGAGTAATCAAGGAAGAACCAGTGTACACGACAGAGACTGAAGTGAAAGTTCATGAGTAGTTATGAAGGAGCTGAAAGTAAAT
This sequence comes from Hymenopus coronatus, assembly GCA_030762935.1. Lineage (NCBI taxonomy): Eukaryota > Metazoa > Arthropoda > Insecta > Mantodea > Hymenopodidae > Hymenopus > Hymenopus coronatus. The sequence goes on from CM060895.1 coordinate 36,553,887, forward strand.
GATGATATTTCACTTTGGGCATCATACACGACTTTTTGGGTGAAAAGATTTCCCAGTCTCAAGAGACAATACATGTTGGCTCAGATCTTTGGCGGTAGAGAGTATAATATCTATATTGAAAAACCACGTGACAATACATACCTTGACAGCAATGGAGATTACATTGAGAAACAGAGTAAGGCACTGTAACTTTTAAATCAAGTTTTGTGTTGATACCCTTCGTTATTATTTAGTTCCCCAAATCGTCTTTTAATTTCTGAATGACCCTCGTAAATCATTGACATTCTTATCCTTTAAACGCACTCTCTTTACGAAGATGCATTTGTGAAATTTGGAATATTCACAGTAAGATTTTTGTTGAAGTTTTTAGCAGTTATGACATACAGTAGTAGTGATATTTTTGCCATGTATCAAAATTCTAGTCTGTATGGTTATATATACCTATAATAATAATAATAATAATAATAATAATAATAATAATAATAATAATAATAAATTTTATTTTCTCCATTCGCACTATGTACATAGTGTATAGAGAAACTATTGCACTCCACCAAAAATTCGATACCGAGATTTCAACGAAGATTTTGAGAAAAATCCCCCCACCCCAAACTACCCTTTACATGGAATTTTTTTCGAAAATTTCGATTTTCTCAAAAATGGCTCTAACGATTTTGATTCAAATTTCGTATATTAAAGTTATTTACCTGACAAATAAAATGTATATCTTGAATTTTCTGGGAATAGCCTCTGAAGACTACTTTATTCTGGATACATTTTTCATAATTACTAAACCGTAAGAGATGGACAAAAACTTAACACACAAAAAATGTAGAGCACATTAAAACACACAATTTATGTTATATACATTTTTTTCGTGCAGTTGATCGTTTTTGAGATATTCCTTTTTCTTGGTTTCAGCTTTGAAAAACTTATACTTTCTCATACAGGAATTTGTCAACTCCTGTCCATACAAACAAAGGAACATGTCACATAGCAACCAGCTTTAGGCTTTCACTTTAACCTATGCTACTCCCTTATTTCGGTTCTATTTACAATATAGCAAGAAATAAGACTATTTCTGCTAATTTTTTTCCGATGAGCATAAAGTAAATAGAAGTATAAGCTTTTTAAGAATAATTTGTTGCAGGGATATAGAGGAAGTCATGTGAATGGTACACATCAGGTTTTTATAAACTGATACATTCCATTCACGGCGTTTTCTCCCTCTTCTACAAAATCTTCTTTGTATGTCCAGGAGTAAAACAAAACAAACACGGACGACTAACTGTTTTAAAAAATTATTACTGTTTTAAAATTGAAACCAATATCAAAGAATATATCGAAAATGGGTAGGTGCACAGCAAAAACGTAGAGGACATAAATTATGTGATTTGAGGAGATCTACATTTTTTTTGAGTAGTATGTTTTTGTCTATCCCTTACGGTTTACCAATTATTCAAAATTCATTCAGAATGAAGAGGACTTCTGAGGATATTTCCAGGAGATTGAAGATTTAAATAAAAAATGTTAGAGCAATTTTCGAGAAAATCAACATTTTCGAGATATTTTCCATGTAAAGGGTAGTTTAAGGTCGGAGAATTTTCTTCAAAATGATGGTATCGCATCTTTGGGAGACAGTACATTTAAGTACCAATTTTGATATGTAAGGTACTTTTCGTTTATATACATATAAGGTTCGTGTGCTAAAGAAAGTAAAAATAGTTAAGAGACGTATTTTTAAAAACATTCACATAAAATGCAGGTTCAGTAAATAATTAAACAGATGTCTTGTGTGTTTTATATGAACCCTAATTAGTGTAGAAGATATTATTTTTCGTACTCTCTAAAACACTTCATCTTTTCAAAATGTAATAACTTATTTCTCAAAATTGAAAGATTACTTCAAAAAAGCATTTGCCTATTTCTTTAACGTGCTTTTTAGAGCCAGTATACAATTTCAAGATAAAATATTGAAACATTGCACCGTGTGAAACATTTTGAATAATGAGAAGTGTTAGAAAAAGTTTGGGAGAAACAAATTTTAAAATTGGGATTGGCTATTTAAATATCAATTAATTGAAGCTATTGCTTATTAAGAGCACCAGGTGAGACAAGCGATATATTTTCTTAAATTTTAGAATATATATATATTATTTTATCATGGAAAAAAAAATATTTGTCAATTTCCGTTACGTTTCACAGAATTCTCACCTTAAACAAGGTAAACTTAAAAATCTGATGTGTTACACTCACATGATTCTCTCTAGCTGTTCTACAACTTCTTACACAAGATAATTCTTCTTTGTGCACCTTGCTAATCGAGGTACTCATTAGCACAATGTTCTTATTACTTAGTTCCGCATAAGTAGGAAGAAAATGAGGGAATACACTAGGCTAAACCAATAATCAAATGTTTTAAAAGCAGTCGTTATGCGATTGTCATTACAAATCGCTTCTTTTCATGGCCAGGAGTAGAACAAAAGAAAAACGGACACTCCCGTCTGAGAAAAGTATAAGTACTTCACAATGAGTACCTCGAAAACGGTAAGCTCCACGAGAAAGATGTGTATGACATGACTTGTGTATTTTAAAAAAACCTACATTTTTTGTACAGAAAGTTTTTGTCTATCTCTTACGGTTTACTAATTATGCCAAATTAAGCAAAATTCATTCAGAATAAACAGGTCTTCGGAAGCTATTCCCAGAAAATTCAAGATATACATTTTATTTGTCAGGTAAATACCTTTAGTATACGATATTTTAATCAAAATCGTTACAGCCATTTTTAAGAAAATCAAAATTTTCGAAAAAAGTTCCATGTAAAGGGTAGCTTGGGGTGGGGGGATTTTTCTCAAAATCTTCGTGTCGCATCCCTGGAAGATTTAAACTGAGGACGAACTACAAATAGCAATCCTAAAATTCAATTAAATGGCAAACAGCTGTAATATTAGTATCTCAGACTCAAAGACTACAGTAAAGAATGGCTTTTAAACGGACACAAAAGATGTAAAATATTATTAACAATAAACTCATAGATAAAGAATTTTTAAATGCTAATTTATTTGTTCACACAAGCCGTGTGTTGGACAGGAGTTGCAAAGTGAGACTGAAAACATCAATGTCATAGCCAGGATTATAACCACGGTTTTTAGGGGTCTCTAGCCATTTGCTCTACCACTGATCTACCAAGGTAACATTCCGGTACGGAATTAAATTCCTCAACTGACCCGCATGTTTCCCGGTAAACCACAAAGTGATCTCAAATTATTTTAAGTTGACATACCTCAATGGCGACTTACAATATCGAAAGTACTTTAAATCCCGGGCTTCATAGTATAGCCAACTATTATAGTTAATTAGTTATAATTTAATTACTTTTTACTTTCTCTATACGCACTATGTGTGTGTGTGTGTGTCCGTCCGTCTGTCCGTCTGTCTGTCCGTGTGTCTGTGAACACGATAACTCAAAAACGAAAAGTCGGTAAAATACGAAACGTGGTATTTAAGTTTAGTATCTTCCAGAGATGCGACACGAAGATTTCGAGAAAAATCCCCCCACCCCAAGCTACCCTTTACATGGAACTTTTTTCGAAATTTTTGATTTTCTCAAAAATGGCTCTAACGATTTTGATTAAAATTTCGTATATTAAAGATATTTACCGGACAAATAAAAGATATACCTTGAATTTTCTGGGAATAGCCTCTGAAGAGAAGTTTATTCTGGATGAATTTTACTGAATTTGGAATAAATGCTAAACCGTACGAGATGGACAAAAACTTAGAACACAAAAAATGTAGAGCACGTTAAAACACACACTTTATGTTACATACATTTTGTTCGTGAGTTCGTCGTTTTTGAGACATTCTTCATTTTTGGTTTCTGCTATGAAAAACTTATACTTTTCTCATACAGGAACTTGTCAACTCCTATCCATATAAACAAAGGAACTTCATTGTCATAGCAACCAGCTTTTGGCTATCACTTTAACCTATGGTAGTCCCTTATTTCGCTTCTACTTACAAGGAAGCAAGTAATAAGACTATTTCTGCTTATTTTTTCTGATTAGCATAAAGTAAATAGAAGTATAAGCTTTTTAAGCATAATTTGTTGCAGGGATATAGAGAAAGTCATGTGAATGTTACACATCAGATTTTTTTTACACACGCCCTGTGTTGGACAGAAGTTGGATAGATAGAGTCAGACTGAAAACTTCAATGCCATAGCCGGGATTTGAACCACGGATATCTCGGTATCTAGCCGGTTACTCTACCTCCACTAATTTGCTCTAATTCCTCACTTAAAGTATTTACGATATTGTTACCACTTTCGCACTAGATGTAAAGCAATTTAATAGAGAAATTAAAATCTTTCTATTACAAGATACATTTTACTCAGTAAATGCATTTATTGTGCCATAGGTAAATAATATATATCATGTATTAGTAATGCATCGATGTATATCACGTTAAACACACACACACACTTTAGTCAAATGCTTTTTATCTTGGAGTTGATCATTTCCAAGATATTCCTTGTTATTGGTTTCCGTTTTAAAATACTTTATGTACTTCCCTTTTAAAAGCAGGTCATTAATTGATACTTTTCTATTCCAAATACTTCTGTTTATTTTCGTATAAAGTGAATAACGTTATGTGTTTTCACATAGCAACGTGTTACAAAGTACTTTATCAATTGCTTCATGATTCTTAAGAAATGAACATTTCCCATTCCAAAATTTTAGAATATTGTTTCCTTCGAGTACAATAGAAGGCCTTGAAAAAAAAAAAAAAAAAAAGACATTCTTCTCATTATTGTCAACTAATCACACATGAAAACAAATCATATATCATACTCGTACAAAGGTTAAGTATGAGTTCAACCATAAATCACACAAGAAAATTCTAACGTAAATCTAGAGTAATCTTAACAACTTTTACTTTCTCTATACGCACTATGTACATAGTGTATAGAGAAGGTATTGCACTCCACCCAAAAATTCGATACCGAGATTTCACCGGAAATATATGTTTTAGGGTCCCCTTTATCTAAAACAATCATTTTCGGAAAAAGGTCCGCGCGCGCGTGTGTGTGTGTGTGTGTGTGTGTGTGTGTGTCCGTGTGTCCCTGCGACTGTGAACACGATAACTCAAAAACGAAAAGTCGGTAAAATACCAAACTTGGTATTTAAGTTTAGTATCTTCCAGGGATGGGACACGAAGATTTTGAGAAAAATCCCCCCACTCCCAACTACCCTTTACATGGAACATTTTTTCGAAAATTTTGATTTTCTCAAAAATGGCTCTAACGATTTTGATTAAAATATCGAATATTAAAACTATTTACCTGACAAATAAAATGTATATCTTGAATTTTCTGGGAATAGCCTCTGAAGAGTACTTTATTCTGGACGAATTTTACGGAATTTTGAATAACTGCTAAACCGTAAGAGATGGACAAAAACTTACTACACAAAAAATATAGAGCACGTTAAAACACACAATTTATGTTATATACATTTTTTTCATGGAGTTCATCGTTTTTGAGACGTTCCTTGTTTTTGGTTTCTGCTATGAAAAACTTATACTTTTCTCATACAAGAATTTGTTAACTGCTGTCCATACAAACAAAGGAACTTCAGTGATATAGCAACCAGATTTTGACTATCACTTTAACCTTTGGTGCTCTCTTATTTTGGTTCTACTTACAAGGAACCAAGTAATAGGACTGACTATTTCTGCTAATGTTTTTCTGATTAGCAGGAAGTAAATAGTAGTATAAGATTTGTAACAATAATTTGTTGCAGTGGTATAGAGAAAGTCATGTGAATGTTACACATCAGATTTTTACAACTTTTAACATTGACTTGAGGAGTCATATTGTCTCATGAACGGACATTTTTTCAACCAACTCATTTGTTACACTACTAACACCAACTTTTTCATAAATCTCTTACGCGTATCAATAGTATCACATTCAATAGGACCCCCCAAAACAGACTCTGAGTAATGTGATAAAAATAATGCATAATTTTAACATCCATCATCGAAAATAAAGATTTATATATTTCAAAACTGCGATGGTTAGCATAACAACACCCGACATGAATAGTAATACAATTAAAATTGTTCACTAAGATAAGACTTAATATGCCATATTATAATTATTTATTGCATTAAAAACGTATTTCCTTAAATAAACGTACATAAAGTATTGTATTCAACTTGGTGCAAAAGTCGAGCATTATTAACTCGAGGGTCTTGACTCGTGCAAGAATTTGTAAACTGATGATCATGCAAACAAACGGATTTCAGCCACATAATTTTAAAACATTTGACTGTCTCTATAGCCTAATGTAATCTCTTATTTTCCTTTTACTAACAAGGAAGCAAGTAATAAGACCCTTTCTGCAAATTTTTTCTCGATTATCATTAAGTGAAGAGAATAATTTATTGTAGAGATGTAGAGAAAGTCATGTAAGTAGAACACATCAGATTTTTTTTTATTTCTTTTCCACATCGTCATTGTTTTTTTCCAGGTGATATTTTCATAGGTATCATAATCTTTTGCCACTTCAATTATTATTTGAGACTGAATTATAAAGTCGAAGGAAAGTGGGCGGAGAAAATCATGTGAGTATAGCACTTCCAACATTTTCTTTTAATATCTAATTCAAGCAAATGTTTGCAGTGGACTTTTGAACTATTTGCAGATATTTATTACCCTTGGGAAAGACACATGTGGTGGCAGAAGCTTCTAAGTTTTGTTCTAAGCCGCAGTCTATTGTTGAATCAAGTAACTAATCTTGCAACGACCTCTGCAATCGACCACCCGCGACACACTGGAGCAGAGATGTCACAGCAGGGTTTTATTGCCCCTGCTAGCAAAACATTAACACTTGAAAGAGCCCATTAGAAAGTAAACAGAAAAAATTGAGGGCGAGCGTAGAGAAAAGAAAATTGTCGTAAAACTCCTCCTTCCTTGTGGTGGCCTTGAAAATGTGTCAAGGAGTTTTACAACAGCAGCTGTCAGGCCAGCCTTTGGCAAAACGCCGCGTTGCTGAATAGGCAATTTATGGCTTCTTTGGTTTCGGGAAAACGGAAAGAAGGGAAATGAAATCCTTCTTGAAATCCAAGCGAAAGGACTGGGAAAGAATAATTTCGGAAGGAAACTGGGAAAGAATACCGCCCCTCTCCTCACATTTGGTACAGTAATCTATAATCTATACTGAGGCGATATAAATAAACCGAAGGTAAAGTTTAGTTTTATGTTGCAGTAATTGTTATTTATATAATAAGTGGCCTAAATAGACTAACTAATATTTGTGAGTGGGATGTTTAGTGCATGAACGCCTAAACGCGAGGGTTCTAATTTCTCATGAGTAGGGACAGTAACTTGGGGACCGATAGCGGTACACATGCGGATACCAGTTGCACACATACCGAGCAGAGACCGACCTGCATTAGCCGCATGTTTATACACTATGTACATAGTACGTGTAGAGAAAGTAAAAATTGTGCCTTGTTTGACTATACTTCATATATATATATATACACACATACACACACACGCGCGCGCGCACATACTGAGTATTTTTTAAATATAAAATTATGCACCTAAAATTAGATTTTAAACATATAAATATCTGATATGCTTCATACACATGACTTTCTCTAATGGAATACATTAGGGTAAACGACAGTCAAATGTTTTAAAATGTGGTTGCTATGGAATTGAAATCCATTTCTTTCGTGGCGTTAATAAGATCCCGTATGAGAATATTCTAATTATTTTAAAACAGATATTAATAAAAGTGTTTCACTCACATGACTTTCTCTAGATGTTCTACAAACTTCATACATAAGATTCTTCTTCTTTTTGCACCTTGCTAATCGTGGTACTCATTAGCACAATGTTCTTATTATTTAGTTCCGTATAAGTAGGAAGAAAATAAGGGAATACACTAGGCTAAACCAATAGTCAAGTGTTTTAAAAGCTGTCGTTATGCGATTGTCATTACATTACAAATCGCTTCTTTTCTTGGCCAGGAGTAGAACAAAAGACAAACGGACACTCCCGTTTGAGAAAAGTATAATTACTAATAACAATGAATACCTCGAAAACGGTAAGCTCCACGAGAAAGCTGTATATGACATAATTTGTGTATTTTAACAAGACCCACATTTTTTGTATAGTAAGTTTTTGTCTATCTCTTGCGGTTTACTAGTTATGCCAAATTAAGCAAAATTCATCCAGAATAAACAGGTCTTCAGAAGCTATTCCCAGAAAATTCAAGATATACATTTTATTTCTTAGGTAAATATCTTTAATATGATATTTTTACATTTTCTGAGATTTTCCTTGTTATTGGTTTCACTTTTAAAGTATTTATACTTTTCTCAGACAGGAAGTTGCCCATTTTTATTTTATTTTACTTCTGGTCAAGTAAAGAAATGAATTTCAATGACAAACGCATAAATCATTCCTTTAGTTCCCTTCTATTATAAGAACATTCTGCTAATATTTACCTCGATTATCATGGTGTTGAAGTTTGTTTATAGGGCAGCTAGAGAAAGCCATGCGAGTATAACACATCAGATAAGCTTTACTTTCTCTACACATACTATGTACATAGTGTATAGAATATATACTGCACTCATAAATTCCATACCGAGATTTCATCGGTAACATATGTTTTGAGAGCCCCTGAACCCAAATAAGCAGTTTTAGAAAAATGTAAGGCATTAAAAGGAATACTTCTTATAGGAGGTCATAGTGATCCAATATCAATAGCAGGAGCAAGTCTTCTGTGACGGAATGTTCAAATTGCATGTCTGTCTATCTGTGTGTGTCTATAAAGTGCGTGTATGTGTGTGTATCTGTGGGCAGCATAACTCAAAAACAAAAAGAGCATTAAAAACCAAACATGGTATTCAAGTTTCGTATTTTCCAAGGATGCAACTCGAAGATTTACAGGAAAATCCCCCGCCCCATCTACCCTTTACATTAAAAAAATTGCGAACATTTTGATTTTCTCAAAAATGACTAACGATTTTGATTAAAATCTCTTATATTTAAGATGGTTACATGACATACATCTGTATATATGTATACATTTCAATTTTCTGGGAATAGCCATATTTATTCTGGATGATTTTTGCGAAATTTTGCATAAATGCCAAACCGTAGGAGATGGACAAAAACTTACCACACAAAAAATGTAGAGCTCGTTAAAACACAAACTTTATGTTAGATACATTGTTTTCGTGAGGTTGGCCGTTTCTGAGATATTCCTTGTTGTTCGTTTTAGCTTTAAAATACTTATAATTTTCTCATAGGGGAATTTGTCAACTCCTTAGTACTTCATACAAACAAAGGTACTTCAATCACATAGCAAACAGCTTTTAAAAGATGTAAGTATCGCTTTAGCCTATGGTACTCCCTTTTTCCTCTTCTACTTACAAAGAAGAAAGAATAAGGCAATTCCATAAAGCTATCACGATGCATATAAAGGAATAATCTTTTGTAAGAAAATATTGCTTTTGAAACAGCTAGAGAGAGTCATGTGAATAAAACACATCTGAATTTTAGAAAAAGGTCAGTGTGTGTCTGTGAACAGGATAACTCAAAAACAAGTCAGTAAAATACCAACCTTGGTATTTAATTCAAATATCTATCAAGGATGCCACACGAAGGTTTTGAGGAAAATCCCCCACCCCAAGCTACCCTTTAGATGGAAAGAATTTCGAAAATAGTTAAAAAGAGACTCAAATATATAAGGGGTGTTCAATAAGTCCATAGAACAAATAAAGAACAAATTATTTTGGTAATGTTTACTTTCCTTAGCCCGCATGTAATATGTACATAGTGGTATTTTATTCCATCTAAAAATTCGATGTCGAGATTTCACCATAAATACATGTCCCCTGAGTCTGAAAAAACATTTTAGAAAAAGGTCCGTGTGAGCCTGTGGATAGCATAGCTCAAAAACGAAAAGGTCGTTAAATATCAAACTTAGTATTTAGGTTTGGTATCTTCCAAGGTTGAGACACGAAGATTTTCAAGAAAATCCCTGCAGCACAAACTACCTTTTACATGGAAAAATTTACGAAAATGTTGATTTTCTCAAAAATAGCTATAACGATTTTTATTAAAATCCCAAATATTAAAGATATGTACATCTCAGATAAATGTATAATTCAATAATATTGAATTTTCTGGGAATACCCTCTGAAGAACTCTTTAGTCTGGATGAATTTTGTCGAATTTTGCGTAACTGCTAAACCGTAAGAAATAAACAGAAACTTACTGCACAAAAAATGTAGATCTCATCAAAACACACAATTTCTAACCTTTACTCTTTTGTTGTAGAGTTAACCGTTTCCGAGATATTCCTTGTTATTTATTGTTTGCAATTGTAAGTACTCAGACAGGAGGTGAGAGTTTTTCTTTTGTTCTACTCCTGACCAAGCAAAGAATCGATTTGCAATGATAATCGCTTAGCGATAGATTTTAAAACATTTGACTAACACTTTAGCACAGCACATTCCTTTAGTCTCCTTCTTCTTATAAGGAACTAATGTTTATATCAATTAGCATACTGTAGAAAGAAGAATACTCTTTTGTATGAAGTTTGTTTGTAGAGCAGCTAGAGAAAGTCATGTGAGTAACACATAAGATTTTTTATCAACATAATCTCCTTTTAGCTCAATACACTTTTCACAGCATTTCTCCAACTGTTTTAAGCCTTCAGAAGTTAGGATTTCGCAAGGTCCTAAAAACAGATATCTACTTGGCAGATGACCTCTTAGTTAAACGTGAATCGTTTTCCGTCCAATTACTTTATCAAGTTTGGAAATAAAAAATGTCAATGGGGGCTAAATCTGGTGAATACGGTGGATGTGTAGTAATTCGATTCTTAATTCTACAATTTTCGCCAACACCCTTGTATGGTCTTAATGGAACAGAAACTTTTTTTTATGCCAAATGAGGGGTTTTCTCTTGATTTCTCCGTTCAACCGGTGCAATAATATATTTGTCGTTCTTTGTGCAAGTAATTAAGTATAGCTAATTCCGCGTGCATCCTAAAACACTGAAGCCAACAACTTGTCCGCCATCGCCTTCATCGGAACCGCTTAGTCTTTAAAAACCCACTGTTTCGACTGTACTTTTGTCTCTGGAGTGTAGTAGTGTATCCATGTTTCATCCACAGATACGTATCGATACAGAAACTCGTCAGGATTGTGACGGAAAAGTGCCAAACCAGCTTCCGAATCGATCACAGGATTGTATTTATTCTCCATTGAGAGCAACGCGGCAACATTCCTGCTAAGATCTTTGTCAGACCTAATTTTTGGTGCAAAATTGAGAACATTGTACCTTGTGATATGCATGTGCCCATACTATTAGTCAGTCACTCAAAACCATATTCTGGATTTCGTCAATCGTTTCGGATGAACTCACTTCTACAGGGCGTCCGTAACGAGTTTATCATTTGTGGAGGTACGGTCAGGTTTAAATTCATTTATCCAATAGTAAGTTCTTGCAAACGCAGGAGCATAAACTTCATCAAACTCGGCTTTTATCTCTTTCGGTGTTAAGCCTTTAAAGCATAAGTGTTTAATCAGCACACAAAACTCGTTTTTCCCTATCTTTCTAAATAGGCACAAGATTGCTGATTCAATCGCCAATGGCAACGAAACCTAAATGGATATAGCTGAAACTTGAACTGCCATCTAGTAAGAGACGATGGTTACTAAATGCAAAATTTTTCGATGCTATGAGTAATTTTTTGGATTTTCTTAGGACTTATTGAACCCCCCCTCGTAATTTTATGTATGTGTTTTCATGTATTTCAGAAGAATAGCAGAGGTTGTTACCTAACATCTGAGGTCTAGTAAAAGTCTTTTAGAATTTCTATTTAAAATGCATAAGGCTGAATTTTCGTTGTAAATAAAGGTTTCTTTAGAACTGTTGGCATTTGGATCGTGACTTACCAAAGCTACAGCTGACCTGAGTGGTCCGAAACAGAAGAATGAGGAAAACAACATTATTAGTTGCTTCACGGTTTAAATGACGAATGCTCGTAACTACAACTGCACCTGCAACCTCTGTCGTCACCGAGGGTTTCTTTGTGATCCTGCAGGGACAGTTTTATTGCTCCCTGGACCGCTGTCATCAGCAGATTGATGAGATGGTTACCATCTCTAAAGAAAGGGACAACCAAACTGACCACGCCAAGGTGCTGGTGCCCACATGTGCTGCTGAGTCAAGACATATGTTTGTAAAAATTTCGTTAGTGGGAGGGTTTCTATCGGGACACTGTGTAGGTGGTCTTCATGGCAACAGAACCAAAAGACTTTGTATGGGCGGAAAGAAAACCTACCAGACACAAACAAACACCATACGATTCGTTGTTAAGATGAGGTATCTATTAAATTTGACAAAAATTGTGAAAAGCTAAAGCATTTTTACTTTCTCTACATAGCACTCCAACCCAAAAAAATCGGATGTGCACCATTCACATGACTTTCTCTATATCCCTGCAACACATTATTCTTAAAAAGCTTATACTTCTATTAACTTCATGCTAATCAGTAAAACATTAGCAGAAATGGCCATATTACTTGCTTCATTGTAAGTAGAGGTGAAATAAGGGAGTACCATCGGTTGCTAGTTGCTGTCACTGAAGTTCCTTTGTTTGTATGGACAGCAGTTGACAAATTCCTGTATGAGAAATGTATAAGTTTTTCATAGCAGAAACCAAAAATAAGGAATGTCACAAAAACGGCCAACTCCACGAAAATAATGTATATAACATAAATTGTGTGTTTTATTGTGCTCTACATTGTTTGTACAGTAAGCTTTTGTCCATCTCTTACGGTTTAGCAGTTATTCAAAATTTAGCAAAATTCATCCAGAATAAACTACACTTCAGAGGCCATTCCCAGAAAATTCAAGATATACATATTATTTGTCAGGCAAATATCTTTAATATATGAACTTTTAATCAAAATCGTTAGAGCCATTTTTGAGAAAATCAAAATTTTCGAAAAAAGTTCCATGTAAAGGGTAGTTGGGGGTGGGGGGATTTTTCTCAAAATCTTCGTGTCGCATCCCTGAAAGATACTAAATTTAAATACTAAGTTTGGTGTTTTACCTACTTTTCGTTTTTGAGTTATCGTGTTCACAGACACACGGACACACACACACGCACACATACGGACCTTTTTCCGAAAATGCTTTTTTTAGATAAAGGGTACCCTAAAACATATATTTCCGGTGAAATCTCGGTATCGAATTTTTTGGTGGAGTGCAATACATTCTCTATACACTATGTACATAGTGCCTATAGAGAAAGTAACTAGATTCCACCGGAAATACACGTTATAGGAACCCTATGTAGAAAAACAAAGTTTTCTTTACACGTGCTTATGCACATAGGTATAGACAAGGTACTGCATTGCACTCAAAATTTCGATACCAGATTTCACCGAAAATACACGTTCCAAGGTCCCCTGTATAAAACATTGTTAGAAAAGGGTCCGTGTGTATATGTGTGTGTCCGTGTGTCTGTAAACACGATAACTCAACTACGAAAAGTCGTTAAAATGTCAAACTTGGTATTTTAATTTAGTATCTTCAGGGATGTGACACAAGTTTTTTTAGGAAAATCCCCTGACTCCAAACTATCCTTTACATGGAAAGATATTTTATTTTCCCAAATGACTAACGATTTTGATTAAAATGCCGTATATTAAAGATATTTACATAACATATAAAACGAATATCTTGAATTTTCTGGCAATAGTCTCTTAATACATCTTCATTCTGGATACATTTTGCTGAAATTTGTAATAACTGGAAAACCGTAAGACGTATACAAAAGCTTACTATACAAAAACTTAGATCTCCTTATATCACATAATGTCATATACATTTTTAGTTTCTCTACACGTACTGTGTGTGTATGGAGAAGGTATTGCATTCCACCCAAAATTCGATACCGAGATTTCACCAAAATATACGTATATAAAAATAATTTTTAGAAAAATGTCCGTGTAGTATGTTTGAGTATACACGTGTCTGTGAACACGGTAACTCAACTACGAAAAGTTGTTAAAAATGCCAAACTTGGTATTTTAGTTTAGTGTCTTCCAAAGATGCCACACAAAGATTTTGAGGACCCCCCCCCCAAACTACCCTTTATATGCTAAAAAAAATTCATTTTCTCAAAAGTGGCTCTAAAATACTGTATAATAAATATATTTACATCACATATAAAATGAATATCTTGAATTTTTTGGAAATAGCCACTATTTCTTCTGGTTGAATTTTGCTGAATATTGCATAGCTTGTAAACCTTAATGGACAGATCAGGTATATACATTTTTTTTCTTGGAGTTGACCATTTTTGGGATACCCCTGTTATCGGTTTCAGTTTTAAGACACTTAAAACCTTTCTCATTCGGGAAATATCGATTCCTGGTCATACAAAGAAACGGATTTCAATCACACAGCAACCAGCTTTTAAAAGATTTGTCTATCACTTTAGCCTGGTGTATTCCTTATTTAGCTGCTACTTGCAAGGAAGCAGGTAATAAGACTAATACTGCTAATGTTTATCTCGATTAGCATGAAGTAGCTGGAAGAATGCGCTTTTTAACGATACTTTTTTATAGATATATAGAGAAAATCTTGCAAATTGGACACATTAAATTTTTTTTAAAATAATGCTCTAATTTTACGGAATAAATACATTTTCAAAACTCAAGACTTTTGGAGAGTAATCTAAGTAATCACTTTCTACAAGAGTAAGAGCTATTATACAGACTGTGATATGACACAAATGCATAAGCTCATTTCTTGTAGAACCTGCATTTTTATGGAAATGTTTTTAAAAATCTGATGTGTTACACTCACATGACTTTCTCTAGCTGTTCTACAAACTTCATACATAAGATTCTTCTTCTTTCTGCACCTTGCTAATTGTGGTACTCATTACCACAATGTTCTTATTATTTAGTTCCGTGTAAGTAGGAAGAAAATAAGGGAATACACTAAACAAAACCAATAGTCAAATGTTTTAAAAGCTGTCGTTATGCGATTGTCATTACAAATCGCTTCTTTTCTTGACCAGGAGTAGAACAAAAGAAAAACGAACACTCCCGTCTGAGAAAAGTATAAAGTACTTCACAATTGAAACTAATAACAATGAATACCTCGAAAACGGTAAGCTCCACGAGAAAAATGTATATGACATAACTTGTGTATTTTAGCAAGACCTAAATTTTTTGTAGAGTAAGTTATTGTTTATCTCTTACGGTTTACTAGTTATGTCAAATTAAGCAAAATTCATCCAGAATAAACAGGCCTTCAGAAGTTATTCCCATAAAATTCAAGATATACATTTTATTTGTTAGATAAATATCATTAATATATGATATTTTAATCAAAATCGTTAGCCATTTTTAAGAAAATCAAAATTTTCGAAAAAAGATCCATGTAAAGGGTAGTTTGGGGTGGGGGGAATTTTCTCAAAATCTTCGTGTCGCATCCCTGGAAGATATTAAACTTAAATACCAAGTTTGGTATTTTAGCTACTTTTCGTTTTCGAGTTATCGTGTTCACAGACACACGGACACACACACACACACGGACATGTATTTCCGGTGAAATCTCGGTATCGAATTTTTTGGTGGAATACAATACTTCTCTATCCCTATGTACATTGTACATATGGTGCTAGAGAAAGTAAAAATGCATCACGCGGCACATTTTTATTGGAGCAGCAAATTTAGAAAATAACAATTATTATTTAAGTAACCATGCAACTAGTACTTTAATAAATGGCAAAAATATCAATATTATTGTGTATAATAACTGGTATACATTTTAATAAGGTATTATACAAACTGTAGACTTGAGGAAAGCTAAGTATTTAAAAACTGAATCGGATAACAAGGCCTACATACGGGATTTTAATCAAAATCGTTATTCATTTTTGGGAAAATTAACATTTTAGAAAAAATCCCATCTTAAGCGTAGTTTGGGGTGAGGGATTTTCCTGAAAATCTTCGTATCGAATTTTTGGAAGATGCTGAACTTAAATACCAAGTTTGGTATTTAGCGAACTTTTCGCTTTTGAAACACACACACACACACACACACACACACACACACACACACACACACGGGCCGTTTCTTTAAAGTACTTAAGGGGTCCTCAAAATACGCATTTCCAGCGAATTCTCGGTAGCGACTTTTTGTGTGAAATATAATACCTTCTTTACCTATATATACCTTGTACATACGTGCTAGAGAACGCAAATAAAAACTAAACTTTAAGAAAATATAGTTTTTCTCACTTAGCGAATCTTAGTGCGAATTAACTAATGTAATACTTAGATGTCCAGGGACATGCTTTTAACAGGCACGCCCAAACTTAAACCTCGTTTTCACCAAAACATTTTTTCAACACTTTGCATATTAAAATGTTCCACATGAAGCATGCATTTTTACTTTCTCTACCGGTACTATGTATATAGTATATACAGAAGGTATTGGACTCCACCCAAAAATTCGATACATAGATTTCACCGGAAATATATGTTTTAGGGTCCCCTGTATCCGAAAAAGGCGTTTTCAGAAAAAAAGTCCGCGTGTATGTGTCCATGTGTCTGTGAACACGATAACTCAAAAACGAAAACTCGGTAAAATACCAAACTTGGTATTTAAGTTTAGAATGATACAGGGCTGCGACACGAAGGTTTTGTGAAAAATCCCCCCATCCCAAACTACCCTTAACATGGAATTTTTTTTGAAAATGTTGATTTTCTAAAAAATGGCTCTAACGATTTTGATTAAAATATCGTGTATTAAATACCTGACAAATAAAATGCATATCTTGAATTTTCTGTGAATAGATTCTTTATTCCGGATGAATTTCACGGAATTTTGCATAACTGCTAAACCGTAAGAGATGGACAAAAACTTACAGTACAAAAAATGTAGAGCACGTTAAAACACACAATTTATGTTATGTACATTTTTTGCGTAGAGTTGATCGTTTTTAGATATTCCTTATTTTTGGTTTGACCTTTAAAAAATTTATACTTTTCTCATACAGGAATATGTTAACTCTATACAAACAAAGGCAACCAGCTTTTGTCTATCACTTTAACCTATGGTACTCCCTTATTTATGATAATATATGAAATAAATGCTGTGTTTTAATAAGATATTTGGTGTAATAAGTTTTTGTATATTTCTTACGGTTTGTCATTTATACAAAATTCATCAAGAATGAAGAAGTCCTCAGATGCTATTCCCAGAAAATTCAAAATATACATGTCGCTTGTCATAAAATATCTTAAACATACGGTATTTTAATCAAATCGTTAGAGCCATTTTTGAAAAAATCAAAATTTTCGAAAAATGTTCCATGTAGTTTGTGTTGGGATTTTCTTGAAAATCTTCGTGTCGCATCCTTGGAAGATACCAAGTTTAAATACAAAGTTTGGTATTTAACGGTCTTTTCGTTTTTGAGTTTATGCTGTCCACAGAGACACACACGCAAACACGGATTTTTACTTTCTCTATACGCACTATGTACTTAATGTATAGAGAAGGTATTGCACTCCACCAAAAAATTCGATACCGAGATTTCACCGGAAATATATGTTTTAGGGTCCCCCTTTATCTAAAAAAAGCATTTTCACAGAAAGGTCCGTGTGTGTGTGTATGTGAGTGTGTCTGTGAACACGATAACTCAAAAACGAAAAGTCGGTAAAATACTAAACTTGGTATTTAAGTTAAGTATCTTCCAGGGATGCGACACGAAGATTT
This sequence comes from Hymenopus coronatus, assembly GCA_030762935.1. Classification (NCBI taxonomy): domain Eukaryota; kingdom Metazoa; phylum Arthropoda; class Insecta; order Mantodea; family Hymenopodidae; genus Hymenopus; species Hymenopus coronatus. The sequence goes on from CM060895.1 coordinate 36,571,735, forward strand.
TGAGAAAAATCCCCCCACCCCAAACTACCCTTTACATGGGACTTTTTTCAAAACTTCAATTATCTCAAAAATGGCTCTAACGATTTTGATTAAAATTTCGTATATTAAAGATATTTACCTGACAAATAAAATGTATATTTTGAATTTTCTGGGAATAGCCTCTGAAGAGTAGTTTATTCTGGATGAATTTTACTGAATTTTGAATAACTGCTAAACCGTAAGAGATGGACAAAAACCTACTACACAAAAAATGTAGAACACGTTAAAACGCACAATTTATGTTATATACATTTTTTTCGTGAAGTTCGTCGTTTTTGAGGCATTCCTTATTTTTGGTTTCTGCTATGAAGAACGTATATTTTTCTCATATAGGAATTTGACAACTGCGGTCCATACAAACACAGGAACTTCAGTGACATAGCAACCAGCTTTTGATTAACACTTTAACCTATTTACTTCCTTATTTTGCTTCTACTTACAAGGAAGCAAGTAATATGGCTATTTCTGCTATATTTTTTACTGATTAGCGTGAAGTAAATAGAAATATAAGCTTTTAAGAAAAATTTGTTGCAGAGATGTAGAGAAACTCATGTGAGTGGTACACATCAGATGTTTTTTTTTTTTTTTTTTTAATTCAGGGGGACCCAAAATATGTATTTCCGGTGAAATTTCGGTATCTAATTTTTTGTGTAATACTGTGTAAATGGAGCGTGCAGAGAAAGTAAAAAATACCCTTTGCATTAATTTCGTTTTAAAATAAATTGAGAAAAGCGTGGAGAAGGTTGTCAGCATATAGTAAAGGACCCACCTTTGACTTTTATTTATTAGTCAATTCTTTGTTGTATTACAGAACGAAACTACCTGAATAACACAAAAAACCAAGGCAGAATCATAATTTCTGTCTAATTAAACTAAGTCAGGTAATTAATAGTTGATTATCTTGTGGTTGCCCTGCTAAGATAAACACTAGTGGAAGAAATGTCAGTCTCTGTGTTTGCACAACAAGTTAATGGAACTTGATCACGTGTTAGGAATCAAAGGCAAGACAAAAACTACACTGTGAGACGTTATCGACGTGAAACAGTTTCATGGAAAAATAAACACAGGGAAACAGTTTTACAAGGTATTTCCTTAAGCATACCTTGCTCCCCCTTGGGAATTAATCGGTTACTTGCAATGCTCTACAGAGGCGGACTGGCCACTCCTAACCATCGGAAAGTTTCCGTCGAATGCAGCAATAGTAGCAATTCTTTTTCTCTCTTTCAGCACGTACTATGCATATAGTGTAAAGAGAAGGTATTGTTTTGCATCCAAAATTTTGATACAGCGATTTTACCGGAATAAATGCTTTGGGGTCCCCTGAGTCAAAACATATTCTAGAAAAAGGTCCGTGTTGTCTGTGTGCGTATTCCTGTGAATTGGTATTTAAGTTTATTATCTTCCAAGGATGCCTCACGAATATTTTTAAGAAGATTCCTCCAACCCAAACTACTCTGTACATGGGAAATTATTGAAATTCTTGTTTTTCTCGAAAATTGTTTTAACGATTTTGATCAAAGTACCTTACATTATACATATCTTGAATTTTCCAGGATTATCTTGAGAAGGCCTATTCGTTATGGATAATGTTTTCTGAATTTTGCACAACTAGTACAGCGTAAAAAATACTCAAAAACTTACCACAGTTGACCATTTCCAGAATTCTTTGTTATTGGTTTCAGTTTTAAAATTCTTATACTTTTCTCAGACAGGAGTGTCTGTTTTTCTTTTGTTATACTCCTGGACAAGCAAAGATGCGAATTTCAATAACAATCGCATCACGATAGCTTTTAAAACATTTGACTATCCCTTCTGCTTAAAAGGAGCTAAGTAATAAGTGTATTTTGTTAATGCTCATCTCGATTAGCACGGTATAGAAGGAAGAATGACCTTTGGTAAGAAATTTGTCTGTAGAACAGTTAGAGAAAGTCACGTGAGTGAAAAAATCAGATTTTCTTTAATCTTATGTGTTACGTAAAACTATTTTCTCTTCTGATTTGTTTCTTTTTCTTCGGACCTTCCTCCTTTTTGTAAGACTTGCACCCCAAGGACTTACAAGCCAATACTTTGGAGTCAGTACCTGTCGAGGAGCAAGCAAGTTCTGTAATCATAGGAGGATGGGTGATCAGCCCAGTGCCTGAAATTGCGATGATAGTGATAACTATAATAATGATGATGAAAATAAGTGATGAAAGGGACAAATATACATAGACAATTCTATAGACATGTTCTAATATGTTTATCTCAATTAACATCATGTAAATAAAAGAATAACCATTTATAAGAAGAGCTTGTTTGAAGAACAGGTAGAGAAAACCATAATAATATAACAGCACGTATGTACAATGTGCATAGTTGATATGTTTTTCTCTTTACTTACTCAGCTGTTGATATTTCTTCTCCGTGAAAGGAAGATTAATACAATTCTATTTTGGGTAATTATATTTGTATCATTCAAGGGTATATACCCTCCCCACCATAGGTCATTAAATCATTAGGTCGTATGCTTTTGCGGAATAAAATGGGAACGTGTTTAAGGACCGATAGTATGTAACAGGAACAAATGGTTCAAGACATTTTTACTTTCTCTACTACTTATTTATAGTAGTAGAAGTACTTATTGCATTCAAACCTATAAAGTTAGTATCGAAATTATCGAAAAAGGTCGATGTGTCTGTGAACAGATAACTCAAAATGAAAAACTCTGTTACAAAACATATTAGTATTTAAGTAATTTATCTTTCGAGGATGCGACACGATGATTTTTCAGAAAATCCCTAACCCTAAACTACAGTTTGCTCGGAATGTTTTTTTTTTTAAAAAAAAACTTGTTTTTCTCAAAAATAACGAATGATTTTGAACAAAATACCACATATTTAAGATACTTCCATGATAATATATATTAAACTGTTTTGGAAATAACCTCTGAAGTCCTCTTAAAAATGATTTTGCATAGCGGTAAACCTTAACAGATACGCAAAGCATTACTGCACAAAAAAGCATCTCGCTAACCTACACAGTCTATGTAGTGTCTTTCAGAGTTAACCAGTTTCGAAATATTCTTTGTTTTTGGTTTAATTTTCCTAAAACTTTACTCCTTAGATAGTTGTTCTTTTTTATCCTTGCCAAACAAAAATAACGGAATTTTAAAGTCATTACATAGTGACCAGCTCTTAAAATATTTGAGTACCGCTTAAGCCTAATGTATTCCCTTGTCCCTGCATATGTATAGACGGAAATACGCAATAAAAATGTCTGCAAATTGGATAGGTAGTCAGACTGAAAAATGCAATGTCATAGCCGGGCTTTGAACCACGGATCTCCCGGTTTCTTGCTAGTTGCTCAACAACTGAGCTACCGTGGCAACATTCCGGGCGGGCATTAAATTTCTCAACAAACTCGCATGTTTCCCGGTAAACCACAAGAATTATGTTGAGATGAGAAACCCCAATCGTGACATACAATGTCGTAAGTACTTTAAGACCCAGGATTCATAGTATAGACACCTATTAGGGTCAATTTGTGATAATTTAACGTTTTGGGGACATGTCATCTCAAAATAATTTGAGATCACCTTGTGGTTTACCGGGAAACATGTGAGTCAGTTGAGAAGTTTAATGCTCTACTGGCATGTTGCCATGGTAGCTCAGTAGTAGAGTAATCTGCTAGAAACCAGGAGATCTGTGGTTCAAATCCGGGCTATAGTATTTAATTTTTCAGTCTGAATCTACATATCCAAATTCTGTTCTACACACGCCTGCAGCGAAAAAACAATTAAATTATCACTAATGTATGCTAATGTTTATCTGAATTAACGTGAAGTAGATAGAAGTGTAATCTTTTTTAACACTTGTGATAATTATAATTTTTCTCAAAGAAACCGTGTGCGGGACAGGAGTTGAATAGACAGAGCCAGACTGAAGAATTCAATGCCATAGCCGGGATTTGAACCACGAATCTCCCGGTCTTTAACCGGTTGCTCTACCACTGAGCTACCATGGCAAAATTGCAGCATAACATTGAATTTCTCAACTGACTCGCATGTTTCCCGGTTAACCACAAGATGATCTCAGATTATTTTGAGATAACCCCAATGGCAACTTACAATGTTGTAAGTACTTCAAGACCCAGAATTTATAGTTTAGCCAACTATTATGGTCAATTGTGATAATTTTAATTGTTTTCTCACAGAAACCGTGTGTAGGACAGGAGTTGGATAGATAGAGTCAGACTGAAATATTCAATGCCATAGCTGGGATTTGAACCACAGACATTTTTGTTGAAGAATGCGTAGAGAAGGCTACGTGAATGTAACACAACATTTTTTACATAATAAATAAGCTTTTTTTTACATTTTTGGGTAATTATGACCAAATTCATCTGCAGTACCTACTGTTAGTGTAGATATTATTGTGTTTTTCGTAATGTTGAAAGTGCCAGTGCAGCACTGCTACCTCGCGGGGGCGAGAATGGCGATAAAGCGATCAAAGTGTGGTGAGTTATGCGCAGTTTGTCAGTCAGTTCGTCTTCCTAGCGTTGCGCTTGTCAACAGTTTCAACCACAGTGACTTACCATTAATTACTCGGTTTGCATCCAGCTCCATTCCGTCGCGATAACTTCCTCGCTTGTAACAGAAAATAGAACTTTTAAACCATCTAAGTGGCCGTGACGTTCAACTCCAGACTCCCTTTATTTAGCTTTCTTATTTCTTTCTTTTTCCGCGTTCTGCTTTGTGTTAGGAAATTCCGGTTATATAAATACACACAATGCATGTCAAGGAATATCCTTAAACCTACATGTCGTCTTTCATTACGGGTAACTTAACACTTATGCAATACTTTTATTTAACTTATAGAAAACAATCCATTCACATGACTTTCTCTTCATCTCTGTAACAAGTTATTGCTGAAAATTGTATTCTATCTACTTCATGCTAATCAAGATAAACATGTTGATACATATATTTCTTTGTTTCATTTATATAGCCCCCTTTAACACCCAAGGTCATATCGGGGGCTTTACACCTGAAACAACTCGTCTGCAGGTACTTTTACGTTGGTTTAAATCATTTTGTTTTTTTACTCAAACACGCACATATTCACTCACATACAAACTTCCAGACTGTGAGGGATAGGGAATAATTCTGGCTCGAGAAAAATTCCCCGTCCCTGCCGGGAATCGAACTCGGGACCCCCGGGGGAGAAGTCAGCTCGCTGACCACTCGATTGATTTATTTAATTTCTTTCTTGTTAGCAGAAGAAAAATAAAAGAATACACTAGGCTAAAGCAATAGTCAAAACTTTTAGAAACGGATTGCAATTTGATTTTTTTTTTTTTTTTTTTTTTTTTTTTTTTTTTGCCTGGTAGGAGTAGACAAATTCAGGTAAGCGAAAACTTTTAAGTATTTAAAAGCTGAAATCAATAAAACATGAATATCACGGAAATGGTCAACTCCTCGAAAAAAATATTATGACAATGTATGTGTTTTAACGAGATCTACATTTTTTGTGTTGTAAGTTTTTGTCTATTTTTTACGGTTTATCAGTTATGCAAAATTCATCGAAAATGAAGAGCTCTTCAGAGGCTATTCTCAGAAAATTCAAAATATATATTTTATTTGTTAAGTAAATATCTTTAATAGGCCGTATTTTAATCAAAATCATTAGAGTTATTTTAAGAAAATAAAAAAATTTGAACTTTTTCCCATGTATAGGGTAGTTTGGGGTGGCAGGATTTTCCTGAAAGTCTTCTCGTGTCGCATACCTGGAAGATGCTAAACTTAAATACCAAGTTTGATAGTTTATCGACTTTTCGTTTTTGATTTATTATGTTCACACAAACACACGGCTCTTTTTCTAAAAATGCTTTTTTTTTTTAAATTCAGACAGCCCTTAGATATCTATATCCGACGAAATCCCGGTATTGGATATTTGGGTGAAATAAGTAAAATAAATTAAATGGGAAAACATAGAATTTATAGCATTTAAAATTATAATGTGCTCTATTCACATGACTTTCTCTACATCTCTGTAATAAATTATTGTTAATAAGCTTATACTGCTATCTACTCCATGCTAATCGAGATAAACATTACTAGAAACTGTTTTATTACTTAGTTCGACGTATCCTTGGAAGACTGAACTTAAATACCAATTTTGGTATTTAACGGACTTTTCGTTTTTGAGATATGCTGTCAACACACACACAGCCCTGTTTCTAGAAATGCTTTTTTAGCATTCAGGAGGTCCCAAAACATATATTTCCGGTGAAATTTGGTATCAACTTTTTGGGTGCAATACAATGTGTTCTCCATACACTACGTCACAATACACGTAGATAAAGTAAACATTAATCATTTTAATAATATTGAACAATTTAATATTTGGTGATTTTCTCACTCTAATGACACACGAGTATATTATTCCAATCGAAATTTATTATAAATAATTTGGTTGTAACGTTTGAAAAGATTAATTATTTCATAACACTAGGCTGAAAGGAAGATTCGCCAATGCTCCGTGAAGATGTCGCGGGTCTCACATATTCCACCGGTATGCTACTCCAGGCCGAGTGTGCGCAGTAGCCAGCACGAAATGATTCACAATTATAACGCAAGAGAGCGCGGTGTTATAGTTAGCCACTAAACTTGTTAGTGTGTGTCATGTCGGAAGTTGAGTGTGGACATTCACTCTAGCTTAGTCGCAGATGAAACATTCACACGCAAATATAATTGACAAAATTTATATAAATATACTCACAGTATCTCTGAAATGTGTTTGAACATCATACTTAATACTTTCTCTTCTACTATAGTATACTCCACCCAAAACCTCAACGAGATTTTATCGAAAATACGCGATTTAATAATAATAATAATAATAATAATAAACTTCGAAACATATGATTTGTTCCATTCACAGACTTCCTCTACCTATTCTGTAACAAACTATTCTTACAAGATTAGATTAGAAAGCAGTCTGTAGGTTCGTTTGGCCAGCAAGCCACTGAACATAGAACTTCTCAAGGCACATTACATATATACCTATGTTTACATATACTACGGGAAAAAAACTGGTGTGTTCTATTCACATGATTTTCTCTACATCTCTGCAACAAATTATTGTTAAAAAGCTTATGCTTCTATCTACTTCATGCTAATCGAAAAAAATTAGCAGAAGTAGTCTTATTACGTGCTTCCTTGTAAGCAGAGGCGAAATAAGGGAGTACCATAGGTTAAAGTAATAGTCAAAAGCTGGTTGCTATGTGAGTGAAATTCCTTTGTTTGTATGGACAGGAGTTGACAAATTCCTGTATGAGAAAAGTATGTTTTTTAAAGCTGAAACCAAAAAGCAAGGAATATCTAAAGAACGATCAACTCCACGAAAAAAGTGTATAACATAAATTGTGTGTTTTAACGTACTCTACATTTTTTGTTTAGTAAGTTTTTGTCCATCTCTTACGGTTTAGCAGTTATGCAAACTTCCGTAAAATTGACCAAGAATAAAGTAGTCTTCAGAGGCTATTCCCAGAAAATTCAAAATATACATTTTATTTGTCAAGTAAATATCTTTAATATATGATATTTTATTCAAAATCTTTAGAGCCGTTTTTGAAAAAATCAAAATTTTCGAAAAAAGTTCCATGTAAAGAGTTGTTTGGGGTGCGGAGATTTTTCTCAGAATCTTAGTGTCGCATCCCTGGAAGATACTAAATTTAAATACCAAGTTTGGTATTTTACACACACATACACATGGACATGTTTCTGACAATGCTTTTTGGGGGGGGGGATACAGGAGACATATATTTCCGGTGAAATCTCGGTATCGAATTTTTGGTTGAAGTGCAATACCTTCTGTACACACTATATACATAGTACGTGTAGAGAAAGTAAAAAATGTATAAAGCTCTAATGCTTAAAACACGGGTTATAAAACCAGCAGAATAGACATATGAATACATCATTTGGCTATTGGAGACTGTACGTCACTGCAGCATATTTAATTTGCTCCATAAAAGCATATGTAGTTCCTTATTTGCATGCGTATATAAACAGAGTATCAAAAATTACTGTTGAAATATATAAATAACTATCATATACACTGACGAAATGTCAGATGACGTAATAGTCACTACTAGTAATTATATAAAACTAAAATATAATAGTACCAATAAGTGCATTTATGTCACAATTTACAAAACGTATTTACAAATATGTTACACGGCTTCCAATGCAAAAATGCACAAATTTACAATTATATTCTATAGTGTAAACTATTACTGAATCTGATTTTACAGACCTTGTGTCTTTGCTAAATAGTAAAAAATTAATCGTGCATGTCCAAGTATAGAGCAGTTTAATTTGTGTATAAAACACAAATATATATACACACACTAATATGCACAAAATGCAATACATTGTAATACTTATAAAACATCAATTATTAAGGTATTGTCAGATTAGTCACTTAAATATTCATCTACAGAGTAAAATGCTTTATTAAGAGAAGCGTTAAAAGCCCTAAAATTGCCAACTTTTTCTTTGATTTTTTTTAAAGCTTAACGTCCTTTAACCTGGTTGGTCATATCGAACGATGAACGAAAATGGTGAATTGATGCTCTAATGCTTTCGGGATCCATGGAGCTCAAAGTTACTCGACATTCGTCTTCTCAGGATAAGGGAAAACCCCGAAAAAACCTTATCCAGGTAACTCGCCCTAAGCGAGATTCTAACTCACGACCTGTTGAATATGAGGCACGCTACCACCACACTATCCAGGCGGGCTCTTTGAAATTACTTGACTGTTTTGTAATACATACCTTTCTAAAAGCAACGAACATTAGCATTGGGACGATGAATATCTCCCTTTTGTCTAGTACCTACTAATGTTATGAATTTCCATTTGGTTAAAAGCTATATCGATTAACTGCATAGAGTTTTAAAATCGATAGTAAATAAACTCAAGGTAAGGTGAGTATGCCCAATCTTTGAAACAGTTCTTTGCAAGTGTCTGCTATAAGCATTATAGATTATTCATATAGCCTTCTTCTGTATCCGGAATTAGCATTTACTATCCGCTGAATTACCCCAAATTACAAAAGCTAATTCTTCTATTACTTTATACTAATTCCGATAAACATTTACAGAAATAGTCCTATTACTTAGTTCCTCATAATTACAATAGAAATATGAGAGTAAACAGGTTAAAGCTCTAGTTAAATACTTTAGTAGCTAACTGCTATGTTTTAAATTCGGTTCTCTTTGCATGGCCAGGAGCAAAAGAAAAAAACTTCCCGTTTGATACAAAGAGAAGTATTTTAAAATTGAAACCAGTAACAAGATAATGCTTATCTCCACAAAATAACATATGACATAAATTGTGTGCTTTGATGAGATCTCAGTTTTTTGTGTGGAAAGGCTTTGTTAATCTCATAAAGTTTACTAGCTATTCAAAGGTTATCAGAATGAAGAGAACTTCAGAGGATATTCTCAGAAAATTCAAGATTTATTATATATTTTTCGTGAATATGTCTTCAACATACGATTTTTTAATCAAAATCTAGCGTGTCATATGAGAGAAAATTAAAATTCTCGAAAATATTCTTCATATAAAGAGTAATTTGGAAAGAGCTTTTACCTGCATCCTTGGAAAAAAGTTAAATTTTCTTAAATTTTATTATATGTACCAGTAATTTTATTATAAAAGTATATATATTAATGTTTCATAATTCTTGGTCAAATTTCATAAATGTATGACTATAAGCGTAAAAAAGTCGTTAGTTTGAGAAAATAAAAATAAGGAAATATTTTACACGTTTAAAGTGGTGCAGGGTGTATTTCTTACAACTTTTTGTGTTGTTTCCCTGGAAGGTACTAAACTAGAATAACAAGTTACATAGGCAACTGAATTTTCATTCTGAAAGGATTAAGAGTTTCAAAAATCTTTGTCTTAAGTACTTAAGTAGTGTCTGACTCAAACATGGCATGTATTACTTGTCTGAATATTCGTTTGTGTGTTAAAGTTCATCCACATAACACATTAAAGCAAGAGCATGTATGTACTAGATCAACAGCACACCTTGTCCTTCACGATGCCAATAAATGTTAGCGTCAAAACAAGATCACTGACGTGTTAAAGCCGTTACATCACAAGATAATTTGATTAAGACGATGCACTAGTATAGTTTTACTTTCTCTTCTTCATACATAGTACACACGCCAAACTGCAAACAGAGAATGTACTGGAAATACACCTTTAAGTTGCCATGTATCCAAAACACCTTTATACTTTCTCTATACGTACTATATACATAGTGTATAGAGAAGGTATTGCACTCCACCAAAAAATTCGATACCGAGATTTCACCGGAAATATATGTTTTAGGGTCCCCTGTATCCAAAAAAAGTATTTTCAGAAAAAGATCCGTGTGTGTCCGTGTGTCCCTGTGTACCAAACTTGGTATTTAAGTTTAGTATCCTCCAGGGATGCGACACGAAGATTTTGAGAAAAATCCCTCCACTCCAAACTACCCTTTACATGGAACTTTTTTCGAAAATTTTTATTTTCTAAAAAATGGCTCTAACGATTTTGATTAAAACATCGTATATTAAAGATATTTAGCTGACAAATAAAATGCATATTTTGAATTTTCTGGGAATAGCCTCTGAAGACTACTTTATTCTGGGTCAACTTTACGGAATTTTGCATAACTACTAAACCGTAAGAGATGGACAAAAACTTACCACACAACAAATGTATAGCACTTTAAAACACACAATTTATGTTATATAACTTTTTTTTTCGTGGAGTTGATTGTTTTTGCAATATTCCTTGTTTTTGGTATCAGCTATAAAAAACTTAAACTTTTCTCATACAGGACCTTCTGAACTCGTGTCCATACAAACAAAAGAACTTCACTCACATAGCAACCAGCTTTTGACTATCACTTTAACCTATGGTACTCCCTTATTTCGCTTCTACTTACAAGGTAGCAAGTAAGAAGACTATTTCTGCTAATTTTATCTCGATTAGCATGAAGTAAATAGAAGCATAGGCTTCTTAAAAATAATTTATTGCACAGATGTAGAGAGAAAGTCATGTGAATGGAGCACATAAGATTTTTTCGTATTATATGAACATGTGTGTACATGCATTTGCTTTGGCAAGTTCTATGTTCAGTGGCTTGCTCACCAAAACGAATCTATCTAATCTAAAGCGTGTATTTCCAGTGAAATTTGGCTATCGAAGCTTTGGATGAAATGCAATACGTATTTCCTTTACTTACTATAGATAAAAGAAAGAGGTAGGCTATCTAATGTTGCTACTTCACTTTACCAAAGTGCCTGAAATAAACAAGAGTTTCTCCTGATCCACGGCAATGTTTTCCCTTTTTTGTGTTTCGGGTCTTGCAGTTGCTAAGCTCAATTGAGACGCTTCGGCACTCGCTTGATTAAATTTCTCTTGATCACTGTTATCTTAACTTGTGGTTCCCAGACCTCATCAGGTCCAGACGCAGGGAATTAAGGAAGGTGGGCCACGCCTTTTCCCGGTTCCGTCAAATTCCTAGTATCCCAAAACACTTCGTCTCAAATAACGAGAAACCCTCCAAGGAGGAATTGAAGATTAACTTAGGTGCAAAGGGAATAAAATGTTCTCCTTGGTTAGATTAAATCTGCTCGAGTGATTTTCATTTCATCAGCCAATACCGAGTATTAGGTGTAGAGCTTTTGGACTGGGTTTTTCGAACGTTGTCCCTTTCTGGGAGGAACTCTTGAAATTTGATTACTCTAAGTATAAAGAACATTTTTTACTTTCTCTATACTCACTATGTACATAGTGTATAGAGAATGTATTGCACTCCACCAAAAAATTCGATACCGAGATTTCATCGGAAATATATGTTTTAGGGCCCCCTGTATCCAAAAAAAGTATTTTCAGAAAAAGGTCCGTGTGTGTGTCCGTGTGTCTGTGTCCGTGTGTCCGTGAACACGATAACTCAAAAACGAAAAGTCGGTAAAATACCAAACTTTGTATTTAAGTTTAGTATCTTCCAGGGATGCGACACGAAGATTTTGAGAAAAATCCCCCCACCCCAAACTACCCTTTACATGGAACTTTTTTCGAAAATTTTGATTTTCTAAAAAATGGCTCTAACGATTTTGATTAAAATATCGTATATTAAAGCTATTTACCTGACAAATAGAATGTATATTTTGAATTTTCTGGGAATAGCCTCTAAAGACTACTTTAATCTGGATGAATTTTGCATAACTACTAAACCGTAAGAGATGGACAAAAACTTACCACACAAAAAATGTAGAGCACGTTAAAACACACAATTTATGTTATATACATTTTTTTCTTGGAGTTGATCGTTTTTGAAATATTCCTTTTTCTTGGTTTCGTATTTGAAAAACATATTTTTCTCATACAGGAATTTGTCAACTCCTGTTAATACAAACAAAGGAACATCAGTCACATAGCAACCAGCTTTTGGCTTTCACTTTAACCTATGGTACTCCCTTATTTCGCTTCTACTTACTATAAAGCAATAAATAAGACTATTTCTGCTAATTTTTCTCGATTAGCATGAAATAAATAAAAGATAAGCTTATTAACAATAATAATTTATAGAGATATAGAGAAAGTCGTGTGAATGGAACACATCAGATTTTTAGATAATGATGTTGTCCAGTGACCTTATCTCCTATTCTGCAACAAAGTATTCTTACAAAATATTCTTCTTCTAACTACTCATGCTAATTAAGATAAACATTAGCATACATTTCCTTATTACTTGCTTTCTAGAGGATGGAAAGGAAATAAGGGAATAAACTAGCTGTAGAGTATTCAATCTTTTAATACCTGGTGTAATGACGACTATAATTAGTGAAAATGTAATCCAACAACAAAGAATATCTCGGAAATGGTGAACTCCACAAAATAATATACCTGACAGAAAAATTGTCTTTTTAACAATCTATATATTTTTGTGTAGCGAGATTTTATCTCTTGTAGTATACCATTTATGCAAAAGTTATTCAGAATGAAGAGGAAGTTCAGATGCTATTTCCAGAAAATATATATTTAATTTGTAATGAAAATATCTTAAAACATGTGGTAAGTTAATCAAAATCATTAGTACCATTTTTCCTCGAAATAAAAATGCTTCGTAAACAAAGTTTTCATATAAGGAGTAGTTTGGGGGGGGCTCTCTAAAGGTCTTCTTGCGTATACATGAAAAATGCTGAATGGAAGTATCAATTTTGGCATTTAACGAATGTTTCGTTTTTGAATTATGCTACTCACAGATTCACGGACGCAATAAGCCCCAAACTCACAGCATGTTTTTTTTTTTAATTTACTCAGTAGTCCTCAAAATATGTGCACTGTGTACATTGTACATACTTGCTAGAGAAAGTAAAAATGCAGGTCTCTTTAAAGCAAACAATCTATTACAGTACATTTTTGTTGGAGTTAATAATTTCCAGAAATTACTTTTTATTGTTTTAAATTTTCCGGTACTTACACTTTTATAATACAGAAAGTCATTCATTTTTTTTTTTTACATATACTCCTTGCTATACAAAAAGAAAGGAAGCTGGATGAAATCTCTTAGCAATCAGCTCTTAAAGAATTTATCTACTGCTTTAACCTAGTGTGTTTCTATTTCCATTGTACCTACAAGGAAGTAAGATATATAAAAAGACTAATGTTTATCTTGATTAACATGAAGTAGGAAGAAGAATAAACCTTTATGGGAAGTTTCTTGTAGAATAGGTAGAGAAATTCATATGAATGGCACACGTCAGATTATTTTGGATACGTTTCCAGTAATAAGTTTTTAAATACGAGTATTAAGGTTAAGATATAACAATGAACCTGTGTTATATACATTATAATGCGAAACGTTTTTTTTGTGTTTTCTATAACGTTAATATGTGCATAATGTTTAAAGAAGGTATTGTATTGCACCCAAAATTCGATACCGAGATTTCACCAGAGATATTAGTTTTAGGTCCCCCAAATCCAAAAAAATAATTTTTATAAAAACGTCCGTGTGTGTGTGTGTGCATCTGTCTGTTTGTCTGTATGTGAGTGTGTGTGTGTGTGTGTGTGTTATACAAAGAGCGAGTCTGTGGACATCATAGCTCAAAAATGAAAAATGCATTAAATACCAAAGTTGGTATTTAAGTTTATTATCTTCCAAGGATGCGACACGAAGATTTTCAAAACCACTCCCCCAACTCCAACTACCCTTTACTGAAACATTTTCGAAAATGTTGATTTTCTCAAAAATGGCTCTAACGATTTTGATTTATATGAAGTATATTTACATAACGAATAAATTTTATATCTTGAATTTTCTGGGAATAGCATGTGAAAACTCACTTTATTCTGGAAGAATTTTGCTAAATTTTGCATAACTGGTAAACCGTCTACAAAACTGTAGATTTCGTTAACATAATTTGTCATATACATTTTCTGTTTTTTTTTGCTCGTTTTTTTTTTTTTTTTTTGTTTTTGTTTTTTGTTGTGCATTTTGTAGAACTGACCGCTTCTGAGGTATTCATTGTTATTAGTTTCAGCCATAAATTACTTATGCCTTTTCTCATACGGGGTCCGTTAACTTCTAGCCATACAAACGAAGGAATTTCAAGCACGTAGCAAACAGCTTTGAAAATATTTGACTATCACTTCAGCCTAGTGTATTCCTTATTTCCCCTTCTTACAAAGAAGCAAGTAATAAGACAACTTCTGCTAATGTTTATCTCGATTGATTAATATGAAGTAGATAACAGGATGAACTATTTAACAATAATTTGTTGCAGAGATGTAGAGAAAGTCTTGTGAATGGAACACGTCAGATTTTTACTTTCTCTATAGGCACTATGTACATAGTGTATAGAAAAAGTATTGCATGTAATATATTCCTCGTCCAATATGTAAATAAATACAAACAAAAAATATTGAAGCACCATTTACGTGTAGAGTACGTAGAAATCAACGTCTCGACAAATGTGAGCTACTCTAGAGAAAGATACGTAAATCAATATGAGTTGGATAATGTATTGCTAAGAATAGATTGGAATACCTACACATAATCCTAAAAGGGAACCAAAATTTCATCAGGTCGAAATAATTTCAAAAATTCGATTCCGAGATTTCACTGGAAATACATGTTTTGAGACTCTCTGAATATAAAAAAAAATCTAATGTGTTACACTCACATGACTTTCTCTAGCTCTTCTACAATCTTCTTACATAGGATAATTATTCTTTCTGCACCTTGCTAATCGAGATACTCATTAGCAGAATGTTCTTACTACTTGGTTCCTTATGAGTTGAAAGAAAATAAGGGATTACACTAGGCTAAACCGATAGTCAAATGTTTTAAAATCTGTCGTTATTCGATTGTCATTGCAAATCGCTTCTTTGCTTGGCCAGGAGTAGAACAAAAGAAAACCGACACTTCCTGTCTGAGAAAAGTATAAGTACTCACAACTGAAACCAAAATCAAGGAATATCTCGGAAACGGTTACCTCCACAACAAAAATGTAAAGGACATATATTGTGTGTTTTGATCAGATCAACATTTTCTGTGTAGTAAGTTTTTGTACATCTCGTACCGTTTAGCAGTTAAGCAACATGTAGCAAAATTCATCCAGAATAAAGAGCTCTTCAGAGGCTATTCCCAGAAAATTCAAGATACACATTTTATTTGGTATGAAAATATCTTTAATATACGAGATTTTAATCAAAATCGTTAGCCATTTTTTAGAAAATCAAACATTTCGAAAATTTTTCCATGTAAAGGGTAGTTGGGGGTGCGGGAATTTTCTTGGAAATCTTCGTGTCGCATCCTTGGAAGATACCTAACCTAAATAACAAGTATAATATTTGACGCTCTTTTCGTTTTTGAACTATGCTGTCCACAGGCACACTCAGACAGACAGACACACACACATACACACGGATCTTTTTCTGAAAATGCTTTTTTTGGATTCAGGGAGTCCTAAAACATGTATCGAATTTTTGGATGGAATACAATACTTCCTCTATACACTATGTACATAGTACTTATAGAGAAAGTAAAAAGAATTTTTAGAAAAATGTCCGTGTGTGTGTTTGTCTGTCTGTCGGTCTTTCTGTCTGTCTGTGTGTATATGTGTCTGTGGGCAGCATAGCTCAAAAACGAAAAGACCGTTAACGACCAAACTTGGTATTTAAGTTTGGTATCTTCCAAGGATGCGACACGAAGATTTTGAAGAAAATCCCCCCACCCCAAACTACCCTTTAAGTGGAAAAACATTTTGATTTTCTTAAAAATGGCTCTTAATGATTTTGATTATTTTATCGTATATTAAAGATACTTACCTGGCAAATAAAATGTATATCTTGAATTTTCTGGGAATAGCCCCTGAAGACTACTTTATTCTGGATGAATTTTACGGAATTATGCATAATTGCTAAACCGTAAGAGATGAGGGAGAATTTACTCCACAGTTAATGTAGCTCACGATAAAACACACAATTTATGTCATATACATTTTTTTCGTGGAGTTGATCATTTTTAAAATACTCCTGGTTTTTCATTTTGGCTTTGAAAAACTTCTCATACAGGAATTTCTTAACTCCTGTCCATACAAACAAAGGAACTTCAGTTACATAGCAACCAGCTTTTGGCTATCATTTTAACCTAAGGAACTCCCTCATTTCGCTTCTACTTATAAGGAAGCAAGTAATAAGATTATTTCTGCTAATTAGCACGAAGTAAATAGAAGCATAAACTTTTTTACTACAATTTTTTGCAGAGATGTAGAGAAAGTCATGTGAATGGAACATATCATTTTTTTTTTTTTTTGGCAAATGATGTACAACATTACATTTAGAATTCGAGCACCTGAATTTGTTTCCAAGAAACTAATATCTACAAATATAAATAACGTGGCTTTAATAGCTTATACTCTAGTAGTGGGGTAGCGTCTATAAGACGTGATAAGTGGTAACAGAGGAAGATGTACCTAGGAAGAAGAACAGATTAAACTTAAAGTTAAAATTTTCATTTACACTGAAACTATTTATCGTGCAGTTCAATGTACTCTGAAATTAATACAATTGTTTAATTATGATTTTTCTTAAAATGTTTTTTTAATACCCTCTCTATACACTATGTACACAGTACGAAGGTAAATATAGCTACCGCTAATATAATATGCAGTGCGTGTGTGGGAAGCGCAAAACAGAAATAGGAAATACCAACTTTATCTCGTATTATCCAATATTCCTTGATTGTGTAATAATGGATTTTCCATACTCATATCTCAGTATTAATATCCCAGGCAGACTGCTTTTATTTCCGAACACTCTCTAAACGATGTACGTCACACTGGCATCCAATTCCGAAATGCGTAGTTTCTTGCAGTGTTATCTGTCATTATTTACGTGGGTTGCCCCTATTTCAGCTCAGCCAGGATGTGAAACACATAGGAGTCTCCTGTCTCTGCTTGAATCCGGAAGAAGTGGTAAACATAAACTTCCTCGAAATTTTCCATTACCTAACCATCAAGCTATTTTATGATTTGTTTCCAACTCTTTTTCAATAATACATACTATACGTTATAGGACCTCTTAAAATGTAGACATCTTCATATACCAATAAGGGACCAAGTGATAAAATCTAGATATACACTTAAACTAAAAATATGACGAGTTCCATTCACATGATTTCTCTACATCTCTACAATAAATTATTGTTAAAATTATTACTTGCTTCCTTGTAAATAGAAGCGAAATAAAGGAGTACCATAGGTTAAACTAATAGTCCAAAGCTGATTGCTATGTGACTGAAGTTCCTTTGTTTATATGGACAATAGTTGACTAATTCCTGTATGAGAAAAGTATTTTTTTCAAAGCTGCAAACAAAAACAAGGAATGTCTCAAAAACGACCATCCCCACAAAAAATTTATATCACATAATTTGTGTGTTTTAATGTGCTCTACGTTTTTTGTGTGGTAAGTTTTTGTCTATCTCTTACGGTTTAGCAGTTATGATCCAGAATAAAGTATTCTTCAAAGGCTATTCCCAGAAAATTCAAGATATACATATTATTTGTCAGATAAATATATATAATATAATTTAATTTCTGCTAATTTTTCTGAATTATCATGAAGTAAATAGAAGCATAATTTGTTGCATAGATGTAGTGAAAGTCAGATTTTAAATTCAGGAAGTCTGAAAACATATATTTCCGGAGAAATCTTGATGTTGAACTTTTGGGTGCAATACATCCCTTCATTGCACATACGGGCTGGAGAAAGTAATAGCAATATTGGTGATGCTGCTCTGTAATCAAAGAAATGAACGTCTGCTACCTCACCATTTTGATGCGTGGATGTGCCCAGTTATCTAATCGGCTGTTGCGACCTCCTAACTTAATCGTAAAGTATGATTTGTAGAAAACCAAATGTAGGTCACGCATCACCAACTGGTTGTCCTGAGGGAGCAACTTTGTTCGATACTCTTACGAATCGCCTGTGTACTGCGCGACTAACTGCGCAAACGCAAGAACAGACAATTCCTTCATTGCTGTCATTTTGGGTCCAAACACGTAATCTACGTTTCATAGGTTAATATACTTATTATAGTACCATGATTGGTAGATCAATTCCTCTATTATATCTCACGCACTATTATTTATACTTCGGTTATGAGCTTATGAACTTATACCTACATATTTATATATATATATATATATATATATATATATATAATGATAATTTATTTCACATTTGGCATACACACAATGCAATAGGTTTCATCAGCAAGTCATTAAAATGCATCTACATTTAAATATTCTTGTTGTATTCTTGTATGTTATAATTCTTAATTCTGTTTTTTACACTTATTTTAAAAGAATTTGCATTTGCAATTTGTCTTATATTTAAAGGTAGTTTATTATAAAATTTCACTCCAAATAGAGATGAGAGTTAACAGATTTCTGTAACCGAAATTTAGGAGGTACCATATTATTTCTACACCTTGTAAAATGGTTATGTATATCAGAAAAAAGTAACTCATCTTTCTTTTGGAGATGAATAAAATTAAAGCATGCGAATACATACAAAGATGCCACAGTTAAAATTCCAAATTCTTTAAAAATAGGTGCACAATGCTGGTGAGAATTACAATTTTTTATTATTCTGAGAGCCTTCTTCTGGAGCAAAAATACTTGATTGGCTTCCCCACTGCTACCCCAGAGCAAAATACCATAGTTTAAATGGCAATGAAATAAACTATAATAAACAGTCAATAAAGTGCTAATAGAAACACACATTCTAAGTCTTCTTAAAATAAATACAACGTTTGACAACTTTTTGCCTGTTTCCATTATATGGAATTTCCAAGAAAGCTTGTTGTCCAACCAAATTCCAAGAAGTTTAACCTTTTGCTCTATACTTTGTTTATCTTTTAAACTAAATAAGATAGTTTGAGTTTTATCTTTATTCATGTGCAAGCCATTTGCGTCAAACCAATCAGAAATTTAATCTAAAGTATTGGACCAATCAAAAGTATTTGCAGAAATAATATTTAGTACAGTGGTGTCATCTACATAAGAGATCACTTTACCTGGAGTAGCAGCGGGAAAGTCATTAACAGCAACAATGAAAAGAAAAGAACCCAGAATAGATCCTTGAGGCACTCCCGTTGTTACATCTCGAAAAGTAGACATTTGGTTGTTAATTCAGACAGATTGCTTTCTATTGCAAGGTATGATTGAATTAGGGACAGTTCTTTATTTTTTATTCCATAATATTCTAATCTTTTAGCAGCAGATCGTGGGGTAAACAGTCAAAAGCTTTACTAAGGTCACATAAACACACTGCTACATTCTGCCTGTTTTCAAAAGAAAAAAGTACTTCATTTATAAGGGATTCAATACCCAAAATAGTAGATCTGTTGGGCCTAAAACCATATTGCTCATCACATAATATTCTCTTAGTTTCAAAATGTGAAACTAACTGTTCTAAAATTATAGTTTCAATTACTTTAGAAATAACTGGCACCAAGGATACCGGCCTATAGATAGAGACTTCTTGTCTGTTTCCCTTTTTGTGAACAGGAATAACTTTAGATATTTTCAAGGGGTCAGGAAACTTACCTTGGTTAAAACATTGGTTAACAATAACTACCAAGGGATCCAATAAACAAGAAGCACTTCATTTTAATAAATAGTTAGAAAAACCGTAGTAATCCTGACTCCTTGAGTTACTAAGCTTTATAATTTTTTTTGTGTACTTCTTCATGCGTCTCTTCCTTCCAAGTAAAAATTTATATATATATATATATATATATATAAGTTAAAATGTTATTAATAAAGAAAATGAACTGAATAATATAAATAATAACAAGTAAAAAAGTAGGCATATAGTATACAAAGGTAAAATGAGCATAATAGAAATCAAGATAAAAAGAAGAGATGTGTATATATTTAACTTTTAATAAATGAAATTATAAGAGATAAAGAGAAGTTAAAAAATAGATATACAATGAAGCTTTAGTTATAAACTAACACATAATAGAATGAAACGTTTCTAAAGTTAATTTAAATAAAGATTAAGGTTGCCAGATATTCTTTTAAAAACTTTTGTTTTTGTAGCTTAATCCTTTAACCTGACTGGTTCATATCCAACATTCGTCTTCTCAGGATAGGAGAAACCCACGAAAAAAAAAAAAACTCTCATCCAGATAACTCACACTAAGGGAGATTAGAACTCGTGACCTGTTGAATGTGAGACAGACACGCTACCATTACGCCACACAGATTTAAAATTTTATAATGATATTATATAATTTCGGAAAGTATAGTTTAATATTAGTTAGCTGTTAAATATTTATTCTAAAATTATCTTTAAAATAATAGAATATTCATTGTATTATGATATAGGAAATTAATACAAGAATTTAAAATACATGCCCCGGTTTAAAAAATTAGGTTCTGGGATATATTAGAGATTTATTTATATATACGCGACAGTAAGTATATAAGTATGTATACAGGATGTTAATGAACTACACCGAAATAATTTGCGAGATGGTGCACGTGACTGATATAAGTACTTTGAGATGGGCGATAAACATAACGCAGCTACAAGGCGTTAAACGTATGGGTATCAGGTGCTGATAAGTCGGTGTCTAAGTAAATCAGGTTGACAAAATGACTTAGAATGTCTTTAAAACTGCTGCCCGAGTATAGAAATATCGATCTTTAGCAGCTCGTTACTAGCGTTCTCTAGATTTAATGTCGCAACAATCTGTAAAATCTCGAACCAATCACTTGACAGTGCGACACTGAGCTTCTTGAGGTAACCTACTCTGGAGGCGCCTTTTCAATTGCTCTGGTGGCTTAATGCGTAACGGGGGAAGTTGCTATCCCAAAGGTCATGAGTTTGATTCCTGTTATTGAGTAAATATTTGTTATTATTATACGAGACCCGAACTCGGAAACTATCTTTCACTTGAAAGTCAGTATCATAACCACTACGATGGAGAGGTACGCTGTAATATGCCCCTTCGTTTTTCGTGTTATACTCTCGAAGGGTTGATAAATTAGCCAGTGGCGTACTGGCACTTCAGAAACTTAAAGCCGTTACTTCGACTTAACATCCTGTATATTTATGTATGTGTATAGATGCACACACACTATTATAGCATCCTTGGAAGATGCTAAATTTAAAAAATCTGATGTGTTCCATTCACATAACTTTCTCTACATCTGTGCAATAACTTATTGTTAAGACGCTTATGCTTCTATTTACTTCATGCTAATCGAGAAAAAAATAGTAGAAATAGTCTTCTTATTTGCTTCCTTATAAGTAGAAGCGAAATAAGAGAGTACCATAGGATAAAGTGATAGTCAAAATCTGGTTGCTATGTGACTGAAGTTCCTTTGTTTGTATGGACACGAGTTCACAAAGTCCTGTATGAGAAAAGTATGTTTTTATAGCTGAAACCAAAAGCAAGAAATGTCTCAAAAACAATCAACTCCACGAAAAAAAAAGTATATAGCAAATTGTGTGTTTTAAATGCTCTACATTTGTTGTGTGGTAAGTTTTTGTCCATGTCTTACGGTTTAGCAGTTATGCAAAATTCCGTAAAATTGACCGAGAATAAAGTAGTCTTCAGAGGCTATTCCCAGAAAATCCAATATATACATTTTATTTGTCAGGTAAATATCTTTAATATACGATATTTTAATCAAAATCGTTAGAGCCATTTTTTAGAAAATCAAAATTTTCGAAAAAAGTTCCATGTAAAGGGTAGTTTGGAGTGGGGGGATTTTTCTGAAAATCTTCGTGTCGCATCCCTGAAAGATACTAAACTTAAATACCAAGTTTGGTATTTTACCGACTTTTCGTTTTTGAGTAATCATGTTCACAGACACACTGACACACGGACACACACACATGGACCTTTTTCTGAAAATACTTTGTTTTAATACAGGGGACCCTAAAACATATATTTCCGGTGAAATCTCGGTATCGAATTTTTTGGTGGAGTGCAATACCTTCTCTATACACTATATACATAGTAAGTATAGAGAAACTAAAAAAAAATCTGATGTGTACCATTCACATGATTTTCTCTATATCCCTGCAACAAATTACTCTTAAAAAGCTATTCTATTAACTTCAGTAAAACATTAGCAGAAATAGCCATATTACTTGCTTCCTTGTAAATAGAGGTGAAGTAAGGGAGTACCATAGGTTAAAGTGATAATCAAAAGCTGATTGCTATGTCACTGAAGTTCCTTTGTTTGTATGGACAGCAGTTGACAAATTCCTGTATGAGAAATGTATGTTTTTCATAGCAGAAACCAAAAATAAGGATTGTCACAACAACGACGAACTCCACGAAAAAAATGTATATAACATAAATTGTGTGTTTTATCGTGCTCTACATTTTTTGTGTAATAAGGTTTTGTCAATCTCTTACGGTTTAGCAGTTATTCAAAATTTAGTAAAATTCATCCAGAATAAACTACTCTTCAGAAGCTATTCCCAGAAAATTCAAGATATGCATTTTATTTATCAGATGAATATCTTTAATATACGAAATTTTAATCAAAATCGTTTGGGCCATTTTTGAGAAAGTCAAAATTTTCGAAAAAATTTCCATGTAAAGGGTAGGTGGTGGTGGAGGGATTTTTCTCAAAATCTTCGTGTCGCATCCCTGGAAGACACTAAACTTTGGTATTTTACCTACTTTTCGTTTTTGAGTTATCGTGTTCATAGACACACGGACACACGGACACACACACACACACACGGACCTTTTTCCGAAAATGCTTTTTTTTTAGATAATGGGTACCCTAAAACAAATATTTCCGGTGAAATCTCGGTATGGAATTTTTTGGTGGAGTGCAATACATTCTCTATGCACTATGTATATAATGCCTATAGAGAAAGTAATAAGTTTACTATTTTCGTTTCAGGGACACGCGGACACACACGATAAAGACAGACTCTTTTCTAAAAATACTTCTTTTTCATTATTCAGGGAACCTCAACATGTGTAGGTATTGAGAAATCTCGTTATCAAACTTTTTGGTGGAACACGTAGTAATAAAAGCAAAGAGTATGGGTGTGCGTGTGAAAACACACATTTGACCTTTAGGATGCCAGACAGCTGGAAACTGTGGTGACAAGATAACGGCGCGCTTATCTCTCGACTTTGTGGGGGCTCTTCGAGGTGGATCTTCGGAAATGGAGCACGCAGGCATATCCTTTAAGAACGAAAACAAAACACACACAGTATCTTCCATACCAGCCTACACTTTTGTGTTTGTTATTCTGTTTTATTATAACATTATTTTTAGTTTCTCTACACGTACTATACACATAAGGGAATGTATTGTATTGCACCCAAAATTCGAAATCGAGATTTCACCGGAAATACATGTTTTGAGTGCCCCTGAATACAAATAAAAACAAGTTATTATTTAAGTATGCGACACAAAGGCTTTCAAGAAAATTCCCCACCCCAAACTACCCTTCACATGTGTACATTTTCGAAAAGTTTGATTTTCTCAAAAATGGCTCTAACAATTTTGATAAAGATGTCGTACATTAAAGATATTTACATGAAACGAAAACTTAAAACACAAAAACTGTAGATCTTGTTAAAGCACATTATTTGTCATAATTTTTTTTTTTTTTTTTTTTTTGTCGCCCTCCGTGGTGTAATGGTTACCATGCTAACTTCATACAGTCAAAGTCATGGGTTCAAACCCGGCGGAGGAGGATGGATTTTTTCGGGCGTAAACATCCTTAGCATGGCTTCCTTCGGAAGGGAAGTAAAGCCGTTGGTCCCGTGTTGTAGATTTACGGCACGTAAAAGACCCTCAAGCCTGATAAAGAGGCCTCTGATCAAAATTTAGCGGTCTTTCACGCCCAATTTAGAATGGGACGCCGAGAACCACAGTAATTAAAGAGCGTCCATGTAGTTTTTTGCAGAGCCGATCATTTCTGAGATATTCTTTGTTATTGGTTTCAGTTTTAAAATACTTATACTGTTCTCATACGGGACTTTGTCAACTCCTGCCATACAAGCAAAGTAGTTTCAATCACATAGCAACCAGCCTTTAGCAGAGTGTATTCTTATTTCTCTTCTACTTATAAGGAAGCAAGTAATTAAGATTTCTGCTAATATTTATCTAGACTAACGTGACGTAGATAGAAGAATAATGATTTTAACATTAATCTGTTACAGAGAATGGAACACATCAGATTTTTTTGTTTTGTTGAATCTCAAGAATAATAAAATACTTTTATCTATAATTTATTTTTATTGCTCTTACCTTGGTAGTTACGTAATGTAATATTCTGGATCAGTCAGAAGTCTAGCAACCACATGAATAACTTTTCAACCAGTGGTTGATTAATATAAAACTCTTTGCATGGAGACTCTCATGTAGAGTGAACTAAAAAGATATATTAACAATTTTTGTTAATTCTGGTTTAAAATTCTTATTTTAAAAGGCACACCGTATATTTTTTACAGATTGGGAAAGTACTATCAAATAGCTTTACAACGAGTACCCACTTAGATAATTCTGTGCAATTCATTATTGTTAAATAAAACAGAAACCAAAAATGTAGTGTAAAATGCTTATTTTTACATTCTCTAGCCCGTATGTAGAATGTACATAATGGTTAGATCAAGTATTGTATTCCACCCAAAAATTTGATATCGAGATTTCATGTTTTCCCTAAATATAAAAATAAGCATTTTCTTCACGTGTGTGTCTGTGAACATGGTATTTAAGTTAATATCTCACAAGGGTGCGACACGTAGATTTTCAAGAAAATTCAAGATATTCTAGATTTTCAAGAAATTTAAGAAATTTAAAGTAAAGTAAGAAATTTACAGTAAAAAATATTACAAGTATATGCCATCGTTTGGTTGTTGTTACTTTCTCTATACGTACAATTACATAGTGTATAGAGAAGGTATTTTAATGCACCCAAAAATTCCATACCGAGATTTCACCGGAAATACATGTTTTGAGACGCCCTGAATAGAAAACAAAACATTTTTAGAAAAATGTCCGTGTGTGTCTGTCTGTTTATGTGTGTGTATCTTTGGGCAGCATAGCTCAAAAAAGAAAAGACCGTTAAATACCAAACTAGGTATTTGAGTTCAGTATCTTCCAAGGATGCGACACGAAGGTTTTCAAGGAAATCCCCCCACCCCAAACTACCCATCACATGGAAAAAGTTTCGAAAATGTTGATTTTCTAAAAAATGGCTCTAACGATTATATATTAATGATATATACCTGACAAATAATATGTATATCTTGAATTTCCTGGGAATAGCCTCTGAATACTACTTTATTCTGGATGAATTTTACAGAATAGTATATAACTAACTGGTAAAACGTAAGAGATAGATAAAAACTGTAGAAACAGGTCCGTACGCATTACTCTGTGTCTTTGGACAGCATAGCTCAAGAACTATGTGGCAGTTAAACATAAGTTTGGTACCTTCCAAGGATGCAACACAAAGCTTTTCAACAAAATCCCCCACCCAAAACTAGAAAATTACGAGGAATATTTTTTGAAAAATTTCTTTTTCTTAAAAATGGCTCTAACGATTTTGATTAAAATACCCTATATTAATGATATTCACTTCACAAGTAAAAAGTATGTTTTGAATTTTCTAGGAATAGCCTCAGAAGACCAGTTCATTCTTGATGAATTTTGTTGAATTTTGCATAACTGACAAACCGTAAGAAACAGACAAAGCTTACTACAAAAAATGTAGATCTTGTTGAAACACACAATTTATGTCGTATACATTTTTTATTCTAGAGTTGACCGCTTCCGAGATATTATTGGTTTCAATTTTAAACTAAGCATCTCCTCAAACGGGTTACTGCTGGCAATGCAAAGCGAACCGATCTTCAGTTGCTCTCATGTCGACCAGCTTTTAAAATATTTGACTATCGCTTTAGCCTTGTCTATTCCCTTTATTTTCCTTCTGCTTAGAAGGAAGCAAGTAATTAGCAAAGCTTCTGCTAATGTTTATCTCGATTAGCATGAAGTGCATAGAAGAATAATCTTTCGTAAGAATAGTTTGCAGAACAGGTAGAGAAAGTCATGTGAATGCAACACATCAGATGTTTTCTCCATTGTTTATTTATGAAAGAATTATTAATTTAATGCCAACTTAATTGCACTATTAATATTCAAAACAAAACTCAAGAGCTGCATCATTGCATGTCTATTTTTCAATGCTGCCATGATATATTATTGGCATTCGAGAATAAATTCAAGCAGGATTTACGTATCTGTTTATACAAACTGTATTCAAGGATGACTAGATACACCAATCGAACACTTCAATGAAAAAAAGAGATGACCTTTGTTCAGAATCGAGATTCTCACGTAAAAATCTTTCTGTGAAGCAGTACCACATTAGCAAGTGAAATGTTCAAGGTAAATTTGTTATTTTGATGAAGCTTAGGTATACGTAACGAGAGCACATTCTCGAAGCGCAAGTTTTTCAAAAAATTCCACTCGGTTCCTTGATCGATTCACACTGACATCTCTTCGCACGAACCTTGAGCTTCAGTCTGGCATCATCATTCATAAATTATAAACAGTTCTGAATGTAAAATGTGCGGTGAGTTTATAAGTAGATGCTTAGCAATAAGAACTGGCTACCAAGGTTCAAATACTACTCATGAATATTGTTTTATTATTTTTACTTTCTCTAGCCCCGTATGTACAATGTACATAGGGATAGAGAAGTATTGTATTCCACCCAAAAATTCGATACCGAGATTTCACCGGAAATACATGTTTTAGGATCTCCTGTATCCATAAAAAGCATTTTCAGAAAAAGGTCCGTGTGTGTGTGTGTGTCCGTAGGTCTGTGAACATGATAGCTCAAAACGAATAGTAGCTAAAATACCAAACTTCATATTTAAGTTTAGCATCTTCCACGGATGCGACACGAAGATTTTGAGAAAAATCCCCCCACCACAAACTACCCTCTACATGGAACTTTTTTCGAAAGCTTTGATTTTCTTAAAAATGGCTCTAACGATTTTGATTAAAATATTGTATATTAAAGATATTTACCTGACAAATAAAATGTATATCTTGAATTTTCTGGGAATAGATTCTGAAGACCTGTTTATTCTGGATGAATTTTGCTTAATTTGGCATAACTAGTAAATCGTAAGAGATAGACAATAACTTACTATACAGAAAATTTAGGTTTTTTAAAATACACAAGTTATGTCATATACATTTTCCTCGCGGAGCTTACCGTTTTCGAGGTATTCATTGTCATTAGTTTCAGTTGTGAAGTATATATACTTTTCTCAGTCGGGAGTGTCCGTTTCATTTGTTCTACTCTTGGCCAAGAAAAGAAGTGATTTGTAATGATAATCGCGTAACGACAGCTTTTAAAATATTTGACTATTGGTTTAGCCTAGTGTATTCCCTTATTTTCTTCCTACTTATACGGAACAAGTAATAAGAACATTGTGCTAATAAGTACCTCGATTAGCAAGGTGCAGAAAGAAGAAGAATCTTATGTAAGAAGTTTGCAGAACAGCTAGAGAAAGTCATGTGAGTGTAACACATCAGATTTTTACTTCACAAAAGTACGAAGTTTATACCTCACGAGGTATTCACACGTGATATATTTAGAACTACGAAGTATTATTTTGTTAAAAGGAATTTAAAAGCAAATAAATTTTAATTTTTCTTAATATTAGTAAATCATCCTCCTCTATTACTGCCTTCATTCTTCAAAACATATGTTTTGAAAATGAAAATTAAGTAACTCTTTTTGTTTAAGTACAATTAAAATACATATTTATATAAATACATATATAATACTGTATATTAAAGTTGCTTTACCGGGAAAATGTATAGATAAATAAATACAAATCTGATGTGTTCCATTCACATGAATTTCTCTACATCTCTGCAACAAATTAGTTTTAAAAAGCTCATGCTTCTATTTACTTCATGCTAATCGACAAAACATTAGCAGAAATACTTATTACTTGTAAGTAGAAGGGAAATAGGGGAGTAGTATAGGTTAAAGCGGTAGTCTAAAGCTGGTTGCTATGTGACTGAAGTTCCTTTGTTTGTATGGACAGGAGTTGACTAATTCCTGTATGAGAAAAATTAAGTTTTTCGAACCTGAAAACAAAAAATGGGAATATCTCAAAAACGATTAACTCCACGGAAAAATGTATACGACATAAACTGTGTGATTTAATGTGCTCTACATTTTTTGTATGGTAAGTTTTTGTCTATCTCTAACGGTTTAGCAAAATTCCGTAGAATTCACTCAAAATGAAGTACTCTTCAGAGGCTATTCCCAGAAAATTCAAAATATACATTTTGTTTGTCAGGTAAATATCTTTAATATACAATATTTTAATCAAAATTGTTACAGCCATTTTTTTGAAAATCAAAATTTTCGAAAACAATTGCATGTAAAGGGTAGTTTGGGGTGGTGGGATTTTTCTCAAAATCTTCGTGTCGCATCCCTGGAAGATACCAAACTTAAATGCCAAGTTTGGTATTTTACCGACTTTTCGTTTTTGAGTTATTATGTTCACAGACACACGGACACACGCACAAACACACACACCACACACGGACCTTTTTCTGAAAATACTTTTTTTGGATTCAGGGGATCCTAAAACATATATTTCCGGTGAAATCTCGGTATCGAATTTTTTGGTGGAGTGCAATACTTTCTCTATACACTATGTACATAGTGTGTATAGAGAAAGTAAAAATAGTTACGAATGAGAGCGACTTATTTCTCTGGGAGCAGTTATAATTTCCATGTAAGTTTTATGCCAGTCATCAGATTCCATGACCAAATTGTTATGCATTTTACTTGTCTAGCACGTATGTACATAGTAATTAGAGAAGGTATTATATTCCACTCAAAACTCATTACTGGATATTTACCGTAAGTGCAGGTTTTCAGGCCTACTCAGTTAAAAAAAAAAGTTCATGAATAAGTTCTCTCTATGTGTGTCTGTGAAAAGCATAACCCCAAAACGAAAAGTCTGTAAATTTCAAACTTGATATTTTCAATTCAACATCTTCCAAAGATACGACACGAAGATTTTCAAGATAATTCCCACAACCAAAACTACCCTTTACATGGAACATTTCTCGAAAATGTTTAGTTTCTCAAAAACAACTAACAATTTTTATATTAAATCATATGTATATCTTGGATTTTCTGGGAATTGACGAAATGTTGGTTAAAATGAATGTATTGAGATAGCAAAATTGACCAAAATTAGAATAAGATCCGTGTGTTTCTCCAAAACAGCGCAAAAACGAATGGAGATTAATACTAAGCTTGATATTTAGGTTAAAAATTTTCGAAGCATACGACATATATATTTCAAGAAAATTCACAACCCCAAACTACACTTAGCTAGGAAGATTTTTGTAAATTTTGATTTTCTCAAAAACGGCTCCACAATTTTGATTGATACCAGATTTTAAATATATTTTCATGAGGATAATTGAGTTTTCTGATAATAAACTTTGAAGATGTCTTCCTTCTAGTTGACTTATATAGCTGATAAATCGTAAGAGATAGTCAAAGAGTTACTACATAAAAGATGTATAATTCCTTAAAACACAAGTTGTGTATATATGTATATGTTTAATGGAATTAACCATTTCCGAAATATTCTTTCGCTTATTAAATATTTAAAAGTTTTCTGAAATGGGAAGTCCTCATTCGTTTCACCTCTTTTCTGTTTTACTTCTGGCCATGTAAACAGAATCAAATTTCAAGGAAGTAAGTAGTAAGGCCCTTTCTGCTAATGTTTATCTCGATTAGCATCATAAATATATTATCTATATAAAGGATGAATATTTGCAGAATAGTTCCTTTGCAGAACACACAGAGAAAGTCTTATCAAAGAAGCTCTAGATTTTCCAGCACTTACTGTCCTTCGCTCAATATGTTTTCATTTATGTTTTCTATTAAAAAGTTCAATAATTCCTTTAGAAGAAACTAAGACTAGCCATTTGTAACCTCCATGATGTAGTGGTTACCATGCTGCCTCGAAACCCCAAGATTGCACGTTCAAACTTGGCGGAGGGTGATGGATTTTTTTTCAGACACAAAAATCATCAGCATGGCTACCTTCAAAAGGGAAGTAAAACCGGTGGTCCCTTATGTTTATTTGTACGTAAAATAATCGCAACATATTGAAAGAAAAAGGTTTCTGAGCAAAAGTGTACATTTCGCGTCCGCAAGTCGTGATTTCATCCTACATGCCAATGCTTCGTCACCATGGCGCATAGCGGCGACCTCGCGAACTAGAAATTCAAATCCAATCAGAAACATCGAAACGATGTCCTATGCTCTACTTAGGAGCTACAGAATTAACTAACTGTAGCTGTTTAACTACAAAGCAATATGCTATATTACTTTCTCTATCGTACTATGTACATAATGTATAGAGAAGGTTTTGCATTGTACCCAAAAATTCGATACCGAGATTTCACCGGAAATACATGTTCTGAGACCACCTGAATCTAAAAAAAGAATTTTTAGAAAAATGTCCGTGTGTGTCCATCTGTGTGTATGTGTGTATGTCTGTGTGTCTGTGGGCAGCATAGCTCAAAAACGAAAAGACCGTTAAATACCAAACTTGGTATTTAAGTTCAATACCTTCCAAGAATGCGACACAAAGATTTTCAAGAAATCCCCCCACTCCCAACTACCTTTCATATGGAAAACTTTTCGAAAATTTTGATTTTCTAAAAAATGGGTCTAACGATTTTGATAAAAGTATCATATATTCAAGATATATACTTGACAAATAATATGTATATGTTGAATTTTCTTGGAATAGCCTCTGAAGACTGCTTTATTCTGGATAAAGTTTACGGAATTTTGTGTAACCGGTAAACCGTAAGAAATGGACAAAAACTTAACACACAAAAAAATATAGAGCACAATTTATGTTATATGCTTTTTTTTCGTGGAGTTGATCGTTTTTTAGATATTCCTTGTTTTTTGTTTCAGCCTTAAAAATCTTATACTTTTCTCATACGGGAATTTGTCAACTCCTGTCCATACAAACAAAGAAACTTCAGTTATATAGCAGCCATCTTTTGCTATCACTTTAGCCTTTGATACTCCCTGATTTTGTTTCTACTTACTGGGAGGCAAGTAATAAGACTATTACTGCTAATTCTTTCTTACTTAGCATGAAGTAAATAGAAGCACAAACTTTTTAACAAAAATTTGTTGCAGAGATACAGTCATGTGAATAGATTACGTCAGCTTTTTTTTTTTTTTAATGTTTACGCCCGCTTTTTCTACTATGGCTATATACTATACACCAGGTGCTAGTTGGCAACACAAGTGAACATGAAAAACTTGCTAACGTTTTAAACTGAGCCGATAAACAAAATATACACACGTTTACTTTCACTAATATGTAGAGCAGAGTAAAAGAAACATTCGAAGTGGATATTTCAGCGGAAGTATGTTTTGAGGCTTTCTGAGCCCAATAGATAAACGGACAGACAGACAAAAGTAAAAAAAGAGCAACGAAACCAAAGATGACATCCCGTTTGAGAATATCTCGGAAATGGTTAAATCTACAAAACACGAGTATGACATAAATTATGTGATTCAACGGTATCTGCATTTTTTGTGTAGTAAGTTTTTGTGTATCTCTTACAATTTACCAGTTATAAAATATTCATCCAGAATAAAGAGGTTATTCCTACAAAATTCGAGATATATATTTGCCATGTAAATATGTTTAATATACGGTATTTTAATCACATCGTTTGAACCATTTGTAAAGGGTAGTTTGGGGTGGGGTATTTTACTTAAAATCTTGGTTTCGCATCTTCTTAACTTACATAAACAGAAACCCTTTTATAAAAATCTGATGTGTACCATTCTCATGACTTTCTCTATATCCCTGCAGCAAATTATTCTTAAAAAGCTATTACTTCTATTTACTTTATGCTAATCAGAAAAAATGAGCAAAAATAGTGTTATTACTTGTTCCTTGTAAGTAGAAGTGAAATAAGGGAGTACCATAGGTTAAATTGACAGTCAAAAGCTGGTTGCTATGTCAATGAAGTTCCTTTGTTTATATGGCTAGGAGTTGACAAGTAGTTATGAGAAAAGTAAAAGTTTTTCATAGCAGAAACAAAAAATTAGGAATGTCTCAAAAACGATGAGCTTACGAAAAAAAATGTATATAACATAAATTGTGTGTTTTAATGTGCTCTACATTTTTTGTGTAGTAAGTTTTTCTCCATCTCTTACAGTTTAGCAGTTAATCAAAATTCAGAAAAATTCATCCAGAATAAACTACTTTTCAGAGGCTATTTCCACAAAATTCAAGATATAGATTTTATTTGTCAGGTAAATATCTTTAATATACGAAATTTTAATCAAAATCGTTAGAGCCATTTTTGAGAAAAATCAAAATTTTCCAAAAAAAGTTCCATGTAATGGGTAGTTGGGGTTGGGGGGATTTTTCTCAAAATCTTCGTGTCGCATCCCTGGAAGGTACTGAACTTAAATACCAAGTTTGGTATTTTACCTACTTTTCGTTTTTGAGTTATTGTGTTCACAGACACACGGACACACATACACACACACACACACACACACGGAACTTTTTCCGAAAATGCTTTTTTTAGATAAAGGGGACCCTAAAACATATATTTCCGGTGAAATCTCGGTATCGAATTTTTTGGTGGAGTGCAATACCTTCTCTATACATTATGTACATAGTTCGTATAGAGAAAGTAAAAATGCTCCGGTTAAATCTCGACATCGAATTTTTGGGTGGAATACAGTGTGTTCTCTACCTGCTATGAACATTGCACATATGTGCTAGAGAATGTAAACCCCTTATCAAGGTAACTGCACCCTAATTATATTTAAACTAGAGAGCTCTTGATTTTGAGGCAGGCACAAGCACAGAAGTAGTAAAAGTTTGTTTTTCTGCAAGAATGGAAAACTTACAAAGAGGATGTTGTTCAAGGTGACAGTTGCACATCCAGCTGTGACCTTGGAATGGACATCACACGTGTGTTTGCTTCTATTGGCTCATATCCACTTTGGTCATGCTCTGCCTCCATTTCCTAGCCAACTGTCTAAACCGCAATCCTGCCTATATTTTCAAACGTAACGACACGATTCGTATTCTGTAACGAAGCTGAAAGACACGCATTGTATTTATAAAATTGATTTGTTATATTCGCATGATTTTCTCTACCCAATCTTCAACAAACTATCCTTATAATAGCCTATTCTTCTGTCTACTTCTCGTTGATCAGATAACATTTGCATTTTGTTTGTTTTTACTTTCTCTACGTGTACTATGTACATAGTGTATAGAGAACGTGCTGTATTCCGCCCAAAAATTCGATACCGAGATTTTACCGGAAATACATGTTTTGGGTCCCCCTGAACCCCCCAAAAAAAAGCATTTTTGGAAAAAGGTCCCCGTGTGTTTCAGTTTGGTATCTTCCATGGATGAGACACGAAGATTTTCAAGAAAATCCCCCACTCCAAATACCCTTTACATGGGACTTTTTTTCGAAAATTTTGATTTTCTCAAAAATGGCTCTAACAATTTTGATTAAAATATCGTATATGAAAGATATTTACCTGACAAATAATACGCATATCTTGAATATTCTGGGAATAGCCTCTGAAGACTACTTTTTTTCTGAATGGATTTTACAGAATTATCAATTGGCGCTAAACCGTAAGAATGGACAAAAACTTATTGCAGAAAAATGTAGAGTACGTTAACACACACAATTTATGTTACATACATTTTTTTTTCGTGTAGTTGATCGTTTTTGCGATATTTCTTGTTATTGGTTTCAGCTTTAAAAACCATAATTTTCTCACACGGGAATTTGTTAACTCCTGCCCATACAAATAAAGGAACTTCAGTCACATAGCAACCAGCTTTTGACTATCACTTTAACCTATGGTACTCTCTTGTTTCGCTTCTACTTACAAGAAAGCCAGTAATAAGACTATTTCTGGTAATTTTTCTCGATTAGCATGAAGTAAATAGAACCATAAGTTTATTTAACAATTATTTGTGTCAGAGATGCAGAGAAAGTCATGTGAATGGAACACGTCAGATTTTTACTTTCTCTAGCCCCGTATGTAGAATGTACATAGGGATAGAGAAGTATTGTATTCCACCCAAAAATTCGATACCGAGATTTCACCGGAAATACATGTTTTATGCACCCCAATATCCAAAAAAAGCATTTTCACAAAAAGATCCGTGTGTGTGTGTGTGTGTGTGTGTGTGTGTGTGTGTCCGTGAACACGATGACTCAAAAACGAAAAGTAGCTAAAATACCTAACTTGGTATTTAAGATTAGTATCTTCCAGGGATGCGCCACGAAGATTTTGAGAAAAATCCTCCCACCCCAAACTACCCTTTACATTGAACTTTTTTCGAAAATTTTGATTTTCTTAAAAATGACTCTAACGATTTTGATTAAAATATTGTATATTAAAGATATCTACCAGACAAATAAAATGTATATCTTGAATTTTCCAGGAATAGCTTCTAAAGTCCTGTTTATTCTGGATGAATTTGGCTTAATTTGGCATAACTAGTAAACCGTAAGAGATAGACAAAAACTTACTGTACAATAAATGTAGGTTTTGTTAAAATACACAAGCTATGTCATATACATTTTTTTCATGGAGCTTACCGTTTTCGAGGTATTCATTGTTATTAGTTTCAGTTGTGAAGCACTTATACTTTTCTCAGACGGGATTGTCCGTTTTTCTTTTCTTCTACTCCTGGCCAAGAAAAGAAGCGATTTGTAATGACAATCGCATAACGACAGCTTTTAAAACATTTGACTATCGATTTAGCCTAGTGTATTCCTTTATTTTCTTCCTACTTATACGGAACTAAGTAATAAGAACATTGTACTAATGAGTACCACGATTAGCAAGGTGAAAAATGTTATGTAAGTAGTTTGTAGAACAGCTAGAGAAAGTCATGTGAGTGTAACATATCAGATTTTTACATATTGCGCCGGTGCTCTTATAGCTTACTGAAATGTATTACTTACTATGTTATATAATTGTGGATGGGCTCCAGCTATACTCTTTCAGCTTTTCAACAAATGTGCCTCTCTCAGTTGTTGGAAGAAACAGGCGAATGTGACGTAACTAGGTAGACTTGAAATAAATTTACTTCACTTTGATGGTTAAGTTGAACTTATCTGACCTATATTTTCATAGAAATTCTGATTCAGATCAACTTATTGGTGGCACTAGCTCCTACCGAAGCAAATTCGCGCAAATATATAAATTATAATCTACACTTGTAAATAAATACATACATCAAGCAATCACAAAGTAGTACCTCGTAGCACCTTGTATATCGGCTGAAATTTTCTATAACACGCTGAACATTCACTTTAACTGATAATGAATAACTTGTACATAGCGCGCAATTTCTTGATCAGACTAGCATGGATTATTTCAGAACATGCCCCAGCAAGGAGTAATTTTGATGGACTAGGCACCTTCTTTTATACGGTTTTGGTGAGCGTTTGGTGCAAAACGTAATTGGTCAATTTTTAGCTCTAAGTTACACAATCACGTGAAAAAATCGTGAATTCTTATTGTTGTGGACCCACGCAATGAAGTTATACATAGAAAAGTTCCCTGATTTTATAATTTTCGTGGTTTACTCGTCAGAGCGCACATAGACCTCTATTGCACGTAACATTACAAAGGTTCTTAAAGTAGGTCATTGTCGTTGAAATAATGTTTCCTTTGCTTGATCAGAAGCAAGAAAAATGAATAACTACATATCATTTGAGGAAAGTGTATTTTAACATTGAAACTAATAACAAGAAATATCTCGGAAATGGTTAACACCACAAAAATATATGTTTAAAACAAATGTGAGTTTTAACAAGATCTACATTTTGTGGCAGTAAGTTTTTGTCTATCTCTTACAGTTTATAGTTATGTAAAAGTCATTCGGAGTGAAGAGGAATTCAGAGGCTATTTGCATAAAACTCAATCTATATATTTTATTTGCCTTGAAATGTCTTCATCATAAGATATTTTAATCCAAATCCTTGGTTGCATTTTTGATAAAATCAAAATTTTCGAAAGCTTTTGCAGGTAAAGGGTAGTATGGGGTGGGGAATTTTCTTGAAAATCTGCGTGAAGTATGCTGAGCTCATATGTCACGTTTCAATACGTTCATTTCTGACTTTTGCTGTTCACCACACATACACACACGAGGGCGCTTTTTCCGCAATTGCTTCTTTTGGATTTATAAAGTCTGAAATGGTATGTTTATGATGAAATCTCCGTTTGGATTTTTGAGGTACAATGCAATGCTTTCGCTATTTTTAATACGTAATAGAGAAAATAAAAATGATAAAAGTATTGAAATTAAAGACGTCCAATGTAAAAAAAATATATTATTTGCAATAATTACGACTTCTAACAGATTTAGATATTATTTGCAATTATTATCAGCGTGCGCGAGTGAGATATGTGTGCCTGTTTGTAAGCAATTGCTGTGCGCATTGTAATACATAAAAAGAAATCGTTAAATACGATTTTTTTTTATTTAAGTGTAGGACCTTTCAAGGATGCCACACGGAGATTATCAAGATAACCGCAGTACCCCAACTACCCTTTACATTACTTTACAACGATCGCTGCTCCTTATTTTTGAGTTTGTAAAAATGGTTCTAGCGATTTTGATTTAAATGCCACAGGGTTAAGTATGTTCATAACAAATAAAATATATAACTTGAATTTTCTAAGAATAGCCTTTCAAGTCCTCTTCATTCTGAATGGCTTGCATGTTGCTAGTAAACTGAAAGACAGGAAGTAGCATATTGTTGCTTATTCACTGCTTATGCTTGCAGTATGCAATACACCTCATCACTGAGGTCAACCTATCGTCACTGCTGAATCATTGGAATGTAAGCGCAAGCATTGTGCTATGACCTTCACTCAGAGACGTATGGTTATCATAGAGACAGGATTTTGTGCTGATTTTTTTTTAAAAAAATTGGTGTTAATAGTTTTTATTTGTGGTGTTTATGTTGAAGTCGTGTGGTTATCATAGAGACAGGATTTTGTGCTGATTTCTTTTTTAAAAAGAATTGTTAATAATTCTTATTTTAAGTGTTCGTGTTGAATATTATACATAACGTTGCATTAGTTTCGCGATAATTTTCGGGCAAAATTAATGATCAATGACGTGACAGAAATGAAAATTAGTAGATAAATAAAGTAGTATTAATGTTACAACCCGTTATTTACAAATTCAAAGTATTTTATTTCAAATTAATATCACATTTGGACATCATCAAACGGAAACACAAAACTATTACTTTCTCTACTTAGTATTTAGTGCATAGCTAGAGAAGATATTGCACTCCACCCAAAAATTCGATATCGGAAATATATGTTTAGTGTATTTGTATCCAGAAACATTATTTTTAGAAAAAGGTCCGCGAGTTTGTGTGTACGTGTCAGTGTGTTCGTTTGTCTTGAACACGATATCTCAAAATAGAAAAGTTGGTAAAGTGCCAAACTTAGTATTTAAGTTTATCTTCCAAGGATACAACACGTAGATTTTCAAGAAAACCACGCCAAACTAGCTTTACATGGAAAAACTTTTGATTTTTTTCTCTCAAAAATGGCTCTAATGATTTTAATTAAAATATCGTATATTAAACTTTTTCCTATCACAAATAAAATCTGTATCTTGAATTTTCTGGACATAGCTTTTGAAAACCTGCTCATTCTGAATGAATTGTTCCACATTCTGCATAACTTGTAAACCAGAATAAACAATCAAAACTGGTTAAGACACACAATTGTTGTAGATTTGACGGTGATATTACTTGTTATTGGTTGAATTTTAAACTACGCAGCTTTATCAAGCGGGGGTTACCTTTCGTTTCATCTCTCTGTTGTTTTACTGTCAATACAAAACGAAGCCAACCTCAACTGTTCACATATCGACCAGCTTTTAGAATATTTGATAATCGCTTTAGCTTAATGTAATCCCTTATTTCCCTTCTGCTTATAAGGAACCAATAATACAATTTGAGGTACTGATTTTGATTAGCATGAAGTATATAAACGAATAATCTTTGGTAAGTATAGTTTGTTGCAGAACAAATAGAGGAAGTAGTGTGAACGGAACACATAAGATTTTTTTTCGTTTATGATAGTTACCTTCTGTCTGTCTACAATTAAGTTATACATAGAGAAATATCTCTTGCTGTCAGCATTTCATATTGGTAATAAAAAAAAAATAAATAAATAAATAAATCTGATGTGCTCCATTCACATGACTTTCTCTACATCTCTACAATAAATTGTTAAAAAGCTTATTTTTCCACTTCTTTCATGCTAGTCGAGAAAAACTTAGCAGATATGGTCTATTTACTTTCTTCCTTGTAATTAGAAGAGAAATAAGGGAATACAGTGGCTAAACCGATAGTCAAATGTTTTAAAATGTGCTTGCTATGGAATTGAAATCAGTTTCTTTTGCGTGGCCAAGCGTTGGCAAATTCCCGTATGAGAAAAGTTTATTTTAAAACTGAAATCAATAATAAGGAATATCTCGAAAACGACCAATTGCACGACAAAAATATATATATGACATAAATTGTG
Source organism: Hymenopus coronatus (assembly GCA_030762935.1). Classification (NCBI taxonomy): domain Eukaryota; kingdom Metazoa; phylum Arthropoda; class Insecta; order Mantodea; family Hymenopodidae; genus Hymenopus; species Hymenopus coronatus. The sequence continues at coordinate 36,611,043 of CM060895.1, forward strand.
TGTTTTATCGTGATCTACATTTTTTGTGTAGTAAGTTTTTGTCTATCTCTTACGGCTTACTAGTTATGCAAATTCAATAAAAATCATCCAGAAAAAAGAAGTCTTTAAAGGCTATTTCCAAAAATTTCAAGATATATATTTTAAATGTCTTGTTAATATCTTAAATATAGGATATTATAATCAAAATCGTTGGAGTAATTTTTGAGAAACTCCATTTTATAATTTTTTTCCATGTAAAGGGTGGGGGAGGGATTTTTTTTTTTTTTTTTTTGGAAAATCTTCGTGTCGCATCCTTGGAAAATACCAAACTTAAATACCAAGTTTGGTATTTGACGGTCTTTTCGTTTTTTGAACTATGCTGCCCACAGAAACACACATGCACACACACACACGGTCCTTTTTTAAAAAACGCTTTTTTTTTGGATTCAGGGGGACCCAAAACATGTATTTCCGGTGAAATTTCGGTATCGAATTTTTGGATGCAATACAATACCTTCTCTGTACACCATACACAAAGTATTTGTAGAGAAAGTAAAAACATGAAGACTCAACTTTGACTTTCAATGTCAAGAGCGGTGTTACTACTTCTAATTTGTTACCGTGTCTACCTTGGATTACCTGTTCAATAATGGCACAAAGTGATTTGTGACAAAGAAGCAAATCAACTGGTTTTAAATACATTTACTTGGTTAAATGTTGCCATTACATTACTTAAAGTTCCTATAAGTACTTAAACTTAGTAACTAGCCTTCAAGGCTCAAACAAATGATCTAAAGGTTTTATTGTTATTGTATCATAAGTTGTTGTTTCCATAATAGTCAGTTTATTGTCATAGTAAACATTTAAAGTGTCTTCTACTGATCCATGCCTTCTTTAAGTGCATTTATTCTGCTTCCAAAGTGATCCCTGTCTAATATTTCACATTTCTCTCTCAGTGAGATAATTTAGGATAAAACAAGGTGAGCTAGAGGTTTTTCTTTATATTGAAATTCTAATATTAGTTGTTACCAACCTGCAATTTACAGAAACAATTTTTCTTAGTTGGTACCTTAGGTTTAGTTAAATGCTAACTTATTTTGTTGAAATTCTAAACTTTGTTTCATAACTTCTAGCCTCAATTTAATTTTTAAATTCTCTAGCACGTATATTCCACCCAAAAATTCCATACCGAGGTTTCACCGGAATACATATTATGAGAACTCTGAATCCAAAAAAAAGCATTTTTAGAAACATGTGTGTGTGTGTGTGTGTCTGTTACCTAGACAAAAGAAAATCAACTCAAGATTTTCATTGATACATTGCCATATTGTCTAGATACAAGAAACATCCCCCCAACTCCATATTACATGGAATACTTTTCGAAAAATTTTATTTTCTTAAGAATTTCTCTGACGATTTTTATTTAAGATATTTCATGACAAACGAAATGTACATCTTGAGTTTTCTGAGAATGACCTCTGAAGACTCCTTGATTCTCTAAGACTTTTGTGTAATTTTGCGTAACTGGTAAACCGAAAGAGATAGATAAAAACGCATTACACACGAAAAATATATATCTAATTAAAACACACAATTTATGTCATGCACAACTTTTGTATAGTCGCCGTTTTCAACAAATTCTGAGTTATTGGTTTCCATTTTACGCCATTTAAACTTTTCCCAAACGGAAGGACATCTTTCTTTTCGTCTGTATTTTGTTTATTCCTAGCAAGGAAATAGAACCTAATTTTATTTTTTTAACTTAGTGGCCGATTTTAAAAGATTTGACGATCGCATTAGCCTAGTGCATTCCCTTATTTCCCTCCTACTTAAAAGGAGGCAAGTATTAAGATTAATTCTGCTCATGTTTATCTTGATTAACATGGTGTAGATAAAAGAATAATCTTTTGTGAAAAAAGTATGTTTTGGAACAACTAGAGCGTGTGAATGGAATACTATAGAATTTCGTAACTTCAAATAAATGTACATTGCAAAAAAAATAGAAAACCTTAACTCTCAATTATTGCTAAAAAACTTGACTTCTACCGCTGTAAAATTATTGTAATTGAAAACGGTAAAAGAAGGTTTGTCAGAGCGTACGATTTGAAATTTATTCTAATTAAAACTATTGTTTTATTTCTCGAAATATAACTCTTTATTTCTCCACCTACTAAAAAGTCTGATGTGTTTCATTCACATGAATTTCTCGACCTGTCTGCAAAAATATTATTAAAAAGCTTATGCTTCTATTTACTTAATGTTAATCGAGGAAAAATTAGCAGAAGTAGTGTTGTTACTTGCTTCCTTGTAAGTAGAAGCGAAATAAGGGCATACCATAGGTTAAAGTGATAGTCAAAAGCTGGTTACTAGGTGACTGAAGTTCCTTTGTATGTATGGACACGAATTGACAAAATTCCTGTATGAGAAAAGTATAAGTTTTTCAAAGCTGAAACGAAAAACAAGGAATATCTCAAAACCGATCAAATCCTCGAAAAAAAATCATATAACATAAATTATGTGTTTTAATGTGCTCTACATTTTTGTGTGGTAAGTTTTTTTTTTTTTTCCATTTGTTTACGGTTTAGCAGTTATGCAAAATTCCTCCAGAATAAAGTACTCTTCAGAGGCTATTCCCAGAAAATTCAAGATATCACATTATTTGTCGGGTAAATATCTTTAATATACGATATTTTAATCAAAATCGTTAGAGCCATTTTTGAGAAAGTCAAAATTTTCGAAAAAATGTCCATGTAAAGGGTAGTTGGGGGAGGAGGGATTTTCTTCCAAATCTTCGTGTCGCATCCTTGGAAGAAATCAAACTTAAATACCAAGTTACACACACACACACGGACCTTTTTCCGAAAATGCTTTTTTTTTTAGATAAAGGGGACCCTAAAACATATATTTCCGGTGAAATCTCGGTATCGAATTTTTTGGTGGAGTGCAATACATTCTCTATACACTATGTAAATAGTGCCTATAGAGAAAGTAAAAATGCTTTTGGGTGGAATACAATACCTTCTCTATACACTATGTACATAGTACGTGTAGAGAAAGTAATAATTGGTTTTTATCCGTTTACGTCCTCCTCCAGTATCAATGTAAACAGTATCCGACGTGAATGAAAGGTAAAGACAATGTAATATTGTGGCGGTAATTAATTCAGTGCTTACGTGAAAACATGAAACAGCAAGAAGATGTTTTACCAACATCTGTTTCAGACATAAACAAAACCTTGGCCGTTACATATGAGATGACAATCGCATGCTAATGTTGCACTAGGTGTCCTTGGAGTGCTGCATCTACTGCAGTGTGTTCCTCCTTTCCCCTCAGCTATACCGCCACATGTGCGGTGTGTTTTGAAATCGCGATGACCCTGATGGTTTGCAGTGGCCTTCGTGACTGCACTGTCCTTGTAAAATGCATTTTTATTTCTGCCTTTCGTTTCTTCCGCATTGGTCCCCGACATTTCGCTTGCTAAACGTTGTGTAACTTGCGATTACCTCAATCCACGTAGCTCCCTGAAGAATTATATGGTTTTGTTTTTCGCTTCGTTGCAGCTGTGGACCGCAGTTTATAGTAACTGCTGTACTTCTCAAAACAGATATACGCTGTGGGTTCAATTGTAGTTTTGGCTCCTCCGTGGTCTGGATGTTAGTTTTCTAATTCATTAGACGCAAATAACATTTTTGGCTGGAGGATGGGATTTTTTTCTTTAGCCAGGAGATTTCTGGAAGTACGATAGTGTAAATACATAATAAATTGGTATACATCTACCCTTCATTAAATATACTAAACCCAAATTTTCTCTTAAATATTATTTAAATGTTCACTGTTCTGTTACTGTGTATCTTAAAAGATCTCAAAATTTTTTTTATATAATTTATGGAAAGCTTAGTATACGGTGAAGGATTGTAACTCATGATACTATTCTTGGAAAGAAACAGAATTATCCATTCTATATTAAATTAAAATATGCCATTAGCGAAATGGAAATTCTCTTTAATCTTTCACCTAATGATATACACCTAGACAAATACATTAGAAGGATAATCAGAAACTAAGTTTACAAAGCCTGCAGTGAAACGAGTATATTTTATTTCGTATAATCAATATAACCATGTGATATTACACACATTGGAATATTTTTCCTCACCATCTCCACATCGATTGATGCACTTTTGGCTTTGTGAAATGATCTTGAATATTCCCTCCTGATAAAAAGCCTGTCCTTGCCTGTTTAGCCATGTGTTGTCCTTGCACCTCTCCATCTGAAGCGAATTGATGGCCTCCTAGGTGTTCCTTCAAGTAAGGAAAAAGGTGAAAGTCGCTTTGAGTGAGTTTCAGTCTGTAGGGAGAATGTTCAATGATATTCCAGCGAAACTGCTTCTTTCGTCCATTGGTCTTCTGGGCGTTGTTGTAAAGGAAGGTGACACCCTCGGCGAGGAGTCCTGGCCGTTTCCTCCTGATTGCTTCGCGCAATTATGTCTGATCTCATAGTGTCGGCCAGCTGTCTTTGTGTGCCCTCTTTCCAAAAACTCCACGAGTATGACATCCGCGCTGTCGCGAAACACCTTCCCGGCAGATGGCGCCATCTTAAACTCCTTTGTCTTTGGACAAGAGGGGGCATATATCTACTCTTGCTATCCGGAGTAAAGTGATGGGTCCATATTTCGTCACCGTAACAATGCAGTGAAGAAAACTGTTCCCTTCCGTGGAGAACCGTTGCAGAAGTTGTGGGCTTGCTCCCGCACGCTTCTCCTTGTGTTGGTTGGACAGAGTTCGTGGAACCCATCGGAAACAAACATTCCGGGACTGCAGAATATCGTGAACATCCTTCTAAAAGACATCAAAACAGATCCTCTGTTGTTCTGAATCCACGCGAAATGTGTACACATCTGTGGATGCCTTGCTGGGTCGGCGACTGTGATTCTCGTCAGTGACGTTTTCTCTACCAGTCGCAAATTTTCGACACCATTCTGCGACATCCTGGCGAGACGTTACAGTCTCCCCATAAACGTCTACCAGCTGTCGATGAATGTCAGCCGTGGTTATATGTTTCGCCCACAGAAATCGAATAACAGCGGATTTCTTCGCGAGACCAGTTTTCCAAACGAGTCCCCATCTGTGTTTACCTGGCAGTAGGGCTGTAGGTGGCTGAAACTCTGCAAGTTGTCAACCGCATGTGTTAGAATTACCGTACAGTACTAAGTTCGCTGTCAAACACGAAACACCAAAAATATTGGTCTTGTAACCTTAGTTTCTGATCTTCCCTTGTGTATATGCCTATAGATAGATTAGATATTATTAGTAGTCGTAAGCTTTCAAGGCCGGAGTCCAAATTATAACTAGAAGAATTTTCCGGGCTGAGAAGTCCGCTTGAGTTTTCAGGTCCAGACGTTTTGTTCACGACTGCGGTGAACATTTCAGTGACGTGGTCTAAGTCATCTCAGTGACGTTTTTTTTTTGGTAGTGATTAACGCCCGCATTTACTACTTGTGTCACCGCAGGCGATGACTCTGGTGATGCATGAAATGAAGATCGAGCGCCGGTGGAATGCGATGGCGGGGGAAATTGGAGAACCCGGAGAAAACCCGCCCCAGCGCCGCTTTGTAAACAAAAAATCTCACATGCGGTCGCTTGGGATCGAACCCCGGCCGTCTAGGTGGGAGGCGAGTAGTCTAACCACTCGGCCACGGTGCGGCCCGGTGAAGGTTTGGTCGCAACTGACTCGTTCGCTGAAATAGCGGCAGTATTTATACTCAGGCTGCTCTCACGCGATTGGTCCGGCTGGAGCTGTATGCTTTTTTTTTGGGTAGTGTTTAACGCCCGCTTTAACTACTTATGGCCCCGCAGGCGGTGACGATACAGAATGATGGAGCACCGATGGAGTGCTATGGCGGGGGAAACCGGAGTACCCGGAGAAAACCCACCAGCGCCGCTTTGTCCACCAAAAATCTCACATACGGTCACTTGGGATCGAACCCCGGCCATCTAGGTGAGAGGCAAGTGGTTTAACCACTCGGCCACAGCGCGGCCGGAGCTGTATGTGTGAGAGTGGTGGAGGGAGGGGGTCAGCCACTCCGGTGCTTTTGATTTCTGGTTGGTTCGGATGATATCGTTGGGTTTGTGCCTGTTTGATGTTCTCAAGTAGTAGGGTGCCAGTTTTTTGGATGGATGGATGGATAGATAGACAGATACAAGCCTTGGAGCTTATCGGCTGAACCTAGATGCTAACTGGTACAACCCTAGCAATGAGGGACATACCAGAACTACAAATATAATCAACAGCCCCCAACTTAAGATAGGGAGTGACTATACCATACCAACGCTCAGTATCATATTAAAATGAAATCAGAATAAGTTACCTTCGTTGTTCAAAATGCAGTCTGATTTGTTACACACATGTCTAAAACAGACAATGTGGAAGGGCGGGGCAGCAAAGTGCGATATTGCTGTTCTTGGTCGCACTGTATTCCAAGCCGAAGTGTTTGCAATTGAAGCCTGTGTAAGGGAGAATCTAGGAAGGGGCTTCTAAGGTGGCAAAATCTGGATTTTCTCTTATAGTCAGGAGTCTTTAAAACAATTGCAGGTTATCAGATATCCTCTAAGATATTCTAGAACTGCCTAATAAATCTTGTGAAACTGGCAAAATCCAGCAAGGCTACATCGAGGGAATTTTAGGGAATGAAAAAAACAGACACATTGGGAAGAAAACGTTCTGTACAGTCATTCGCTGTTCCGGATTTTGGTATCCTATGAATTCTGTTTGAAAAAACAATCTAGTCGATAAAATACATATTACCACCTACAAAAATCTGTGTTCCATTCACGAGACTTTCTCCACGTCTCTGCAACAAATTATTGTTAAAAAACTTAAGCTTCTATTTACTTCATGCTAATGAGAAAAAAATAGCGCTTTCAGTTTCCAGGACTGGTGCAGACAGTGGTGGATGTCCGTTAATCCGGGCAAAAGTCATGCTGTTCTGTTCACCAGAAAACGCCCCGAAATAAACCAGATACCCAACTTTTCCTATCAGGGCCAAAGGATAGAGTGGGGAAATTCCATCAAATACCTGGGCGTCATTCTTGATAAGGGCCTAACTTTTCGTGAACACGTGCGGGGAACGTCGGACAGGGCTTCCCTTTACCCTGTGCTGGCCTCCCAGATGCCGGTTCACTTAAAGTTACGCCTTTTCAAGGCGCTTATAGTCCCCCTGATGCTCTATGCCTGCGAAGTGTGGGGTATGGCAGCAGACTTCTGGCTTCTCTGGTTACAGCGGGTACAGAATAGAGGACTCCGGTCCATATATTCTGTATGTCGACGTTTCCCTTTGAGGCTACTACATGAAAGTTCGGCCCTCCCATATGTGGAAGATGTTATTAGGCGCCGGGCTCAAAAATTCTACGCCAGATTGGGCGAACATGAGAACGCACTTGTCAGATCTCTGGGGGAGTACTTACCCTCCGAACGCCGAAAGAGGCGGTTCCGGGTTCCCCGCATGGCTTGTGGGCACCCCCGGTAACAACGGCTTTAAACCAGCCAACAGCGTAATAGCTGAACAAAGCACTCCCCCCTCCCATTGGGAGAGGTCTATCTATCAAAATTCACCACCATATTTAAATAAAATAAACACCAGCGGAGCAGAGGAAAGGATGCTGCTCCTGAAAAGGCAACCGCTCGAGGAGCCTACCAGCGCTACCTCCTTAACACAAACACTCGAAACCTCAAAAATAAAACCTCAACTTTCACCTCATTTCTGTGGTTAAACCCTTACCAGGGTAGGTACACAGCAACAACACCCAGGCCTACCACGAGTCTACCAGAGACGCACGCACGCACGCACGCTTTCAGTTGTCTTCCTCGCGTTGATTCACAGTGTTTAGCTATGGATAAGTTCATTGTTAAACGTGAACGCCAGGACAGTGAAAGTGAACAGTCGGCTCCTACTGCTTGCTTTAAGAAGCCAAATCTTACAGTTTCTCCCGGACCATATAAAGAAGACAAACGAAAGAAAAGAACATACCAGGACAGTTACTTATCGTATGGATTTAAGTGGAATAACAACGAGGAAAACCCTATCCCTGTGTGTTTAGTTTGTGGCGAAACACTTAGCAACGAGGCCATGGTACCTTGCAAACTGAAGCGGCATCTTACAACAAAGCATCCTAGTGTGTCACAGAAAAGTGTAATGTATTTTTCACATATATTAGAAGGGGAGAAGAAAACAGCTGTGGAATGGTAAAGAGAATGACCATAGGTAATACTGCTCTTGAAGCCTCATTTAAAGTAGTAGAACTGATAGCTAAAAAAAAGAAACCTCATACTCTTGGAGAGCAAATCATTGGACCTGCATGTCAAGTTATAGTTTCAACAATACTTGGCGAAGGAGCAGTTAATCAAATTTCGAAAGTTCCTCTGTCCAACAACACAATCAGCCGCAGCATATCTGAAATGTCATGCAATATCAACGAACAAGTCACGGAGAAAATAAAAACTTATAGAACATTTGTTTTGCAAGTAGATGAGAGTCTCGATATTGGAGACAAACCGCAACTCCTTGGTTTTATCAGATATATTGATGAAAAAGATATTAGTGAACAGTTTCTGTTCTGTAGACCGCTGGAGACTACAACCACTACGTTTCTATTAATTCCTATCTCAATGACCATGATCTTTCATGGAAAGACTGTTGTGGCATATGTACAGATGGTGCACCATCTATGTCTGGGAAAATTAAAGGTTTTACAGCCAGAGCTCTCAATGAAAATCCATCCATTATTATAACTCACTGTTTTCTGCATAGAGAGGCATTAGTCGTGAAAGCGTGTAATGAAGATTTTGCTGAAGTGTTTAACCAAGTTGTGAAAATGGTGAACTCTGAAGTCTCGACCTTTAAAGTGCAGAATTTTTGAACAGTTATGTCGCGCAACGGATGCAGCTCATACCTCTTTGTTACTTCACACAGAAGTAAGGTGGTTGTCGCGGGGTCGTGTATTGAACCGGTTTCTCGAACTTAAAGAACAGCTAAAAACATTTTTAAGGATGAAAATCAAGACACATTTCATGAGCTCTTACTAAGTGATTCTTGGTGTTTTGAACTGTCCTATCTGGCAGATATTTTTCATAAGCTGAATGAACTGAATGTTTCGATGCAGGGTCGACATGAAACAATAATCTCCTCAACCAATAAAATGAAAGGTTTTAAAAGAAAACTTAGTTCTTGGAAGTCTGCAGTTCAAAAAGGAGATTTGTCGAACTTTCCATCTCTTCTTAATGTGGCAGGAGATAAAGATCTGGGTAAACTGAAAGACCGCATTTGTGATCACTTATCAAGATTGCAAGATGCAATAGATGCGTACTTTCCAACTATTTCCACTACGAATCTCGACTGGGTTGTCTCACCATTTGATTTCGTAGGTAGTGCAGAGGAAATAGATTTCACTGCTTGCAAACGAGATGAATTTATTGATCTTTGCGCTGATTCCACACTCAAAGGTAAGTTCACCAAGAGTGAGGCGTCGGTGGCTAGTTTTTGGCTTCAATGGAGAGAGGAGTGCCCTAACCTAATGAAGAAAGCAATTAACGCACTTTTGCCCTTTTCAACATCCTATCTATGCGAGCAAGCCTTCTCTGCTATGGTGACAATAAAATGCAAAGCAAGAAATAGACTGAATAACCTTGAGGATGATTTGCGTGTTTCACTGTCAACTGTAAGACCCTACATCACACATCTGTGCTCTAAGCATCAATCACAAGTTTCACATTAATCATTAATCGAACAAAATTTATTGATGTATTTTTATTCAGTGATCGTAGTAAAGTTTACACATGGTTTACGTTATTATTATATAATATTTCAATAAATTAACATATTAAGCTTAATTTTCTTTTAATTCAAAGAAGGGTGCCCCTGGTGTTTAATGTTATTCCCAAGGGTGCCGTGAACTTCAAAAGGTTGGGAAATACTGCTTTAGAGGCTATTCCCTGAAAATTCAAGATATACATTTTATTTGTCAGTAAATATCTTTAATATACGATATTTTAAACAAAATCATTAGAGCCATTTTTGAGAAAATCAAACAATTCCATGTAAAGGGTAGTTTTGGGGTGGGGGATATTTCTCAAAAGCTTCGTGATACTGAAGATACTGAACTTAAATACCAAATTTGGTATTTTACTGACTTTTCGTTTTTGAGTTATCGTGTTCACAGACACACATGTACGTTTTTCTGAAAATGCTTTTTTAATACAGGGATCCCTAAAGCGTATATTTCCGGTGAAATCTCGGTATCGAATTTTTGGGTGGAGTACAATACGTTCTCTATATACTATGTACAATGTCCATAGTACGTGTAGAGAAAGTAAAATTGGTTTAAACAGAAGGATACAAGCACAGTAAGAGAATGATGTTTAGAATATCTTCCCTATTAACTGAAGACGTACACTGATAACAGGGTTATTGAGGGGTGTTTCTAGTACATAGGTTGTGCAAGAGAAAGAAACGGGCTTGAAATGCAAATCTATGGGTAGGAAAATGTATGAATTATTGGGCTTAATAATCCTAAAAGATAATCTTCCTAAAGAACATATAGTTAATAATCTATTGCCTCTCATTAGAAATAAAGGGATATTTAACTAAAGCTATAATAAAAGAAGCTAATACAATAAGAATATAGGTTTCAGTGTTAAAGGTAAATAGCCCGTCTCATTCTTTATGAAAAAATTTGATGTGTTCCATTCACATGACTTTCTCTACATCTCTGCAACAAATTATTGTTAAAAAGCTTATTCTTCTATTTACTTCATCATAATTGATAAAAATTAGAAGAAATAGTCTTGCTTCCTTGTAAATAGAAGCGAAATCTCGGAGTACCATAGGTTAAAGTGACAGTCAAAAGCTGGTTGCTATGTGACTGAAGTTCCTTTGTTTGTATAAATAGGAGTTGATAAATTCCTGTATGAGAAAAGTAGACGTTTTTTAAAGCAGAAACCAATAACAAGGACTATCTCAAAAACGATCAACTCCACGAAAAAAAAAAAGTATATGGCATAAATTGTGTGTCTTAACGTGATCTACATTTTTCTGTGGTAAGTTCCTGTCCATCTCTAACGGTTTAGTTGTTATACAAAATTCCCTAAAATTAATCCAGAACAGTCTTCAGAGGCTATTCCCAGAAAATTGAAGATATACATTTTATTTGTCAGGTAAATATCTTTAATGTACGATATTTTAATTAAAATCGTTAGAGCCATTTTTTAGAGAATCAACATTTTCGAAAATGTTTCCACGCGAAGGGTAGTTGGGGGTGGGGGGATTTTCTTGAAAATCTTCGTGTCGCATCCTTGGAAGTTACCAAGTTTGGTTTTTAACAGTCTTTTCTTTTTTGAGCTATGGTGTCCACAGAAATACACACATGGACATTTTTCTAAAAATGCTTTGTTTTTCAAGGGGTCTCAAAACATGTATTTCCGGTGAAATCTCGGTATCGAATTTTTGGGTGCATTACAATGTCTTCTCTATACACTATGTACATAATACACGAGGAGAAAATAAACATCAAGTCAAGTGAAGACAATGTGTGATTTTAATGGTTATAAAGGAACATCAAAGTTAACAAATTCAAAGCTCAAAACAACAGTAAAACGAGTGAACATCGTTATCGATGGGCAATAACGTGATTATTATTTCAATGGAATATCCCATTGAAATAGAAATTAGTAGACCACGGACTAAATTCCTTTTTCTTGTGCATAAATAAATATAGTTTTAATAATTACTTTTTATATAACATTATATAACGCATGGAATCATTTTGTGGTTCTTAAAATTATCACTTTAATCACTGATGCCTGTTTCAAGGCTTTATAACGGGCATGACCAAATTAAGAAAGCAGAGGGCATGACGCTCTGTGACGTAATAAACTGTAAACAGAAGGTTTAATCTTCATCTAGTATTGTTATTTTTCTTACTTCGGTGATATGTTTTACTTTAAACGAGTCCATCAATATCTGCTTAAGGATGATGTATAGAGTCTTAATAGCTGAACCAAATGATGGTCGCGTACCCTGCAATGCTGATTTTTAATATAATTTATTTTAGAAAAGCTTTGCTCGTAAATGTATGTAGAGCCAAACATTGCCATTATATGTGTTGCAACTAATCGCGATTTGCAAAATGAATCATTGGACAATGATCCAAATAACTCCCAACCTCATGTTCGTACAAGTTTGTAGTGGAAGTAATTCCATTTGCAGTGGCTTTGAAAATGTTCTCCCCGCGTTTCGAAACTAACGTTGTGATTGTTTGCTTAAAAACAGAACATTCATTACCGATCACTGTGCGTTTATATGACAGTATATGTGGCTCACCAACATTTTCCCATCTTGACTGGAGTCGGGGGAAAAGAATTCTGACATCAGCACCTCGCTAGGCTTACTTTGGGACATGCTTGTATTAGATCTAAAACTACTTATTGTACGATTTGTGTTATTCTATTTGTTTCCCATCCAGGAAAAAAAAAAAAATTAAAAAAAAAAAAACTGGAAGCAACACATTGCACAAATGTCTAATTCAAGAACAGCTAAATTTGTACTACTATACAAACGCGCTGGATGATGAAATCGTGGGCGTTTTTGAAAGCGCTCGCTAGACTAAATATAATTTGTGGAGACTATATCTTTTAAGTATATTTAAAATTTATATTTACTGTCTATTTTATATCTTCAGATTAGTTTAGAGACTAAAACTTGGTTCTTAAGAGCAGACAAATTCTTACGTGGGTTTTAAATTGTGTACATTCACAAACTGCATGGATGAGGGGTGGGATGGCTGGGTAAACGGACGGACGGACGGACGGGTGGATGAACGTACAGACGTCTGGACAGATAGCTGGGTGGATGGACAGATGGATGTATAATATTTGAGGTACAATGAAACAAAGAGGTCTCCGTAAGTGTGTGACATACCACCTTTCGCTTCGTGCTAAGCAAATGGTGAAAAAGCGCCACATTCTGCTTTCACCATCGGTAGTCAAATGGCGCGTGTAGCTAGACATCATAGCCTCTAGTCTAACTACTTCCACCATCCGTAGTCAGACGAAAGAGTTCAGTCAGTCCTTGTAGGTCACATCCCCATATACCACACTACTATTCTCCGAGACAAGCAGGAGACTAAGAGAGTTTAATGTAATCTAGATCCTTTAGCTGTTTGTGGATAGATGGCAGCGCAGTCGTTATTATCATCTATTTTCAGTTTTACTACTGCTTTATTAGACCGAAGTTCAACTTTAGGTCGTGGTATTAAATATCTAATCCGGTATTACTTGGCTACTAAGGGTAACAACGAAGAAAGAACAAAATAAATAGCGGATGTTGTCAACGGGGTTTGAGCCAGGGATCTCCCATATGTGGGTCGCAGAGGTTACTGAGTCATCCCGCTCGGTTTAAAATACTTGACTATCGCTTAAACCTAGTGCATTCCTCTGTAAAATCATGAGTATGTGCATGGAGATGTGAAATAAAAGTATTTTCATCCCGTTAACCCGATTAACGTAAAGTAGATGAAAAATAAGCCTTTTAAAGAATAGTTTCCTCAAGAATGGGTAGTAAAATTCAAGTAAATGGAACACATCAGAGAAGTTTGTTCACTTTTACTTTCTCTTCTTAGTACATAGACAATGTATTGCATTCCTCCCAAAAGTTCGATACCGAGATTTCACCGGAAATACATATTTTAGGGTCCATGTATTCAAAAATTATTTTAGAAAAAGGCCCGTGTGTCTGTGAATACGAGAAGTAAAAATGAAAAGTCTGTAAATGGCAAACTTGCTATTTAAGTTTAGTATCTTACAGAATACGACACGAAGATTTTGAGGGAATCGCCCCACTCCAAAGCACGCTTTACATGAACATATTTAAAACATTTTGATTTTCTCAAAATACCGTATATTGTAGATATGCATCACACATAAAATGTTTAATCTTCAATTTTCTGGAGACCTCTTCTTTTGCATGACTCGTAAACCACAAGAGATAGACAAAAGAACTTAGGCACACAATGTGGATCTCGTTAAAACACATAGTTGGTCATATATATATTTATTTATTTATTTATTATTTTTTTTTTTTACAGTTAACAATTTCCTTGTTTTTGACTTCAATTAAATTTTCAACTACTTTAACTTTTCTCAAACGGGAAGTCAACTTTCTTTTCACCTCTCTTGTTTTACAGAAAACAAGCGAATTCCAATTGTTTCAATAGCGATAGCTTTTAAAATATTTGACTATCGCTTTAGCCTAGAGTGTATTCCCTTATCCCCCTTTTACTTACAAGAAAACAAGTTATAAGATAATTTCTGCTAAAGTGCATCTCGATTAGCATGACGTGTATAAAAGAATTATCTTTAATTTGTTTGTAACAGCTTGAGAAAGCTGTGAATGGAACATATCAGATTTTTATTTGATAGGAATTATAATAATTTGTTGCAAAGATAATTTTCTGCTACAAATTCGTAGAATATTATATTATGAAGGACTTCCAGCAACAGAACGGATTGTTCGTGATATTGGTACACGAAAAAGTAGCTCTAGCTAGAAGACCAGGAAAAAAAAAAAGAATATCGTGTAACAAAGATCTGACACACGAGCGTAAAACAGGTTACTCTTTGCTTTGGCTATAAACTTGAAGCTCTAGATATCAGCACGAGTAAATTGTGCTGTGCAAAAAGACGATCTGGAGAAAAAACCAAACGCAAGTTGAGTGGTAGCTGCAATAAAAGGAACAAGGGGCGCTATTAGCGTTGACCTTGAACATTAATAATATTGCAGCTACTGCGATCTCGTGGAACAGCGCGTAATTATTTACATTATTGTTGTTCTTGGCTGTGACGTGGAAGGGAAAGGAGGGAGTAGTTGTGGTTCAGCACGTGGCGTCTAGCGTGGGGCCAAGCAGTGGCGTTACTTTCGAAACAAATGAGAATTTGCAGGTGCAACTATAAACAATATGCGCAGCTGTATGTGTTAAGGCCATATTGTCTCCAGTGATTAGAAAATCTGTAATTACCAATGAAGAATATCGTATATGTATATTTTAATTAATAACGGAGACAGGCTACAACCTTGTCATCGATCATTTATCATTTTCGGTGATACTTGACCATTTCTCAAAGTTACATTTTTTGTTCCCTAATATGCATTTGTGAATATACACAAGATTAAATAAAGTTCTAAAAATTTCATGAAGAAATTAAAGAGTACGTCATTCAGAAGAAAGACAGAAAATTGCTTTAAATAAAAAATCTTATCTGTTCCGCAAAAACATTTATTACAAAAGATTATTTTCTTATCTACATCATACTAATCAAGATAAATATGAGAAAACATGACTCTCTCATTGTAAGTAGAAGGGAAATACAAGATAACACTAGGATAAAAAGAAAGTCGATTTCTTTTAAAAAGCTAGTTGTCCGTTTTCTTGCATTTCCTGGGGTTGACAAAGTCTCGTATGAGACTGCCTCCGTAGTCAGCGAGCTGACTTCTCACCCGGAGGTCCCGGGTTCGATTCCCGGCTGGGGCGGGGAGTTTTTCTTTAACCAGATTTATTCCCTATCCCCCACAGAGTCTGGAAGTATGAATGTGAGAGCGAATGTGCGTGTGTTTAGTAATGTAATGATTAACCTAATGTTCTAACCTACAGTAATACGAGTTGTTTCACAAGTCCAAGCCCCCGATATGACCATTGAAGTTAAATGAAACAATTAAAAAAAAAAGAAAAAAAAAAGTCACGTATGTGAAAAGGTTTAAATATTTTAAAATTGAAGTCAATAACAAGAAATATTCAAAAACAGTAGACTCCACAAAAAAAAAAATGAATACGAAATAAATTGTTTTAACGATATCTACATTTCTTATCTGGTAAGTTTTTGTCTATCTCTTACGGTTTACCAACTTTGCAAAATTTAGGAAAATCCAACAATAATAAAGAGGTGATCATGGGCTATTCCCAGAAAATTCAGCATACACATTTTATTTATCTGTAAATATTTTTATTGTATGACATTTTAATCAAACTCGTAAAAGCCGTTTTTGAAAAAATGAAAATGTTCGAAATTTTGTCCGTGTAAAGGGTAGTTTGGAGGCCCTAAAACGTGTATTTCCAGTAAAATCTTGGTATCGAATATCGGGGTGTAGTGAAAAAGCTTCTCTATATACGTACTATTTACTAAAAAGAAAAAGTAAAAATAAAGATAACAAATACAAAGACCTTGGTTACTGAAGAAGGTGAACTCCAAGATTCCGATTCTTGGGATATAACGTAATAGTAACTGTTTAAAGTAGCAAAAATCTGATGTGTTCCATTCACATGACTTTCTCTATATCTCTGTAACAAATCATTGTTAATAAGTTTATCTTTTATTTATTTCATGCTAATCGAGAAAAATTAGCAGAAATAATCTTATTTCTTGCTTCATTGTAAGTAGAAGCGAAATAAGGGAGTACAATAGGTTAAAGGGAAAGCTAAAAGCTGGTTGCTACGTGACTGATGTTCCTTTGTTTGTACGGACAGGAGTTGACAAATTCCTGTATGAGAAAAGTATGTTTTTCAAAGCTGAAACCAAGAAAAAGGAATATCTCAAGAACGATCAACTCCACGAAAAAATGTATATAACATAAATTGTGTCTTTTAACATGATCTACATTTTTTGTGTGTTAAGCTTTTGTCCATCTCTTACGGTTTAGTAGTTATGCAAAATTCATCCAGAGTAAAGTAGTCTTTTGAGGCTATTCCCAGAAAATTCAAAATATACATTTCATTTATCAAGTAAATATCTTTAATATATGATATTTTAATCAAAATCGTTAGAGCAATTTTTTAGAAAATCAACATTTTCGAAAAAAGTTCCATGTAAAGGGTAGTTGGGGGTGGGGGGATTTTTCTCAAAATCTTCGTGTCGCATCCCTGGAACATATTAAACTTAAATACCAAGTTTGGTGTTTTACCGACTTTTCGTTTTTGAGTTATCGTGTTCACAGACACACGGACACACGGACACACACGGACCTTTTTCTGAAAATACTTTTTTTGGATACAGGTGACCCTAAAACATATATTTCCGGTGAAATTTCGGTCTCGAATTTTTTGGTGGAGTGCAATACATACTCTATACACTATGTACATAGTGCGTATAGAGAAAGTAATAAGAAGAGAGCAACGGAAAAATTCATATTTCCTTTGGATCATTTTTAGTAGAAACGTCTATTGTATGACGAAATAAGAGAAAAAAATCTGATGTGTTCCATTCACATGACTTTCTCTACAGGAAATCATTAATAAAAACTTATTCTTCTATTTACTTCATGCTAATTGAGAAAAAATTAGAAAAAATCGTCTTATTACTTGCTTCCATGTAAGTAGAAGGAAAATAAGGGAGTACCATAGGCTGAAGTGATAGTCAAAAGCTGGTTGCTATATCACTGACGTTCCTTTGTTTGTATGGACAGGAGTTGACTAATTCCTGTATGAGAAAAGTATGTTTTCAAAGCTGAAATCAAGAAAAAGGAATATCTCAAAAACGATCAACTCCACGAAAAAAATGTTTATAACACGAAGTGTGTGTTTTAACGTGCTCTACATTTTTTGTGGGTTAAGTTTTTGTCCATCTCTTACGGTTTAGTAGTTACGAAAAAATCATCCGGAATAAAGTAGTCTTCAGAGGCTTTTCCCAGAACATTCAAAATATAAATTTTATTTGTCAGTTAAATAACTTTAATATACGAAATTTTAATCAAAATCGTTAAAGCCATTTTTTAGAAAATTAAAAATTTCGAAAAAAGTTCCATGTAAGGGGTAGTTTGGGGTGAGGGGATTTTTCTCAAAATCTTCGTGTCGTATCCGTGGAAGATACTAAACTTAAATACCAAGTTTGGTATTTTACCGACTTTTCGTTTTTGAGTTATCGTGTTCACAGACACACGGACCTTTTTCTGAAAATACTTTTTTTGGGTACAGGGGACCCTAAAACATATATTTCCGGTGAAATCTGGTATCGAATTTTTTGGGGGAGTGCAATACATTCTCTATTCACTATGTACATAGTGAGTATAGAGAAAGTAACAATTAGAAGAAATCGTCTTATTACTTGCTTCCATCTAAGTAGAAGGAAAAAAGGGAGTACCATAGGCTGAAGTGATAGTCAAAATCTGGTTGTTATATCACTGAAGTTCCTTTGTTTGTATGGACAGGAGTTGACAATTTCCTGTATGAGAAAAGTATTTTATAGCTGTAATTAATAACAAGGAATATCTAAAAAAAGGGTCAACTCCACGAAAAAGTATAGAACTAGATTGTTTGTTTTAACGAGCTGTACATTTTCTATTATGTAAGAGTTCGCCTATTTCTTGTGGTTTACCAGCTCTGCAAAATTCAGGAAAGTTCATCCAGAACAAAGAGGACTTCAGAGGCTATTCCCAGGAAATTCAAGATATACATTTTATATGTCATGTAAATATCATGAATATACGACATTTTAATCAAAATCGTTAGTGCCATTTTTGAGAAAATAAAAATTTTAGAACATTTTTCCATGTAAGGGGTAGTTGGGGCTGGGGGGATTTTCTTGAAAAACTTCGTGTCGCATCCTTGGAGGATACTGAACTTAAATTCCAAGTTTGGTATTTAACTGACTTTTCGTTTTTGAGCTATATTGCACTCTCTCTCACACACACACACACACACACACACTCACACACACAGATAGACAGACACACACGGACCTGATCGGACAATGTTTTTTTTTGGATTCAGGGGGTCCTAAAACGTGTATTTACTTCTCTATCCCTATGTACATTGTACATACGGCGCTAGAGAACGTAAAAATAGAAGCGTTTAAGATATTGACATGGAATAGAATGAAGAGCAAATGATTCATTGCCGGTTTAGAAAGGAAAAACTATTCATATTGAAAGAGCTATGAATGGTGAAACAGATACAAATAATAGTCAACATTAAGATAAATGACTCATATGAGGAGACAAAAAAGGGATTAATGTAGAAAACTGGTTTGTAATGAGGGGCTTGTCTTCGGCAAAAAAACTGATTGGTTCAATGCCACTGAGTCCTTCAAATCCAACAGATCATATGTGAAGTATTCATTAATTTGTCATTCAGTAGCGTTAGAATTAAAAAATTACGTTAGAATTACGTTAGAATTAATTGTCAATATGTCCCAAAAGTCTACCAATATGCGGTCTAACTGATCTGATAAACCAAGTTACTATTAAAGCTCGGTCTTGGCTTCCGAGGCTCACACAGTTACGAACACACAGCGCAGTCAGCGGTATAAAGAAAGGATAGTGGGGAGAGGTTTGTAGCGTAAACATGCACACGTTGAGGTATAATCAGTTCCAAAAACAATGTGTTGACATTATATGCATCATTCTAATACATAAAGTAACATAATAAAACAAGTATTAGTAAATAAAAACTTATACTTTTAGAAATAAAAACATAAAACTCGATACAAGAAATCATGATAATAGTATGCACATCTTCACTCACTCAGATTTTATCGCAGTGAATTACAAGATACATCTTTACTGTATCGAAAGAAAATGCTCTCCTTTCACTCAAATATATTTGAATCATCCACAAGTTTGTTCAGTGTCGAGCGCCTATCCTTCATATTTTCATCATTTTTCAATCTGCACTCTCTTTCAGCGTTTACTGCTTATCTACTAGCAGGAATTAAACAAGTCAGGCAGTGAGCAATTATCAGTGCAATACGTGTCGGCAGAGACCACGCCTATCCCATCATGTCCGAACCTCAATCCGGCAATTTCGTGATCCCGCACCGAGCTCTAGTTATTACACATACTTTTCAAAGCGGGAGCTGTGGCTATGTTTGTCAATCTAGCCCAGGGTCGGCAAGATAAGAGCCCGCAGTGAACTTCTCTATCCCTACAATCGCCCCTTCCTTTTTCCATTCACCTGCCAGAGAAGCGGAGAGGTTGCGTGTGCAACAGTGGCGGTTATTCTTGAAGAACAAAAAAATATCTGTTCTCCCAGCCCCGATTAAACATTTGCCGTTCTCCCATATTCACACGTAAGCCCCCACTGCACTGGATGGACCGATTTCTTTAGCTCTGACTGCTGAAGAGAATAATGTGGACGAAAGCGTTAAGTTCCCACCTCTTGTACATTCCTTACCAGTCCTGTTCTAGCCCATTAGCTGGATGCTCCGTCCAACGATAAGAGGGAAGCGAACGACAATCGCATTGAACGACAAAACTGTGCAGCTTTTTAATTAGCTCTTTTTGAGTGGTTAGTTTACAGTACATAAGAATTTTTGGAGAGTCAGTTAAATATTCTCTAGCGGCGGAAAGAGGAAACCGCAGAACCTCGCGAAGAATTGATAAGCGCGAAAGCAAACCTTGTGGTCATTGGTTTCGTTCAGTTAAGATTTTGGTTTGAAGTTAAGATAATACAACATCAGTGGATTGATTTAAAGTGAAAACAGAAAAAAGTTTACGTTGGACATTGGAAAGGCTAACAAAATAGTGTAGCTCGCACCAACACGACCGACAGCAATTCCAGTTCTTCTTCTGATGATTTTGTTATGTAATCCAAATACTCATAGTTTTCAAACTTACAGTAGTTCTCAAAACATGATGACCTTGCCCCAGTCTTCTTCCAAAGTTTGGGTTAGGAGGTTTGCGGTTGCAAACCATCCTTCGCTGTTGCCAAGTCCTTCACTTACTGGTCCGTAAACTGAGGTGCGATTCTCGACTTGCAAGTAGACTTTCCAAGAAACAGATTTTACTACGTTGGCTCTCGCCCCAAGTACAATTTCATTCTTTGTTTGCTAATGGTTATTGCGCAGTGGTAGGGGAGAGCGGTCCCGTTTGAGGGCCACCACGTTTTGGAGACAACTATGCATTCACAATGAGATGCAAGCGCTGCCGCGACGCAGCATAAACGCAAGCGCGAGATATACTGGCACTCACTTTATTGTTTCCACCTTGTTTGACAGCTCTGCGCTGACAACACGACTTTGTCGGACCGACACGACAGGGCTCTGCTTGGCCTACGTGTACCCCTCTCTGCAAATCTAATCACTTATTGCTTGCACACTCTTCTACCTTTCCGCAAAGTTTGAGATATGCGGGAAATTCTTTCTTAGTGTTGCAATTTTCACAAACGGCAGTGTCTGTGTGTGTGAAAGTTTTTTGCACCATTTTGGTGGTGATGAAGTGAATGTTTTGGTGCAGTTTAGATAAGTTTTAAATTGTGAGGTGGAAGTGTTAAATGAAAAAGAAAAGAAGGCATATATACAATTAAAATAAGTATATTTTTATATTATAATATAGTTAAAATTATTAATTTGCTACTTAACCACCAAAAGTAAATATATGTTAAGTAGGCGAGTTATTAAAAAAAATTGCATTATAGTACATTTATAAAATAAAGAAATGAAGTAGTTATTAACTAAAAGGTTAAATTGAGAGAATAAATTGCGTTTATTTAATATTTTAAATAAACAAAGTGAGATGAGAAATGAATATAACAATAATAGTCATAAAAATAATAATAATAATAATAATAATAATAATATAATCTCAATATTAACAACAATAAAAATAAATAATAACGGTCCTTTTGCGGAATTAATAAACTTAACTAGTAGAAACTTACTATAAATGCGGTTTCGAGCACATTTTCCGCTGGCTTCCAGAGGATAGAAGTTAGTCTTTGTAGTTAGGTATAATAGGTTATATTTACTGGCTTCCAGTAGATAGAAGTGTAATTATACCTTTATTATTTTATATTTAACTTACTCCCTGCCGTCTAGTTTTAGTTACTGTAATAAAAATACGTATTTTTCTCTCCTTTTTTTTGGAAGTAAATTATTACTGCTTTAATTTATTTAGTTTGATTTAATATTTTTTTCTTTTGACTGTGTAATTTTAATTTATTTTGCTTTATAAGGTGTATTAGGTTAAGTTATCTGAAAAAAGTATGTATATATATATATAGTAACTTTTATGTATTGTATTTTGGGAAATAAATATTAAGTTTGGATGTATGCTTCGGTATAGTAACCAAGGTGCCGGAGTAGGATATTCAGATTTTATTTATTTATTTATTTATTTATTTATTTATTTTTTCTCTACACGCACTATGTACATAGTGTATAGAGAAGGTATTGCACTCCACCCAAAAATTCGATACCGAGATTTCACCGGAAATATATGTTTTAGGGTCCCCAATATCCTAAAAAGCATTTTCACAAAAAGGTCTGTGTGTGTGTGTGTGTGTGTGTGTGTGTGTGTGTGTGTGTGTGTGTGTGTGTGTCCGTGTGTCAATGTGTCTATGTGTCAGTCAGTGTGTCCGTGTGTCTGTGAAGACGATAACTCAAAAACGAAAAGTCGGTAAAATACCAAACTTGGTATTTAAGTTTAGCATTTTCCAGGGATGCGACACAAAGATTTTGAGAAAAATCCCCCCACCCCAAACTACCCTTTACATGAAACTTTTTTCGAACATTTTGATTTTCTAAAAAATGGCTCTAACGATTTTGATTAAAATATCGTATATTAAAGATATTTACATGACAAATGAAATTTATATTTTGAATTTTCTGGGAATAGCCTCTGAAGACTACTTTATTCTTGGTGAATTTCAGGGAATTTTGCATAACTGCTAAACCGTAAGAGATGGACAAAAACTTATCACAAACAAATGTAGAGCACCTTAAAACACACAAGTTATGTTATACACATTTTTTCGTGGAGTTGATTGTTTTTGAGATATTCCTTGTTGTTTTTTTTTTCAGCTATAAAGACATACTTTTCTCATACAGGACTTGTGAACCCGAGACCACACAGCAAAGAAACTTCAGTCGCAGAGCAACCAGCTTTTGACCATCACTTTAACCTATGGTACCCCCTTATTTCACCTTTACTAACAAGGAAGCAAGTAATAAGACTATTTCTGCTAATTTGTGCTCCATTAGATGAAGTAAATAGAATAATTTGTTGCAGTGATATAGAGAAAGTCATGTGAATGGACACATCAGATTTTTTTAATGAGACTTGTAAGCAGTTTTCAAGTCCTTCCAATTGGTTGCTAACCAAGAGGAAGCAAGTCCAGTGGTGGGGTTGCCACCTTTAGCCTCTGGACAGCATAGGACACAGCATTTTCTCTGCAGCTGATGGAACAGTTATACCGCCGTGAGCCTTTTTAGTAGAACAAATTCAAAATTGTTGTGAAATTGGAGGTCCTATGTACTCAGAATGGCTGCATCAAGAATTCCACATCAAATATTTAATTACAGGTCACAAAGGAGAAGATGAAGAGATGGAATGAGACCGTAACAGGCCACTAGGTCTAATACTTGGATAGAAGATGATGATGATCTCTGTCTCATTAAAACACATAGTTTATTTCAAATTTTTGTAGTTTTAACCATTTACCTGTTATTCTTTGTTATTGGTTTCAATTTTCCAACACTTTTGTATATTTCTGAAATGCTGTTTTATTTGTTTGGATATCTGGAAAGAAACAGTATAACGACCCGCTTTTAAACGTCCGACTGTCATTTCAGTCTCCTCTGTGACCCTTGTAATATAACGATATGATGGCCTTGAAGAGCAAAGGCAATTAATTAGTGTTACAATTCTAAGGTAAAGTTGAATTTTAGACCGGTATCACTTGTAAATTCTCGATGTCTTCTGGCTGTCAACATGAAATCCATTTTATTTCTTGTTTTACCTTTCGCAGATCTCCATGTCCATTTTCTTGGTGCAGTTTTCTAAGGAATGCATATAGAATATATATGTTATGCTTTTCAGTAAGCTGAAGAGTATATCCCTCTGACGTTTCTAAGCTATAAGGACCTAATAACAAGGGACAGGGCTTTAATGCAATACACATTTTTCCTCTTGCTGTCAGAAAATACACTCAATCGGTATTTGAGTTAATTACATTTCTAGCAACTTAAACAATATTTTATTTTGCACATAATGCAGGTTTTGCTTGTTTCGTTAAGGACGTAATATTTAAAATTATATTGCACATTTGCTTTATTTACATCTATATTCTAAAATTATGTATTTATTTTATTCATTTTACGTTCACATGTCATTTACAAATACGATATTTAGTAATGTTATTGAGTCAGTCTTGGCAACACTGATGGTAGCCGACACGCAACGCAATAAATAACTCACGTCAATCGATGTATTCCCAGCATTATCTGGTGGTAGGCGTTGTCTTACGGTATGCAAGTGGCTTATAAGGAGATCTCGAAACTGAGTTCAAAGTGATGGTTGTATTAATCATTAATATCGCTTAATATTTATATAAATGTAACCTAACAATTATTTAAATGAAAGAACATTTAAAAAATGTCAACCTTAATGGTTTAGAAGTGTCATAACGCAGTAGGCTAAAGCATGATGCTCTGGATCCCAGCTTTTGGATTCCGGGTTTTAAGTCCCGAGTATAGGGCCAGTGTGCAATGAGTATCGCGAGGAAAGTGAGAAGCTGCGGTAGGTAGCGGTCCCAGCCAAGAAACTAACTCTTCAGCTGAGGAAAGCGTGACTTCCCTGTATCAGTTGGATGAACTCTGCCGTGGGTACGTGGTGGACATAAGGCCACAATCGGGTTGGCAGACCGCGGGATTTATTTGATAGTTTAGAAATTAAATTCCGACAATACTTTTGCAGGTGCGGAATCATTATCCAGTTGAAACTTCAACAATTCAGTGTTTTGGTACTTGAAAACGGTGAAGGCGTTGATTTCATACAATCATATCAAAAGTAAAAGTGAGTGATGAAGCTAGGTTATAGAGACATTACATAATTATTCATATGGTTTCCGCAAAAGTTACATATTCTGGGAGAGATCACATAAACTTGCCTTAAATTGTTACTCCATCCTAGTATAATGTCTTAGAATTAACATAAAAGACCAAGGGGTCCCCAGCCACTGGAACGAAGCACCGCGTAAAATGTCTGTTCCACATAAGTTTGCCCGATATCGTTAACGGTCACGTGAATTAAATCTGGTTTCTTATAAGCTGCCTCTCACAATTCCCAACCTCTGTCCTCTAATTGGCTAAGTACACCTTTGAATGCGATTATGAACATTCTGTTATGGTAGAGTAAGGTCAGCCTAGAGGCAGTTTTAAAATCAAGGTGACAACCACCTCCTCAAAAACCTGTCCTTTTTTCTGACATCTTCTAACAAGCACACTTCAATTGAAATAATCCAAAAATGTTATAACCTTTCTTCTCCAGTAGAATTTCAAGAGTAACTTTTAATTCTCTTCAGCGCTGAAAATTACCTCTCTGTCAAAGAAGTACTTGCTGGAATTGTACACCGGAAGATACTAACAAATTAATCTGTCCAAAACTATTTTTAGAGTTTAATTAGTGCTGAACAGTTTTGCAAGTTCACTCGAAAAGTTTTTCGTAAGTAGTTAAGAGACTTTAAAAGCAGCTTTCAGGGGACTCTTCAGTACACTGCCCATAGCTTTCATGTGCCAGTAAGTTTAAAAATCTGATGTGGTCCATTCACATGACTTTCTCTATATCTCTGTAAATTATTGTTGTTAATAAACTTATCTTTTATTTATTTCATGCTAATCGAGAAAAAATGGCAGAAATAGTCTTATTTCTTGCTTTATTGCAAGTAGAAGCGAAATAGGTTAAAGTGAAAGCAAAAGCTGGTTGCTATGTGACTGATGCTCCTTTGTTTGTATGGACAGGAGTTGATAAATTCCTGTATGAGAAAAGTATAAGTTTTTCAAAGCTGAAACCAAGAAAAAGGAATATCTCAAAAACGATCAACTCCACGAAAAAAATTTATATAACATAAATTGTGTGTTTTAACGTGCCCTACATTTTTTGTGGGTTAAGTTTTTATCCATCTCTTATGATTTAGTAGTTATGAAAAATGTATCCAGAATAAAGTAGTCTTCAGAGGCTATTCCCAGAAAATTCAAAATATACATTTTATTTGTCAGGTAAATAACTTTAATATACGACATTTTAATCAAAATCGTTAGAGCCATTTTTTAGAATATCAAAATTTACGAAAAAAGTTCCATGTAAAGGATAGTTTGGGGTGGGGGGATTTTTCTCAAAATCTTCGTGTCGCATCCCTGGAAGATACTAAACTTAGATACCAAGTTTGGTATTTTGCCGACTTTTCGTTTTTGAGTTATCGTGTTCACAGACACACGGACACACTAACACACGGACTTTTTTCTGAAAATACTTTTTTTGGATACAGGGGACCCTAAAACATATATTTCCGCTGAAATCTCGGTATCGAATTTTTTGGTGGAGGGCAATACATTCTCTATACACTATGTACATAGTGAGTATAGAGAAAGAAAAATGTCAGTTTAATGTAATCTTGAAATCTCATTTCTAAGTCATATTTTGTAATGTTGTAAAACACTTCGTAGTAAATGCGTTTATAGTTTACATTTCTTCTCGTTGAAGGTTCTCCTGCTTAAGAGAGTGTTTCTTGACAAACCTCTGCAGAATCATCATGCTATTTGGCTATAGAGCGACAAGTTTCTTTAATTGTTTGCTTACAACACAAAATATCCCTTGCCTGGTTCACCATATTAGCCAGTGAGAGGAGACTAGTCACGTGGTATTTAAGAGATGCAAGGCAAACTTACGTGGAACAGACTTTAGGTCATTAGCGGTTCTTTGACACTTACGTGACACCTGGAAGGAAGAGACGAGTCTCAAGGGCGATCATATTAAGATGACGATGGGCACAAGCATGCACGGGATCTCTAATGTTCCGTTTCAAGTTAGAACGCACCCGACAGCAAGAGGAAAGATCTAATTCTATGAGGTTTGGGACTTTAATAGTGGTAACTATTAACAACTGATACAAAAGAGATAATTTACCAAGATTTACTGCCCGTCAAAGTAGTCACCAGCATTGACTATAGCCCATTACCAACGATGTGGAAGACATAGGATACCTTTAGCAGCGCCTGTTGTGTTGATAAAACGAATGGAGCTGACGAATCTTTGAGATAGTTCTGAAACGAGTGCCATGAAATAATTCCTTCATCTTAAGAATCAAGACAAAGTCACAAGGGCTTAAGTCCGGGGAGTATGGTGTATGGTGCAGCACTTACTTCGGCCATAGAGGTCTCCCGTGGTGTGTACCATGTATCCAAGGTCGCGGGTTCAATGGCTTTTTTCGGAAGTAAAAATCCTTAGCATAGCTTCCTTCGGAAGGGAAGTAAATCCGTTGCTCCCGTGTTATAGATTTACGTCGCAGAAAAGAGCCTCAAGCAAAATATAGAATGGGACGCTGAGAACTACAGCAGTTAAAGAGCGTCCATAAATAAAACTCCATTTCCATTTTTCAGTCAACGTACAAACCAACCACACTTTGTGCTGTATGCGAGCATTGTCATGCAAAATGATGCAAAGCAGCTCGCAAGTCGTGCTCCAAAAATGAACAGTAATACTGCGTATTGCGATTTGCTGTGGAGGAACGTAGTGGGTTAGGATAACAGTCGTACACGAGAAGCACCATAACTCTCACTTTGCTGCTGTTCTGATGAACTTTCGATCTTTGACGATACCTTCAGAGCCCACCCATCAGTTTATTATTATTTATTTATTAACACAATATGTGGAATTGAAATTTTAAATTTTCACCAGTCTTTTCATTAACATGTTTATGATTGAATCTGATTTCACACTTCGTTAGATGGTACTTAGGCCACTCCTCCTTGAGTTCATGGCATGACTCTTTCTAACAGATCCTCTCTTGAAACCCTGGGTGGCGAATCATGTATACAGGTGGCTAAACTCAAAGTTTGGTCCCTTCAAGTCTTCATAGATTTGGCCTTCATTATTTCTTTAGGTATCTCGCCAGTTTTTACTTTCTCTATACGCACTATGTACATATGTATAGAGAAGGTAGTGCACTCCACCCAAAAATTCGATACCGAGATTTCACCGGAAATATATGTTTTAGGGTCCCCTGTATCCAAAAAAGGTATTTACAGAAAAAGGTCCGTGTGTGTGTGTGTGTGTGTCCGTGTGTCTGTGAACACGATAACTCAAAAACGAAAAGTCGGTAAAAACCAAACTTGGTATTTAAGTTAAGTATCTTCCAGGGATGCGACACGAAGATTTTGAGAAACATTCCCCACCCAAACTACCCTTTAAACGGAACTTTTTTCGAAAATTTTGATTTTCTAAAAAATGGCTCTAATGATTTTGATTAAAATATCGTATATTAAAGATATTTACCTTACAAATAAAATGTGTATTTTGAATTTTCTGGGAATAGCCTCTAAAGACCACTTTATTCTGGGTCAATTTTTCGGAATTTAGCCTAACTGCTAAACCGTAAGAGATGGACAAAAACTACCATACAACAAATGTAGAGCACTTTAAAACACACAATTTATGTTATATACATATTTTTCGTGGAGTTGGTAATTTTTTAGATATTCCTTGTTTTTGGTTTCAGCTATAAAACACATACTTTTCTCATACAGGACTTTGTGAACTTGTGTCCATACAAACAAAGGAACTTCAGTCACATAGCAATCAGCTTTTGACTATCACTTTAACCTATGGTACTCCCTTATTTCGCTTCTGCTTACAAGGAATCAAGAAATAAGACTATTTCTGGTAATTTTTTCTCGATTAGCAGGAAGTAAATAGAAGCATAATCTTTTTAAAAATAATTTATTGCAGAGATATAGAGAAAGTCATGGAATGGAACACATAAGATTTTTTTGTCTCTCTTCGAAGACGATTTTATAAACTTGTGTTTCCTAATCCAAAGGGTTGTCTTATGCCTTCAATGAAGAAGGGCTCCTGCGATTTTTTGCAGGCATAGCTGTTTGTCGTTGATTTTTGTATTAAGAGAGCTCTTTTTAAGAATTTTGCTATGACATTCTCTATCTTCTTGAGATTGTTCATCACTAGGTAAGCCCATATTAGATGCCATTTATAGCGGCCGGCATAAATTTAAGTTTGAAGAACTTTATCACAGTTGACAGGATAGACTTTGGAGTTTAGGAATGTCATATGTGGCGGCCATCTTAACTTTAAATCTTGAAGTACTTTATCACAGTTGACAGGATAGACTTTGGAGTTTATGACTGTCATATGTGGCGGCCATCTTAACTTTAAATCTTGAAGTACTTTATTACAGTTGACGGGATAGACTTTGGAGTTTAGGAATGTCATATGTGGCGGCCATCTTAGCTTTAAATCTTGAACTTTATTACAGTTGTCAGGGATAGACTTTGGAGTTTAGGAATGTCATATGTGGCGGCCATCTTAACTTTAAATCTTGAAGTACTTTATTACAGTTGACAGGATAGACTTTGGAGTTTATGACTGTCATATGTGGCGGCCATCTTAACTTTAAATCTTGAAGTACTTTATCACAGTTGACAGGATAGACTTTGGAGTTTATGACTGTCATATGTGGCGGCCATCTTAACTTTAAATCTTGAAGTACTTTATTACAGTTGACGGGATAGACTTTGGAGTTGATGAATGTCATA
Organism: Hymenopus coronatus; assembly: GCA_030762935.1. Taxonomy (NCBI): domain Eukaryota; kingdom Metazoa; phylum Arthropoda; class Insecta; order Mantodea; family Hymenopodidae; genus Hymenopus; species Hymenopus coronatus. The sequence goes on from CM060895.1 coordinate 36,640,600, forward strand.
TGTGGCGGCCATCTTAGCTTTAAATCTTGAACTTTATTACAGTTGTCAGGGATAGACTTTGGAGTTTAGGAATGTCATATGTGGCGGCCATCTTAACTTTAAATCTTGAAGTACTTTATTACAGTTGACAGGATAGACTTTGGAGTTTATGACTGTCATATGTGGCGGCCATCTTAACCTTAAATCTTGAAGTACTTTATTACAGTTGACAGGATAGACTTTGGAGTTGATGAATGTCATATGTGGTGGCCGTCATAACTTTAAATCTTGAAGAACTTTATAACAGTTGACAGGATAGACTTTGGAGTTTAGGAATGTCTTGTGTGGTGGCCGTCATAACTTTAAAGCTTGAAGAACTTTATCACAGTTGACAGGATAGACTTTGGGGTTTAGGAATGTCTTATGTGGTGGCCGTCATAACTTTAAATCTTGAAGAACTTTATCACAGTTGGCAGGGATAGACTTTGGAGTTTAGGAATGTCTTGTGTGGTGGCCGTCATAACTTTAAATCTTGAAGAACTTTATCACAGTTGGCAGGGATAGACTTTGGAGTTTAGGAATGTCTTGTGTGGTGGCCGTCATAACTTTAAATCTTGAAGAACTTTATCACAGTTGACAGGATAGACTTTGGGGTTTATGACTGTCATATGTGGCGGCCATCTTAACTTTAAATCTTGAAGAACTTTATCGCAGTTGACAGGATAGACTTTGGAGTTTAGGAATGTCATATGTGACGGCCATCTTAACCTTAAATCTTGAAGAACTTTATTACAGTTGACAGGATAGACTTTGGAGTTTAGGAATGTCATATGTGACGGCCATCTTAACTTTAAATCTTGAAGTACTTTATTACAGTTGACGGGATAGACTTTGGAGTTTAGGAATGTCATATGTGACGGCCATCTTAACCTTAAATCTTGAAGAACTTTATTACAGTTGACAGGATAGACTTTGGAGTTTAGGAATGTCATATGTGACGGCCATCTTAACTTTAAATCTTGAAGAACTTTATTACAGTTGACAGGATAGACTTTGGAGTTTAGGAATGTCATATGTGACGGCCATCTTAACTTTAAATCTTGAAGAACTTTATTACAGTTGACAGGATAGACTTTGGAGTTTAGGAATGTCATATGTGGCGGCCATCTTAACTTTAAATCTTGAAGAACTTTATTACAGTTGACAGGATAGACTTTGGAGTTTAGGAATGTCATATGTGACGGCCTTCATAACTTTAGCGCTTGAAGAACTTTATTACAGTTGACAGGATAGACTTTGGAGTTTAGGAATGTCATATGTGGCGGCCATCTTAACTTTAAATCTTGAAGAACTTTATTACAGTTGACAGGATAGACTTTGGAGTTTAGGAATGTCATATGTGCCGGCCATCTTAACTTTAAATCTTGAAGAACTTTATCACAGTTGACAAGATAGACTTTGGAGTTTAGGAATGTCATATGTGCCGGCCATCTTAACTTTAAATCTTGAAGAACTTTATCACAGTTGACAAGATAGACTTTGGAGTTTAGGAATGTCATATGTGGCGGCCATCTTAACTTTAAATCTTGAACAACTTTATCACAGTTGACAGGATAGACTTTGGAGTTTAGGAATGTCATATGTGGCGGCCATCTTAACTTTAAATCTTGAACAACTTTATCACAGTTGACAGGATAGACTTTGGAGATTATGAATACCATATGTGGCAGCAGTCATAGCTTTAAAGCTTGAAGTACTTTATCACAGTTGACAGGGATAGACTTTGGAGATAAGGAATGTATTATGTGATGACCTTCATAGCTTTAAGTTTGAAGAACTTTATCACAGTTGGCAGGGATAGACTTTGGAACTTAGGAATGTCATATTATGGCTTTCGTTGCAGCCGTTTGCACTACAATGTTCGGCCACATGCTGCACAAGATGTGTCTGCTAAATTTGGGAAATTCTGCACCATCCACATACTCCTCGAACTTAAGCTCTTGTGACTTTGACTTGACTCCAAAGTTGAAGGAACCACTTTGTGTCATTCGCTTCAGACGGACATCACCTTCAGCAACTTTATAACAAGGTGGGTATATTATTAACTCATGGGTAAGTAACACGGGAGTTACGGTATGGAAAACTCCGCAGTGTACTAGACTGCGTGCGGAGCACGTATTCGCGCGGTGCGCGGCCTTTGCACAAAACGAAGCTATTGTATTATGTAACAAGAGTTAACATGCGTAAATTTTTATTGGGTAGCAGTTGGTTAGACGGTGTGACCTTCAGAACTCAAGGATTCAAACCCGGCCTGGACCGATGGTTTTTAAGTGTGCTTGAAAGCGACAACCCTATGTCAGTACATTTTTTGGCATGTTAAAGAACTCTTGCGGGACGATATTCCGGCACACCGGCGGCGCTGATATGATCATCGCAATTGACAAACAACATATTTTTATTAATACATGGAATGATAAGACCTCTCGGATGACGAAAGTACATACATATATCATGAGAGAGTGTTTATATCGGTATTTATACCTGACCTTGCGCTGCATAAGAGTTGTATATGTTGGTCATTCAAATGTGACATTAGCTAATCATGGCTTGTGCGCAGAAGGATGCATATCAGCGGGGCAAACCTATATGAAACAATAATTACAAGGAAATATTACGCAAATGTTGATGTATATTGACATGAAGAACTTAGAAGAATTTAACTTTTATAAGAATATTATGGAATCTAACCTCATATTTCTAGGCTTCCTAACGCCATAAAATGACGTTATCCTCTGTCACATTCGAAAACATATAAGTTAACCTAAAATCATGTATGAAGCCTAAACATGAACATTTATGTTAATATTTGAGAAGATAATTGTAAAATGTACATATTCATACCTGTACGATTCAGATATGCTGTGTAACAAACCTTAATACTTCGAAAATACGGCTACATTTTTATTAACAGGATCGTTCGTTTAAAACGAGCCTGTCGCATGACGAAAGCACATACATCTGCATGATTAGAGTGCGATCTGGGGTCACGAAGTTGCCGGATGAAGAGTATAATTATGACGTGATCTCTACAGCTCAAAACGAGTTGCATTATCAAGCATTGCTCACTGCCTGGCTTGTGCAGTTCATGCTAGTAGGTAAACCAGTGAACATTGAAAGAGCGCTCAGATTGAAAAATATCGAAAATACGAGAGGGTAGACATTCGACAGTCAACTAACTTGTAGATGATTGAAACATACAACACTCGAATTTTGAGTGACAGTGAATAATGAACCCCTAAATATCTTTAAATGTAAAATAAGGATAGAAAGGAACTCTATCGATATATCTATTTAAGCCTACTGAATTATTGGGTCCAGTTTGATGAAGAAAGAGTAAGAGGATTTTCTTTCGATACTGTTAAGATGTATCTTGCAGTTCACTACAATGTATTCTGAGCGAGTTTGGTTGACTTATGTGCATTATCTTTTCAAAGCTCTGCATATTAGTATGCTGAATTTTTGTATCAAGTTTTTACTTTTATTTCTAAAAGTACAGGGCGTTTTATTTACTCATATTATAAAACAATTGTTTTATTGTGTTACTTTATGAATTAGAACGATGCATACCATGTCAATACATGTAATGAGCTACTTTTGAAACAGATTATACCTCAACACTACTCTCTGTTTATACCAACGACTGCTCTGTGTGTTCGTAATTGTGTGCGCTTTGTACCCCAGACCGCACTCTAAAGTCGGAGGACGATGGATTTTTTCGGGTGTAGCATGGCTGCCTTCGGAAGGGAAGTAAATACGTTGGTCCCGTGTCGTAGATTTACGGCACCAAAAAGATTTACAGGCTCTGAGCAAAATTAGTCGGTCTTTCACGCCCAATATAGAATGGGACGCTGAGAACCACAGCAGTTACAGAGCACGTCATTTACGCCATCTCTAAATTCGGAGATATCCACAGTGATCCATGACAGTTGCCTTATCTCGTGGCCGCTCCGTCACACCGTTGCCAATTCTCCCGTCCACGGCTGCAGCAGGACAATAAGTAATTTTGAAACAAACTAACACACTAGCACACTGTCACACAGGAAACATTACATTATAACACGTAGAAAAAGTCTGTAGCAAATAAAAATAGCTCATTACAAGCGGATTCTCGTGCCAACTGAAACTGCATTGAGAAATGGTCGTTACATCTTGCAACAAGCATGACATCATTGCTTACGTAGCATGAATCAATTGACAGAGAGACAGACTCCTATTATCAGCTGTGAGAGTGTGCTGGATAATTATGGATTTCCCCTAGATTAATCATGAGAAAAGTGTTTGTCCTTTTATCGCCTGACCTTGTATAGAGTTTGTACATCGTCATTCAAAGGTGACATTAGCAAAGGAAGGGGATTGTGCGTGAAAGGATACGCATCAACGGGGCAAGCTTATAAGAAACAAGCATTATAAAAACATATGTTTCGTAAATATTGAACTCTACTAAATAGAAGAACTTAAATGTTATAAGAATAGTTCTGAAATCTAAGCACAGATCTCTAGCAGTCGTAACAAACGATCTGGCTACCCATCCAACATGTGTTTGTCCACACTTCACATACAAAGGCAACACGTCTGGCCTATGTTTACATCTTGTAACGCCACTGAACCGCAGAATAAAAAGAGCACGAAGAGAAGGAAGAAGAAGAAGTAAAAGAAAAGGAGAGGAGTTGTAGTAAGCGCATTTAGTTGTAGTAGTATACTACTACTACGGCAAGAGGGGGAGGGGTGGAGGTCATTGCGTCACTCCCGATCAAGCCATGCCAGTCCGTGCGTGCAAGGAGATGCAAGAGACTGATGTGGCAACACTGTGCCGAGTGCAGAACTGCTGCAGCTTCTTGTTGTTATCCTCAGCTGAGCGAGATGGGCTGCTGCTGCTGCACACTGCAACAGTGGCATATCTCACCTCCTGACTCACAGCATAAACGTGACTGGATTTCACATTGTCTTTATCAAACTGCATCTATTGCTTATATGCAAGATTTTGTGTTAATAATAAGGTATTTAAAAATCTGATGGTTTCAATTCACATGATTTTCTCTTCCTATTCTACGACAAATTATTTTACAAAAGCTAATCCTCTCTACCAAGATAAACAGAAGGTAGCCTTGACTGCCTCGAGTGGTCAGCGTGCTGACTTCTCACCCAGAGGAGGTCCCGAGTTCGATTCCCGGCTGGGCTGGGGAATTTTTCTTTACCCAGAATTGTTCCTTATCTGAGAGTAGGTTCGCGAGAGTGAATTTGTGTGTGTGTGTGTGTGTGTGTGTGTGTGTGTGTGTGCGCGTGTGTTTGAAGAAAATAAAACGATCTAAACTCAGTGTAAAGAACTTATAGACAACGACTTGTTTCTAATCCAAAGCCCCCGATATGACCTTAGTTGTTAGAGGGGGCTATATAAATGAAACAATAATAAATAAATAAAAAAAGATAGCCCAAAAAATCGTATTAATTACTTCCTTTCATGAAGGAGGGAAATAAGAGAACACTCTAGGCTAAAGCGAAAGTCAAAAGGTTTAAAAGCTCTTGCTATGTGATTGAAATTCGTTCCTTTGCATGTTAAGTACCTTAAAACTGAAACCAATAATAAGGAATAGCTTGGAAATGTTCAACACCACGAAAAAAGTATGTAAGTTTTAATTGTGTGTTTTAACCAGATCTACATTTTTACTTTCTCCATATGCACTATGTACATAGTGTATAGAGAAAGTATTGGATTCCACCAAAAATTCGATACCGAGATTTCACCGGAAATATATGTTTTAGGGTTCCCAATATAAAAAAAAAAGCATTTTCACAAAAAGGTCCGTGTGTGTGTGTGTGTGTCCGTATGTCTGTGAACACGATAACTCAAAAACGAAAAGTCGGTAAAATACCAAACTTGGTATTTAAGTTTAGTACCTTCCAGGGATGCGACACGAAGATTTTGAGAAAAATCCCCCACCCCCAACTATCCTTTACATGGAATTTTTTTCGAAAATTTTGATTTTCTCATAAATGGCTAACGATTTTGATTAAAATTTCGTATATTAAACATATTTACCTGAAAAATAAAATATATATCTTGAATTTTCTGGGAATAGCCTCTGAAGAGTAGTTTATTCTGGATGAATTTTACTAAATTTTGAATAACTGCTAAACCGTAAGAGATGGACAAAAACTTACTACACAAAAAATGTAGAGCACATTAAAACACACAATTTATGTTATATACATTTTTTTCGTGGAGTTCGTCGTTTTTGTGATATTCCTTATTTTTGGTTTCTGCTATGAAAAACGTATACTTTTCTCATACAGGAACTTGTCAACTCCTATTCATATAAACAAAGGAACTTCATTGCCATAGCAACCAGCTTTTGACTATCACTTTAACCTACGGTTGTCCCTTATTTCGCTTCTACTTACAAGGAAGCGAGTAATTAGACTATTTCTGCTATTTTTTTCTGATTAACATAAAGTAGATAGAAGTATAAGCTTTTTAAGAATTATTTGTTGCAGGGATATGGAGAAAGTCATGTGATTTTTTTGTGTAGTAACTTTCTGTTTATCTCTTTCGGTTTACCAGTTAGGCAAAAGTCATCCAGAATGAAGATATCTTCAGAGGCTATTCACAGAAAATTCAAGATATACATTTTATTTGTCATGTAAATATCTTTAATATACCGTATTTTTATTAAAATCGTTAGAGCTACTTTTGAGAAAATCAACATTTTCAAAACCTTTTACTTACAAAGGGCAGTTTGAAGTAAGGGGATTATCCTCAAAAATCTATGTGTTCCATCCCTAGAAGATATTAAACTTAACTACCAAGTTTCGTGTTCAAAGACACATATTTCTTTTTACTTTCTCTACACGTACGATGTAGATAGTGTATTGTATTCCACCCAAAAATACGATACCGAGATTTTGCCGGAAATACACGTTTTGGGTCCCCCTGAATCCAAAAAAAACATTTTTGGAAAAAGGTCCGTGTGTGTGCATGTGTGTGTCTGTGGACAGCATAGCTCAAAAACGAAAAGACCGTTAAATACCAAACTTAGTATTTAAGTTTGGTATCTTCCAAGGATGCGACACAAAGATTTGCAAGAAAATCCCCCCACACCCAAACTATCCTTTACATGGGAATTTTTTCGAAAATTTTGATTTTCTCAAAAATGGCTCAAAAGATTTTGATTAAAATATCGTATATTAAAGATATTTATCTGACAAATAACATGTATATCTTGAATTTTCTGGGAATAGCCTCTGAAGACTACTTTATTCTGGAGGAATTTTGCATAACTGCTAAACCGTAAGAAATGGACAAAAACTTACCACACAAAAAATGTAGAGCACATTAAAACACACAATTTATGTTATATGCTTTTTTTTTCGAGGAGTTAATCGTTTTTGAGATATTCCTTGTTTTTGGTTTCAGTTTTGAAAAACTTATACTTTTCACTTACAGGAATTTGTCAATTCGTGTCCATACAAACAAAGGAACTTCAGTCACCTAGTAACCAGCTTTTGACTTCACTTTAATCTATGATACTCCCATATTTCGCTTCTACTTACAAGGAAGCAAGTAATAAGACTATTTCTACTAATTTTTTCTCGATTAGCTTGAAATAAATAGGAGAATAAGCTTATTAACAATAATTTGTTACACAGAAGTATAGAAAGTCATGTGAATGGAACACATCAGATTTTTTAATGCAGGGGACACTAAAATTTGTATTTCCAGTGAAATCTTCGTTTTGAATTTTTGAGTGGAATGCAATACGTTATCTAGCTACTATTAATATTGTACTTACACGCTAGAAAAATAAAATTATGTATTAATGCTTTTAATTAGTGGTATTTATGCTGAATATTGTAAATAAAATCGCATTAATTTCGTGCTAATATTGGGGACGGTTAATTAATGAAATACATGAAATGAAAATTGACAAGTAACTTAAGTAACATTAATGTTAAAAGCCCTTATTCCCAAATTCAATATATTCAATATATTTTATTTCAAATCAATGTCTTGAATTAGATCATAAATTACAATCAAACTTCACCAAACTGCAACATACAATTTATCGTTCCTGATAATTGTCCATCCCTTCATTATTAGCTATACAATGAGAAAAATCTTATGTGTTCCATTCACATGACTTTCTTTGCCCGTTATTCATTTATCTACATCATGCTGATTCAGATAAACAGCTGAAAATATCTTATTAGTTGTTTCCTTGTAAGCAGAAGGGAAATAAGGGAACACACTAGGCTAAAGCGACAGTCAAATCTCTTAAAACCTACCGCTAGTGAAACAATCTTTGCATGACTAGGAGAAAAATAAAAGAAGCGAAAGATGAGCTTACCGTTTGAGAAAAGTTAGAGTGTTTAAAATTGAAAGTAAAAAAAGTAACGTTAATTTTACAATAAAACTGAATAGACATGAATTGTGTATTTTAACGATATCTGTACTTTTTGAGTACTTAGTTTTTGTATAGTTCTTATGATTTACTAGTTAGAAAAGTCATCCAGAATGAAGAAGTCTTTAGTAGTCAGTCGGATTACCCTCCCCGTATGTAGGACTGACACCCCCCTAGAGCTTACAAGCAAGTGCCTAGAGGTTGGAGAGCCAACGACACGTAACACAGAATGAAGAACTGAAAACGAGTGCCAGGCATGAGCTTGAGCAAGTGGATGATATGAAATGAAAGCGAAATGGCTGACAGGAAAGGTGATAATTGAGCAATTGATTGCCCACAAGTGGCACCTAGAATCGAACCCGGGGCGCCTAGGTGGAAGGCAAGTGGTCTAACCACTCTGCCACAGCGTTCAGGGATTATTCCCTGAACATTTAAGATATACATTTCGTACGGAATGAAAATAGCTTAAACATATTGTATTTTAATCAAAATCATTTCAGCCATTTTTGAAAAATAAAAAAAAATTGAAAAATGTTCCATGTAAAGGATAATTGGGGATGGGAGGAATATCTTGAAAAACTTCAGTGTCGTATTCTTGGAATATACTGAACTTATATACCAAGCTCGGTATTTAACGGATTTTTCGTTTCCGAGCTATGTTGACCACAGACACACAAACACGGACACTCTTTTTTTCTAAGAATGTTTTTTACTTTCTCTATACGTACTATGTACATAGTGTATAGAGAAGGTATTGCACTCCACCAAAAAATTCGATACCGAGATTTCACCGGAAATATATGTTTTAGGGTGCCCTGTAAGCAAAAAAATATTTTCAGAAAAAAGTCCATGTGTGTGTGTGTGTGTGTCCGTGTGTCTGTGAACACGATAACTCAATAACGAAAAGAAAAGTCGGTAAAATACCAAACTTGGTATTTAAGTTTAGTATCTTCCAGGGATGCGACACGAAGGTTTTGAGAAAAATCCCCCCATCCCAAACTACCCTTTACATGGAACTTTTTTTGAAAATTTTGATTTTATAAAAATGGTTCTAACGATTTTGATTAAAATATTATACATTAAAATATTTACCTGACAAATAAAATGTATATTTTGAATTTTCTGGGAATAGCCTCTGAAGACTACTTTATTATGGGTGAATTTATAACTACTAAACCGTAAGAGATGGACAAAAACTTAACACACAAAAAATGTAGAGCACGTTAAAACACACAACTTATGTTATATACATTTTTTTCCTGGAGTTGATCGTTTTTGAGATATTCCTTTTTCTTTGTTTCAACTTTGAAAAACATACTTTTCTCATACAGGAATTTGTCAACTGTCGGTTCAAGTTTTAGGTATATGCTTTATTTATTTGTTTGTTTATTTGTACTAGGCACCCATACAAGGAGTATGGCTATACGTCAGCCCAGGCTGTTATCTTGCCACATTCCTAGCCAAATTTTCCGTATAATCTAGCACATTTATTTTAATCATAAAGATGATGATAATAGCAGTAATAATAATAATAATAATAATAATAATAATAATAATAATAATAAAAGAGTACAAAAGTTATGCTCAACATTTCTTAAAATAACCTATGAACTTATGTTTCATCTTCTTCTCTTTTTGCTGACCACATCCATTTATTTTTTACTTTAGCCAAATACTCGCCTACCATTTTGCTATCCTTACTAAAAGGTTATATTAAGGCTATCTTTCTGTTCATTTTCAGCCATTTATCATTTATACACCTTTTCCCCCAAAGCTCTGTCCCTATACAGTCATAAACTATATGTTCCATATCTTGCTTTTCACCACATATTGGGCAATGATTCTATTGGAGCCCTTTTCTCCTACCCTTTTGTCTCCACACACCCACTCGTACACAAGCAATATTCTCCCTTTGTTCTTTATTTAATTTATCCTCATAAATTTCTCTTTCCCATGTGAGATGCTTTATAGAAATGAACATATAGGAGTTAATATATTCGGCAAAGGGCCGCATGAGGTCCGCGGGTCTCAGTTTGAAGACCTATGTTCTAAGATGTGTGGTTAGAGAAGTATGGAGAAGTACGGTGTAGAATTAACCAGAATCGCGTCTTATTGTGCATTTTGTGTAGTTTATAGCTTGGGAATAATGAAAGGAAGCCTGGAAGAGTTGCTATTCAATGTTGCTTGTAACTTCCTCTGTCAGGAGTGTAACAAATCGTTTATTGATGATGTACACTGTCATAACGTAAAGATGTTGAGATGAAGGAGATAGTGTCAAATGATTAAAGTTAAACACCACCTGTGTTGCCAACACTACCACTCATTATCCTGAAACTCAGAGATGTCATGAAAAGCCAAGGTCAAGGAAAACCAAGGTCTAAAGCCGGCGGGAAGGAGTAAGAAATGGAAAATTTTAGAAAAGAGAAGCAAAATAAAACAAGGGAATGTTATCGTAAACAGCTGCTTGTTTTAACTTCGTCATTAAGGAAGTTCGAAAGGTTCTTCATAAAAAGTTAGCAAAACCAAACCGTGACAAAGAAATAATGGTAAAGGTTAAAAGGAATGATTATGGCAATTTTGACAATTAGTCTTTTGGGATATATATGCATCAATTTTTACTTTCTCTACTACGTAAAGTAAATATGTGAAGTATTTTATTCCACCCATACTTGGCTGTCGATACTCTACAGAAAATATATGTTTTGAGGTGTCCTGAATCCAAAAAGGCATTTTGGGTATGTGTGTATGTGGACAGCATAACTGATAACGAAAAGACGATTAAATACTTTATATTCAATTCCTTCCAATGATTCTGAGCTGAAAATTAAAAAAAAAAAAAAAAAAAAAATCCCACGCCCCAAACTACCTTCTGCATGGATATTCTTCGAAAACTATGATTTTCTCTTAAATGACTCTAATGATCTTGATAACAACATAACATATTTTACATTCAAAATCTTCTCGGGCTTCTAGCCAGGTAAAAACTTGGCTTGACACCAACGTTTCGAAGAAGTGCATCTTCCTCGTCTTCAGGGTGAACAGTTCACCCTGAAGACGAGGAAGATGCACTTCTTCGAAACGTTGGTGTCAAGCCAAGTTTTTACCTGGCTAGAAGCCCGAGAAGATTTTGAATTAACACGTCGCCAGGAAAGCTTCAGTTCTTATATTTTACATATTTTTATGCACAATTAAATGTAGGTATATAGGTAGATATTGCATTTTTGCAAGTCCTTTTCATTCTGGATAACTTTTGTATAAGTGGTAAACCGTAAGAGACAGAGAAAGTCTTACTATAAAAAAAAAAAAATGGAGATCTCGTTAAAACACACAACTTAAGTGAAATAAATTTGTCTTTTCACTCTTTTTCTTCTTCTTTTTTGAGGTATTCCTTATTATTGTTTTCAGTTTCAAAGTGCTTATATATTTCTCAAATAGGAACTAGTTGCCCGTTATATCTTTCTCGTGTTCAAGCAAGCAGGACATAATTTAAATATCATCACATAAAGATCAGATATTCAAAGATTTCTCTTGAGTCTATAAAAATATGTAATGAAACCATTTTAGTATGAAGTAGATAGAAAAATAAGCTTTTGTAAGAATCGCTTATTACAAAATACATAGAGAAAGTAACACAAAATTAATTCACCTTATGGGACACTGGGAGTGAAATTTTGACAATAGTCAGTCAAAAATTAAAAAATTAGATATCTTATCATTTGAAATATTGTTGAAACATTTATTCATCCGTAGAGAATAGTTTTTAGCGGTTTCTCCTTCACTCTACAGTCATTTATAGATCGCACACTACATCTGTTTCCAAGCATATTATTGTATAAAACAGTTTTCCTCAAAACTATATTTTTACACCTTTAAAATGTTCCAGGTATCTCAGTTTTTTGTTTAAATGCAATTAAAATTTCTCACAATGTGCATAAGTATCTATTGTAATATTATGGGTAAAAATTATCTTATCGCCAATAGTAATTTTTTAAGACATAGGTATGTTTTATGAGAAAATAAATTCTGATGTGTTCCATTCACAAGATTTTCTGTAGCTGTTACACAAACACATTTCCTTACAAAAGATTTTTATGTTATCTACGAAATGGTAATCAAGGTAAATATTGGCAGAAATTGCCTTATTACTTGCTTTCTTGTAATATAATTGTTTTTGGGCAAAATTTTTTTTGTTGGATTAAGGTGGTTCAAATAACTTCTGTATTATTAGGAAATACCGGTAGTACAATAATAATATATCTTTTACCCCTTTTAATTATTAAACAAATCCTACTTTTAACTTTGGAATCTGCAGTGGCTATTCATGCTCCTATTCATGAATTGGCACAAAGTGAAATTGATACACCTCTAATTAAGGTTCTTAAAAAGAGGATTTTTGTTGAATTATCGGGCATTAGGAGGAATACACTGGGCTAAATCGATAGTCAGATGTTTAAAACGCTATGTGAAACAATTGAAGTTCGGCTCGCTTTGCATGACCTGTAGTTAAACAAAAGAGAGGAAACGAAACGTCACTTCCCATTTGAGAAACGTTAAAAGTAGTTACAAATTAAAACCAATATTAAGGAATACATAAAAATCGTACATGACATAAATTACGTGTTTTAAAGAGGTCTTCAGAGACTATTCCCCGAAAATTCAAAATATGCAATTACTTTGTTATATATATATATATATATATCTTTAATATAGGGCATTTTAATCAAAATTGTTAGAGCCATTTTCGAGAAAAATAAACTTTTCAAAAACTTGTCCATGTAAAGTAGGGTGGGGTGGGGGATTTATTTTTTTGAAAGTCTTCGTGTTGCATTCTTGAAAGATACTAAACTTAAATACCAAGTATGCTGTTAACGGTCTTTTCATTTTTGAGCTAAGCTGTCCACAGACATGCACGCACGCACACAAACACGCGCGGATCTCTTTCTATAAATGTTTGTTCGAACTCAGGGGACATCAAAACATATATTTTCAGCGAAATCACGGTATCGAATTCTTTGGTGGAATGCAATACCTTCTCTACACAGTATGTACATAGTATATGTATAGCAAGTAACAAGATCATAATCAAGTAATCAAAAAGTTATTGAATTATTAATGCAAAAAGTTTTTGTGTGTGGATCAAAGCACCAATTAAAAAAAATAAATAAAATAAACAATTTTATTCAAGCTTGGGACACCTGGTACATTGATTATGCAATATATTTACATATCTAAATCTATTAAACAATTTATATCCAGCAAAGTATTATGATTCAACACATGCTGAGCCGGCACTACCTCAAAGCTTTGAAATGCGACACCTGGGCACAATAGTCATTACGAGAATGTTCTCTTTTACCGAAAACTTCTGTTGACGTCATCGACAGCTATAAAAGAACCAGCTACAAGCTAGGCGCGAGACTGGGAGATCTAGCGCGTAGTTGCGTGAGAAAGTGGCCAAATGTCTACGCGTCGAAGCGAAGAGAAAGTTGTACTGCAGAACTGTTTGGAAGCAATAAAGTTTATTTGTGACCAAATTGCAACAATAAACAGACTTCGTATGTAATCAGGAATTTATCTTAACACAATAGCGATGCAATCGCAGTAAATTTTTCAAAAATATCTATACAAAAATATAGAAATTTAAAATTTCATTGCCAGGTCCCTTAAAAGAAATGATTGACATTTTGACATAAGAATACACCATTTTTACTTTCTCTACTAGCTATCAAGTGGTTGAAGTAATACATTCCACCCAAAAATTGGATGTCGGGATTTCACCTAAAATATGTTTTCACGTCCCGTGTCAGTTTGTGTATGAAATGCATAACAAAAAACCGTTTAAATACTAAACTTGAAAGGTGTGGAGCTAGCGTGTCTGGGTCAGATTGAGTACCCGGATAAATTATTCTGTTTGCCCGTTCAGGAAGTTTCCCTTACCCTGAGAAGACGAATTTGAAGTAACTTTAAGCTCTAAGAACCTGGGTTCATTTGAGTATCATTTCACTTATTTCGTTAATTCAACGTCGGGGATGAATTACTAGGTTAAACTTTTCTTCTTTCGCTATTTACCCTCCTTGTATGGAGGACTTATAACTCTCACCATTTACAAACGAGCGCCTGGGATGGGACGTCTGTTGGATTAAAGTAGTCAGATGGGTGATCATTCCGATGTCTGGTATAAGAGTGAGGAAGAAATGATGGTAAAGTGAGTGTGGAGCAGGTGGTGGAATGAATGGCGAGGAAACCCAAATGACGCTTTCTCCATCATAAATCCCTCATGAGGTCCCCTGGATAAGAAACGAGCGGTCTAATCACTCCACCGGACAAAATTAAATAAAAAAAAAATAAAAAAGATTATCTCAAAAACAATTAACCAGATTTACATTTTTAGTAGTCATTTTTTTTTATTTTCTCATAATATTTATTAGCCAAAATATTGTCATTTAAGACGATATGTCCAGAAAATTCAAGGCATACATTTTGTTTACAATATAACTATCTCTAACAAATGTTACAACATTTTTTGGCAAAAATATTCCATGTAAAGGGAAGTTAGGGGGTGAGAAATGTTCTGCAAAATCTTTGGATGTGAACTTGAATACCACGTTTTGCATTTAATTATTTTGTTCATATAGGCAATCACATGCATGCGCATAAGGCCTTTTTATAAAAACGTATTTACCTAAATACTTTTCCAGACGTATTTCGCTTAAATCTCTACAACGATTCTTTTTGGGTGTGAAAATAACACTCCCTCTACTTACTGTAACACGTAGTAGAAAAACATCATAATCTGTTAGCATTCTCTCCTTAATCCTTAAGCAACGTGCTCTATCTCTGAAAAAATGTTCAGAATTAATAACACCTTTAAATCCCCATCAACAGAGAAGAGTTGCAGGGTTTTTAGTATTCGTTTTTCTTCCTTCTCCTTCCAATAAATCCCTGTTATTTATGCTCCCATTTGACAGGAACAGAATCTGTAAGCGATTGGTAAATTAGTTCGTTGAAACTAAATTCCTCCATTTGCTCTGCTCACTTAATATAATAGCAAAGTTTGGATATTAATTACTGCACAGTTATCATCGCTCTGATTTGTATTCTAGTAAGCAAATTTATTTTAAGATATTCCTTTGCCTTAAACTTACAATTTGGTGATAAATTTACTAGCGTATTACATTCATATCTTATGTGTTCTATTCACATGACTTTTTTTTTGCTTCTTCTCTTGGATTCAGTGGCCTCAAAACATGTATTTTCATAGCAATTTTTGGGTGGAATACAGTACCTTCTCTCTCTACTGTGTACATTATTAAATACATGATACAGAAAATAAAACGCAATTTTAGATAAAGGGTGTGTGTGTGGGGGGGGGGGGGTGTACGTTTAATACCAAACTTTGGATTTAAGTTTAGTATCTTCTAACGATGCGACAGGAAGCTTAAAAATAAATAAAATAAAAATAAAATGAAAAGTCACTCAACCCAAAAAACCTTAAAATGCAATTATCCAAAATTTTCAACTTTCTCAAAAATGGCTCTAACGATTTTGATTAAAATTCCAATGCTAAGGCATACCGTTACTTCTGAATGCCAAAAAAGAAAAATCTGATGTGCTCCATTCGCATGACTTTCTGTATATCACTGCAACAAATTATTCTATTTACTTCATCTAATGGAGCAAAAATTAGCAGAAATAGTCTTATTACTTGCTACCTTGTTTACAGAAGCGAAATAAGGGGGTATCATAGGTTAAAGTGATAGCCAAAAGCTGGTTGCTCTGCGACTGAAGTTCCTTTGTTTGTGTGGACACGAGTTCACAAAGTCCTGTATGAGAAAAGTGTAAGTTTTTATAGCTGAAACCAAAAACAAGGAATATCTCAAAAACAATCAACTCCACGAAAAAAATGTGTATAACATAAATTGTATGTTTTAAGGTGCTCTATATTTGTTGTGTGGTAAGTTTTTGTCCATCTCTTACGGTTTAGCAGTATTGCAAAATTCCGTAAAATTGACCCAGAATAAAGTAGTCTTCAGAGGCTATTCCCATAAAATTCAAAATACACATTTTATTTGTCAGGTAAATATTTTTAATATACGATATTTTAATCAAAATCGTTAGAACCATTGTTTAGAAAATCAACATTTTCGAAAAAAGTTCCATGTAAAGGGTAGTTGGGGTGGGGGCATTTTTCTCAAAATCTTTTTGTCGCATCCTTGGAAGATACTAAACTTAAATACCAAGTTTGGTATTTTCGTTTTTGAGTTATCGTGTTCACAGACGCACGGACACACACACGGACCTTTTTCTGAAAATACTTTTGGATACAGGGGACCCTAAAACATGTATTTCCGGTGAAATCTCGGTATCGAATTTTTTGGTGGAGTGCAATGCCTTCTCTATACACTATGTACATAGCACGTATAGAGAAAGTAAAAAAGAATCGCATAGCGACAGTTTTTAAAACATTTGAATAACGATTTAATCTATTGTGCTGCCTTAGTTCCGTTCTACTTATAAGGAACCAAGTACTAAGAACATTGTGCTGACTCTTATCTCGATTAGCACGGAGTGGAAAGAAGAAGAATCTTTTGTGAGAAGTTTGTTTGTAGAACAGGCAGAGAATCGAACACATCAGTTATCGATTTCCGAGATATTCCTTATTATACGTTTTAATTCTAAAATACTTGAAAGTTTTCTTAAACTATAGTTTGTCATTCCTGTTTCTTTAGTTTTATTCCTGGCCAAGCAAAGAGAAATTTCATACACATAACAACCAGTTTTTAAAACATTTGACTATCGCTTTAGGCTAGTGTATTCCCTTATTTCACTTCTGCTTATAAGAAACTACGTTTTAAGACATTTTCTGCCATTGATTAACATCAAGTAGATAGAAGAATACGCTTTTATAAAAAATAGTTTTATAAAAAATAGATGGAGAAAGTCATCTGAATGGAGTTAACGATTTCCGAGATATTCCTTATTATTGGTTATAATTTTAAAATATTTATACTTTTCTCATTCAGCAAATTGTCATTTAGTTATGCTCTCGGCCACACAGAAATTTCATACATTTAGCAACCAGCTTTTAAAAAGATTTGACTATCGCTTTAGCGTAGTGCAATCCCTTATTTCCTTCCTACTTATAAGAACTACATTTTAAGACATTTTCTGTCATTGTTTATGTAATTAGCATGAAGTAGAAGAAGATTAAGCTTTTGTAAAAATAGTTTGTTACAGAATAGGTAGAGAAAATCATGTGAACAGAATACAAACAACTTTTTTTTTTTGGTAGAGTTAAAGATTTCCGAGATATTCCTTATTATTGGTTTTAATTTTAAAACAATTTAACTTTTCTCATTCCAGCTACTTGTTTTTTACTCCTGGCCAAGCAAAGAAACATTTCATATATATAGCGACGCGCTTTTAAAACATTTGACTATCGCTTTAGCCTAATGTAATCCTTATTTCCCTTCTATTATAAGGAACTACATTTTCTGTCATTGTTTATCTGATTAACATAAAGTGGATAGAAAAAGCATTAGTAACAATAGCTTGTTACGGAATAATTAGCGAAAGTCAAGAGAATGGAACACATCAGAGTTTTTTAAACTGAAATTTGGGATTGCCAGGAATTGTGATAATGGAAACAAAATTTGTGGGCACATTCTCCAGGCAGTGTGATGATATGGGAATGAGGTGAAATAGACACAGTAGCTTGGACAAATGTACTGTATATGATGTTATTTAGGTGCTGTTACTTGGTGCTTAAATAGACAAGCATCTGCAGCATATCTTGTGGCTCGGTGCCAGAAGACATTCACCTCGTGCAGTTTGTGCGTGCTGCCCTCAAGGTTGAGGCTGGGTTAGTGACCAGAGCAGCCAGGTGAAGGAAGAGGGTCCAACGATCGACCCCCGATAGCTTTCCTAGACACCAGTCTAGGATCTTCCACACATTTACCATAACATGTTCATATGGCTTGCTGTTTCAATAGAACTAGTCATTTTACTGTCTGTTCTTAAAATTTTTACTAATATTATAAAGTAAGAAAACGTGCCTTCGCGCAATCTACGAAAGCATTCAGCGTATTAGCTGTTTATATCATGTACATGTAGCATGCGAGTGGAGAAATTTTGCATTCCAACTAAAAATTCGCACAGGAATCTTCAGGTTACCTAATTAAAAAATCTGACGTGTTACACTCACATGACTTTCTCTAGCCGTTCTACAAAATTCTTACATAAGATTATTCTTCTTTCTGCAACTTGTTAATCGAGGTATTTAGCACAATGTTCTTATTACTTAGTTCCGTATAAGTAGGAAGAAAATAAAGGAATACACTAGGCTAAACCAATAGTCAAATGTTTTAAAAGCTGTCGTTATGCGATTGTCATTACAAAACGCTTCTTTTCTTGGCCAGGAGTAGAAGAAAAGAAAAACGGACAATCGCGTCTGAGAAAAGTATAAGTACTTCACAACTGAAACTAATAGCAATGAATACCTCGAAAATGGTAACCTCCACGAGAAAAATGTATATGACATAGCTTGTGTATTTTAACAAGACCTACATTTTTTGTATAGTAAGTGTTTGTCTATCTCTTACGGTTTACTAGTTATGCCAAATTAAGCAAAATC
Source organism: Hymenopus coronatus (assembly GCA_030762935.1). Lineage (NCBI taxonomy): Eukaryota > Metazoa > Arthropoda > Insecta > Mantodea > Hymenopodidae > Hymenopus > Hymenopus coronatus. Next base: position 36,659,668 of record CM060895.1, read on the forward strand.
CATGCAGAATAAACAGGTCTTCAGAAGCTATTCCCAGAAAATTCAAGATATGCATTTTATTTGTTGGGTAAATATCTTTAATATATGATATTTTAATCAAAATCGTTAGAGCCATTTTTAAGAAAATCAAAATTTTCGAAAAAAGTTCCATGTAAAGGGTAGTTTGGTGTGGGGTGATTTTTCTCAAAATCTTCGTGTTGGATCCCTGGAAGATACTAAACTTAAATACCCAGTTTGGTATTTTAGCTACTTTTCGTTTTTGAGTTATCGTGTTCACAGACACACGGACACACACACGACCTTTTTCTGAAAATGCTTTTTATGGACACAGGGGATCCTAAAACATGTATTTTCGGTGAAATCTCGGTATCGAATTTTTGGTGGAATACAATACTTCTCTATCCCTATGTACATTGTACATATGGGGCTAGAGAAAGTAAAAAAGTTAGATAAAGGTCCGGGTATATATGTTTGCCTTTGAACAGCATAACTCAAAAACCAAACATTCGTTAAGTACCAAACAAGTTATTTAATTTAAGTATCCTCCAAGGATGCAACGTGAAGACCCTGCCCAAAACTACTCTCTATATGGAATATTTTTCTAAAATTTTAATTCTTAATATTTAATTTTAACATCCTCCAAGGATGTAACGCGAAGGTTTACAAGTAACCCCCCTCCCCAAAACTGCTCACTACAAAATTTTACGATTCTCTTTACTACAGTTATTATAATGGAGTCATTTCACGCACGAGAGATATTTTCCAGTAGTGTGTTAGTTTTTTTTTTTTGGTAGTGTTTAACGCCCGCTTTAACTACTTATGGCACCGCAGGCGATGACACTAACGATACATGAATGATGATGGAGCACCGGTGGAATGAGATGGCGGGGGAAACCGGAGTACCCGGAGAAAACCCGCCCCAGCGCCGCTTTGTCCACCACAAATCTCACATACGGTCGCTTGGGATCAAACCCAGGCCGTCTAGGTGAGAGGTGAGTGGTCTGACCACTCGGCCACGGCGCAGCCGTAGTGTGTTCGGATTATGCTTTTTTAAAGTTATTATAATTTTTATTATAATTATTATTATTAATTATTATTATTATAAGTTTGTCAATTCATTTCAAAGCATTTGAGTGTAAATCATTTCGTTTGATTTTCCACTAAGACAAAAAATGTTCCAGTAAACAGGACAGAAAATGATGCTCACTACAAACAGAACCAGAAGATGAGAAAATTTTAGGAGATAAAAACTGGGAAACGCAGCTTGATTAAATAAGATAACGCCAGAATTTATTAAACATGTTGGAGGAGAGTGGTGTGGGCAATCGCCAAAAAAAGGCCACAAAAATGGAAAAACAACATGTACATTCAAAAGCATACCCTAGTCTTCATAACTAAAGAATAACTTGTTAGTGCATAAAACATGACTAGTAGTACAAAGTATAAAATACACTAGTATAACTAATATTTATATATAATATACAGTATATAAAATCTTCTAAAAGAGATGAGACTGAGATTATTTGTATAAAATAACTTGTGCCACCGTAATTATTGTTGTATTACATGAATAATTAATTTATAAACAAATAATGTGGAGATAATGAAATAAGTGACAGATAAGCTAATATATTAACATCAACGAAATTTGCACAAATGTATAAGCTATATACATTTTGCTAGAGAAAAAGGTATTAATAAAGATAAGTGTTTGCGAAGTAATTAACTCGTATTCATTGTACTGACGGAAATTATGTTCTAATAAATTCAGTAAATAAGAAAACCCATTTGGTTCAAGGTTAAATTCATCGAATTAGTGTGCTCACAATCCTAAGAGACACATAGAAAGTTAATGAAAAATCAGGTAAGTATAGGGAAAAGTTACTTGGAGTGGGAAGTCAAAGAGATGAAAATATGTCTCAGATTGGAACTATGATGGAGTAGTTAGAAGTAGATGGAACTTGGGTATGTATTTCAATAATGTAGTACTCTAGCGCCTCCTGCGCTTCCAATCTCGTTCCCTCGCTAGAGTAATCGTAGCGCAGCGCTAGGTTCATCAACAGATTAGCGGTGTACGGTAAGGGATTCGCCGTGTGATAGTTTAGCCAGTCACGGTACTCACGGTACTTTACTACGGAAACAAATTTTGCCTACAAATACTCTGGTATTTGTAAATTTACTATAACTTGCTTAGATTCAGGAACAGTTTAGTGCTTATTCATCCGAAAACAATCGTCAACTGCGGCCAAACAGAACAGTTATAAGATTACATTAAATATTCTCGCCACATCCACGTATACCTTGATAGAGAAAGATCTCACAGCATACCACTGAAGCAGCTAGCAGGAAGCAGAAAAACTAATGAGACCACTAAAGGCTTTTAGTACGTATGGAGTATCGGATGAAGTTGTAAGAATGAATGTAAATTATCAGAAAAAAAAAATGTAAATGGATTAAGAAGTGAAGCAAGGTGACCGTTTTAGTCCTGTTCTATATGGATTAAACATTAGAAATATCTAAACTCTGAACCTTGAAAACTAAAGTAGTGAAATGAAAATTTCAACCCTTTTATTTACAATCTCTTTTTGCTTTCTCTACACTTGCTATGTACATAGTGTATAGAGAAGGTATTGTATTGCACCCAAAATTCGATACCGCGATTTCATCGGAAATACATGTTTTGGGTCCCCCTTAAATCCAAAAACGGCATTTTCAGAAAAATTCCGAGTGCGTGTGTGTGTCTGTGGATAGCATAGCTCAAAGACGAAAAGACCGTTAAATACCAAGCTTAGTATTTAAGATTGGTATCCTCCAAGAATGCGACATGAAGATTTTCAAGAAAATCCCCCCACCCCGAACTACCCTTTTACATGGAAATTTTTTCGAAAATTTTGATTTTCTTAAAAATAGCTATAACGGCTTTGATTAAAATATCGCACATTAAAGATATTTACCTGACAAATAAAATGTATATTTTCTAGGAATAACCTCTGAAGACTATTTTATTTTATTTTTTTACGGAACTTTGCATAACTGCTAAACCGTAGGAGATGGACAAAAACTTACCACACATCAAATGTCGAGCTCTTTAAAAAACACAATTTATGCTATATACATTTTTTTTTCTGGACTTGATCTTTTTTTTTTTTTTTTAGATATTCCTCGTTTTTGGTTTCAGTTTGGAAAAACATAATTTTCTCATACAGGAATTTTTCAACTCCTGTCCATACAAACAAAGGAACTTCAGTCACATAGCAACCATTTAATATGGATGATTCAGTATCAGAATCATCTGAAATATTCAAACATATGATTAATGAATGCCATGAAGAACTATTATAAAAATCTGATGTGTACCATTCACATGACTTTCTGTATATCTGCAACAAATTATTTTTAAAAAACTTATACATCTATTTACTTTATGCTAAACAGAATAATAAGCAGAAATAGTCTTATTACTTGCTTCTTTGAAAGTAGAAACGAAATAAGGGACTACCATAGGTTAAAGTGATAGTCAAAAGCTGGTTGCTATGTCAATGAAGTTCCTTTGCTTAAATGGATAGGAGTTGATATGAGAAAAGTATACGTTTTTCATAGCAGAAACCAAAAATGAGGAATGTCTCAAAAACGACGAACTCCACGAAAAAAATGTATATGATATAAATTGTGTGTTTTAATGTGCTCTACATTTTTGTGTAGTAAGTTTTTGTCCATCTCTTACGGTTTAGCAGTTATTCAAAATACAGTAAAATTCATCCACAATAAACTACTCTTCAGATGCTATTCCCAGAAAATTCAAGATATACATTTTATTTGTCAGGTAAATATCTTTGATATACAAAAATGTAATCAAAATCGTTAGAGCCATTTTTGAGAAAATCAAAATTTTCGAAAAATGTTCCATGTAAAGAGTAGTTGGGGGTGGGGGGATTTTTTTCAAAATCTTCGTGTCGCATCCCTGGAACATACTAAACTTAAATACCATGTGTGGTATTTTACCGACTTTTCGTTTTTGAATTATCGTGTTCACAGACACACGGACAAACGGAGACACACACACACACGGACCTTTTTGTGAAAATGCATTTTTTGGGTATTGGGTACCCTAAAACATATATTTCCGGTGAAATTTCGGCTTCAAATTTTTGGGTGGAGTGCAATACCTTCTCTATACACTATATACATGGTGTGTATAGAGAAAGTAAAAAGGAGTAGTAAATAACAGAAAGAAAATCTGATGTGTACCATTCACATGACTTCCTCTATATCCCTGCAAATTATTCTTAAAATGTTATGCTTCTATTTACTTCATGCTAATCTAGAACAATTAGCAGAAATAGTCTTATTACTTTCTTCCTTTTAAGTAGAAAGGAAATAAGGGAGTAGCATAGCTTAAAGCGATAGTTAAAAGCTGGTTACTATGTGACTGAAGTTTTTTTGTTTGAATGGACATGAGTTGACAAATTCCTGTATGAGAAAAGTTAAGATTTTTGACCCTGAAAACAAAAACAAGGAATATCTAAAAAACGATCAACTCTAAGAAAAAAAATATATGCAACATAAATTGTGTATATTTTAATGTGCTCTACATTTTTTGTGTGGTAAGTTTTTGTCTATCTCTTACGGTTAAGCAGTTTTACAAAATTCCTGAAAATTCACTCAGAATAAAGTAGTATTCAGAGGCTATTCCCAGAAAATTCAAAATATACATTTTATTTGTCCTCCACCAAAAAATTCGACCCCGAGATTTCACCGGAAATATATGTTTTAAGGTCCCCTTTATCTAAAAAAGTATTTTCAGAAAAAGGTCCTTGTGTGTCCGTGTGTCAGTGTGTCTGTGAACACGATAACTCAAAAACGAAAAGTCGGTAAAATACCAAACTTGGTATTTCAGTTTAGAATCTTCCAGGGATACGACCCGAAGATTTTGAGAAAAATTTCCCACCCCAAACTACCCTTTGCAAGGAATTATTTTCGAAAATTTTGAAGAGCACATTAAAACACACAATTTATGTTGTATACATTTTTTTCTTGGAGTTGATCGTTTTTGACATATTCCTTGTTTTTGTTTTCAGGGTCGAAAATCTTAACTTTTCTCATACAGGAATTTGTCAAATCATGTCCATACAAACAAAGGAACTTCAGTCATATAGTTACCAGCTTTTGACTATCACTTTAACCTATGCTACTCCCTTATTTCCTTTCTACTTACAAGGAAGAAAGTATTAAGACTATTTCTGCTAATTTTTATAGATTAGCATGAAGTAAATAGAAGCATAAGCTTTTTAAGAATAGTTTGTTGCAGGGATATAGAGAAAGTCATGTGAATGGTACACATCAGATTTTTACTTTCTCTACACGTACTATGTACATAGTGTATAGAGAAGGTGTTGCACTCCACCAAAAAATTCGATACCCAGATTTCACCGGAAATATATGTTTTAGGGTCCCCTGTATCCAAAAAAAAAATATTTTCAGAAAAAGGTCCGTGTGTGAGTGTGTGAGTGTGTGAGTGTGTCAGTGTGTCCGTGAACACGATAACTCAAAAACGAAAAGTCGGTAAAATACCAAACCTGGTATTTAAGTTTAGTATCTTCCAGGGATGCGACACGAAGATTTTGAGAATAATCCCCTCACCCCCAACTACCTTTTACATGGAACTTTTTTCGAAAATTTTGATTTTCTCAAAAATGCCTCTAATGATTTTGACTAAAATATCGTATTTTAAAGATATTTACTTGACAAATGAAATGTATATTTTGAATTTTCTGGGAATAGCTTCTGAAAAGTACTTTATTCTGGATGAATTTTACGGTATTTTGAATTATTGCTAAACCGTAAGAGAAGGACAAAAACCTAATATACAAAAACTGTAGAGCACGTAAAACACACAATTTATGTTATATACATTTTTTTCGTGGAGTTCATCGTTTTTGAGACACTCCTTGTTTTTGGTTTCTGCTATGAAAAACTTTTCTCATACAGGAATTTGTCAACTGCTGTCCATACAAAAAAAGGAACTTCAGTCACCTAGTAACCAGCTTTTGACTAACACTTTAACCTATGGTACTCCCTTATTTCGCTTCTACTTACAAGGAAGCAAGTAATAAGACTTTCTGCTATTTTTTTTTTTTTTTTTCTGATTAGCATGAAGTAAATAGAAGTTTAAGCTTTTTAAGAATAATGTGTTGCATAGATGTAGAGAAAGTCATGTGAATGGTACACATCATATTTTTCTATTTCACGCTAAACAAATTAATAATTTGCATAAATTCCTTTATTACACATTTTCTTGTAGATAATACGGAAATAGGGCAGTACATTAGGTGATAGTCAAACCTTTTAGCAGCTAGTTGATATTTGATGAGGTGATCTCGAGCTTCATTACGCGCCTTTTCAAGCGCAGCTACTTGATTTGCATGACAATATCATTTTTGGAATATAATTTAATGTCACATTCTGAATCAAACTACTAATAACTATTTTAACAAAATACAGCAAATCATAAAACAATTTGTATATTATAACTGACATTGCAATAAAACAATACATTTTTAAGTGTCAAAAGCGAATGAATTTGAATTCGTAGATTGTGTATAATCAATCACATTTCTGCCAAACATCTTTAAACTTTCTATTTGTTGCTTAGAACTTCAGTAATTCTGGATGAGACATTTTCTCTGCTCTTTAAAACAGTTTGTGGCATACTTTGCAAACTATTTTATCTCCCTCTTATAGTGAAATACCCTAGAACAACCTCGTCCACATGAGGTATGAGTATGTTAACGGCAGGGGACACCTCGGTAACTGCGACCAAATATTGATGTATTGCGGCATATCCGATTGACCAATGGCAGAGTGTGCTGCGCATTCACACACCTAATCTAAGCAAACTTTGACGAAATCTCAAAAGCTGTCGCAGCCATATTGCCTCAGCAACCAATAGGAAAGGCTGAGTCTAAAACTGAACTAGAATCTGCAATCTCGCACCCCACGGGAAAAGGGTTGAGAGGAGGGGAAATCACAGGCTAGAACACAGCAAATGATGGAACTAAGCGCAGAAACGCCCGGAAGACCGTAACAGTATTACCAGATGGCAGCCCTGGCGCGCCACTGAGGCTATACAGGTGCCGGAGCGCCGTCGGAAGAATGCCACTACAACGACACCTATCAAGTTTTACTCGGAGCAAGCAATCGCGCCATCTGCCTGCACAGCACCTCAGCATTCGCCTAATCGGACCCAGGAAAACCACGGAAAAACACCAGGACCAGAGTGCACGGTCGACGGGGAGCGAACTGGGACCTCTAGAATGCCAGTTACAGACGAAACCGCCTGATCCACCTGGCCCATATTCAGTCAATTTGTGTGTATTTTCTTCTAACATACTTTCCCTCATTCAATTCTGTACTGTGTAAGAGCGATTCACAGATTTTTACTTTCTCTACACGTACCATGTACATAGTGTGTAGAGAAGCTATTGTAATGCCCCCAAAAATTCGATACCGAGATTTCACCGTAAATAAACGTTTTGAGACCCCTTGAATTCCAAAAAAAGCATTTTTAGAAACATTTACGTGTGTGTGTGTGTGTGTGGACAGCATAGCTCAAAAATGAAAACACCGTTAAATACCAAACTTGGTATTTAAGTTTGATATCTTGCAAGGATGCGACGCGAAAATCCCCCCTCACCCCCAGCTACCCTTTACATGGATATTTTTTTTAAATTTTGAACATATAATTGTATATATATATTGTATATTAAAAATATTTACCTGACAAATAATATGTATATTTTGAATTTTTTGGGAATAGTCTCTGAAGACTGCTTTATTCTGGATGAGTTTTACGGAACTTTGCATAACTGCTAAACCGTAAGAGATGGGCAAAAACTTACCACACAAAAAATGTAGAGCTCGTTAAAAACACACAATTAGTGTTCTATACTTTTTTTCGTGGAGTTGGTACTTTTTTAGATATTCCTTGTTTTTGGTTTCAGCTTGGAAAAACTTATACTTTTCTCATACAGGAATTTGTCAACTCCTATCCATATAAGCAAAGGAACTTCAGTCACATAGCAACCAGCTTTTGACTGCCGCTTTAATCTATATTACTCCCTTATTTCTATTTACAAGTAATAAGACTATTTCTGCTAATTTTTCGTCGATTAGCATGAAGTAAATAGAAGCATTAGGTTTTTAACAATAATTTGTTGCAGAGATGTAGAGAAAGTCATGTGAATGGAACACATTAGGTTTTTGTACATGTTGACAATGTCCGTTACTGTATAGCTAGACCGGTGGGATGCACGTGACGTCATACATACGCGGGGTGTCACCCATGCACAGGCAACGTATATTAAGCCTCGAGGCAATGAAAGGCAATGATACTATAGTAATAGTTTCCCATTTGAGGAAAGAATAAATACTTTAAAACTGAAACCAATAAAAAGTCTAGAAAATGTTTACACCTCCCCCCTTAAAAAAGTCTAATGTTTTCCATTCACATGCATTTCTCTTCATCTCTGTAATAAATTATTTAAAAAGCTTTACTTCTATCCACTTCATGCTAATCGAGATAAAATTAACAAAAGCTGTCTTATCACTAGGTTGCTTGTAAATAGGAGGGAAATAAAGGAAAAGACACACCAGCCTTAAACAATAACCAAATCTTTTAAAAGCTGGTTACTATGTGATTGAAATGTGTTTCTTTGTATGACTAGGAATTGACAAATTTCCATATGAAAAAAAGTGTAAGTATATTAATGCTGAAACCAATAACAAGGAAAATTTCGGAAATGGTAAACTCCACGAAAAAAAATCCGGCGGAGGACGATGGATATTTTTTCGGTCGTAAAATTCCTTAGCATGGCTTTCTTCGGAAGGGAAGTAAATCCGTTGGTCCCTCAAGCCTGATGTAAGGGACCTCTGAGCAAATTTCAGCGGTCTTTCACGCCCAGTACAGAATAGGACGCTGGGAACCACAGTAGTGAAACAAGGTCCATAAACAAAACTCCATTTCCATTTCGACGAAAAAAAATGCATATGATACAAATTGTCTATTTTAACGAGATCGACATGATACCCTTGAACCTATAGGGAATACGTAATATAGTAATTTATTTATGATTAACATGAAGTAGATAAAAGAATTAGCTATTGTAAGAATAGTTTGCTGCATAATAGATGAGAAAGTAATGTGAATGGAACACATACGATTTTTTTTTCAGAACACTCATACTTTTCTCAAATTAAAAGTCGTTCGTCGTGTTTCTTCCCTCTTTTACTTTCTCTAGCCCGCATGTACAAGGTACATAGTGGATAGATAAGGTATTGTATTCTACCCAAAGGCTCGATGTTGAAATTTTATCGGAAATATTGTAAATACATTTTACAATAACTGAAATTACTTATGAACCCAAATAATTTATACATTTATTAAACTCTTTTGGGATACCCCAAGTTAAAAATGTTTTTTTTGAAAAATATGTGTGTGTGTGCTTGTGTGTGTGCGAGTCTGTGGATAGCATAGTTCAAAAACGAAATGACCGTTAAATATCAAACTTGGTATTTTAGATTAGTATCTTCCAAGGATGTGACACGAATGATTTCAAGAATATCCCTCAATCACAAATTACCCTTTACATGGAAACATGTTTCAAAATTTTAATTTTCTCAAAAATGGCTGTAAGTATTTTGATTAACATCCCGTATATTACATCCCAAATAAAATGTATATTTTGAATTTTCTGGGAATAACCTCCGAATTTTCTGGATGAATTTTGCCGAATTTTGCTTAACTGCTAAACCGTAAGAGATAGACAAAAACTGCACAAAAATGTAGATCTCTTCAAAAGACACAATTTATGTGCTTTGCGTTTTTGCTGTGGAGGTAACCGTTTCCGAATATTCCTTGTTATTAGTTTCACTTGTAAAGCACATATACTTTTCTCAAAGAAGTAGTGTCCGTTTTTCCTTTGTTCTACTACTGGCCAAGCAAAGAAGCAATTTGCAATGACAATCGCATAACGACAGCTTCTAAAACATTTGAATATCAGTTTGGCCTTGTGCGTTCCCTTAGTTTCCTTCTACTTACAAGGAATTACGTAACAGGAGAATCTTTTGTAATAGGTTTGTTTGTAGAGCAGCAAGAGAAAGTCATATGAGTGTAACGCATCAGATTTTTCATGCAAGTAACGCAATTAAAACGCATTTCCAAGGCCATCACGTAGCTACCCGTTCTTAAACGATTTGACTAACTCTTTAGTTTAGTGTATTCCCTTATTGCGCTTGAACCTAAAGGGAAATTTGCAATAAAACCATTTCTTCATGATGAGCATAAAGTAGATAGAAGAATAAATTTTATAAGAATAGTTTGTTGCATAATAGATAAGGAAACTACTGTGAATGTAACACATGAGATTTTTTCAGAAGCAAACTCTACAAGGGTTTAGCTGGAACAAACAGATGTCCATGTTGAAACGATTACAGGTCTTAGAGGAATCCTTGGCCACGTGGCAGAAAAGAAGATAATGGTTTTGCACGGAGATGAGAGAGAGAGAGAGAGAGAGAGAGAGAGAGATAGATAGAGAGAGAGAGCGTGTCAACTGGACCTATACGCCCTCCCTGTGTTAAAATGTTAAATGTTCCACACTGACGTCAGTGCTCGCGTAGTGAAAGGATTGGACTTGAGCCAGCTCTCAACTGTTCAGGGGATTATATATTATGAAATCAAGTCAGCTGAACCTCTGCCATACGCGTTCTTTGCACCGAGTAAACACAGCAGCCTCTCGACCACTAATCTGTACTTACAATAAAGCTTCATACCAAATACAAACTTATTTTAAAGCGGGAATGTAATATTAAATGCATATTTACTTTCTCTAGCGCATATATACAACGTACATAGTACATGGAGAAAGCATTGTATTCCATTCGAAAATTTACACAGAGATTTCATCAGAAATATATGATTAGGACACCCTAAATCAAAAAAAAAAAACATTTTTAGAACATGATCACTGTGTGTTTCTGTCTGTGCCTGTGTGCGGAAAACATAACTTAAGGCCCACGCCGTAGCCGAGAGGTTAGACCACTCGCCTCTCACCTAGACGGCCTGGGTTCGATCTCAAGCGACTGCATGTAAGATTTGGGGTGGACAAAGCGGTGCTAGAGCGGCTTTTCTCCGGTTTTCCCCGCCATCCTATTCCACCGGTGCTCCATCATCATTCATGTATCATCAGTGTCACCGCCTGCGGTGCCATAAATATTTAAAGCGGGCGTTAAACACTACAAAAAAAAAGCGTAACTTAAATAGCCTCTGAAGTTCTCTTCATTCTGAATGGGTTTAGCATAACTGGTAAGACGTAAGAGGTGGGCAAAAACTTACTGCACAAAAATGCAGATCTCACTATTCCTTGTTATTGGTTTCAGTTTTTTTAAATATGTATACTTTTCTCAAACAGGAAGTCGCCGTGTTTCTTTTGCTTTACTCCTAGCCAAGCAAAGAAGCGACTTTTAACAACAAGTCACACTGCTTTAAAGATTTGACTATTTCTTTAGCCTAGTGTATTCCCTTATTTCCCTTCAACTTGCAAAGAAGCAAGTAATAAAACCATATCTGCAAATGCTTCTCTCAATTAGCGTGGAGTAGATGGAAGAACAATCTTTTGTAAGAAGTTGGAGGACAGGTAGAGAAAGCCATGTGAATGGAGCACATCAGATTTTTACTTTCTCTAGCCCCATATATACAATATACTATAGGGATAGAAAAGTATTGTATTCCACCCAAAAATTCGATACCGAGATTTCACCGGGAATACATGTTTTAGGACCCCCTGTATCAAAAAAAAAAAAAGCATTTTCAGAAAAAGGTCCGTGTGTGTGTGTCCGTGTGTCCGTGAACACGATAGCTCAAAAGCGAAAAGTAGCTAAAACACCAAACTTTGTATTTAAGTTTAGTATCTTCCAGGGATGCGACACGAAGATTTTGACAAAAATCCCCCCATCCCTAACTACGCTTTACATGGAACTTTTTTCGAAAATTTTGATTTTCTTAAAAACGACTCTAACGATTTTGATTAAAATATCATATATTAAAGATATTTACCTAACAAATAAAAGGTGTATCTTGAATTTTCTGGGAATAGCTTCTGAAGACCTGTTTATTCTGGATGAATTTTGCTTAATTTGGCATAACTAGTAAACCGTAAGAGATATACAAAAACTTACTATACAAAAATAGTTGTTAAAATACACAAGTTATGTCATATACATTTTTCTCGTGGAGCTTACCGTTTTCGAGGTATTCATTTTTATTCGTTTCAGTTGTGAAGTACTTATACTTTTCTCAGACGGGAGTGTCCGTTTTTCTTTTGTTCTACTCCTGGCCAAGAAAAGAAGCGTTTTGTAAAGACAATCGCATAACGACAGCTTTTATAACATTTGACTATTGGTTTAGCCTAGTGTATTCCCTTATTTTCTTCCTAATTATACGGAACTAAATAATAAGAACATTGTGCTAATGAGTACCTCGATTAGCAAGGTGCAGAGAAGAAGAATCGTATGTATGAAGTTTGTAGAACAGCTAGAGAAAGTCATGTGAGTGTAACACATCAGATTTTTACTTTCACTACCACTTCCTTATAGTAAGTATAGGAAGTATTGTATTCAGCCAAATCAAAACTGATTTTAATTTATGGGCGCCTTTTAATTGCTGTGGTTGTCAACGTCCCATTCTACAAAGTCCCTTAAATTTTGTGTAGAAACCTCTTTATCAGACTCGAGGTTCTTTTAGTTGCCAAAAATCTACGACACGGGACCAACGGCTTTACTTCTCTTCCGAAGAAAGTCATTCTAAGGACTTTTGCGCCCGATTTGAACCACAGATTTTCCGGTCTCTAGCCGGTGCTCTAAGCACACTGGCAACATGCGGGCACAGCATTAAATTCCTCAACTGAAAACCAGTATTTGAACCACGGATCTCCCGGTCGCTCTAACCACTGAGCTACCATGGCAACTGCAAGTCGCCATTGGGGTGTGCCACCAAATAATTTTAAATCACCTTGTGTTTTACCGGAAAACTTGAGATTCAGTTGAGAAATTTAATGCCATAGCAGCATATTGGCATGGTAGCTCAGTGGTTAAAATCACCGGTTAAAGACCAGTAGATACGTGGTTCAAACCCCGGCTATAGCATTGAGTTTTTCATTCTGACTATCTAACATTAAATATTTATTTAGCAGTGGTGCGAAAAAAGCCGTTTATCTGTAAGTGCTTAACACACTTCAGACGGCTTACGAATGGTCATAGTGTTGACACTTTTCTGTGGCAGTCAGTACTGACTTGCCCGTTGTTTATGTTCAGGTGATGGATCACGTGTTGACTGTCTCTTGTTACTTTTTATAATCCACAAGCATTTCATCAAAGGACGTTATCTTTCGGACAATATTTATTGCTTTGTTTGTGATCAAAGTCCAACAGGTGTTACTGGATAAACGTGGAGAAGAGAGCTTTGAAAGACAGTTTTCTAGAGACAAAAGTAGCAATTTCCATACTGAACTCCAATGAAATATATGTTATACTTTCTTGAAAACTATACAAGTCATAATAATGAAAGTTATACTACTTATAAAGCAACTTCTTATAATTCAGAAACCATAGTCAAAACATAACTTAGTTTAATAATTATTAACTTTAAGTAAAAAAGAAGCTTTGCAATCATTTTCACGTATTTTCTTTAGGTGCTTTTGCTCCTAAATAATTAAAGTGAGACATTTCACACCTTATATTCACCTCAAAAACGTGGTATAGCTGATGAAAGGTTAGGAAATGTTAACTTTAATTAGGAATTTTAAAAATATATATAATTATGTACATTTATTTTAATTTTTGTAGGGATTTAATGTTTTTATTTCCTGTTTATTTATTTATTTTTAGAATTTCATGTACAAGTAACATAAAAATTTTCACCGGCTCTTTAGAGCAATACCAAAATGATTCAGAAAATCATTACCTAAATGTAAAACATTTTGCAAATTTGCTTGTTAATTGAAATCAATAAGTTAGTAATTATTAACCTAAACTATGATTTGATTATGGTTTCTGAATAAGAAGTTTTTTATCAGTGGTAACATTTTTTGCATAGCTTTTAAGAAACCTTAATATATATTTCATAGAAGCTCAACATGATCATTGTTGCTCTCAAGTGTCCTAAAAGCAAAATAAAACATTCTGCGGACGCTTGAGAATGTATCAATTTGATCAAAAGTACCGAAAAATATGTTTTTGCAGAATAAAATCATATGGACTCTAAACTTTAAGAAAATGTCTCGTTTTTCCCACTTTATGCACTTTAACTACCAATTATCTGCACATTTTTCCAACACTTTTCCATACTCAAAATTTTTCATATGATGCAATTTTTCACTAATTTGTTTCTAAATGTTTATTTTACCTTCAAAAGCATATTAAAGATAATAGTAATATACTTTTTATATGCTTCCATTTTGAGAAATAAATTACTACATTTTCAAATTCAAGAGTTACGGAGATTTATAAACTCATTTTCTGTAAAACTGGATTTATTATCTGAATACCTTAAAAATGCATCACGTGACTAATTTTTATTACTACGGTGAATATAGATAATACAAAGTATTATTTAAATAACCAAATGAACTAAAATTTTAATACATAGTAAAAATATCACTATTGTATGATAATGATATGAATTTCAATAAAATATCTTACATATTCTGGATTTACAATGCATCACGATGACATAGGCGGTTTCGTCTGTGGCCCGTAATCAGGAGGCCGCGGGTTCGATCCTCGTGCCTTGCCTACCTGACTCATAGCGAATGTTGTGTAGGTTTCTGAATGTCCTATCCCTCCAAATAACATGAGGTCTTTCTATGAATATTACTTTCTCTACTAATAACTAGGTACATACATATTATTTAGAGAAGGCATTGTATTTATCAAAAATATGATGTGTACCATTCACATGACTTTCTCCATATCCCTGCAACAAATAATTCTTAAAAAGCTTATACTTCTATTTACTTTCCTTGTCAGTAGGAGCGAAATAAGGGACAACCGTAGGTTAAAGTGATAGTCAAAAGCTGGTTGCTAGGTCAATGAAGTTTCTTTGTTTATATGGATAGGAGTTGACAAGTTCCTGTATGAGAAAAGTACGTTTTTCATAGCAGAAACCAAAAATAAGGAATGTCACAAAAACGACGAACTCCAAGAAAAAATGTATATAACATAAATTGTGTGTTTTAATGTGCTCTACATTTCTTGTGTAGTAAAATTTTGTCCATCTCTTACGGTTTAGCAGTTATTCAAAATTTAGTAACATTCATCCAGAATAAACTACTCTTCAGAGACTATTCCCAGAAAATTCAAGATATACATTTTATTGGTCAGGTAAATATGTTTAATATACAAAATTTTAATCAAAATCGTTAGAGCCATTTTTGAGAAAATCAAAGTTTTCGAAAAAAGTTCCATGTAAAGGGTAGTTGGGGGTGGGGGGATTTTTCTCAAAATCTTCGTATCGCATCCCTGGAAGGTACTAAACTTAAATACCAAGTTTGGTATATTACCGACTTTTTGTTTTTGAGTTATCGTGTTCACAGACACACGGACACACACACACACACTCACACACACACACACACACACACAGACCTTTTTGTGAAAATGCTTTTTTTGGATATTGGGGACCCTAA
Organism: Hymenopus coronatus; assembly: GCA_030762935.1. NCBI lineage: Eukaryota > Metazoa > Arthropoda > Insecta > Mantodea > Hymenopodidae > Hymenopus > Hymenopus coronatus. The sequence goes on from CM060895.1 coordinate 36,675,405, forward strand.
AACATATATTTGCGGTGAAATCTCGGTATCGAGTTTTTGGGTGGAGTGCAATACCTTCTCTATACACTATGTACATAGTACGTATGGAGAAAGTAAAAAGCACAACAGTGGAACAGAGCCGACTTTTACTTTCCCTACACGTACTATGTACATGGTGTATTCAGAAGGTATTGCACTCCACCCAAAAATTCGATACCGAGATTTCACCGCAAATATATGTTTTAGGGTCCCCTTTATCCGTGTGTGTCCATGTGTCTGTGAAGACGATAACTCAAAAACGAAAAGTCGCTAAAATACCAAACTTAGTATTTAAGTCAAGTATTTTCCAGGAATGCGACACGAAGATTTTGAGAACAATCCCCCACTCTCAACTACCTTTTACATGAAACTTTTTTTGAAAATATTGATTTTCTCAAAAATGGCTCCAACGATTTTGATTAAAATATCGTATATTAAAGATATTTACCTGAGAAATAAAATGTATATCTTGAATTTTCTGGGAAGAGCCTCTGAAGACTACTTTATTCTGGAGGAATTTTGCATAACTGCTAAACCGTATGAGATGGACAAAAACTTACTGTAGAGCACATTAAAACACACAATTTATATTATATTCATTTTTTGTGGAGTTAGTCGTTTTTAAGATATTCCTTGTTTTTAGTTTCAGCTTTGAAAACTTATACTTTTTTCATATAGGAATTTGTCAACTCGTGTCCATACAAATAAAGGAACTTCAGTCACATAGCAACCAGCTTTTGACTGCCACTTTAACCTATGTTACTTCCTTATTTTGCTTCTACTTACAAGAAAGCAAGGTATTTCTGCTAATTTTGTCTCAATTATCATGAAGTAAATAGAAGCTTAAGCTTTTTAACAATATTTGTTGTAGAGATGTAGAGAAAGTCATGGGAATGGAACAGAGCTGATTTTTTAAGAGTTGTTCCACCTGTTTGCCACACTCTGGTTTCATCTAAATGCGATTTCAAGGGTTTAGCCCACATCTTCGCTCCTGTTATTTATTCCCTGTGGTTTGGAATTAAATACACTAGAAAACAGCTGATGACTGTGAAGCTCCAATCTACAGTCATTCTCGTATTAGAGCAAATAATGTGGATAAATTAAGCTAACTTAATTGAAAACAGTATATGATGATATTTGAAAAGCCAAACTGAAGAGTATTTACTGTATCATGATTCATCTGAGGGCCCGAGGGCATCTGACGCAGCCACACTTAGGCCCATCTTGCAGGGAAGGGAGTAAGCAACACTTGTGGGCTGGGTTCTCGTTGTAGCCTTGAAAACTTGCCTGTGCCTCCCCCTCCCCCTCCCACAGCATCCAAGACCACGGACAGCTTGCCCTCTAGGCTTCGTTGGATTTCTTGCAGGTGTCAGGCACTACGTCTATCAGCTGAGTGCTCCCCTCCTTACACTGTTGCCAGGTTGCTGTTTGTTTACATACTCGTGCAGCGGTTCTCCGATCGATTCCCGTCCACGGCGATCACGAGGACGACCCGTGTGGTGTCATGTAGGGTTGTGGCAAGTAGGTCGAGGGTTATGATTGCCGTTTCAACGAGTTGCGACAGAATTAAGGTTTGTTTTGGTGCAAGATGTGGCAACGCCGTTGGAGTAACAACAGCTGAGAGGTGGATGACCAGGATTATTGCCCTCTCTTTCTTGTTTGCGCTCTCGCTCGCACTCCTTGACGGCGCGACGTCTATTCTGCCCCAACAAAAGAGACAATAAAAAAGTGATGGGGGAAGAAGCACAAGATGTACGATGACTACTGGTTCTCCTGCTGCTGCTGCTGTATTACTGATCCGGGGAGGAATAACCTGGCTCTAGGAGCGTTGCCTTCTGTTTTGGCTTTAACTCATTACGTCCTCTGTAAAAAAACACACATTTCTTATTGACCTCAGGCTTTTCCTCGCATTTCTTTATTTACTTTTACAACATTTCTGTGCTATTCTTCCCAATCTTAGAACATTAAAACATACACTAACAACTGCATTTGGGAAAATATTAAAACAATTTTACTTTCTGTAGTACGTTATGTACAAAATAAAATAAAACCTGTAATACAACATCCTTGCATTTAATTGAAGAAAAAAAAAGTCTGATAAAATCCATTCACATGACTTTCTCTATATCTCTGCAACACATTTTTGTTAAAAAGTTTATGCTTCCATTTACTTCATGCTAAGTGAGAAAAAATTAACAGAAATAGTCTTATTACTAGCTTCCCTGTAAGTAGAAGCGAAATAAGAGAGTGACATAGGTTTAAGTGATAGCAAAAGATGGTTGCTATGTGACTGAAATTCCTTTGTTTGTATGGACAGCAATTGTTAAATTCCTGTATGAGAAAATTACAAGTTTTAAAGCTGAAACCAAAAACAAGGAGTATCTCAAAAACGATCAACTCCACGAAAAAATGTATGTAACATAAATTGTATGTTTTAATGTGCTCTACATTTTTTGTGTGGTAAGTTTTTGTCTATCTCTTACGGTTTACCAGTTACACAAAATTCCGTAAAATTCATCCAGTATAGTCTTCAGAGGCTATTCCCAGAAAATTCAAGATGTACATGTTATTTGTCAAGTAATATCTTTAATAAATGATATTTTAATCAAAACCGTTAGAGCCATTTTCGAAAATTTTTCCTTGTGAAGGGTAGTTGGGGTTGGGGGGATTTTCTTGAAAATCTTCGTGTCGCATCCTTGGAAGATATGGAACTTAAATACCAAATTTGGTTTTTAACTGTCTTTTCGTTTTTGAGCTATGCTGCCCACAGACACACACACAAACACAGACAGACGGACAGACAGACACACACACGGACATTTTTCTAAAATGCTTTTTTTGGATTCAGGTGGTCTCAAAATATGTATTTCCGGTGAAATATCGGTATCGAATTTTTGGGTACAATGCAATACCTTCTCTATACACTATGTACATAGTACGTATAGAGAAAGTAAAAATGGCGTATTATTTATGGAAGCTCTTTAACTGCTGTGGTTCTCAGCGTCCCATTCTATATTGGGCGTGAAAGACCGTTTAAGTTTGCTCAGAGGCCTCTCTATCAGGCTTAAGGTTCTTTTGCTGCCGTAAATCTAAGACACGGGACCAACGGCTTTACTTCCCTTCCGAAGGAAGCCAAGCTAAGGACTTTTACATCCGAAAAAATCCATCGTCCTCCGCCGTGTTTGAACCCACGACCTTGGTTATAAGGAGTTAGCATGGTAACCAATACACCACGGAGGGCGACTTGCATCTAATTCCCTATACCAGTACGTATATTGTAAATTTAATAATTTATTTATCGCATCTCGTTTTTAATTTCTCTAGCACGTACGTACATTAGCAAGAAAAGGTATTGTATTCCACCCAAGTATTTGATGTCGAGTCCGCAGTCCAAAGAAATACATTTTTAGAAAAAGGCCCCTGTGCGTGGGTGTGTGTGTGTGTGTGTGTGTGTATGTGGACAGCATAACTCAAAGGTCGTTAAACACCAAACTTGGTTTTTATGTTTAGTATCTTCCAAAGGTGTAAAGCGAAGATTTTCAAGAATATCACCTAACTCTAACTAACCTTTACATGGGACTCATTTCAATTTCTCTTCACGTACTATGTACATAGTGTATAGAGAAGATATTGTATTATGCAACGAAAATTCGATACCGATATTTCACTGGAAACACATGTTTAGGAACCGCCTGAATCCTAAAAAAAATTCTTGAAAAAGTTATGTGTCCGCTTGTAAATGTCTGTGGACAGCATAGCTCAAAAACGAAAAGACCATTAAATACCAAACTTTGTATTTATGTTTAGTATCTTCCAAAGATACAACACGAAGATTTTCAAGAAAATCCCCCACCCCGAACTACGCTTTACAGGAAAAAATTTTAAACAATTTGTTTCCCAAAAATACTTAATGAGCTTTATAAAAATGCCGTATATTAAAGATATTCACACTATAAATAAAATATATCTCTTGAATTTTCTGAGAATAGCATCTGAAGATCTCTTTATTCTGGATGAATTTTACTGAACTTTGCACAACTGGTAAACTGTAACATATATGTACTGCACAAAAAAGGTAGCTCTAGCTAATACACATAATTTAAGTCATTTGCGTTTTTATATACGTTGAACGTTCAGATACGCTTTGTTATTTGTTTTAATTTGAACAACGTGACTTCTCTGAAACGGAAATTCACCTTTCGTTTCACCTGTTGTTTTACTGCTGGCCATGCAAAGCGAACCAGTCTTGAATTGTTTTACATAGGACCACCGTTTAAAAGATTTGACTATCTTTTTACTATAGTATGTTCCATTACATCCCTTTTACTTTTAAGGCGCTAAGTAATAATATTATTTCTGCTAGTGTTTAGCATGGTGTAGATAAAAGAATAATATTTTGTAAGAATATTTCTTTTGAGGAACAGGTAGAGAAAGTTATGCACAAGATATTTTTAAATTTCGTTTTTGTTTCAATTTTAGCTGTCTCTACACTTTAAAGTAGGTAGATGAAGTATTACATTGCAACCAAAATTTTCTAACGACAATTTACTAGAAGTTCATGCTATAAGGTCTCTAGAATAAAAATATTATGCGTTATAACTACATAACTTTATCTATTCAGTAACAAACTATTCTTAGAAAAGCTTATTACTTTCTCTATACGCACTATGTACATAGTGTATAGAGAAGGTATTGCACTCCACCAAAAATTTCGGTACCAAGATTTCTACGGAAATATGTGTTTTAGGGCCCCCAGTATCCAAAAAAAGTATTTTCAGAAAAAGGTCCGTGTGTGTGTCTGTGGACACGATAACTCAAAAACGAAAAGTCGGTAAAATACCAAACTTGGAATTTTAGTTAAGTTTTCTCCAGGGATGCGACACGAAGCTATTGAGAATAATCCCTCCACCCCAAACTACCCCTTTACATGGAACTTTTTTCGAAAATGTGATTTTCTAAAAAATGGCTCTAACGTTTTGATTAAAATATTGTATAATAAAGACATTTACCTGACAAATAAAATGTATATTTTGAATTTTCTGGGAATAGCCTCAAGATTACTTTATTCTGGGTAAATTTTACGGAATTTTGCATAACTGCTAAACCGTAAGAGATGGACAAAAACTTACCGCACAACAAATGTAGAGCACTTTAAAACACACAATTTATGTTATACACATTTTTTTCGTGGAGTTGATTGTTTTTGAGACATTCCTTGTTTTTGGTTTCAGCTATAAAAAACATACTTTTCTCATACAGGACTTTGTGAAGTCGTGTCCATACAAACAAAGGAACATCAGTCACATAGCAACCAGCTTTTGACCATCACTTTAACCTATGGTACTCCCTTATTGCGCTTCTGCTTACAAGAAAGCAAGTAATAAAACTATTTCTGCTAATTTTTTTCTCGATTTTGCAGGAAGTAAATAGAAGCATAAGCTTTTTAACAATAATTTGTTGCTGAGTTGTAGAGAAAGTCATGTGAATAGAACACACCAGATTTTTTATGTAAAGCTATTCATTTCTGAGATATTTCTTGCTATTGATTTTAAAATTTCCAATACCTAAACATTTTGTCAAATGGGAAGCCGTTATTAAATGTTTTCGTTCTTCTCATGCAAAGGGAAATTCAATTGCGTCACAAAGCGACCGGTTTTTAAAATATTTAAATATCGTCTTAACCTAGTGTATTTCCATTGTAACTAGAGGGAACTAAATAAGAAAACCATTTCTGCTAATGTTTATTTTGGCTAGCATGAAGAAGAAAGAAGAATACGCTTTTGTAAGACTAATTTGTTTCAGAATAGATGAAAAAGTCATGTGAATGGAACAAATTAGATTTTTATATTCTCTGTCACAACTTTTTAAGACACATAACCTCAATACCATCTTCGGTGCAGGTAAAGCGCAGTTTGGGGTGTGAAGATATCTATCTACTTGTATAGACCTTGACATGGAATATTTAGATGGAATACAATACATCCATATATTATTATAAATAAATTGTAAGGAAATAACATATTAAATATGAGAGGAAAATACTGTAATATCATTTTGTATTATTGTGAAGGATCGAGCATGCGTAGATGAATAGCTTTGCTGACCTAAATAAACATTTAAGGCACCAAACACTTCAAGAATAGACTTTTAAGATGGCTATTAAACTATCTTTGCGTGGTACAAAGTTTATGGCGTCACTCTATAAACGCACCCACTAAGTTTTTGAAGAGAATTTGGGTTATGTTAGGCAAAAGTCATAAGGAAGAAGCCATGCGTCTGTACACAAACGCTATGATTTACGCACGCTATTCTTATAGCAACCATTTTGCATAAAGAGAATACATCCAAAGCAATACTTTATGCGCTGCGAGGACTTGAATTATTACCTCAAGGTAATAAATACTGCCATCGCTTCGACTTCCGTAAACTTAGGGTTGCACAAATGTTTGTTTTAGACCTCAAGTGAGCGAAAATATCTTGTAACACGCTGGGAGCCATGTTTGGCTGCTTTTGCCACAAAAAAGAAACACATCATGGCTGAAACGTTGTGTTAAAACATTAATATAGCTTAGTTTGTCAACGAGAGGGGGGGGGGGTGGAGAAAAGATCCTGCTGTAGAATATAGGCAGCTATTGTGTTTATGAATAATCAGTGATCAACTCTGTAGAGGGTAACATCTGCGTACTTACACAATTTTATCGTTTTTTTTTTTTTTCACTCTCATTTTAGCACAACTATATGTGCCCGTTACTTTCTCTACTTCGCTAATAGTACATCGGTAGAGATGGTAGATTTCATTCCACCCAAAAATACATCCGATACTAGATTTCACTGTAAAACAAGTTTTACGGGGCCCTGAATAAAAAAAAAAAATCAGAGAAAGGTCCATTCACATGACTTTCTCTATATCTCTGCAACAGATTATTCCTAAAAAGCTTATACTTCTACTTACTTTACGCTAATCAGAAAAAAATTAGCAGAAATAGGCTTATTACTTGCTTCCTTGTAAGTAGAAGCGAAATAAGGGACTACAATAGGTTAAAGTGATAGTCAAAAGCTGGTTGCTATGTCAATGAAGTTCCTTTGTTTATATGGAAAGGAGTTGACAAGTTCCTGTATGAAAAAAGTATATGTTTTTCATAGCAGAAACCAAAAATAAGGAATGTCTCAAAAACGACAAACTCCACGAAAAAAAATATATAGGTATTCAAATTGTGTTTTTTAACGTGCTCTACATTTTTTGTGCAGTAAGTTTTTGTCCATGTCTTAAGGTTTAGCAATTATTCAAAATTCAGTAAAAATCACCCAGAATAAACTACTCTTCAGAGGCTATTCCCAGAAAATTCAATATATACATTTTATTTGTCAGGTAAATATCTTTAATATACGAAATTTTAATCAAAATCGTTAGAGCCATTTTTGAGAAAATCAAAATTTTTGAAAAACGTTCCATGTACACGGTAGTTGGGGGTGGGGGGATTTTTCTCAAAATCTTCGTGTCGCATCCCTGGAAGATATTAAACATAAATACCAAGTTTAGTATTTACCTACTTTTCGTCTTTGAGTTATCGTGTTCACAGACACACGGACTAACACACACGGACCTTTTTCCGAAAATGCATTTTTTTACATAAAGGGGACCCTAAAACATATATTTCCGGTGTACATAGTGCGTATAGAGAAAGTAAAGAATCACAGAACCATTGTGCATACGTATATGTGTATGGTAGCATAACTAAAAAAAAAAAAAATATGTGATGTGTTACATTCACATGACTTTCTCTAGCCGTTCTACAAACTTATTACATAAGATTATTCTTCTTTCTGCGCCTTGTTAATCGAGGTATTCAGCACAATGTTCTTATTACTTAGTTCCTTATAAGTAGGAAGAAAATAAGGGAGTACACCAGGCTAAATCAATAGACAAATGTTTTAAAAACTGTCGTTATGCGATTGTCATTACAAATCGCTTCTTTCTTGGCCAGGAGTAGAACAAATGAAAAACGGACGCTCCCTTCTGAGAAAAGTATAAGTACTTCACAACTGAAACTAATAACAATGAATACCTCGAAAACGGTAAGCTCCACGAAAAAAATGTATGTGATGTAAATTGTGTATTTTAACAAGGCCTACATTTATTGTCAAGTAAGCTTTTGTCTGTCTCTTACGGTTTATTAGTTATGCCAAATTAAGCAAAATGAATCCAGAATAAACAGGTCTTTAGAAGCTATTGCCAGAAAATTCAAGATATACATTTTATTTGTCAGGTAAATATCTTCAATATACGATATTTTAATCAAAATCGTTAGAGCCATTTTTAAGAAAATCAACTTTTTCGAAAAAAGTTCCATGTAAAGGGTAGTTTGGGGTGGGGGGATTTTTCTGAAAATCTTCGTGTCGCATCCTTGGAAGATACTGAAGTTTGGTATTTTAGCTACTTTTCGTTTTTGAGTTATCGTGTTCACGGACACACGGACACACACTCACACACACGGACCTTTTTCTGGAAATGCTTTTTTTGGATTCAGGGGGTCCTAAAACATATATTTCCGGTGAAATCTCGACATCGAATTTTTGGGTGGAATGCATTGTATATACGGGGCAAGAGAAAGTAAAAAATCTGATGTGTTCCATTCACATGACTTTCTCTATCTCTCTGTAACAAATTATTGTTAGTAAGCTTATCTTTTATTTATTTCATGTTAATCGAGGAAAATTTGCAGAAATAGTATTATTCCTTGCTTTATTGTAAATACAAGCGAAATAAGGGAGTACCAAAAGCCAAAGCTGGTTGCTATGTGACTGATGTTCCTTTGTTTGTATGGACAGAAGTTGACAAATTCCTGTATGAGAAAAGCATGTTTTTCAAAGCTGAAACCAAGAAAAAGAAATATCTCAAAAACGATCAACTCCACGAAAAAAAAATATATATAACATATATTGTGTGTTTTAACGTGCTCTACATTTTTTGTGGGTTAAGTTTTTGTCTATCTCTTATGGTTTAGCAGTTATGAAAAATTCATCCAGAGTAAAGTAGTCTTCAGAGGCTATTCCCAGAAAATTCAAAATATACATTTTAGTCATGAAAATGACTTTAATATACGATATTTTACTGAAAATCGTTAGAGCCATTTTTTAGAAAATCAAAATTTTCGAAAAAAGTTCTATGTAAAGGGTAGTTGGGGGTTGGGGAATTTTTCTCAAAATCTTCGTGTCGCATCCCTGGAAGATACTAAACTTAAATACCAAGTTTGGTATTTTACCGACCTTTCGTTTTTGAGTTATCGTGTTCACAGACACACGGACACACACACACACGGACTTTTTTCTGAAAATACTTTTCTGGATACAGGGGGCCCTAAAATATATATTTCCGGTGAAATCTCGGTATCGAATTTTTTGGGTGGAGTGCAATACTTTCTCTATACACTATGTACATAGTGCGTATGGAGAAAGTAAAAATGGCTCTAAACATTTTGATTATAATGCCATTATTACATATATTTTTACGACAAATAACATGTGTGTGTGTGTTGTTTATATATCTTGAAAATCCTGGGAATACACTCTGAATTCTTGTTCGTACTGAATAACTTTTGTATAATTTGTAAACTGTAAGAAATACATAAAAACTAACTACACAAAAATGCAGATCTCATCAAAACACACAATATGTGTCAAATGCATTTTTGTTGTGGAGCTAACTATTTCCGAGATATTGCTTGGTACAGTTTAAATTTTCCAGTTCTTATTCATTATTCATATTTTGTTCACCTATCACATAGCGACCAACTTTTAAAAGAGTTTAATGTCGCTGCAGCTTAATATATTTTCATATTTATACTGTGCAAAAAATAATATCGTAATGAAACCATTTCTGCTAATATTTATCTTGGTAAGCGTGAAGTAGATAGAGGAATATTCTTTCGTAAGAATAGTTTGCTGCAGGATAGTTAGAGAAGGTTATGTGAATGTAACACATCAATATAGGAATATATACACACATATAATTATATTACATACAAAAAACGAGGGCCATTCAGAAAGTGATGAACGATTTGTCATAACTTATAATAACGAAAGTTCTCAACACAAATCTTTATTTACAAAGTTACATTACCGTACTCTATTTCTGAATGTACTCGTCATGCTAACAAGGTATTTATTGTCACGTTGTACCACTTTTTCAGTGTATATGTATAATTCTTCCATCTGAACCAAGATGTTATTGCCACTTCCAAAAAGTCATGTTCGGTGTCCAAAGAGAAACGCCGGTTTTCTTAATTCTTTTATAAACGTTTCTTTCAATTCCTCCATAACGACTGATGGATTTCCACTTCAGTCTTTTTCGGGCACACTGGTTCATCCTTAATTACTAGTAAATTAAGCGCCATTTCCTCACTGATGACTCGTTCATTGCATTATCAACATACAATTGCGTTGTAGAATCCGATTGGCCGAACATTTTTTTTGCATTCAGAACACGATTAAGTTCTTTGGCAGTAGCAATGTATCATTGGCATTGAATAATTGATACCACGTGATAATGTCTTGACAGATTGGAGATTACTCTGAGAAACCTTTCTATTCTTTAATCAACGTTTTAGATTTAAGGTTCCTTTAATAATAAACGTTTTACTTTGTCTACTGCTTACCTATATTAAGTAGGGAAAGTATGTCAGGCCGAGATTTTTCTGGAAGTTTTAACACCCTAAACAAATAAAAAAATACATTTTACAAAAAGGTCTCTTTGGGTGGAAAGACTGTATGGTGTGCGTGAAGAGCAGGATTTGCATTGATTTTGTTAGCGAGTTTTCTAGACTACATTTATAAAAATCTGATGTGTTCCATTCAATGACTTTCTCTACATCGCTATAATAAATTGTTGTTAAAATTAGCAGAAATAGTCTTATTACTTGCTTCCTTATAAGTAGAAGCGAAATAAGGGGGTACTATAGATTAAAGTGATAGTCGAAAGCTGGTTGCTATGTGACTGAAGCTCCTTTATTTGTATGGACAGGTGTCAACAAATTGCTGTATGAGAAAAGTATAAGTCTTTATAGCTGAAAAAAAAACAAAAAAAAAACAAGGAATATCTCAAACGATCAACTCCACGAAAAAAAAATGTATATAACATAAATTGTGTGCTTTAAGGTGCTCTACATTTTTTGTGTGGTAAGTTTTTGTCCATGTCTTACAGTTTAGCAGTTATGCAAAATTCCGTAAAATTCACTCGGAATAAAGTAGTCCTCAGAGGCTACTCCCAGAAAATTCAAAATATACACTTTATTTTTCAGGTAAATATCTTTAATATACGATATTTTAATCAAAATCGTTAGAACCATTTTTGAAAAAATCAAAAATTTTTAAAAAAGTTCCATGTAAAGGGTAGTTTGGGGTGGGGGGCTTTTTCTCAAAATCTTCGTGTCGCATCCCTGGAAGATACTAAACTTAAATACCAAGTTTGGTATTTTAGCGACTTTTTTTTTTGAGTTATCGTGTTCACAGACACACGGACTCACGGACACACACACACACACGCACACACACACACACACACGGACCTTTTCCTGGAAATACTTTTTTTGGATACAGGGGACCCTAAAACATATATTTCCGGTGAAATCTTGGTATCGAATTTTTTTGGTGGAGTGCAATACCTTCTCTAAAGTAATCAAAATCGTTAGCCATTTTTAAGAAAAACATTTTCGAAAAAATGTCCATGTAAAAAGTAGTTAGGAGTGGGGGATTTTTCTTGAAAATCTTCTTATCGTATCCTTGGAAGATACTAAGCTTAAATACCAAGTTTGGTACTTAACCGTCTTTTCGTTTTTGAGCTATGATGTCCACAGACACAGACACACACACACACACACACACACACACACACACACGGACCTGTTTCTGAAAATGGTGTTTTGGACTTAAGGTGTTCTAAAACATGTATTCCCAGTGAAATCTCGGTATCGAATTTTTGGGTGGAATACAATACTTTTCTATCCCTATGTACACTGTACATACGGGGCTAGAGAAAGTAAAAATACTGTACATTGGACATATTTATATGGTGAATAAAAACGTAGAAATATCATATGAATGTAGTGCTTCAGATGTTTCTAAAGTATTTTTGGATTAAAAAAAATCTGGAAATGAGTATTCAGGGAAATTTGGATATAAATTTGTTGTGGAAATACATTGCTTCCTTTTCTATGTAGTGCATGGCAGAGAAGTATGAGGGCGTATATTTTTCGAGACTAATGAATCAGTAAGTGATGGGACAGCCCTGGGACATAAGGAAGTAGTAACGAATTATCCCATTACTCCCTTATGATCCTGTTGTTGGTTTGAGATGAGGGCAACGGTCCCATTGCACCACGTGGAAACACAAGAGAAATGTCCTCTTTACGATGAGGTAATAGCAAGTGCTAAATCAGCCTCTGTTCGAACGCAACATCTCATCTGAATTATGAAGATAGGGAATGCAAACAAAGTATAGCCAGTAGATTTAAATGTGTCATTCTGGTGGTGTTCATAGACCTTCATAGACTGAAATTTTGATAATTGCTCAGAAATTGCTTGTGTTCCATTCACATGGTATGATCTTATTACTCGCTTCCTTGTAAGAAGAAGACAAATAGTAGAGTATATAGATAGTAAAATATTTTAAAAGAAACAACTGAAATTCGGTTCTCTTTACATGGCTAAGAGTAAAAGAAGAAGGGAGAAATGAAACGAAAGACTTTGCGTATGAGAAAAGAACTGCTTTACAATTAAAATCAATAACAAGGAAAACGTGATTGAGTGGTTAGACCGCTCGCCTCCCATCTAGGCGGCCAGGGTTCGATCCCTAGCGCCCATATGTGGGACTCGTGGTGGATGAAGCGGAGTCTGGGCAGGTTTTCTCCGGGTCCTCCGGTTTCTCCAGCCACTTATTCCACCATCATCACCTTTGTAATCATCAATTTCGCTTACATTTCACATCATCCACTTTCACATGTTCATACCTGGCTAGGCGCCGGCCCCTTGTACCAGGTTCTCCATTCTGTGGTTTCGAGCTTTTAACTCCCCGACAGTCTACAATTACGGGGAGGTTAAGCCGCTTACGAAACGAAACTAAGAAAAAATTGCATAGATTGCGTGTTTTAAAGAGATCTTGAATATTTATGTAGTAAATTTTTGTCTATCTCTTGTGGTTTACCAGTTATACAAAATTCATCCAAGTTTGGTATTTTACCGACTTTTCGTTTTCGAGTTATGCTGTCCATAGACATAGACAGACAGACACATTGACTTTTCTATTTTTTTTTTTTCTTACTCAGGGGGACCCTAAAACATATATTTACCGAGATTTCATCGGAAATAATTATTTTGTGCACCCTGAATTTAAAAAATAATTTCTTATAAAAAAAAAGTCAGTGTAGGTATTTCCTTGCGCGCGCGTGTGTGTGTATGTCTGTGGACACGTAAATAAAAATAGAAAAGTCCGTTAAATACCAAACTCGGTACGTAAATTTGTATCTTCCACGAAAATTCAGAAATATCCCCCATCCCTAACAACCCTTTACATGAACGTTTTCGAAATAGTCGATTTGCTCAAAAATGACCCTAACGATTTTGATTAAAATGTTGTATATTACCTTACATGGAAAATATAATGTATAGATATCCTGCATTTCTTGGGAATAGTAATAAGTTTTTTTCATTTTGGATATTTTTCTGTAACTTGTAAACCGTAAGACATAAACAAAAGATTGCTTAAAAAAAAAGTAGATCTAGTTAAAATACACAATTTATATAATATACAGCATTTTGTATGTAGAACTAATTCAGAAATATTCCCTGTAATTTAAAATACTCAAACTTTTCTCGAACGGGGAGCTCTCTTCCATTTCATATGTCTTTTAAGCGCATAGCGACAGCTGTTAAAATATCTGACTGCGCTTTAGGCAAGCATGGTCCTTATTTCCATTCTATTTACATGGAAGCAAGCAATAAGACTATTTCCGCTAATGCTTAACTCGATTATCAGGATGTAGAAAAATATGTAAAAAATCGGATGTGTTCCATTCACATGACTTTCTCTATATCAATGCAACAAATTATTGTTAAAAAGCTAATGCTTCCATTTATTTCATACTGATTAGCAGAAACATTCTTATTACTTGCTTCTTTGTAAGTAGAAACGAATAAGGGGTCTTTTTATAGGTTAAATTGATAGTCAAAAGCTGGTTGCTATGTGACTGAAGTTCCTTTGTTTGTATGGACACGAGTTCACAAAGTCCTGAATGAGAAAAGTATGTTTTTTATAGCTGAAACCAAAAACAAGGAATATCTCAAAAACAATCAACTTCACGAAAAAAATGTATGTAACATAAATTGTGTGTTTTAAAGTGATCTACATTTGTTGAGTGGTAAGTTTTTGTCCATCTCTTACGGTTTAGCAGTTATGCAAAATTCCGTAAAATTGACTCAGAATAAAGTAGTCTTCAGAGGCTATTCCCAGAAAATTCAAAATATATATTTTATTTGTTAGATAAATATAATAATTATACTATATTTTAATCAAAATCGTTAGAGCCATTTTTAGAAAATCAAGATTTTCGAAAAAAGTTCCATGTAAAGGGTAGTTTGGCGTGGGGGGATTTTTCTCAAAATCGGAAGTGTAGAATCAAAATATGACATCTTGTCAAACGTGCTTCACCAACCACAATGTATAAGGATGGGGTTTTTCCTATCTATTCTCTTTATACCTGTGCTCCTCTCACCTCTTCTCACCCTCCAGGGCGCCTTTATCATCTTACGCAGATACAATATCCTTACCAGTACCGAATCCTCTCCGAAAGAATCTGATGCGTAACGCTCGCACGACTTTCTCTAGCTATTCTACAAATTTCTTAAAAACATAATTCTTCCTTCTACACCATGCTAATCGAGATAACCACTACCATTTTTACTTAGTTCCTTATAAGTAGAATGGAACTAAGAGAATGCACTAGGCTAAATTGATCGTCAAATGTTTTAAGAGCAGTCGTTATGTGATTGTCATTGCAAATCACTTCATTGCAATTAGAACAAAAGAAAAACGGACACTTCCATCTGAGAAAGTTAAGTACTTCACAACTGAAACTAATAACAATGCATACCTCGAAAACGGCAAGCTCCACGAGAAAAATGTATATGACATAACTTGTGTATTTTAACAAGACCTAAATTTTTTGTAAAGTAAGTTTTTGTCTATCTTTTACGGTTTACTAGTTATACTAAAGTAAGCAAAATTCATCCAGAATAAACAGGACTTTAGAAGCTATTTCCAGAAAAGTCAAGATATACCTTTTATTTGTGATAGATATGACTTTAATAAATGGTATTTTAATCAAAATCGTTAGAGCCATTTTTAAGAAAATCAAATTTTTCGAAAAAAATTCCATGTAAAAGGTGGTTTGGGGTGGGGGATTTTCTTGAAAATCTTCATGTCGCATCCTTGGAAGATCTCTAACTTAAATACCAAGTTTGGTATTTAACCGTCTTTTCGTTTTTGAGTTATGCTGTCCAAAGACACACACGCGCGCGCGCGGACCTGTTTCTGAAAATGCTTTTTTTGGATAAAGGGGTCCTAAAACATGTATTTTCGGTGAAATCGCGACATAGAATTTTTGTGTGGAATACAATACTTCTCTATACCTATGTACATTGTACATATGGGGCTAGAGAAAGTAAAACTCTTATCCCTATATACTCTCTAATTATAATTAGTTCTTTAGGGTATCTATGATACCAAGCCTGGGAGTCTCACCCAAATCTTCGCCCATGTTAAGAAAATAGCGTTCTTGTTTTCCCTGTACGCAATTTCGCACTCGACGCTCAGTCGCCTTGCGTAATAAAGCTATTATTGCTGATTGGTTGATTTATGTTGTCTTTGGTTTGTTAAATGGTTTTTGTTACTTGAGTAAATGGGTTACGAGCAATAAATAGTCATATGTTATGATGTTTCCACTGGGTCATAAAACGATCATGAGCCTACACTCCAGTCTGACCTCTAACCTAACAGCTGATCGCCTCGGCTCCCGGATCACATACTTCATAAGCCAAGGACAAACTTTACTATCGTTATATCAACGAAAACAATGAGCAAATCTACGCGATAATATTGCGGACTTTACTACTTTACGCCATACTACAATCAGGCAGTAAAATGGATGGAAAAGTTGAAATTCAACTTATCACTACTGTCTGTCCCTGGCAGTTTTATCACTAAAATGATATCTTTTTACTTTCTCTATACGTACTATGTACATAGTGTATAGAGAAGGTATTGTAATGCACCCAAAAATACGATACCGAGATTTCAGCGGAAATACATGCTTTGGGCCCCCCTGAATCAAAAAAAAAAAAAAAAAAAGGTCCGTGTGTGCGTGTGTGTCTGTGAACACGATAACTCAAAAACGAAATCTCTCTAAAATACCAAACTTGGTATTTAAGTTTAGTATCTTCCAGGGATGCGACAAGAAGATTTTGAGAACAATCCCCCCACCACAAACTACCCTTTACATGGAACTTTTTTCGAAAATTTTGATTTTCGCAAAAATCGCTCTAACGATTTTGATTAAAATATCATATATTATAGATATTTACCTGACAAACAAAATGCATATCTTGAATTTTCTGGGAATAGCCTCTGAAGACTACTTTATTCTGGACGAATTTTACGGAATTTTGTATAACTGCTAAACCGTAAGACTTAGATAAAAACTTACTATACAAGAAATGTAGAGCATGTTAAAACACACAATTTATGTTATACACATTTTTTCGTGGAGTTGATAGTTTTTTAGATATTCATTGATTTTGGTTTCAGCTATGAAAAACTTACTTTTCTCATATAGGAATTTGCCAACTACTGTCCAATAGCAACCAGTTTTTGACTATCACGTTAACCTATGGCACTCCCTTATTTCGCTTCTACTTATAAGGAAGCAAGTAATAAGACTATTTCTACTAATTTTTTCTCCATTAGCCTGAAGTAAATAGAAGCATAAGCTTTTTAACAAAAATTTGTTGCAGAGAGGTAGAGAAAGTCATGTGAATGGAACACATCAGAATTTTAAAAATGTACGATACAGAAAGCAAGACTTTTCCTTTACATAGACAAACTGGATCAAATAACATCAGAAATATCGTGTAAACTTTTTGTGTTTTATTGTATTCAACTGGATACTTCCCTTGTGAGTTTATTTCTACCTGAAGATTTATGGACGAGTTATTCTTAACTTTGCATCACGGATTGTAATTTTCCAAGAACATAAAATCGCTGCTGGGTGCAAAGGGTAAACCTAAATTACGATTACACGTATACAGTCTTGATTCAAGCACGCATCACCGTGATATATAGAAAATATTACTAGTGTCAGGTCAATTAGTAGACGATATTCACCAGGAGGACATCTAGTTGGTGTAGCGGACATGATGGATGTTCATTTGTTTTCACAGCGTCATGATAATATACCATGCGGCTAGACATTTGCACGACACACCCAACACCACACGAAGGTGTTACATACATTATTCCATAACTGCAGTGATCTCAGCTCTTTTATTGCACTAACTAGCTAGCCAAGGTTAGCTTCGGCGCGGACCTGCATGTAGCCTTGGTGTCTAAGGTCACGGAATCGATTTCCGCTCAGGGAACTGGTTGGTGAGTGCCCAAGTCACATTAATCAACTAGCTTCCATTATGCAACTTTTAAACTGCCTTATTAACCTGGGTAGACCTGCTTTGTTCTGACTACTTGTTTTTGTTCAGGTCTGTAAGCTGGACACTGCATTCTCCTAATTTGTGGCTTTATTAACATTTTCCCAGGAAGAGAAGCATTTTTCTTTACAGTTTCAAGAACCGTCCTACACTGTATATATTTTGTCTATAACTTCTTCTCCACTAGTTTATAAATAACACAATACCGTGCTTTAGGAAATAGAAGACGTCACATATCATTTTATACGAGGTACGTCCAGAAAGTAAGTTCCGTTTGGTAGTAAAATTAAATTGTGTACAGATACAGAATAATTATTTAGTGCACAAAATTCTACAACTCTTAAACTATTTTTCCACATAACTGCCGAAATTTTGCAGGCATTTGTCATAGCATGGCACAAGTTTTTGTATACCTTCTTCATAGAAGTTTGCCGCTTGTGTCTTCAAAAAGTTGGAAACATTTTCTTTCAACTCTTCGTCATTATTGAAGTGTTGTTCTTGAGATGTAAGAACAGATGAAAGTCGCTAGGAGCGAGGTCAGGGCTTTACGGAGGATGGTCAAACACATCCCAGCTAAATCCCTGTAGGAAGTTTTTCGTCACATTTGCGTCGTGCGTTGTCGTGAAGAAAAACAACACCTTTTGATAGCAATTCTCGGCGATACATTTCAATTGGTTTTACTTTCCTAGCATTCTGAAAACGAATCACAGATCTGATTTCACAAGCGGCGGGATTTTCAATCAACACGGACATGGTAAAGCGTATGTGGCTGACAGCGATCTCAAAATGGCGCGCGTGTCTTCTCCTTGATACAGAGCGTCTACCGCTCATGTTCGGAACTGCGATAGCAGCGCTGCAGCGGAGATAAATTGAAACGGAACTTACTTTCTGGACGTACCTCGTATTTGAAGTGGAAAAATCTGATGTGTTCCATTCACATGACTTTCTCTACATCTCTGAAACAAATTATTGTTAATAAGTTTATGCCTCTATTTACTTAATGCTAATCGAGAACAAATTAGCAGAAATAGTCTTATTACTTGCTTCCTTGTAAGTAGAAGCGCACCATAGGTTCAAATGATAGTCAAAAGCTGGTTGCTATGTGACTGAAGTTCGTGTGTTTGTATGGACAGGAGTTGACAGTTTCCTGTATGAGAAAAGTAGAAGTTTTTAAAGGTGAAACCAAAAACAAACGAATATCTCAAAAACGACCAACTCCACGAAAAAAATTGCATGTAACATAAATTGTGTGTTTTAACATGCTGTATATTTTTTGTGAGGTAAGTTTTTGTCCATCTCTTACCGTTTAGCAGTTATACAAAATTCCGTAAAATTCATTGGAATAAAGTAATCTTCAGAGGCTATTTCCAGAAAATGCAAGATATACATTTTATTTGTCAGGTAAATATCTTTAATATACGATATTTTAATCACAATCGTTAGAGCCATTTTTAAGCAAATCAAACATTTCGAAAAAAGTTCCATGTAAGGGTAGTTTGGGGTGGGGGGATTTTTCTCAAAATCTTCGTGTCGCATCTCTGGCAGATACTAAACTGAAATACCAAGTTTGGTATTTTACCGACTCTTCGTTTTCGAGTTATGGTGTTCACAGACACACTTACACACGGACACAGGGATACACACGCGCACACACACGGACCTTTTTTTGAAAATGCTTTATTTGGATACAGGGAACCCTAAACATATATTTCCAGTGAAATCTCGGTATCGAATTTTTTGGTGGAGTGCAACACCTTCTCTATACACTATGTACATAGTACGTATAGATAAAGTAAAAAGTTGAGGAAGTTGAAGAATCGATGGTGAGATGTTTTGTTGACGGGACTGTATCTGGATGCAAGTGGCACATCAGAAAGTTCCTCACGTAGCCTGCCCACGCGAATGATCACGTCCATGTTTGGCTCTGTGCCATCTGCGGGGAACAAACTGTCTTACTTCACCTCGTCATGTCAAACTTGCACGTGCTCTTCACCCATGCTGACCAAATTATATATCGATAAACTCGCATTCTAAAAGTACTCTCAAACCATACACTGTTTTACCAAATATACATTTACCAGAACCTAAATGTATAATTCAAGGGATCTTCTTTGCCCATTACGATTTATTGACTTCTCTAGCACCTATAAACAAAATAGAATAAAATAAAAATCTGTATACAACCCTAGTACCCAATTACTTAAATCAGGACTAATTTTCCAGATCTTTAATATTTATTAAACTTCATATTTATACGTTCATATGTTTATATGTACATATAAAAAGTAAAAATGTAACTTTAACCAAATAAAATACTAATATTTTTTCTAGCATATATATGATAAACTAAATCATCAAACACATATCATACATTCATAATTAACCCCAATAATTACTAATTCTAAATAACAATAGCAAATATATAAAACCAAATTATCAAGTGTATTTATCATTAAATTTAATTTTTACTAAAATAAAATGAATAATAATTCATCTATTACCTGTTTTTATTATTGATATATTTATACAATAATTATATCAATAATTAATACTGCAATTTATTTATTAATTCTTAAATTATTTATTTTACATTAAATTTACATACTACATTTTACTATTTAATTTATATAATATGCTTATAAACCATTTATTAATTACACTTTTTATTTACTTTACATGTTATAATGTACATATTATTCAATTTTATTATATTTATTATTTTTACTTCATTCTTTTAAAATTATTTTTCACACAGCGACCGGCTTTTAAAGGACGAGACTATCAGCCTGTGAATTTTCGTATTTGTCTTCTACATACAAGAAGCTAGTAATAAGACTAATTCTGTTTATGTTTATCTTGATTAGCATGATGTAGATAACAGATTAATAATTTGAATAAAAAGTTTGTTTGCTAGAGGGCATCATGTGAATGGAACACATTAGATTTTTTCCCCTTCTAATCACAAGGGACCAAGTAATAAGGACAATTTTGCTAACGTTCATCTCGATTAGCATGATGTATATAGAAGAATAAGAAATTTACCAATAATTTGTTACAGAGATGTAGAGAAAGTCATATGATTGTAAAACAGATTTTTGTAGTTAGGTTAGTTTTACATTAAGCCATCGATATTTCTGGTGGAATCTTGGTATCGAAATTTTGGATGGAATACAGTGCCTTCTCTGTCTATTATGTACAATGTCCAAACGTGCTAGAGAAAGCAAGAACAATTAATAAAAAATCTGATGTGTTCCATTCACATGACTTCTCTACATCTCTGCAACAAACTATTATTGAAAAGCTAGTGCTAATATTTACTTCATGCTAGTCGAGAAATAGTCTTATTACTTTCTTCCTTGTAAGTAGAAGCGAAATAAGGGAGTACCATAGGTTAAAGTCATAGTCATGCTATGTGACTGACGTTCCTTTGTATGAATGGATAGGAGTCGACAAGTTCCTGTATGAATAAAGTTAAGTTTTTCAAAGGTGAAACCAAAAACAAGGAATATCTAAAAAACGATCCACTCCACGAAAAAAATGTATATTACATAAATTGTGTGTTTTAACGTGCTCTACATTTCTTGTGATGTAAGTTTTTATCTAAGTCTTACGGCTTAGCAGTTATGCAAAATTCCGTAAAATTCATCCAGAATAAAGTAGTCTTCAGAGGCTATTCCCAGAAAATTCAAAATATACATTTAATTTTCAGGTAAATATCATTAATATGCGATATTGTAATATAAATCGTTAGACCCATTTTTGCGAAAAACAAAATTTTCGAAAAAAGTTCCATATAAAGCGTAGTTTGGGGTAGGAGGACTTTTCTCAAACTCTTCGTGTCGCATCGCTGGAAGATACTAAACTTAAATACCAAGTTTGGTATTTTACCGACTTTTCGTTTTTGAGTTATCTTGGTCACAGACACACGGACACAAGGACACACACACATGGATCTCTTTCAGAAAAACCTTTTTTTAGGGGGGGTACAGGAGTCCCTAAAACACATATTTCCGGTGAAATCTCGTATCGAATTTTTAGGTGGAATACAATACCTTCTCTTTACACTATGTACATAGTAGGTGTATGAGAAAGTAAAAAAAATCTGATGTGTACCATTCACATGACTTTCTCTACATCTCTGCAACAAATTATTGTTAAAAAGCTTGTGCTTCTATTTACTTCCTGGTGCTCGAGAACAAATTAGCAGAAATAGTCTTATTACTTGTTTCCTTGTAAGTAGAAGCGAAATAAGGGAGTACCATAGGTTAAACTGATAGTCAAAAGCTGGTTGCTATGTGACTGAAGTTCCTTTGTATATATGGACAGGAGTTGACAAATTTCTGTATGAGAAAAGTTAAGTTTTTCGAACCTGAAAACAAAAACAAGGAATATCCCAAAAACGACCAACTCCACGAAAAAAATGTATGTATATTACATACATTGTGTGTTTTAACGTTCTCTACATTTCTTGTGTTGTAAATTTTTATCTTAAGTCTTACGGATTAGCAGTTCTGCAAAATTCTGTAAAATTCATCCAGAATGAAGTAATCTCCAGAGGCTATTTCCAGAAAATTCAAAATATACATTTTGTTTGTGAGGTAAATATCTTTAATGTGTGATATTTTAATCTAAATCGTTAGACCCATTTTTGAGAAAAAAAAATATTCGAAAAAAGTTCCATATAAAGGTTAGTTTGGGGTAGGGGAATTTTTTTTCTCAAAATCTTCGTGTCGCATCCCTGGAATATACTAAACCTAAATACCAAGTTTGGTATTTTAGCGACTTTTAGTTTTTGAGTTATCGTGTTCATAGACACACGGACCTTTTTGTGAAAATGCTTTTTTTTGGATACAGGGAACCCTAAAACATATATTTCCGGTGAACTCTGGGTATCGAATTTTTGGGCGGAATGCAATACCTTCTGTATACACTATGTACATAGTACGTGTAGAGAAAGTAAAAATAAAGCGATAAACTGGTCAGTTCGTTTAAGAAGCTCGAGTGTCATTAGCCATGGAGATGAGTGATGAAGGCGTAAGACATGATTCACTGTTAAGACAATTTAATTCTGTTTAGATTTCTTCTCATTTTGAAGTAGCAACAGATAATGCATCCACTTGAAGATACAAATCTTGTCGCCTCCAGTCCTGTACAGTCAAGTTAAGTTTTTCATCTCTCGTGGTTGTTTTGTTTCAAACTCTGCCTGCCACAAGTCGCGTGTGCACATGCCCTTCCCCCTCCCACACTAACGCACCTCGTCAAGCTAAGATGGGAGCCTCCATTTAATATGTCACGAACATGTGTTTGTGTTTTCCCTTTTGGGCTCACAGCCTCTGGAGACTTAAGACGCCAATGGTATACTTCAGTTCATTTGTTTATTTTCTTTTTACTTCTTCCCAGTTTTAAGAAAAGAAACAACTTCGTTACTAATGGACTGAAACAAAAGAATCATAATATTGTAATAATTGATGTTTCGTGATGTGGTCGTAAAACTGAAGTAGAGGTAGAAGTTATGCGTGCATATGTCATTGCTATGGAGCTTTAAAAGACAAGCCGTCACGTTTTTATGTTCTCATTTAAGATCGTAAATATCAAGCCTAAATTCTTAACAGTGTATACAATAACCTACCAAAAAGCTTACGTGTTCCATTCATATGAGTTTCTCTACCTATACTGTAACAAAATATTTTACAAAAGCTTATTACTTGCTCTACATGTACATAGTGTATAAGGAAGTTACTGCATTCCACCCAAAAATTCGATACCGAGATTTCACCGGAAGTATATGTTTTGGGTCCCCCTGAATCCAAAAAGAGCATTTTCGGAAAAAGGTCCGTGTATGTATCTGTGAACAGCATAGCTCAAAAACGAAAAGACCGTTAAATACCAAACTTGCGATACAAAGATTTTCAAGAAAATCTCCCCACCCCCAATTACCCTTTACATGGAATTTTTTTTCGAAAATTTTGATTTTCTTAACAACGGCTCTAAGGATTTTGATTAAAATATCGTATATTAAAGATATTTACCAGACACATAAAATATATATATTGAATTTTCTGGGAATAGTCTCTGAAGACTATTTTATTCTGGATGAATTTTACGTAATTTTGCATAACTGCTAAACCGTAATAGATGGACAAAAACTTACCACACGAAAACTGTACATCACTTTAAAACACAACTTAAGTTACATGCACCTTTTTTCGTGGAGTTGATCGTTTTTAAGATATTCCTCATTTTTGGTTTCAGGTTTCAAAAACACAACTTTTCTCATACATGAGTTTGTTAACTCCAGTCCATACAGACAGAGGAACTTCAGTCACATAGCAACCAGCTTTTGACTGTCACTTTAACATATTGTACTCCCTTATTTCGCTTTTACTTACAAGGAAGCAAGTAATAAGGCTATTTCTGCTAATTTTTTCTGGATTAGCATGAAGTAAATAGAAACAAACTTTTGTTACAGAGATGTAGAGAAAGTTTTGTGAATGGAACAAATCAGATTTTTTTCCTTTTAATTCTGTCTGAACCTACCTGTCCTGCACTCGGTTGTGTGAAAAAAAAAATTACAAAAATTAAAGTAAGAATTTGAGATCACCTTGTGGTTTACAGAGAAACATACGAGTCAATTGAGAAATTTAATGCCTTGCCGGCTACTCAGTCGTTAGAGCAACCAGCAATACAGCGGGAGATCTGCGATTCAAATCCCGGCTATACCATTGCATTTTTCCGTCTAATTCTACCTATCCTTCTATCTGCTTGTACTTCACATTAACCAAGATGAACACTACTAGAAATGATCTTATTACTTAAGTTCTTTATAAGCAGAAGGAAATTAGGGAACGCCCTAGGCTAAAGCGATATTCAACTCTTCTAAAAGCCGTCCCCTCTGTAAGACAATTGAAATTCGTTTCAGTTTTCAAGACCAGGAATAAAACAAAATATATATGAAATGAAAGTCGACTTCCCCTATGAGAATAGTTTAAGTACTTTAAATTTAAACCAATAAAGTCGATAAATCAATAAGATCTCGGAAACTATTAATTCTATAAAATATATTATATATGTGTATGTGTATGATATAGATTATGTGTTTTAAGTAATCTAAATTTTTTGTGTAGTAAGTTTTTATTTATCTCAGTTATACACAAATCATCCAGAATGAAGAGGATATTCCCAGAAAGTACAAGGAATACATGAAGATGTCTTAAAATTATAATAAAAAAATTAATGTTTTTTAAATATTTCAATTTAAATTTAATTCATGTTTTTACTATTTGATATTATATAAATTGTTTAACAATGGATACATATACATATCCTCCACTATCTAATATGTTTCTGGCTATGCTACTGTTTGAAATTACAGAGAGAAAAACAATGCTTTCAGGTGATGGAAGAATTGTGATAATTTTAATTGTTTTCTTACAGAAACCGTGTGTAAGACAGGAGTTGGATAAGTAGAGTCAGACTGAAAAATTTAATGCCATAGCCGGGATTTGACCGGGATTTGACCGGTCCGTTGCTCTACCACTGAGCTACCATGGCATTGAATTTCTCAACTGACTCGCTTGTGGATGAATTGTTCAAATAAGTATACCATTTACTTATTTTTTATTCTTCTTTTAATTATTATTGTTATTGTTGTTGTTGTTATAATTGTGGTCTACAAATGTAATAAATGTTATGTTAAAGCGATTACTTAAATAAATTACACTTCTTTCAATTCTGTTAATCTGATTTTTACTCTCTCTACATAGTAAATGGTATGTAATTAGAGAAGGTATTGCACTATACTCAAAAATTCAATATCGAGATTGCACCGAAAATACAAGTTTGGTTCCCCTGTATAAAATACATTTTTAGAAGAAAGGTCTTGACATTTAAGTTTAATATCTTTCAAGGGTGCAGCACGAAGATTTTCATGAAAATTCCTCCACCCCAACTACCCTTTACAAGGGAAAATTGCCAAAATTTTGGTTTTCTCAAAATTTACTAACGATTTTGATTAAGTTGTATTATATGAAAGATATTTACATGACAAATAAAATGTATATCTTAAATTTTCTGGGCAAAGCCCTGAAAACCTCTTTGTTTTGGATGTGTTTTGCCGAAGTTCGAATAACTGGTAAAGCGTAAGAGATAGACAAAAACTTATTACACAAAAATGCTGACCTGGTTAAAACACACAATTTATGTCATTATACTTTTTTTCGTGGAGCCGATCATTTTTGGACATTACATGTTATAGGTTTCATTTTTAAAATACTTAAAATTTTACACACACGGAAATGTGTCAACTCCAGGCAGTGCAAAGAAACTAGCTTTTAAAAGATTTGACTATCGTTTTAACTTTCTCTATACGCACTATGCACATAGTGTATAGAGAAGGTATTGCGCTCCACTCAAAAATTCGATACCGAGATTTCATCGGAAATATATGTTTTAGGGTGCCCTTTGTCTAAAATAAACATTTTCGGAAAAAGATCCGTGAGTGTGTGTGTGTGTGTCTGTGTACACGATAATTCAAAAACGAAAAGTCGGTAAAACACCAGACTTGGTATTTAAGTTTAGTATCTTCCAGGGATGCGACACGAAAATTTTGAAAAAAATCCCCCACCCCAACTACCCTTAACATGGAACTTTTTTCAAAAATTGTTATTTTCTCAAAACTGGCTCTATCGATTTTGATTAAAATTTCGTATATTAAAGATATTCATTCACCTGCTATGAGGCATAGAAATAACGTGTACGTAAATTATGAAATATTTAGTAACAGTTTAAATAAATTGCTTGAACTAATAGTTACAATTTACATATGTGTTATATCTGAAATATTTCCGTTTACCGTTTACGCTCTGTTAAGAGATACTTTTTCGACCAATCGAGAAAAAATTAGCAGAAATAGTCTTATTACTTGCTTCCTTGTAAGTAGAAGCGAAATAAGGGAGTATCGTAGGTTAAAGTAATAGTCAAAAGCTGGTTACTAGGAGATTGAAGTTCCTTTGTTTGTATGTATGGACATGAGTTGACAAATTCCTGTATGAGAAAAGTACAAGTTTTTCGAAGCTGAAACCAAAAACAAGGAATATCTCAAAAAATATCAACTTCTCGAAAAAAATTATATAACATAAATTGTGTGTTTTAATGTGCTCTACATTATTTGCGTGGTAAATTTTTGTCCATTTCTTACGGTTTAGCAGTTATGCAAAATTCATCCAGAATAAAGTAGACTTCAGAGGCTATTCCCAGAAAATTCAAGATATACATATTATTTGTCAGGTAAATATCTTAAATATACGATATTTTAAACAAAATTATTAGAGCCATTTTTGAGAAAATCAAAATTTTCGAAAAAAGTTCCATGTAAAGGGTAGTTGGGGGTGGAGGGATTTTTCTTGAAAATCTTCGTGTCGCATCCTTGGAAGATACCAAACTTAAAAAGTTTTTGTCTTTTCGTTTTTGAGGTATGTCCACAGACACACACGCACACACCCGGACTTTTTTCCAAAAATGCTTTTCTTGGATTCAGGGGGACCCAGAATATGTATTTCCGGTGAAATCTCGCTATCGAATTTTTGGGTGCAATACAATACCTTCTCTATACACTATGTACATAGTACGTGTAGAGAAAGTAACAATTCAGAGATAACGAGGAGTAGGGGGCACGCTGCCAACTTTATTGATATAACAGAAATCTGTTTATTCAGAGTGAAATTAAACAAAGCTCAAACTTCATTTTCTTTTTGTTTTTTGTATGTGATGTTATAGCAGAATATCATTTATGTGAAGCAGAACCTCAGTGCAGGGCCTAAGAGGGCATCAACTGCCCTACTACAGTGGAGAGGAAACAGATTCTCTTGGTGAGGTATCTCATCCGACTCTAGAGAGTTACCTTAGCATGCAAAATAGTAAAGCTATCCAATTTGAATTTCCTGCCACACATTAAAATGAGATGGAGAAACATTCTAAGCAACAGACCAGTTCTTTAGGAATTGTCAAACATGTAGAACAATCTATATAAAGCATGACAAAGATTTCTTTAATTCTGGACACCAATATTTGCTTGCATATCGCAATATATTACATTGTTTTGCATTACTACATTAAAAAATCTGATGGGTTCCATTCACATGACTTTCTTTATATCTCTGTAACAAATTATTGCTAATAAGGTTATCTTTTATTTATTTCATGCTAATCGAGAAAAATTAGCAGAAATAGTCTTATTTCTTGCTTTATTGTAAGTAGAAGCGAAATAAGGGAGTACCATAGGTTAAAGTGAAAGCCAAAAGCTGGTTGCTATGTGACTGATGTTCTTTTGTTTGTATGGACAGGAGTTGACAAATTCCTGTATGAGAAAAGTCTTTCAAAGCTGAAACCAAGAAAAAGGAATATCTCAAAAACGATCAACTCCACGAAAAAAATGTATATAACATAAATTGTGTGTTTTAACGTGCTCTACATTTTTTGTGGGTTAAGTTTTTGTCCATCTCTTACGGTTTAGTAGTTGTGCAAAATTCATGCAGAATAGAGTAGTCTTCAGAGGCTATTCCCAGAAAGTTCAAAATATACATTTTATTTGTCAGGTAAATATCTTTAATATATGATATTTTAATCAAAATTGTTAGAGCAATTTTTTAGAAAGTTAAAATTTTCGAAAAAAGTTCCATGTAAAGGGTAGTTTGGGGTGCCGGGGATTTTTCTCAAAATCTTTGTGTCGCATCCCTGGAAGACACTAAACTTAAATACCAAGTTTTGTGTTTTACCGACTTTTCGTTTTTGAGTTATCGTGTTCACAGGCACACGGACACACACACACACACACACACACACACACACACACGCACACATGGACCTTTTTGTGAAAATACTTTTTTTGGATAGAGGGACCCTAAAACATATATTTCCGGTGAAATCTCGGTATCGAATTTTTTGGTGGAGTGCAATACCTTCTCTATACACTATGTACATAGTACGTATAGAGAAAGTAAAAAGTTCCCAAAATGTGCAAATAACGCAGAAAAAAGTTACCATAAGGCAATTTACAGAATAATTCCTTCATAATAGCTCCCTTCCGTAGTGACACACTTCTTCCACCGCGTATAATGATACTGCAAGCACTCCTGGAAGCAGTTGTTCGTAATGCCCTTGTCTCGCGTTCAGTAATCTTGACTGAAACGTTTATGCCACTCATACACCTGAGTTTTCTTCATCGATACTTCGCCATAGGTTTCTTCTATCATTCTCTAAGACATTTGAGGCCACAGAGAAAATTTTTTGTAACAAAATACAAAACCTATGTTCGAACGTACTCTGTTGTCGACTTTATAATATGCGATAAACGAACATGCAAAGACAGTTGCCAAGCGAAGACAACAATCATTATTAGTATGAAAATTGAAATGAAGTGTCTTTATGGACGTTAGCAACACTTACAAATAAAATATCTTTTACTTTCTATACATTAAAAAGAAAAGAAAATATTTTGGGGACTTTTTAAATCTAGGTTTAAATTATTATGGTAGGCGTTTGTTGTCATGGAGATGTGTAGGCTATGTTGAACGGTTTTTGTTTGATAAACAAGCCATTGCAACCGAATATATATAATTATTGCAGTTATATGTAGAAAGTCTTAGTTATAGCAAGCATGGCTTATTAATTCTGGGCTTCATAATCATTGTTTATTTATTTGTCATATTTTATCTTAAAAACACGTAACCTGAGCACGTAGCTCGAGCCTTAGCCTAAACGATGATGGACGCAAATGAATATGGCTAGAAATGTAATCCATGATGCCATAAGACAGTTTAGAGAGACACAAGAATACGCCAAAGGCCAGTATGATTACTGGTTTTACTGTACTTTTACACAAACATTTACACATTGCACAAACACATAACACCCATGCCCAAGGCGGGACGCGAACCCACGATCCCCTACCCACGAAGCACCAAAGCGAGACGCCTTAGCGAGCGTGGCCATGGGGACCGGCACGTTCGGGTTGTTGAAGAGCTTCCTAATATCATGTGTTTCAGGATTCTTTACACTACTGCTGATCCAATATTTAAGGCTTCTTGAATCTGACCATAAGTGCAATTATGATCTTCCCACAACGTACATTCTTTCCAATATTTTCATCCATTGTTGCTGTATCTGGCCGTTCTCTTGTTCATCTTCGAGGGAATCCCTTCCTCTTTTAAACTCTGCATACCACCAATGAACAGTGGATGGCAAAGGGCAAAGATTCCCAAATGCACAATGCAGTCTTTCAAGGCATTTTCTCTTCTCTAAAGACTTCAAAATCATAGTATGGAAATGGATCCGGCCTGATAAATGGTGTACACTTGTATACATACACACATGGGGTCGCCCTCCATGGTATAATGGTTACCATGCTAACTATATATATCCAAAGTTGCAGATTCAAATCTGGCGGAGGACAATAGATTTTTTCAGGCATAAAAATCATTGGCATGGTTTATTTCGAAAGGGAAGTAAAGCTGTTGGTCCTGCCTGTGTCTTAGACTTAAGAACCTCAAGTCTGATAAAAGATGCCTCTGAGGAAAATTAAGCAGGTTTTCATTCCCAAGTATAGAATGGGACTCTGAGAATGTGTTAAAGAATGTCCATAAATAATTTCATTTCATTTTACAAATCAAAATGAAGACCGCTACATTGTGTTCACAGTTATTCGGAAATGCAACCTACCAGCTACGAAGTAGCTCAGAAATTTTTTAACATACATATATTTCGGACAAAACAGTTAAAAGAATGTTGAAAGCAAGTGAACTGATATCTGGCATATCTGCAACTGGTCCCAGGTTGCGCAGGACCAGTTGAACGACCGCGTTTTGCAAATGATCAAGACGTTTGAGAAATGAGCAGAGGAGCTGTGCTCTGTTCACAGGATCGTCAAAATTGAACCTGCGCTCACCTGATAGGTGGAAAGCTTTTGGAGGCGGAGGGGAGAGCAAGTTGCAAGTTACCATTTGGAAGTCGTATAGTGAAGGTTTGGACAGGAGCTTCTACAGATGCTCGTACACAGTTAGTTTTGGTAGAAAATGGAAACCCTACAGATCATAGGTACATAAATGAATGTTGAGCTACTCATGGTGTGCCATTTGGTCAGTTTATAGGCGATCATTTTCTTTTAATGCACGGCAATACACGTTTACACATTGCTCACGTAATCAGAAATTATCTAGGAATACATGTTTTGTTTTACCATGGCCAGCAAGGAATCCCGACTTGAATTCTATTGAACATATGTGGAACATGCTGGAACGGTGTGTCAAGACAGGACAGTGACCAGAAACCTGACTGGGGTTGAGGCGAGCACTTCTTGAAAAATCTGATGTGTTCCATTCACATGACTTTCTCTACATCTCTGCAAAATTGGTTTTAAAAAGCTCAAGCTTCTATTTACTTCATGCTAATCGACAAAAAATTAGCAGAAATAGTCTTATTACTTGCTTCTTTGTAAGCAGAAGGTAAATAAGGGAGTAGCATAAGTTAAAGCGATACTCAAAAGCTGGTTACTATGTGACTGAAGTACCTTTGTTTGTATGGACGCAAGTTGACAAATTCCTGTATGAGAAAAGTTAAGTTTTTCGAACCTGAAAACAGAAACAAGGAATATCTAAAAAACGATCAACTCCACGAAAAAAATGTATACAACATAAATTGTGTGTTTTAATGTGCTCTACATTTTTTGTACAGTAAGTTTTTGTCTATCTCTTACGGATTAGCAGTTAAGCAAAATTCCGTAAAATTCACTCAGAGTAAAGTAGTCTTCAGAGGCTATTCCTAGAAAATTCAAAATATACATTTTATTTGTCAGGTAAATATCTTAATATACGTATTTAATCAAAATCGTTAGAGCCGTATTTTAGAAAACTAAAATTTTCGAAAAAAGTTCCATGTAAAGAGTAGTTGGGGGTGGGAGATTATTCTTAAAATCTTTGTGTCACATCCCCGGAAGATACTAAACTTAAATACCAAGTTTGGTATTTTACCGACTTTTCGTTTTTGAGTTATCGTGTTCACAGACACAAGGACACACGGATACCGGATACACACTCACGGACCTTTTTCTGAAATTACTTTTTTTGGGTAGAAGGGACCCTAAACATATATTTCCGGTGAAATCTCGGTATCGAATTTTTTGGTAGAGTGCAATACTTTCTCTATACACTATGTACATAGTATGTGTAGAGAAAGTAAAAATTGGAGCATATTCCTCAAGAAGCCATTGCTAACCTGATGGAAAGCATACCAAGATAAATGAATGCAGTTATTCAAGCCAGAAGAGGTAACATGCCTTATTAAAATGCGTTTTTATGTTTAAAGCATCTAAAATGTCCTTACAGATAAAATAAAAGCTTTCATTTTTTTAGTGTTTATCTATGGCACCACAGGGGATGACACTGATGATGCATGACATGAAGATGGAGCACCGGTGGAATGTTATTAATTATTGCTTAATTATTATTGTTTAACTATTTCTTTTTGGTCGGTCTGATATATCGCCTCACGTGCCATGGAGTAACGTTATTTAACCCACTTTTCTTTTTAGAACTTAGTTGTCCAAAGACACTCACACACACGGACGTTTTTCTAAAATCAATATCTGGTGAAATCTTTGTATCGATTGCGTAGGATGTGTCAGGGGTAGTGTGAGTTTATTGTTATCTATAGGGGCGACTTTTCGCTGAGGAGGTACGAGGAGGTTGTGAGAGACAGTAGGTATCTTGGAGCCAGAGTCGAGACCTGCTGTCTGTTACTAATTGCAGTGCTTTTGTCTGTGTCCAGGAGACATAGTCTCTGTGGACATAGGCTTTTAGCTTGTAGAACAAGAATTGTGTTGTCAAATGAAAGATAAACTGAAGAGACAACCCGTTAATTTATTGGAGCTTTAAGTAAGAGATACACAGGTCTAGGGACCAGGGGCAGACAAAGGCAACAAAACAAATAAATCTTTCAGTATATAATCTTCTGATTTGACTCTTGAAACACAGGGGTTTGGAATTGGTCATATTTACTTTCCCTACACGTATTATGTGCATAGTGTAAAGAGAAGGTATTGCTTTGCACACAAAAATTCGATAGCGATATTTCACCGGAAATGCATGTTTTGGGACCCCTGAATCCAAAATAAGCATTTTTAGAAAAAGGTTTGTGTGTGTGTGTGTGTGTGTGAACATCATAACTCAAAAACGAAAACACCGTTAAATACCAAACTTGGTATTTAAGTTTGGTATCTTCCAAGAATGCGACACAGAGATATTCAAGAAACTCCCTCCACCCCCATCTACCTTCTAGTGGAACTTTTTCCGAAAATGTTGTTTTCTCAAAAACGAATCTAGCAATTTTATTTAAATTTTGGAACATTAAAGATATTAACCTGACTAATAAAATGTATATCTTGAATTTCCTGGGAAAAGCCTCTGAATATAACTCCATTCTAAATTAATTTTACGAAATTTTGCATGCAATCTTTAAAAAAATCTGATGTATTCCATTCACATGACTTTCTCTACATCTCTGCAACAAATTATTGTTAAAAAGTTTATGCTTCTATTTACTTCATGCTAATCGAGAAAAAATTAGCAGGAATAGTCTTATTACTTGCTTCCTTGTAAGTAGAAACGAAATAAGGGAGAACCATAGATTAAAGTGATAGTCAAAAGCTGGTTGCTATGTGACTGAAGTTCCATTGTTTGTATGGACAAGAGTTGACAAATTCCTGTATGAGAAAAGTATAATTTTTTTAAAGCTGAAACCAGAAACAAGGAATATCTCAAAAACGACCAATCCCACGAAAAAATGTATGTAGTGTATATTGTGTGTTTTAACGAGCTCATAATTTTTTGTGTAGTAAGTTTTTGTCTCTCTCTAACGGTTTATCAGTTATGCAAAATCCGTAAAATTATTTAGAATAAAGATATGTTCATAGGCTATTCCCAACAATTTTAAGATATACATTTTATTTGCTATGTATATGCCTTTACATAGTTTACGTCTTTAATTTACTCTTCGAAATCCCTTTGCTATCTTCCAACAAAAATATATTTTCTACAAACTCCCTTAAAAATAAATAAACAAAATAATAAGAGGTTATATTTAATCTACAAAAAATAGAATATATCAGAAACCACAAATTCATTTTGATAATTTTATTACTATTAGAAAACTATATGCTTCTCGACGAAGAGGCTATAAAATCTTCTAATTTCAGTTTCTAAACAAATTAAAAACATTAAGCATTATACTCTCTCTTTGTAGGACTTACAGCCCCAATGCCTTGGATCAGAAACCCGTTGAGGAGCAACCATATCTAGGATGGGTGATCAGCCCAATGCAGTCGCCCTCCGTAGTGTAATGGTTACCATGTTCGCGGGTTCAAACCCGGCGGATGACAAATTTTTTCAGGTGTTAAAATCCTTAGAATGGCTTCCTTCGGAAGGAAAGTAAAGCCGTTGGTTCCATATCGTAGATTTACTGCACGTAAAAGAATCTCAAGTCTGATAAAGAGGCCTCTAAGCAAAATTAAGCGGTTTTTCGCGCCTAGAATAGATTTGGACGCTGAGAACCACAGCAGTTAAAGAGCGTCCATAAATAAAACACCATTTCATTTCAGCGCAATGCTGGCGGTGAAGAAGGACATTAAATGGTGTGATAAAAAGAATGACAGGAAAATACACGTATCAAATTATCCAATCCACCAGTATCCTAGTGACCGAAGAAAATCGCGAAAAAAAGAAAAAAAAACAATAAAACTTGAACCAGTTTGTCGGCCCCAGGAAAGCATTTTTTACTTTCTCTACATGCATTATGTACATATGTAGTGTATAGAGAAAGTATTGCATTGCACCCAAAAATTCGATAACAAGATTTCATTGGAAACACATGTTTTGAGGCCCTCTGAATCCAAAAAAAAATAGAGTGTGTATGAGTGTCTGTATGTATGTCTGGTCAGCACATCTCAAAAAAACGAAAAGACCGTTAAATCCCAAAATTGGTATTTAAGTTTGGTATCTTCCAAGGATGCGACACGAAGATTTTCAAGAAACCCATCCCTCCCAACTATCCCTTGCGTGAAACATTTAAAAAAAAAATATTTCCTGAAAAATGGCTGTAAAGATTTGGATTAAAATCTCTTATATTTAAGATATTTGCATACCAAATAAAATTTATATCTTGAATTCTCTGGGAATAGCCGCTAAAGAAGATATTCTGGATACATTTTTATGAACTTGGTATAACTAGACTACACAAAAAATAAAGATCTATTAAAACACACAATATATGTCATATATAGTTTCTTCGAGATATTCCTTTCTATTGGTTTCAGCTTTAAAAGCTTTAAACTTTTCTCATACAGGAACTTGTCAACTTCTGGCCACGCAAAAAAACTTTTTTAGATAAAATTACAACATTTTTAGTATAAAAACAAGGAGATAAACTTGAACAATAAATTGACTCATACAACCATGGTAATTTCACTGAGTGCTCAACGGTCCCGTTCCCTCCATCTTTCCCTGGTTTGGATGCTCCATCCTAGTGGCAGAAACAACGGCCGTGGGAGTCTGGTGATTATATTACCGTTAGAGCTAGGTGATCTGGATTCTCCTTTTCTGTACAGAATAGAAGTACAAAACATTAATCTCAAGCTACCTGTAAAGAAGTCATTGAATCTCGCTCCTCGTCATAAATCGAGACATGCAATCTGTGCCGCGCACGTTTCGTTAATTTAGCTAAGTGTAGACGCTCCTTTCTCAACAGCCTTTTAAAAGTGACAAACCATATTTGTAGAAATTCATATTTTGCAACTGGAGAAAGAGGCCATGTAGTTCTGTACGCATCTGCGTTGGGAACAGTTTTGCAAATTCTGTTGTTGTCCAGTTCCATAGCTGTTGGACCTCCACACATTGTGTGAGTCGATGCCTCGGTGTGTCTAGCCTTCCACACGTCTGGCAAATTTCAATCCCATAGCAACCACATTTTAAAACATATAACTGTCGGTTTAGCTTAACTTATTCACTTATTTTTACTTTCTCTATACGCACTATGTACATAAGGTATAGAGAAGGTATTGCACTCCACCAAAACATTCGATACCGAGATTTCACCGGAAGTATATGTTTTAGGGTCCCCAATATCCAAAAAAAGCATTTTCACAAAAAGGTCCGTGTGTGTGTATGTGTCCGGATGTCAGTGTGTCCGTGTGTCAGTGTGTCCGTGTATCAGTGTGTCAGTGTGTCCGTGAACACGATAACTCAAAAACGAAATGTCGGTAAAATACCAAATTTGGTATTTAAGTTTAGTATCTTCCAGGGATGCGACACGAAGATTTTGAGAAAAAATCCCCCCACCCCCAACTATCCTTTACGTGGAGCTTTTTTCGAAAATTTTGATTTTCTAAAAAGTGGCTCTAACGATTTTGATTAAAATTTTGTATATTAAAATATTTATCTGACAAATAAAATGTATATCTTGAATTTTCTGAGAATAGCTTCTGAAGAACAGTTTATTCTGGATGAATTTTTCTGAATTTTGAATAACTGCTAAACCGTAAGAGATGGACAAAAACTTACTACACAAAAAATGTAGAGCACATTAAAACACACAATTTATGTTATAAACATTTTTTTCGTGGAGTTAATCGTTTTGGAGACGTTCCTTGTTTTTGGTTTCTGCTATGAAAAACGTATACCTTTCTCGTACAGGAACTTGTCAACTCCTATCTATATAAACAAATGAACTTCATTGACATAGCAACCAACTTTTGACTTTCACTTTAACCTATGGTAGTCCCTTATTTCGCTTCTACTTACAAGGAAGCAAGTAATAAGACTATTTCTGCTATTTTTTTTTTCTGATTAGCATAAAGTAAATAGAAGTATAAGCTTTTTAAGAGTAATTTGTTGCAGGGATATAGAGAAAGTCATATGAATGGAACACAATATCATATTTTTATTGCGTTTAATTATGTGGGTTATACTTCCTTTGTGTTCTCAAAGCTGGATCCCAATCTTGATGCCATGATAGTATGTCATTGCCGAAAACGTTGGTCTAGGCACGCAACAATCAAACAAGCTAAAGTGCTTCTCGTTCCAGCAATACGTCACGAAAGTACCAAATTGTGCAGAAACAGCAGCATGACCTTTGACCCATACACTAAAATGCTGCTTCATTAGTTACAAAATGGCAACAGAAGCCTAATGGAAGATGTCGGAGCGCGAAATGTGTTCCCAGCCCGTCACGTGAGCTGTTCTCGTCCTCATTTCTCTTCTTCTGTTGTAAGTCAATTTGTCTTGTCTTCTCCCAGACTCAGTTTAAATATAACTCTTCACGTTCTATCGTATTTCGCGGTAGCAGTGTAACTGATACCCTCGCTTACAGCACGAGCAACAAAACCTTAGGTTTCAAGTGACAGCAAATGCTACTTGTGCTTTATTTGTTTCCTTCTGGGACCAATAAAGATCACCAAGCAAAACCACAAGATACAGACAATGTAACAAAGTTAAGTGTCAATGTAACATGAGGATTCAGTCCTATAAATACATGAGAATGGCCACGGTAAGGTAATATAAAATTGTGGCTTTCTTTTGTCAAGACTGCTGGAACAGAACATATTAGACGCATATTCCCCGGGAGAGTTCTACCACCTGCGACACATGACGATTCAATTGTCTCCAAACAAACTTCAGTAGTTTGCTACAGTGCCTTCGTTTTATGTCAAGGCCGCGGATCGCACAAGTTCGCGCTCCGCACACAGTCTACTACTTTTTCCGTTCCGTAACTCCCGCGTTGCTTACTCATAAACTATTAGTAACATATGTACAAGGGTCATCCAGAAAGTGACAGACGATTTGGCATAAGTAAATAATAACGAAAGTTATCAACATAAAACTTTATTTACAAAGTTAACAGTACCTTACTGTAGTTTCCAACGTAATCGTCATTGCTATCAAGGTGTTTACTGTCACGTGGTACCGGATTTTCAAAGTAGATGTTATATTTTTCTACCGCCGAAGAAGTTATTCTTTTTTTTTTTTTTTTTTTTTGAATTGACAAAGTGTTAGCCAATCGAATTTTATAGGCAAATAACGCAAGTGTAGAGTGATAATGCAGTGGACGAGTCTTCAGTAAGGAAATGGCGCATCATTTACGAGTAAAATATTTCACCGCTAAAGATTTGAGCCAAGATGTCACTGCCACTTTGAGGTCTTCATGGTTGGGAAATATTTTCCATCCAGAAAAATCAGGCTGGTGTAGTCATTCTGATAAATTAAACTTTTAAAATCATTCTTACTTCTTATAATTGGACCTATAAAGGGTAATGGAAATGGGGTTTAGAGTCCCAGGAGGAAACTCAACAGTGATTGGAGCATAGGCAGAAGAAGGCAGAAAAAGAGAAACGAAGAATTTTATGAACAATTACAGTACACCATAGAGAACCCGAGCCGTCTAGGTGAGAGGCAAGTAGTCACAAAATGAATAAATGAATACACATGGCTATATACATATATAAATAATTGGTCACTAATGATAGAAAATGGTTACTTCTACAATAGCGTCTTATATAAATTATGTGGCTTAACAAGATCTACAGTTTTTGTATAATAAGATTTTCTCTAGCTCAGGGTTTAATAGTTTCCCAAAACTCATACAGAATGAACAGGATTTCATAGATTATTCATATAGTTCAAGATATACATTTTGTTTGTTGTGGACATATCTTAAATCTGGCCGGTTAATGTAGTCCACGCAACCTATAACCGCTTCCCCCCCCCCTCTCAAGTAACTCCTCAATTGGCACTACATGGACCTCACGAGGCTGAGTGCACTCCGGAGAGAGCGGGAGAAAATGTTAAACAAAATCATTACGAGTTATGTTTAAAAAATATCAACATCTTCGAAAATATTACCACATTGCGATGAAAATTTTTCTTGAAACCCCTTCTAAAATGCCGAATTTAAATATCAAGTTTAGTATTTAACTGGCATTTCGCTTTTGAGTTATGTTGTTGACAGACATATATATACGGACTTTTTTCTAAAAATGATTTTGTGTGTTTGTTTTTCAGGAATCTTGGATGACTTTGCATAACTGGTAAACCGTAAGAAATAGACAAAGACTGACTACACCTAAAATGCAGACCACCTTAAAAGCATAATTTACGTTTTATATCTTTTTTCGTGGAGTTGACCATTTCCTTGTTATTGGTTTCAGTTTTAAATTATTTAAACTTTTCTCATTTGGGAATTTGTCAACTTCTCGTCATGTAAAGAATCAAATTTCAATCACACAGTAACCAGCTTTTAAAAGATTTGATTATTGCTTTATCCTGTGCAATCTTTTATTTCCGTTCTACTTAAAAGGAGCTAAGTAATAAGACAATTTCCAGTAATTTAGTCTCTAAATGAATTACGTAGATAGAAGAATAAGCTTTTTAACAATACTTTGCTACAGAGATATAGAAGAAGTCATGTGAATTGAACACGTCAGGCTTTTTACGTTGTAAATTATATATTATGGAAATTTAGTGTATGTGATCGTTGAAGACATGCTATCCCCAAGATGTTTAGCCACCGGCCGCCATTGATTTCCGATGAAATCTCGGTATTATTACTTTCTCTGCACGTACTATGTACATAGTGTATAGAGAAGGTATTGCATGTACCCAAAAATTCGATACCGAGATTTCACCAGAAATACATGATTTGAGACTACATGAATCCAAAAAAAGCATTTTTAGAAAAATGTCCGTGTGTGTGTGTCTGTCTGTCTGTCTATATGTCTGTGTGTGTGTGCGCCTGTGGGCAGCATAGCGCAAAAACGAAAGGACCGTTAAAGCCCAAACTTGGTATTTATATATGGTATCTTCCAAGGATGCAACACGAAGATTTTCAAGAAAATCCCCCACCCCAAACTACCCTTTACATAGAAAAAATTTCGAACATTTTGATTTTCTTAAAAATGTCTCCAACGATTTTGATTAAAATATCATACATTAAAAATATTAACTTGACAAATAATGTGTATATCTTGAATTTTTTGGGACTAGCCTCTGAAGACTACTTTATTCTGGATGAATTTTACGGAATTTTGTGTAACTGGTAAACCGTAAGAGATAGACAAAAACTTTCCACACAAAAAATGTAGAGCACATTAAAACATACAATTTATGCTATATACATTTTTTTTCGTGGAGTTGATCGTTTTTTTTAGATATTCCTTGTTTTTTGTTTCAGCCTTAAAAAACTTATATTTTCCTCATACAGGAATTTATTAACTTTGCTATCACTTTAACCTATGGTACTTCCTTATTTCCCTTCTACTTACAGGGAAGCAAGTAATAAGGCTAATTCTGCTATTTTTTTCTCACTTAGCATGAAGTAAATAGAAGCACAAACTTTTTAACAAAAATTTGTTGCAGAGATATAGAGAAAGTCATGTGAATGGATTTCATCAGATTTTTTTTAGGTGGAATGAAACATCTCTAAATACTATGTACATTGTACGTGATATGGAAAACTTTTACTATTTTATTTGTTTATTTATTTATTGAAACAATAACAGCGTATGGAGAAAGTAAAAAAAACAGCAAAGAAATCAAGAACAAATACGAAAATAAAAATACAAAGATATTCAAATACAGAAAATTACATTTACAACACAAAATACAGCTTATTCAGAAGCATTACTATTTTAATAAACCTATTTTAATAAACAAATACACTTAAGATATATATACACAATATATATCACCACAACACAATAATGACGTACTCGTAAGTATGACATAAAATATGTGTGTAAAACATTGTAATCACTTTTGTTTAGCTATTCTTATGCCCCCCTTCTACTCTTACTGTCAGCCTTCTCAGATATCAGTTGTCTTGCCTTACGTATAAAACTACCTAGACCGTTCTCGTCTTCCGTGCCTGCCAGTAGAGTCCAACATGCTTTTAGCTCTACATTCGCGGTGGTAAAGGATCTCGGTAAATATTTTTACTTTCTCTATACGCACCATGTACGTAGTGTATAGAGAAGGTATTGCACTCCACCAATAAAATTCGATACCGAGTTTTCACCGGAAATATATGTTTTAGGGTCCCTAATATCCAAAAAAAGCGTTTTCACAAAAAGGTGTGTTTGTGTGTCCGTGTGTCAGTTTGTCTGTGAACACGATAACTCAAAAACGAAAAGTCGGTAAAATACCAAACTTTGTATTTAAGTTTAGTATTTTCCAGGGATGCGACACGAAGATTTTGAGAAAAATCCCCCCACTCCCAACTACCCTTTACATGGAACTTTTTTCGAATATGTTGATTTTCTCAAAAATGGCTCTAACGATTTTGATTAAAATTTCGTATGTTAAAGATATTTACCTGGCAAATAAAATGTATATCTTGAACTTTTGGGAATAGTCTCTGAAGAGTAGTTTATTCTGGATGAATTGTAGTGAATTTTGAATAACTGCTAAACCGTAAGAGATGGACAAAAATTTACTACACAAAAAATGTAGAGCACATTATATTACACACAATTTATATTATATACATTATTTTGTGGAGTTCGTCGTTTTTGAGACATTCCTTATTTTTTGGTTTCTGCTATGAAAAACGTATACCTTTCTCATACAGGAACTTGTCAATTCCTATCCATATAAACAAAGGAATTTCACTGACATAGCAACCAGCTTTTGACTATCACTTTAACCTATGGTAGTCCCTTATTGCGCTTCTACTTACAAGGAAGCAAGTAATAAGACTATTACTGCTACTTTTCTTTTTTTTGATTAGCATAAAGTAAATAGAAGTATAAGCTTTTTAAGAATAATTTGTTGCAGAGCTATAGAGAAAGTCATGTGAATGGAACACATCAGATTTTTCCCTAATTTCCCACAGATATGTATCCACGACTCTTCCTCCTCGCAAATGGGGCAGATTCTCATACCATTCTCGTTTGGTACCTGTTTTGATGCCTTGCCCCAAACTCGACTCCGATTTTACCCCAGGCTGTACTTTTAATGAAACATATTGCAGATAGTGTGCAGAAAGGCCTGTTGCGACGGATTCGTTATTTCTCTGGGGAAGTGTACGCTTCGGTGGATTTATTTTACTGTTAAGAAGTCATCCCCGCCTGCCTCGGCTATTCACTGCTTTCTCAGGTGTTGTTGTTGAGTAGGCGAGTAAATGAACACTGATTGTTTATACTTGACTTTATTAACTACACTCTTTTGACATTATAAGTCGAGACTTGCTCCTCTACTCCTTAACATGCTTCATTCTTTTCTTTTACTTTAACACTTGACGTTTACAAACAAACCACTGACCACGAAACATAATAATGTCTTCTTCCTCCACCTCAAAGGTTTTTGCCTTTCGACCTGTTCCGAAGCTAACTCATTCACTTCATCTCCTCATTTGTCGTCCAACACCTTCCTGAAGGATTATAAAAGAATCTGATGTGTTCCATTCACATGACTTTCTCTACATCTCTGCAACAAAGCTTTTGCTTCTTTTTACTTCATGCTAATCGAGAAAAAAATAGTCTTATTACTTGCTCCTTTGCAAGTAGGAGGGAAATAAGGGAGAACCATAGGCTCAAATGATAGACAAAAGCTGGTTGCTATGTGACTGAAGTTCCTTTCTTTGAATGATCAAAGTTAACAAGTTCTTGTATGAGAAAAGTATTTTAAAACTGAAACCAAGGAATGTCTCAGAAACGGTTAAATGTACATAACATAAATTGTGTGTTTTAACG
Organism: Hymenopus coronatus; assembly: GCA_030762935.1. Classification (NCBI taxonomy): domain Eukaryota; kingdom Metazoa; phylum Arthropoda; class Insecta; order Mantodea; family Hymenopodidae; genus Hymenopus; species Hymenopus coronatus. Next base: position 36,717,955 of record CM060895.1, read on the forward strand.
AGATCTACATTTTATGTACAAGTTTTTGTCTATTTCTTACGGTTTACCAGTTGTAACAAATTCATTCAGAATAAAGAGGTCTCCAGAGACTATTCCCAAAAAATGGAGATATACATTTCGTGTGTCATGTAAATATCTTTAATATACGGTATTGTAATCTAAATCGGAATCATTTTTGAGAATATCAAAATTTTCAAATATTGTGTCACGTAAAGGATAGTTTTGGGTGGGGGGATTTTCTTGAAAATCTTTGTGTCGCATTCTTGGAAGGTACTGAACTTAAATACCAAGTTAGGTATTTATCGGTCTTTTCGTTTTTGAGCTATGCTGTCCACAGACACACACGCAGACCTTTTTCTAAAAAATGTCCGTGTGGACAGCATAGCTCAAAAACGAAAAGACCGTTAAACACCAAACTTAATATTTAAGTTTGGTATATTTCAAATATGCGACACGAAGATTTTCAAGAAAATTCGCCTTCCCCCAACTATTCTTTACATGGAATATTTTTCAAAAATTTTGATTTTCTCAAAACTGACTAACGATTTTGATTAAAATACCATATTTTAAAGATAATTTTATGACACACGAAATGTATATCTTGGATTTTCTGGAAATATCCTCTGAAGACCTCTTCATTCTGGATGACTTTTATATAACTGGCAAACCGTAAGAGATATACAAAACGTACTACACAAAGCATGTAGATCTCATTAGAACACACATTTTATGTCATATATTTTTTTGTAGAGTTAACCGATTTCCGGATATTCCAGGTTGTTAGTTTCAATTTTAGCCACTTAAACTATTCTCAAACGAGAGACATCTAGTTTCTCGTTTGTTTACTCCTGGAAAACAAAGAAATTGCATTTGCAATTGTTTCACATAACGCGACCGGCTTTTAAAGAACGAGACTATCGCCTTAGCCTGTAAATTTTCTTATTTCCCTTCTACTTACAAGGGATCAAGCAATAAGAACAATTTCTGCTAATTTTTATCTCCATTAGCATGATGTAGATAGAAGAATAAGTTTTAACAATAATTTGTTGCAGAGATGTAGAGGAAGTCATGTGAATAGAACCCATCAGATTTTGTTGTTGTATTCAGGGGGTTTCAAATTATGTATATCCAGTAAAATCTTGGTATCGAATTTTTGGGGGGGGTTAAATTCCTTCTCTATACACCATGTACATAGTATGTGTAGAGAAAGTAAAACGGCTTGCCGTGGATACCTTGAAGGGGGCATTCTTAGGACGTGCTCTTTCCAACGTTTTTTATATCTCTGTATTTCTTCATTAATATTTTCTTCCATTTACTGTTCTTATTACAGTATTCCTGAACCTATCTTTTCTACTAATTCCCAACTTTGATCGTAAAAATCTAATTTAGCTGCTTCCAATCTTGACTTTTTCCAAATTCTTAATGTTCTCGTTACACAACAGTTCATCAGCGCCGGTTTAGGTATAATACTATGGAGCCTTTGTTTTGTTTCTTTCCTCGCGTTTTTGCTGAAATGTCGTTTTATGCATCCTCTAATGTTTCTTTCCTTATTTTCTTTAACATCTGCTTTAGTGCTCAGAGACGCTATTTTTGACACCAAATATTGAAATTTTGAAATTTGTTCTAAAATTTCTCCACCAATAATTATTTTAATTCTTAGTTGTTTTCCCTTATCATAGCCATGGATTTAGTTTTACCACCAAAATTGTTCTACATATTTCCCCCCCCCCTATTTCATTCAATTTATTTACTAATCTTTACTAATCTTTGCTATATATATAGCAAACCTGATAAAGAAGCCTCTGAGAAAAATTAAACAGTCTTATAGAAAGGGAAGCTGAGAACCTCAGTAGTTAAATAAAACTCTATTTCCATTTTTTCCCCACCATTTGTGTCATTATGGGTACTGAGTTTCCATCTTGTTTTGTTAAAGAAACTCCGCTAATAGTTTTACGATCATAATTTACACGAGATAAACTTTACTTAAAATTTGAAGCTACAAAATTAACCTTCTCCCAATAATTCTGTATACATTTCTTTGATTAGATATTTCTTTATTTATATAATTTTATATTATGTTAATTTACATTCTAATTATTTTCACGAGTTTCTTATTCTTTCTGTAAGTCTATTCTTTAACTCTCTCACATGAATTTCACGCATTCTATATATTTTAGTTTGTCTTATTAATACATTAGTTTCTCTCGTTATAACTCGTATAGTTACGTATCACTCAATATCAACAGCGCACATTAGAGACCGGGAGAAAAGGAAGAAGAAAATATATTAGCATGTTTACTTTCTCTACACGTATTATGTACATAGTGTATTGCACTCCACCCAAAAATTCGATACCGAGATTTCACCGGAAATATATGTTATAGGGTCCCCTGTATCCAAAAAAAAGCATTTTCAGAAAAAGGTTCGTGTGTGTGTCCATGTGTCTGTGAACACGATAACTCAATAACGAAAAGTCGGTAAAGTACCAAACTTGGTATTTAAGTTTAGTATCTTCCAGGGATGTGACGCGAAGATTTGGAGAAAAATTCTGCGACCCCAACTACCTTTTACATGGCATTTTTTTCGAAATTTTTTATTTTCTTAAGAATGGATCTAAAGATTTTGATTAAAATACAGCATATTAAAGATATTTACCTAAAAATAAAATGTATATTTTGAATTTTCTGGGAATAGCATGTGAAGACTGCTTTATTCTGGATGAGTTTTACTGAATTTTGCATAACTGCTAAACCGTAAGAGATAGACAAAAACTTACCACACAAAAATGTAGAGCACGTTAAAACACCCAATTTATGCTACACACATTTTTTCGTGGAATTAATCGTTTTTGAGATATTCCTTGATATTGATTTCAGCTTTAAAAAAACTAACTTCTCATACAGGACTTTGTCAATTCGTATCCATACAAACAAAGGAACTTCAGTCACATAGCAACCAGCTTTTGACTATCACTTTAACCTATGGTACTTCCTTATTTCGCTTCTACTTACAAGGAAGCAAGTAATAAGACCATTTCTGCTAATTGTTTCTGGATTAACATGAAGTAAAATAGCTTTTTAACAATAATTTGTTGCAGAGATGTAGAGAAAGTCATGTGAATGGAACATATCCGATTTTTTTAAATAAGTCCGTATTAGTTTTTCCGCGTGTGTGTGAATACAATTTAATGAGCTGTCAAAATAAGTAACAACCTTTTATACTAGTTAACGATAGAGTGAATGTGGAATGAAAACGAGAAGAGGAAGCCATTGCACGTGAGATTGGAGCAATAAATCGCGCAATAAAATCAGTACGGAAATAAGTGTGTTACCTCATCTAACGGCCGGTATATTGACTGACTCATTGCGGCGTGGGTCAAATGTTTGCTTTATTTTTAGTAACAGCTTCAAGACAAGTTCTCCAACAGAGTTTTTTTGCTGTCAGTCCTCTCGGTAATTCCATTGAGTGGAATTGCGCCCCCTCGCACTTGTTCAGATCACACACATGTTCTTCTTTTTCTAAACACATCCTGGCAAACACCCCACAATATATTGGCACATGGTCCACTTCAGTTTTTTCCCAGCGATGAGTGTTGCGAAACCATACTATTAATTTCTCTACTATTTACATCGTGTATAGAGAAGGAAGGTATTGCACTCCACCAAAAACTCGGGACCGAGATTTCACCGGAAATATATGTTTTAGGGTCCCCTATATATATATATATATATATATATATATATATATATATAAATTATTTTCAGAAAAAGGGCCGTATGACTTTGAACACGATTAACTCAAAAACGAAAAGTCGGTAAAATACCAAACTTGGCATTTAGATTTGGCATCTTCCAAGGTTCCGACACGAAGATTTTCAGAAAAATCCCCCCCACCCCAAACTACCCTTTACATGGAAACAATTTCGAAAATTTTGATTTTCTTAAAAATGGCTAACGATTTTGACTAAAATATCGTATATTAAAGATATTTACCTGACAAATAAAATGTATATTTTGAAATTTCAGAGAATAGCACCTGAAGACTACTTTAGACAAAAACTTGCCACACAAAAAATGTAGAGCCCATTAAAACACACAATTTATGTTATATAAATTATTTTCGAGGAGTTGACCGTTTTTGAGATATTCCTTGTTTTTTGTTTCAGCTTTGAAAAACTTGTACTTTTCTCATACAGGAATTTGTCAATCAAACAAACGAACTTCAGTGACATTGGAACCAGCTTTTGACTATCACTTTAACCTTATTTTGCTTCTACTTACAAGGAAACAAGTAATATGACTATTTCTCTAATTTTTTCTGATTAACATGAAGTAATAGAAAAATAAGCTTATTAACAACAATTTGGTACAGAGAATTAGAGAAAGTCATGTGAATGGATCACATCAGATTTTTAACAATAATTTTTTACAGAGATGTAGAGAAAGTCTGGAAAATGAAACACATACGATTTTTTTTATTTATTATGATATTAAGATTCTCTAGTAGAAATATGAACCTGGTTGGTTGAAATGTGCACCGCAAGGAGTATTTTAAATATTTACATGCGTTGGAAAAAAGCATTCAGAGAAATACGCCTTTTAATACTTGCAGTGTCATTTGTTACCATTAAAACTTCCATTTAAATTTCTGATGTGGTCTATTCACATAGCCTTCTCTAAATCTCTGTACCAAATTATTGTTAAAAAGCTTATTCTTCTATCTACTTCATGCTAGAGATAAATATTAGCAATATGTTTTCTTGTAAGAAGAAGGGAAATAATGTAACACTATTCTTCTATCTACTTCATGCTAGAGATAAATATTAGCAATATGTTTTCTTGTAAGAAGAAGGGAAATAATGTAACGCTATTCTTCTATCTACTTCATGCTAGAGATAAATATTAGCAATATGTTTTCTTGTAAGAAGAAGGGAAATAATGTAACACTATTCTTCTATCTACTTCATGCTAGAGATAAATATTAGCAATATGTTTTCTTGTAAGAAGAAGGGAAATAATGTAACACACTAGACTAAAACGATAGTCAAATCTTTCAAAACTGAAACCAATAATAAGGAACATCTCAAAAATGGTCAACTCCACGAAAAAAAAAAAAATGTATATGACATAAATTGAGTGTTTAAACGAGATCTACATTTTTTGTTTGGTAAGTTTTTGTCTATCTCTTACAGTTTATTAGCAATGCAAAATCCATCCAAAATAAGGTAGTCTTCAGATACTATTCCCAGAAAAGTCAAGATATACATTTATTTGTCGTGTAATATATGGTATTTTAATCAAAATCTTTTGAGCCATTTTTGAGAAAATCAAAATTTTTGAAAAATTTCCCATGTAAAGGATGGTTTGGGGTGGGAGGGTTATCTTCAAAATCTCCGTGTCGCATCCTTGGAAGATGCTTAACTTAAATACCAAGTTTGGTATTTTACCGACAATTCCTTTTTGAGATATCGTGTTCACAGACACACAGATCTTTTTCTGAAAATGCTTTTTTTTTTTTTTTTGATATAGGGGACCCCAAAAGTCTATTTCCGGTGAAATCTCGGTATGAATTTTTGGGTGGAATGCAACACCTCTGTGCACTATGTAAGTAGTACGTGTAGAGAAAGTAAAAATCACACAAGTGTTTAAATTGCAAGTGGCTGAAAATAACTTCGGTATATTAATCTACAAGGACTTTCAAGAATTTTGGTCAACTTTCAAAGGTTGGTTCCCTTAAGTATGATGTGTAATATTATGAAGAGCTACAGGTCACAGAGATTATCGTTTACTGGTTTCCTTTTATCCTTCCTCTCCCTTTTTCGCTCTTAGTCACTCTCGAATATCAGTTTTATCCGCAATATAGCTACCTACTAATGCCTTCGAAAGCCAATATGAAAATGCTGCACTCAGGTTTTATGACAAAGAATTATGTACTCTCTGGTAAATGGCCTGTCTATCTTAAAAAACAAAAGCCAAACTCGAGAAAGCTTTTAGCGCCATGGCTCGTGCTGGACGCGCGCTGGCTTTCCCGCCAATTTCGTCATGGTCATCTTTGTTGGAGTTTTGACCTTGAGATGTCAGGCCGGAGAGCAGATTGCAGGCTCGATTAAATCAAAGTCCCCCCACCCCCCTCCATCCTCTGCTTCGCTGCAACAAGAAAAGTCTCCATTAGAGAGGAAGAAAGATGGAAACAATAACAAAAAACATGCTAAAGGCATTTCCTACCACAGCTGCTTATGGATCATGTCCAACTTTTGTTTTTGCTCGTGTTTTTGTGTTTGTTCCGCGGTTCATGACTCGAGATTAAATGATCATGATACATACAACATCGCTCTGCGTATATCAGTACGTGACTCTGCGAGATATGTTTATTTTGGCGTTTCCAACACTACTTTCTTAGAGAACCTTTCGAACACATCACGATCGTTCTGAAAACTTAGCATGTGAAAAAGAACGTCATAGGTTCCTTTGTCAATTTTTGACGTGTGGAAGGGATATAAATGGATTTTTTTGTATAAAAAGAAACAACAAAAATTAAATATTGTTTTCATCTGAGGCCCACCCCAAAATAAAAGATGATCATATCGGGGGCTTTGACTTTTGAAACAACTCATCTGATCACAGTAAGTTATTACCAGACTGCCTCCATGGTCGAGTGGTCAGCGAGCTGACTTCTCACCCGGAGGTCCCGGGTTCGATTTCCGGCTGGGGTGTGCAATTTTTGTTTAACTAGAATTATTCCCTATCCCTCACAGAGTCTGGAAGTATGTATGTGAGAGTGAGTGTGCATGTTTGAGGAAATAAAATAGTTTAAACCCAACGTAAACCTACAGACAACGAGTTGTTTCTTATTCGAAGCCCCCGATATGGTCTTAGATATTAAAGGGGAAAAAAATAGTTATTACCATTAGATTTATCATTTTATATTACTAAACACGCGCATACTCATTCTCACATACATACTTCCAGACTCTGTGAGGGATATGGAATACTTCTGGTTAAAGAAAAATTTTCCGCCCCAGCCAGGAATCGAACCCGGGACCTCCTGGTGAGAAAATGGTGTTTTATTTATGAATGCTCTTTAACTGCTTTGGTTCTCATCGTCCCATTCTATATTGGGCGTGAAAGACCGCTTAATTTTGCTCAGAGGCCTCTTTTTCAGACTTGAGGTTCTTTTACGTGCCATAAATCTACGACACGGAACCAACGGCTTTACTTCCCTTCCGAAGGAAGGCATGCTAAGGAATTTTACGGCCGAAAAAATCCATCGTCTTCCACTGGGTTTGAACCCGCGACCTTGGGTATATGAAATTGGCATGGTAACCATTACACCAAGGAGGGCGACTACCGGGTGAGAAGTTGGAGGCAATCCCCAAATAAAAGTTCTCTATATTTTTAACTTCACATTTTTATTCATGGTGGAACGTAACATATGTAGATTCTTTCGAAAGACACCGCACGAATATAACAGTCTTAAAGTGTACTTATATATTTTTTCCTTTGTTTAGCTTACGCGGTTTAACCTTATTGGTCAAATCGAATGATGAATGAAATTGGTGAAATTATGCTAAAATTCTCTCGGCATCAGTGGAGCTTAAAATTACTCGACATTCGTCTTCTTATGAAAATGGAAAACTCCCAAGGACAGGTTATCCGGGTAATACCGTAAACAGGATTCGAGCTCGCGACCAGCAGAATGAGAGACTCCCACAACACCGAGGTGGGCTTACTTATACTTGAGCTAGTCTAGAGCTTGATGTCGCAGCTTCCAAACTCTTTTAGATACGTTTTTCTGTAACACTGAAAAACACATTTCAGTTATGCAACGTACGAAGCACTACACTATATTCATTTAGAATAGGCGGTTCAAGGTCATATTCCCTACTCAGATGGCGTGTATACATTACCCCCACTCCACAGCATTTTCTCTGAACCGTATGGTTTTTCAGAAAGAACAACAATGACGTTTTGTAAAGCACAGGAAGTGTCTAATTAATACTTTAGTAGTAAGGTTATAGCGCATTTTACTCGTTTATTGTACGAGTTATATCTTGCCTAAGGTTAAGTACAATAATTATTGAGCATTGTTGGTTTTCTTAGTTTTACGACTTGGAGGGGAGAGAGAGAGGAAGTAGGCAGGGAGGGAAGGTAGGCGTACAGAAGTCGGTGTGGAGGGGATGCGTGGTAAGTCACCAGAAGTAACTTAAACCACCTATTCCAAATGAACATACTATAGTGTGCGATGCCCACGTACATCTCACAGTGTGTTCTGGCAAACACGTGGCATAGAAACAAATTTCTCGCTCGTTATCAGCAAATCTCTCCTACCTTTCAGTAAAGGAGCAAAGTGCAATTAACTATTCGAAAGACTACTTATGACTTGAAGTTTCGAGGTTGTTCTTGAATGCGAAACATACATATGTTGTCCTAACTACGAATAACTTGTACTTATTATTCGAACACTTTTGTTATTATCTCAAAAATTACTTAAATAACTAGAACTTGCTGTTAAGTGTATAAATGTTTCACTGCAAAAGGGGTTTAGTTTTGTTTAACTTTAAACTACACACCTTTGATATTATTCTTGACCCTGTTGTGTTCATCAGTACTTCTAAAACATAATATTAGTGAGTATGAATCCCGGCTTATTTTCCCCAGTCATTTCTTGTCACGTATTGTCTGTTTTGATGAAATTGTATGTTGGAAGAATAAACAAATAACTAAAGGTATGGGTTCTTTAATGGAGGTAATGTTTCCTAACCACTGTGCAGCTAAGCTCTATGTCATTGTGTTTGCGGAAGCAGAGGGAAAGCACGCTCCTAGAAGCTTCTCAAGCTACGACCTTGGGTTACTTCCGGTATGGTGAGGCAGGCGCGCGGTTTTATTCCTGGGTAACTGCCTAACATGTACACAGCCACGTAGTCGTATCTCGTAGAGTCTGAGCAACGTCGTACCTTGGTTTGGTGTCGTTTTGAGACACTTCTAGGGTTGCCAACTCTCCCGGAAAGGCCGGAAGTCTACTGGAATTAAATGGAATCTCACGGCTCCCGGAATTGAAATTAAACCTCTCGGAATTATGTGGTATCTCCTTATTCCTTCATTATTATTATTATTATTATTATTATTATTATATATACTATACTTTTATAAAATACGAGTATTTCCATCTGTTATATTCAAGGCTGGCCTTGCGTAGAAGGAAATAGTAGTGTTTTGTTTTGTGTGCCGGCAGTGCTGAAGTCAGAAGGGAGAAGAGAAACCAATTGTTGCGTCTCATCAAGTCTCCGGTTTTTTTTGTTTGTTTGTTATAGTGTTTAACGCCCGTTTTTACTACTTTTGGTACAGCAAACGATGACACTGGTGATATATGGAATGAAGATGGAGCACCGGTGGGATGGGATGGCGGGGGAAACCGGAGAACCCGGAGAAAACCCACCGCTGCGCCGCTTTGTCCACCACAAATCTCACATGTGGTCGCTTGGGATCGAACCCGGATCTCCGGTCTTGCTAGATTTACAAATACCAATCACAAAATCAGTAATTATAAGCAGCTTGAGGTCTTTGACAGTAGTTGTAGTCGTAAGTTGGTTATTGTAATGGCCAGTTCATCGGGAGTAGAAATGAAAAAGAAATACTATTTATTACCTGTGTAACGATGCCTGGAAAAGTTCATATGACTGTTTTTTCTCAATTTTTCTAGCTTTACTGTTATATCTAATTTTCTCCCGGAATTCAGCGTTCAGAAGTTGGTAAGCCTAAACACTTTGTATTGCGATATACAAGTGTATATTTAGAGAACGAGAAACTCTTTGAAAATGCGACAAAAATGGAGTATTCTCTCATTCTGAAATTCCCCAATTAACTTAGTGAATGAGATTGTCTATCGTTTTTAATTTCTCTACATAGTACATGTTACATACGTAGTGAAGGTATTACACTCCACCCAAAAATTCAATATCAGATTTCACAGGAAATACACCTTTGATAGAAGCTGTATAAAAAAATCGTGTTTATTTTCTCTACTCGTACTATGTACACAGTGAATAGAGAAGGCATTGCATTCGACCCAAAAATGCAATACCGATATTTCACCGGAAATACAAATTTTGGGGTCCACTATATAATTGTATATATATATATATATATATATATATATATATATATATATAGCATTGTTAGAAAAAGGTCAGTGTGTGCGTGTGAATGTATGTATGTGAGTGTGTGTGTGTGTGTCCGAAGTCTATGAACTCGGTAGCTCAAAAATAAAATGTTAGTAAAATACCAAACTTGGTATTTAAGTTTAGTATCTTCCAAAGATACGACACGAAGATTTGAGAAAAATCTGCACACCCCAAACTATCCTTTACATGGAAAAATCTTACAAAATATTGATTTTCTCTCGAATGGCCGTAATGACTGTTTAAAATATCTTATATTAAAGATATTTACGTGACAAATAAAATGTATAGCTTGAATTTTCCGGGAATTTTCTGAAGACCTCTTTATTCTGGATGAATTTTTCTCAGTGTTGCATAACTGGCAAACCGTAAGCGATAGACAGAAACTTGTTACACAAAAAAAGTATATCTCGATAAAACACACAATCTAGGACATATACATTATTTTCGTGGAGTTTTTCGTTACAGTTTCAAAATACTTAAATTTTCTCATTCGAGAACTTGTAAAATCCTGGCAATGCAAGAAACAGAATTCAACGATATGCCAACTAGCTTTTAAAACATTTGACTATCGCTTTAGACTAGTGTATTCCCTTATTTCGCTCCTACTTATAAGGAAGCAAGTAATAGCGACAATTTCTGGCAATGTTTAAACTTTTTAACAATAACTTTTATAGAAATGTTAAGGTCATGTGAATGGAGCAATCAGATTTTATAAAAAGGTCCTGTGTCCGAGTGGCTGTGAACAGGATAACTCAAAAAAGAAAAGTCCGTAAAACACCAAACTACGTATTAAGTTTAGTATTTGTGCAAGGCGACAGGAAGACATTGAAGAAATTCCCCCCATTCCAAACAATCTTTATATGGATAACATTTTGAACATTTTGATTTTCTCAAAAATTGCTCTAAGAATTTTGACTAAAACATAGTATATTAAAGATATATGTATGACAAATAAAATATATATTTTGAATTTTCTGGGAATAGCCTCTGAAGAGCTCTTCATTCTGAATGGATTTTGCTTAATTTGGCATAACTGGTAAACCGTAACAGATTGTAAAAAACGTACTATCAAAAAAAAAAAAAAAAAAAAAAAAAAAAATGTAAATCTCATTCAAACACAATTTATGTTACATGCATTGTTTTTTTCGTGAAATTGACCATTTCCGAAATATTTCTTGTTATTGGTTTTAGTTTTAAAATACTTTGATCTTTTCTCATACGGGAATTTGACAACTCCTGTTCATGCAAAGAAATGGGTTTCAAACGCTGGTAGCCAGATTTTAAAAGATTGACTATCGCTTTAGCCTAGTGAATTGTCTCATTTCCTTTCTACTTGCAAGGAAGCAAATAATAAGACAATTTCTACTAGTGTTTAGTTTGTTTAGCATGAAGTAGATAGAAGAATAATCTGAATAATAATTTGTTACAGAGATGTAGAGAAACTCACACGAATGCACACCTGGGGGGTTTTCTATGATAATAAATAATAAAATCATACTTACGCCCATATAAAATTACTTGATAACAGCTTACAACATATTATTTCATAGCAAGGTCAACATCGTTAACCTTAGTAGCAAAGTGACGATCGATTAACCACTCAGGTTTGTTGAGTCTAAAAAAAGGTATCAGTAATTTGCATCTCATAATATTTAGCTGCTGCATGAATTAAAGCGGAAGTAAAGATTAACAAAGAAAGAAGAATAAAGACATAGGTAAGATGTAAGCGGTGCAATTTAATTAATAAATTAAATATTTACTACATTCAAAATAATTCCCGGAAACGGCAAGTGACACAGAAACAAGTTATCGTAATTTACACATTTCTTTCAAAATAGTTCCCTTCCGGAGTGACTTTACTTCTGCCATCGCGAGTAAAGAGACTGGAAGCACTCCAGGAAGCCATTTTCAGGATTCTGAAAAGAGTCATTAGCAAAGGCAAATGACGGAGAGGAAAGCAATTAGCTCGAAGTCAAAGTAGTGAAGATAATTGGGTTCCGAAAAACCCAGAAAGCAAGAACGCCACCAGACCTCAAGATTAAATACTTGGGAGTTGTACGTTCGCTGGCCGTAGGTTAATAAAAGAACATGTAATGCTAAACTTCGCCTACTCTCTGACAAATCTTTCAATTCAGGTTACTTCCCCCCCCCATTTTTACAAGTCACGTTACAGTTACTGCAATCGCAAAGCAGAGTATCACACATAACCCGTTTAGCGGTGATTGCGATGGGATTCTCCGTATATCAGTTTACAGAGTGACGGTAACTTAAACTTATAAATTTAGTACGGGAACAATTTTTTATTGCAACAGAAAGTTCTTAATACTCTGAAAATTGAACGATGTAAGACAATGCAGTGATAATTCCTCGTGCTTAGAACAGTAACAGTTTAATATTATTCATCCTAAAACAAGCGGCAACTCGTTCCAAACAGACCAGTTATTAATCTACCATACAATTTAACTGATGTCCTTTCAGACCACACCCACGCACACCTGAGACAAAGACCATACAGCATACCACTGGAGCAGCTACCAGGATCAAGTTATGGAAATGGAAGTTGGGATCTCAGTGTCATTGTGCCAGAGGAGTGAACTGTTTTTGCCATCAGGAAAGCTTCAGCTCTTTGTGTTAAATTACGTAACCTTTCTGTTCTTGAGGGGAATTTGAGGATTTTATGGTATATACATATATGAACATTTTCTAGCATCTGAATCACCTTGCACTTAGAAGATATTAGATTATGCATGGGTGAAGGTCTGTTGCAACAGAAAATGTCAAACCAGAATCAAAGAGAGAAGGTTATGGTACTTTGAACTTCCTCCTTTCTCCACTCAGCACCCATTATTACTTTCTCTAACACGTACTATGTGCGAGAAGATGTCTTTATTTCACGGAAATTATGCTCTGAGGCCCTCTGAATAAAAAAGAAATAGAAAACGGTGCATGTATGTATCCTAAACGCTTGTGCGCGTGAGTGAGTGAGTGAGTGAGTGAGTGAGTGAGTGAGTGAGAGAGAGAGAGAGAGAGAGAGAGAGAGAGAGAGAGAGATTGATTGTCCGAGCATGTGTGTCCGTGAACAAAATAACTCAAAAACGAGCCACCAGTTAAATACCAAACTTGATATTTAAGTGCAGCACTTTCCAAGGATGCAACACGAAGATTTTCAGCAAAATCTCACCACCTAATCTACCCTTTACATGGAACATTTTTCGAAAATTTTGATTTTCTAAAAATGACTAATCAATTGGATTAAAATACTAAATGTTTCAGATATTTTCATGATAAATGAAATTTGAATTTTCTGCTTGGAGCCTCTAAAGACCTCTTCATTCTGGATGAATTTTGTATGACTGGTAAACCTTAAGAGATAGACAAAAACTTACTAATCAAGTAATGTAGATATCGATAAAACACACCATTTAAGTCACATACACTTTTTGTACGGCGGCGCCGTGGGTGAGTGGTTAGACCGCTCGCCTCCCATCTAGGGTTCAATCCGTAGCGCCCACATTTCGAATTAGTGATGGATAAAGCGGCGGGTTTTCTCCGGGTCCTCCGGTCCCCCCCCCACTCATTCCACCCATTACTCCATCCTCACATTTCCAATCATCAATTTTGCTTACGTTTCATATCATCCACTTCCTCATGTTCGTGCCTTGCTACGGGTCAACCCCTCGTAACAGATTCTCCATTCTGTGGTTTCGTGCCGTAGGCTTCCCGACATGCTTCTGACCCCTAGACATTGGCTTGTAAGTCCTAGGGGAGTGACATTCCTGCAATTATGGGGAGGGTAAGCCAATTACGAAACGAAACTTTTTTTGTAGATATTCTTTGTTATTCGTTTCCCGCACTTCAATTGTATCATATAGGGACTAGCTTTTATAGGATTTGACTATCGTAATAGTCTATTGTATTCCCTTATTTCCCTTCTACTTAGAAAGAAGTAAGTAATGAGAAAAATTATTTTAATGTTTATCTTGATTAGCATCATGTAGATAAAAGCATACAATCCTTTGTAAGAGCAGAGAAACACAAGCCTGATTTTTACAAAAAAAAAACATATGATATGTCTAATATCAGATAATGATTTGTGCGCAGTTGTTGAGTAATTTACAGGGAAATACAGCCACTTACAAGACTGAAGCTTGCTTTGTTTTTGCACGTAGTTTTATTTAAACATCTATCACAGTTGTCCACGAACTTTATTATTTCCGTGTTCTGGCGCCTTATTATTAAGCCAAGATGTTCGGACACAATTTCATCAAGGAAACAGCATAACATTTTTGGGAAAGATATCCTGTTTAACTGCTCTAGGTTAACATCTCTGTCATGCACGATTTTTTGTTCACTTGATTCTGCAATTCATCTGATGAGTGGCGTGTGTCCGGGTGGACTTTCGTAATGCGCATTTGTTCGTCCATTGTTGAAACACCATTTCTTACATTTCTTTAGCACGTTTCTATGTCTTCATACGTTTATTTGATTTAGTTCAACGTTCTTTATCCTAATGGCTCATATGGGGCGATGAATGAAACCGGTGAAATTATGTGCCGGGTCCCTGTACCGTAGTTGTCCCAGAAGTACCCGACCTGACGTATAGATAGCGATTGTTGTTTCAAACATCAACAATGGTAAAAAGTACCAACCTTAAAAAGCTTAAATTTGAAGTTTGACGATTTTACATTGCTTAGCATTTGTTTGGTAGAGGGATTAATTGGATTGGTAAGTGAGGGATGAATTGAGTAAAATTAAACAAAGGCCCTTCCTCCCAAAAAAAAGAGAAGAAAAAAAAAGAATTTTGCCCAAAATGAATGCTTTCAGCTAATTTGTAAACATGGATGAAACTGGTCATCGTTATGTGATACAATGCTTTCATTTTAAAGGTTCTAGTCCAACTAATATCAAAGCTGAGCTAGATTCTACTTTGGGATAGTCTGTTCCTTCATTTAAAACAGTGAAATATTGGGTGGCAGAGTTTAAGCGTGGCCGTACGAGCTGCCAAGACGAACATCACAGTGGTCGACCAAATGAGGTTACCAGTCCAGAAATTGTAAAGAAAATCCACAAAATAGTATTGGATGGCCGTTGACTCAAAGTGCGCGAGCTAGCAATAATAAAAATGGTCAACTTAACGAAAAAAAAAGTCTATCTCTTATGATTTGCCAGTTATGCAAAATTCAGCAAAACTTATCCAGAATAAAGAGGCTATTCCCAGAAAATTTAAGACTTACATTTTATTTGTAAAGTAAATATCTTTAATATACGCTATTTTAATCAAAACATTTGAGTCATTTTTGAAAAAAATAATACGGGTAGTTTAGGGTGGGAGAATTTTCTTGAAAATTTCGTGTCATATCCTTAGAAGACACTAAACATAAATACCAAATTTTGAAATTATGGTGTTACCCACAAACACATGAACACACACTCGGACTTTTTATTTTTTTGCATACAGGGGACCCTAAAACATGCATAAACGGCGAAATTTGTTATCAAATATTGGTTTGGAGTGCAATACCTTCTCTACCTACGTATTATACTTTACATAAAGTAAACAAACAATGTTTTTGTTAGTGTTCGTAACAATTTCTCATATAATATTCTTTTTATTCCTCTTTTGTAGAACTGTGTTACTTTTATAAAACTACATTTGAAATTCTCAGATGCTTGGACTGCATGGTACCTTTCAGCTGTTCGTGTGGAACGGCTTTAATATTGGCAAAAATAGCACCACCCAGCTTAGAGACAGTCGCAAGCGTCCTTGATGCTTTAAGAAGAAAATCTGCATAAAGAAATTGTCCAATATTTGTCATACAAATGTCATGTGACTTTTCATTTAAATTAAGATTGTTAATAGAGGAGGTCATGCATATAAGTGATTGCATTCATTTGTAATCCAGGATAAAGATCAAGCTCCCAGTTTTAGCCTTGAATAAGTGAAACAGATTGACTTCGGGTCAATTGATAGTAACTTTGACCAAGGAGGATATTATTTGCCGTGGCCGAGTGGTTAGACCACTTGCCTCTCACCTAGGCGGCTTAGGATTTTCTAAGGGTTAAAATATTTAAACTTTTCGCAAACGGAGAGTTGCCATTGGCATATCTGTTGCTTTACTCCTGGCCATGCAAAGGGAACCGAATTTCAATGATAATCGCACAGCGACAGTTTTTAAAAGATTTGACTGTCACTCTAGCCTAGCGTATTCCCTAATTTTACCACCACCACCACCACCACCACCACCACCATCACTACCACCACTACCATGACCTCTACCACCACCACCACCACCACCACCACCACCGCTACTACTACTACTACCACTGATAATAATAATAATAATAATAATAATAATAATAATAATAATAATCCATGGCACAACAATCCAAGGGACATTGGCTTACCGCCCGGCAGCTGCACCTGCATCTCGGCCCGAAGGCGCCATGAATGGGGTGCAGTGCTGGAGGGTGGGACGTGATTAGCGGATCGGGTCCCTCCAGACCGGTTGATGTGGTCTTCCCGACCTGGAACCGCTACTTCTCAATCAATTAGCTCCTCATTTGGCCCTCCCAGGTACCACACGAGGCTTAATGCACCCAGGACCAGATCTCCCAGAAAGGGAAAATTCCCCACGCCGGTACTGGAAATGAACCCAGGTCTCCCGCTTGGCAAGCATCTGCGCTACCATGACGACCCTTCAACTTATAAAGAATAACAAATAAGACCAGTTTTTCTAATATTTATCTCAATTAATTAATTTATTTTTATTTATTTTATTTCTTTCAATACAGCTTTACATACATTTTATAATTTCTTTTACATATTGAAGTTGCTCTTTTATCCCTTGGTCCACCATACCTTTTTACTTTCTCTATATGTACTATGTACATAGTGTATAGAGAAGGTATTGCATTTACGTTTTAGAGTTCCCTGTTTCCAAAAAAAAAGTATTTTCAGAAAAAGGTGTATGTGTGTCAGTTCGTGTGTCAGTGTGTCCGTGCGTCTATATGAGAAACACTGGGAAATGTGTATCGAGCTAAAAGGAGACTACTTAGCAAAAAAATCTGATGTGTTCCATTCACATGACTTTCTCTATATCTCTGTAACAAATTATTGTTAATAAGCATATCTTTTATTTATTTCATGCTAATCGAGAAAAATTAGCAGAAATAGTCTTATTTCTTGCTTTATTGTAAGTAGAAGCGAAATAAGGGAGTACCATAAGTTAAAGTAAAAGCCAAAAGCTGGTTGCTATGTGACTGATGTTCCTTTGTTTGTATGGACAGGAGTTGACAAATTCCTGTATGAGAAAAGTATGTTTTTAAAAGCTGAAACCAAGAAAAATGAATATGTCAAAAACGATCAACTCCACGAAAAAAATGTATATTACATAAATTGTGTGTTTTAACGTGATCTACATTTGTTGTATATAAAGTTTTTATCCATCTCTTGCGGTTTAGTAGTTATGCAAAATTCATCCAGAATAAAGTAGTCTTCAGAGGCTATTCCCAGAAAATTCAAGATATACATTTTATTTGTAAGGTAAATTTCTTTAATATACGAAATTTTAATCAAAATCGTTAAGGCCATTTTTGAGAAAATCAAAATTTTCGAAAAAAGTTCCATGTAAAGGGTAGTTGGTGTGGGGGGATTTTTCTCAAAATCTTCGTGTCGCATCCCTGGAAGATACTAAACTTAAATACCAAGTTTGGTATTTTACCGACTTTTCGTTTTTGAGTTATCGTGTTCACAGACACACTGACACACGGACACACACACACACACACATACACACACACACACCTTTTTGTGAAAATGCTTTTTTAGATAAAGGGGACCCTGAAACATATATTTCCAGTGAAATCTCGGTATCGAATTTTTTGGTGGAGCGCAATACTTTCTCTATTCACTATGTACATAGTACGTATAGAGAAAGTAAAAAAGTACCAAAAATAATTTGTCCTTGAATCTTTTACTAAGGACTTTTTGAACGCTCCTCACAGTACTAAACTCTTGTTATCACCAAGGCCTTGAAATAATTCTTGCTTCTGTATGTCCGTTACCCTATTCCTTACCTCTCTTCGCATATATCACCCACTCCAATTTCCTGAAGATTCTCCTCAATCCCTGAGCCCACTTCGTCCCGCAATTAACTTGTTGATAAAAGAATAATCTTTTTCAAGAATAATTTGGTTGCAGAGCAGATAGAAAAATCTGATGTGTTACACTCACATGACTTTCTCTAGCTGTTCTACAAACTTCATGCATAAGATTCTTCTTCTTTCTGCACCTTGCTAATCGTGGTACTCATTAGCACAATGTTCTTATTATTTAGTTCCGTATAAGTAGGAAGAAAATAAGGGAATACACTAGGCTAAACCAATAGTCAATGTTTTAAAAGCTGTCGTTATGCGATTGTCATTACAAATCGCTTCTTTTCTTGGCCAGGAGTAGAACAAAAGAAAAACGGACACTCCCGTCTGAGAAAAATATAAGTACTTCACCACTGAAACTATTAACAATGAATACTTAAAAAATCTGATGTGCACCATTCACATGACTTTCTCCATACCCCTGCAACAAAACCTTATACTTCTATTTACTTTATGCTAATCAGAAAAAAATAGTAGAAATAGTCTAATTACTCGCTTCCTTGTAAGTAGGAGCGAAATAAGGGACACCGTAGGTTAAAGTGATAGTCAAAAGCTGGTTGCTATGTCAATGAAGTTCCTTTGTTTATATGGATAGGAGTTGACAAGTTAAAATATGAGAAAGGTATACGTTTCTCATAGCAGAAACCAACAATAAGGAATGTCACAAAAACGACGAACTCCACGAAAAATATGTATATAACATAAATTGTTGTGTTTTAATGTGTTCTACATCTTTTGTGTAATAAGCTTTTGTCCATCTCTTACGGTTTAGCAGTTATTCAAAATTTAGTGAAATTCATCCAGAATAAACTACTCTTCAGAAGCTATTCCCAGAAAATTGAAGATATACATTTTATTTTTCAGGTAAATCTCTTTCATATACAAAATTTTAATCAAAATTGTTAGAGCCATTTTTGAGAAAATCAAAATTTTCGAAAAAAGTTCCATGTAAAGGGAAGTTGGGGGTGGGGGGATTTTTTCAAAATCTTCGTGTCGCATCCCTGGAAGATACTAAACTTAAATACCAAGTTTGGTATTTTTCCTACTTTTCGTTTTTGAGTTATCGTGTTCACAGACACACGGTCACACGGACACACACACACACACACACACACACACACACACACACACACACACACACGGACCTTTTTGTGAAAATGCTTTTTTTGGATATTGGGGACCCTAAAACATATATTACCGGTAAAATCTCGGTGTCGAATTTTTTGGTGGAGTGCAATACTTTCTCTATGCACTATGTACATAGTGCGTATGGAGAAAGTAAAAATGGTAAGCTCCACGAGAAAAATGTATATGACATAACTTGTGTATTTTAACAAGACCTAAATTTTTTGTATAGTAAATTTTTGTCTATCTCTTACGGTTTACTATTTATGCCAAATTAAGCAACATTCATTCAGAATAAACAGGTGTTCAGAAGCTATTCCCAGAAAATTCAAGATATACAAGTTAGGTAAATATCTTTAATATATTCTATTTGAATCAAAATCGTTAGAGCCAGTTTTAAAAAAATCAAAATTTTCGAAAAAAAGTTTCTTGTAAAGGGCAGTTTGGAGTGGGGGTATTCTCTCAAAATCTTCGTGTCGCTTCCCTGGAAGATACTAAACTTAAATACTAAGTTTGGTATTTTTCCTACTTTTCGTTTTTAAGTTATCGTGTTCACAGCACACACACACACACACACACACACACACACACATACACGGACCTTTTTCTCGAAATGCATTTTTACTTTCTCTATACTCACTATGCACATAGTGAATAGAGAATGTATTGCACTCCACCAAAAAATTCGTTACCGAGATTTCACCGGAAATATGTTTTAGCCTGTATCCGAAAAAAGGTGCGTGTGTGTGTCTGTGTGTCCGTGTGTCCGAGTGTCTGTGAACACGATAACTCAAAAACGAAAAGTCGAAAAATTCCCCCACCCCCAACTACCCCTTTACATGGAACTTTTTTCCAAAATTTTGATTTTCTCAAAAATGTTCTAACGATTTTGATTAAAATTGTGTATATTAAAGATATTTACCTGATAAATAAAATGTATATCTTGAATTTTCTGGGAATAGCTTCTGAAGAATAGTTTATTCTAGATGAACTTTACTAAATTTTGAATATATGCCAAACCGTAAGAGATGGACAAAATCTTACTACACAAAAAATGTAGGGCACATTAAAACACACAATTTATGTTATTTACATTTTTTCGTGGAGTTCGACGTTTTTGTGACATTCCTTATTTTTGGTTTCTGCTATGAAAAACGTATACCTTTCTCATATTTTAACTTGTCAACTCCTATCCATATAAACAAAGGAACTTCATTGACATAGCAACCAACTTTTGACTATCACTTTAACCTACGGTGTCCCTTATTTCGCTCCTACTTACAAGGAAGCGAGTAATTAGACTATTTCTACTATTTTTTTCTGATTAGCATAAAGTAAATTGAAGTATAAGCTTTTTAAGAATTATTTGTTGCAGGGATATGGAGAAAGTCATGTGAATGGTATACATATGATTTTTTGGATACAGGGGGTCCTAAAACATGTATTTCCGGTGAAATCTCGGTATCGAATTTTTGGGTGGAATGCAATACTTCTCTATCCCTATCTATGTACATTGTACATATGGGGCTAGAGAAAGTAAAAATCTGATGTGTTCCATTCACATTACTTTCTCTATATCTCTGTAAATTATTATTGTTAATAAGCATATATTTTATTTATTTCATGCTAATCGAGAAAAATTAGCAGAAATAGTCTTATCTCTTGCTTTATTGTAAGTAGAAGCGAAATAAGGGAGTACCATAGGTTAAAGTGAAAGCCAAAAGCTGGTTGCTATGTGATTGATGTTCCTTTGTTTGTTTTTCAAAGCTGAAACCAAGGAAAATCTCAAAAACGATCAACTCCCGAAAAAAATGTTTATAACATAAATTGTGTGTTTTAACGTGCTCTACATTTTTTCTGGGTTAATTCTTTGTCCATATCTTGCGGTTTAGTAGTTATGCAAAATTCATCCAGAATAAAGTGGTCTTCAGAGACTATTCCCAGACAATTGAAAATATACATTTTATTTGTCAGATAAATAACTTTAATATACGGTATTTTAATCAAAATCGTTAGAGCCATTTTTGAGAAAATCGAAATTTTCGAAAAAAGTTCCATGTAAAGGGTAGTTTGGGGTGGGGTGATTTTTCTCAAAATCTTCGTGTCGCATCCCTGGAAGATACTAAACTTAAATACCAAGTTTGGTATTTTACCGACTTTTCGTTTTTGAGTTATCGTGTTCACAGACACACGGACACACACATACACACACGGATACACACACACACACACGGACCTTTTTCTGAAAATACTCTTTTTGGACACAAGGACCCTAAAACATATATTTCCGGTGACATCTCGGTATCGATAGTGCGTATAGAGAAAGTAAAAAGCATGTAAATGGAACTCGTCTGATTTTAGTAGCGTTTAATGCCCATTTAGTGCCCGAAGAGGGTACTGGAGTGAAATAATTCAGAAAGGGAATTTTGAAAGACCACGCTACAGGCTTAAGGAAGATGGTCATGGCAGAATTTGAACTGTTGATCCCTTGCACATAATTGCGTGCCTTTGCCACCACAGACACACATGTGGGTTTTGGAGGGGGCATTGTCACCTAATTCATTTCTGATTACGCAGAACTTTCTTAACAAGGAGTATTTTTGGAGTGGCTTTGACAAATAATGGTACAGTTACACTTTAAAACCTGAAAAGCCAATTAGTTGCTCTTTAAACTTCCAAAATTTCCACTACCCTTGGACAAAAAAAAAAAAAAAAGTGTGTTATTTATGGACGCTCTTTAACTACTGTGGTTCTCAGCGTCCCATTCTAAATTAGGCGTGAAAGACCGCTTAATTTTTCTCAGAGGCCCCTATATCAAACTTGAGGTTCTTTTACGAGCTGTAAATCTAGACACGGGACCAACGGCTATACATTTGTTCCGAAGGAAGCCATTCTAAGAATTTTTACACCGCAGGGTTTGAACCCGCGACCTTGGGTGTATGAAGTTAGCATGGTAACCGCTACACCACGGAGGGCGACTTTCTTGAACAGTTCACATAAAACGTTGTGTACGAGTAGTACCTGTCCAACAACCTTATATAACAACCTTTAAACTAGTTATGAAGAATTCTACATTGTTTAATATAATTGGTCAAAATATTGTGCAATTTTACTATAAAAAAAAAAAAAAAAAAAAATCATAGATTTTTCTTAAAACCTTCAAGAACTATGCGGACTTCATTTTCAATGATTTACTACCTCTACATTTTTACTTTCTCTATACTCACTATGTACATAGTGTATAGAGAATGTATTGCACTCCACCAAAAAATTCAATACCGAGATTTCACCGGAAATATATGTTTTAGGGTCCCCTGTAACCAAAAGAAGCATTTTCACAAAAAGGTCCGTCTGTGTGTGTGTGTGTGTGTGTGTGTGTGTGTGTGTCCGTGTGTCCGTGAACACAATAACTGAAAAACGAAAAGTTGGTAAAATACCAAACTTGGTATTTAAGTTTAGTATCTTCCAGGGATGCGACACGAAGATTTTGAGAAAAATCTCCCCACCGCCAACTACCCTTTACATGGAACTTTTTTCGAAAATTTTGATTTTATCAAAAATGGCTCTAACGATTTTGATTAAAATTTCGTATATTAAAGGTATTTATCTGACAAATGAAATGTATATCTTGAATTTTCTGGGAATAGCCTCTGAAGACTACCTTATTCTGGATGAATTTTTCATAACTACTAAACCGTAAGAGATGGACAAAAACCTAACCCACAAAAAATGTAGAGCACGTTAAAACACACAATTTATGTTATACACATTTTTTTCGTGGAGTTGATCGTTTTTGAGATATTCCTTTTTCTTGGTTTCAGCTTTGAAAATCTTATACTTTCTCATACAGGAATTTGTCAACTCCAGTCCATACAAACAAAGGAACATAGCAACCAGCTTTTGGCTTTTACTTTAACTTCTCCCTTATTTCGCTTCTACTTACAAGGAAGCAATTAATAAAAATATTTCTGCTAATTTTTTTCTGATTAGCATAAGGTAAATAGAAGTATAAGCTTTTTAACAATAATTTGTTGTAGGGATATAGAGAAAATAGATTACCTTCCTCTTTATATTTTACCCTTAAACACAAGCTATACTATAGATTTGTATTGAGAGACTTTTATTTATTTATGAAGGTATAAATTGTGTTCTGCGCAAGCGCATGGGTTATGGTAGGTGGCTGTGTGAAAGATAAAGCCGAGGGAGGATAAGGGACTCTCTATGATGGTCATATTGAGAGATGTGTGAAGCCAGCTGAGGCTCTGCGTGAGGAAGTTTGAGCTTATGCAAACATTTAAAAATATAGCTTGGCAGATTTAGTGGTACACATGGTATTATAACATAAGTTAATTCTTATAAATAGGTATAGTTCTCACGAATTTCTATTTCAGTACCGCTCTACAGTGAAGCTCAGCTCTTTAATACATTTTGTTTGCAGGAATAGTACGCCAGTTCACGTAACGATGTTGTAGAAGATATATATCCTATCTTCAGCTTCTTCACGTTTTCCCGAAAATTCCTACATTTATTGGCAGGGGTTGCATACGCTAAATTTATATGTAGAACGCTACCATGCTGCTTGAGAATCAGGGCACATATTTAGGCATAAAACTTAGCGAAAGTTATAAGAAATCTAACAACTGGGTTGCTGGGAGTGAAATTTTGATTACAGTGGGTGAAAAAATAAAAAAAATCTGATGTGTACCATTCACATGACTTTCTCTATATCCCTGCAACAAATTATCATTAAAACGCTTATACTTCTATTTACTTCATTCTAGATAGAAAAAAAAAAAAAAATAGCAGAAATAGTCTTATTACTTGCTTCCTTGTAAGTAGAAGCGAAATAAGGGAGTACCATAGGTTAACGTGAAAGTCAAAAGCTGGTTGCTATGTGACTGAAGTTCCTTTGTTTGTATGGACAGCAGTCGACAAATTCCTGTATGAGAAAAGTGTAAGTTTTTCAAAGCAGAAACCAAAAACAAGGAATGTCTCAAAAACGACGAACTCCACAAAATAATGTATATAATATAAATTGTGTATAATATAATGTGCTCTACATTTTTTGTGTAGTAAGTTTTTGTCCATCTCTTACGGTTTAGCAGTTATTCAAAATTCACTACAATTCATCCAGAATAAACTACTCTTCAGAGACTATTCCCAAAAGTTCAAGATATACATTTTATTTGTCGGATAAATATCTTTAATATATGATATTTTAATCAAAATCGTTAGAGCCAGTTTTGAGAAAATTGATATTTTCGAAAAAAGTTCCATGTAAAGGGTAGGAGTGGGGGGATTTTTCTCAAAAATTCTTTTGCATCCCTGGAAGATACTAAACTTAAATACCAAGTTTGGTATTTTAGCTTCTTTTCGTTTTTGAGTTATCGTGTTCGCAGACACATGGACACACACACGGACCTTTTTCTGAAAATGCTTTTTATGGATACAGGGGGTCCTAAAACATGTATTTCCGGTGAAATCTCGGTATCGAATTTTTTGGTGGAGTGCAATACATTCTCTATACACTATATACATAGTGCCTATAGAGAAAGTAAAAACTAGTTTTATATTACAAATAGTTCTTGGAAGCTTTGGGCATCTATAGAAAGTTCTCCCCTTGCTTCGTGCTCTACAGGCATTTAAAGATATTAAAATATTCCAATACACCGGTTTTCTAACGTACTACTTTATTAAACAGTATTTTTTTACATCTTCAAAAGTTTTTCCGTTTTTGTTTAAATACAACTAAAATTTATCAGAATGTGCAAAAGTATCCATTGTAACATTACGGAAGGCAAAATTATACTAATACGAATAGTAATGTTGCAATAATATATTTGTATGAAAAATGGATAATTCAGAGATTAAGTGTTCTAACGTTTTAAATAATGTTAATTTATAAATAACGTTTTAATAAGTTTCGTGTGGTTCAAAGTCCCAATTCAAAACATTTAAACCAGTTTTCTCATTGGACATTTTGATTATGCTCCATACGTATATAATAAAAGTTATGAAATAATTGATATCTTGTAAAGTATTTGCAATTTGAATGAAATTTGGTCATGCGAGGGATATCATAACCTAAGGTCCCCATATTCTTGGTATTTCGTCTTTCACAGCGAACTTAGTAGGGAGCGGTAATTCTAATACATGCGGTTGGCAACTGTGCATCGTTTCAATCAACTGCCACCTACAGCGCTACTGCAAGGCAAACACAAATGGCGCTCAGTTATTCGACTTCTACGGAGAAACACGTAACTGCGACTAACATTCGCCGACAGTTGATAGAGGTTTATGAAGAGACTATAATGCATCGCCAGCATGTCGCAGAATTATGTCGAAACCTTGCGGCTGGTAAAGAAAACGTCACCGACGAGGATCGCAGTGGACGACCCAGCACGACATCCACCGATTTCTACACAGCTTTCGTGGAGGAGTTGATTCAGGGCAACAGAAGGATCACGTTACAACATAAAGGGCTAGAACTGAAATGACTTTTGGAAGCTTTTATCACATTGTTCACGATATTCTGCAGTACCGGAAAGTTTGTTCCCGGTAGATTTCACAAATATGTGCAACCAATACAAGGAGAAACGCTTGGGGGCATGAGGGCCGTTAGACCACTCGCCTCTCACCTAGATGGCCCGGGTTCGATCCCAAGCGACCGCATGTGAGATTTGTGGTGGACAAAGCAGTGCAGGGACGGGTTTTCTCCGAGTTTCTCCCTCCATCGCATTCCACCGGTGCTCCATCTTCGTTCCATGTATGATCAGTGTCATCGCCTGCGGTACTATTCGTACTAAAAGTGGGCTTCTATCAACGAACTTCCCTGGAACACAGACTGCTCTAGTCAGTAATGATTACAGCTCAGTCTGACACCATAATTGATCTCTTTGCGTACAGATTCTCATTGTTTCCACTGATATGTAAATACGTTTGATATGTGGTATTTTAATCATTAATCAAATCGTTTTGAGCATTCTTTAAGAAAAACCTTCCAAGCTTGGGGAGGGTGAATTTTGTTGAAAATCTTCGTATCGGTTCTTTTTGGAAGGCTCTGAACTTAAATACCAAGTTTGGTACTTAACCGAATTTTCATTTTTGAGTTATGCTGTTCACATACACACACCGAATTTTTGTCTAAAATGCTTTTTTTTTTCCTTTCTTTTTTTTCTAAATAATAAGTCTTAAAAACGCGTCTTTACTATGAAATCTCGATATCGAATTTTTAATTGGAATATAATAAAACTAACTCTTTATGTATCAACTTACACTATTTAATGGACCTGTTCAGCACAAATGAGAATTATTGGCTACCCAGGACTTGAAAATCTGATGTGTTCCAATCAGATGAATTTCTTTATCGGTTCTACAAACAAACTATTTTTACAAAAGATTATTCTTTTATCTATATCATGTTATTCAAGATAAACATTAGTAGAAATTCTCTTATTACTTGCTTCCTTGTAAGTAGAAGGGAAATAAGGGAATACACTAGACTAAAACGAATGTAAAATCTTTTAAAAGCTGTCGCTTTACGACTGTCATTGAACTTAGGTTCTCTTTTCAAGGCCAGGAGTAAAACCAGACAGATATGAAACGGATGAGGACTTCTCGTTTCAGACAATATGTATTTTAAAATTGAAACAATAACAGGTAATATTTCTGATTTAATTATTTCTAAAAAAACTTTATATGATATAAAGTATCTGTTTCAACAAATCTACATTTTTTTTGTGGTAAGTTTTTGTTTGGCAGTTTTGCAAAATTCATTTTGAATAAAGAGTATTTCAGAGCAATTTCCAAAAATTAGGATATACATTTTATTTGCGTGTAAACATCTTTAATAACACATCATGTAAATCAAAACCATCACATCCATTTTTGAGAAAGTGAACATTTCAAAATTGTTCCATGAAAAGGTAGTTTGAGGTGGGGGGGGGGAATTTCTTGCAAGTCTTCGTGTCGTTTTGGAAGATACTAAATTTTGTACCAACTTTAGTATTTAACCGACTTTTCGTATTTGGGTTACAGAGTACAGACAAACACACGGACCATTTTCTAAAAATGCCTGTTATATTCAGATGTCCTCAAAACACGTATATCCAAAGAAATCTTAGTATCGAAATTTTGGGTTAGATACAATACTCTCCCTACCTCCAATGTACATTTTACATATCTATGTGTTGTAAAAAATTACCTCAAGCATATTGTCAACCCATATTTATGGATAAGATTAAAACTGAAAAGGTAACAAAGAATTAGTGTAGGTTGGTTATGTTTATGTCGAAAGTGTGACACCTTCTCCTATGTGCTGTACAATACTGAAATTGTACACCTGTTATTTTATCGTACTGTATTTTCCATCTCGAGATTATCCAATTTCTGCTTGAACATCTGGTTTTGTTTTCGAGAGTTGTCCCTTTAAATAGGAAACGGCTGGCAGTTTCTGGTAGCCGTTCATAAATTAACTTTTGACAAGTTTAAGGAGGCTTATGAGCTGAGTTATTTAGTTTCTGTAACTGCCAACAGTAGCACTCTGATCATAAAGTTGTGTTGTGCAGCTAAACACGATCCGAACATCAAGACAGATTCTCTCTCGTGTTCAGCAAGTTGTTTATTAACCGCTGTTTCCATGGTTACTTGTTCATTTCCTTGCACTTTATTACTGCTGTCAAAATCTTCTTATTACTGCCAGTGACTTTCCTACTTACCTTATTTACTTATTTATTTCTGTAGCTTAACGTCGTTTAACCTAGTTGGTCATATCGGACGATGAATGAAATAGATGAAATAATAGCCCCAGAAAAATCCCTTATCCGGGTAACTTACTCTAAGAGAGATTCGCACTTAAGACCTCTTGAATGTGAGGCAGACACGCTACCCCCACATCATCGAGACGGGATTTTCTTGTTTATTGCTTTCTTTTCTCCGTCATTTTTCGAGTATTTAATTTTTTTTTTTACTTCTGGCCGTACAAAGAGAACCGAATTTCAATTACATAACGATTTTTAAAAGATTTGACTATCGTTTTAGCCTAGTGTATTCCCTTGTTTGCCCTTTGCTTATAAGGAACCAAGAAATAAGATTTCTGGCAATGCTTATTTTGATTAGCATGAAGCATGGCAAAGAAGTACTTTTAAGAATAATTTGTCACAGAATAGTTGGAGAAAAGTCACATGAATTGGACATTTTATTTTTTACTTTCTGCACACGTACTATTACAGTGTATAAAGAAGTTTTTGTATTCCTTTTTTAGAAAAAAGTCCTTGTGTGTGTGTGTGTCTAGCGACAGAAAAGATCAAAAACTAAAATACCGTTAAATACCAAACTTGGCATTTAAGTTTGGTATCTTCCAAGGATGCCACACGAGGATTTTTAAGATAATCCCCCCATCCCTATTCTTTACAAGGAAAAAAAATTGAAAGTGTGTGTTTTTTTGTTTTTTTTCAAAAACGCCTAACACTTTTGATTAAAATTCCGTATATTAAAAATATTTAAAACAGAACTAAAGTGTTATTTTTAATATTCTGGGAATAGCTTCTGAAGAACTATTTATTCTTGATGAACTGTGTGAATTTTGCATAACTAGTTTAAGAAACAGATAAAAACTAGTTTACAAAAAAAAAAAAAAAATCTTTCCGAGATATTCCTTGTTATTGGTTTCAATTTTAACTACGCATCTTCTCAAACGGGTCACATTTCGTTTTAACTCTCTTTTGTTTTACTGGCAATGAAAAGCGAACCGCACTTGTATTGTTCACATACCAGCCAGCTTTTAAAGGATCTGACCGTTGTTTTACTCTAGTGTATTTCCTTATTTCCCTTCTGCTTATAAGGAAGCAAGTAATAAGACTATTGCCGATAGTGTTATCTCAATCAGCATGATACAGATAAAAGAATAATCGTTTTAAGAACAGTTTATTTGCAGAACAGGTGGAGAAAACATTGGGAATGGAACACATCTTTTTACTTTATCTACACGTACTATGTACATAGTGTATAGAGAAGGTATTGTAATGCACACAAAAATTCGATATCGAGATTTCACCGGAAATACATTTTTTGGGTCCCCCTGAATCAAAAAAAAAAAAAAAAAAACATTTTTACAAAAAGGTCCCTTGTGTGTGTGTGTGTGTGTTGGACAGCATAGCTCAAAAACGAAAAGACCGTTAAATGCCAAACTTGGTATATAACCTTGGTATCTTCCAAGGATGCGACTCAAAGATTTTCAAGAAAATCCCCCCACCCCAACTACCCTTTACATGAACTTTTTTCGAAAATTTTGATTTTCTCAAAAATGGCTCTAACGATTTTGATTAAAATATCGTATATTAAAGATATTTACCTTACAAATAAAATGTATATCTTGAATGTTCTGGGAATAGCCTCTGAAGACTACTTTATTCTGGATGAATTTCACAAAATTTTGCAAAACTGCTAAACCGTAAGAAATGGACAAAACCTTACCACACAAAAATGTAGAGCACATTTAAATACACAATTTATGTTATATACATTTTTTTCGAGGAGTTGGTCGTTTTTGAGATATTCCTTTTTTTTGGGGGGGGGTTTCAGGTTTAAAAAACTTGTACTTTTCTCATACAGGAATTAGTCAACTGCTGTTCATACAAACAAGGGAACTTCAGTCACACATCAACCAGATTTTGACTATCACTTAAACTATGGTACTCCCATATTTCACTTCTACTTACAAGGAAGCAAGTAATAAGACTATTTCTGCTAATTGTTTTCTCAATTAGCACGAAGTAAATAGAAGCCTAAGCTTTTTAACAATACTTTTTTTGCAGAGATGTAGAGAAAGTCATGTGAATGGAACACATCAGATTTTTTTTAAATCAGATTGTTTATGGGCTGATAAATGAAGCCAACCTAAAGTTCTAATAGAAAAAGAGTAGCATAACAAATACCATTTACATTGAGGGACAAAGAAAGAGAATATATAGCAAAGTGAGAAAATCGACAAGAGTTAATTTACGACCATTATAATTCTCGCTAAAGGAGCTTTTCGTATTAGCATAAACCCGAGAGCGACGACGTTGGCATTTAGCGACTTGGGATTCGTTACGGTTGCTTGGTGACAGCTTTCAGATGTTTCGCAAGCAGCAGCGGTGGCCATCTAGATTCAAATCAATCACACTTAAGATTCTGTTAGTGGCTACGAGATAACCGTCTTCAGTTACGCTGCATGCGCACGCATTAAGCATTGTTGCCTTTCAGCTTACGTACGCTTCTTTAGCTTCAAACTTTTTCTTTTTCTCTGTGCACTTTTGAATCTTAGCATCAAGTTCCCAATGATCCGTAACACAAACCATATGTACTTCATGTCATTTAGAGAAAACATGCCGTAAGTGTTTGGCTCACATAACATGCTCTACTCATTCTAGTCCTTAAGACTCTTATATGATCAACTAACATGACTTTCTCTATCTGTTTTGCAGATAACTATTCTTACAAAAGATTACCATTTTATTTACATATTGTTAATCAATATAAGCATTACCAGAAGTGGTCTTATTAGTTACTCATAAATAAAAGAGAAATAAGAGAATATACCAGGCTCAAGTGATAGTCAAATCTTTTAAAAGCTGTCTCTACGCGATTGTCTTTCAAATGACTAGATCTAAAAAAAATAAATAAATAAATAAAAGGAGAAGAGAAGGAAAAAGCACATTTTTGAAAAAGATCGGTCTGTGTGTAAGTGGCCCTCCATGGTGTAGTGGTTATCATGTTAGCCTCTAAAACCCAAAATTACAAGTTCAAACCTGGTGGAAGTAACAAATCCTTGGAAAATTTTGGACGCAAAAATCCTTAGCATGGCTTCCTCTGAAAGCGAAGTAAAGCCGGTGGTCCCCTGTAATGTATATTTGCACGTAAAAAACGCAAACATTGAAAGAAGAAAGTTCAAGGGCAAATTTTTCCATTTCACGTCCGCAAATCGTGATTTCGTCCTACAGCGCCATCTGTAGGCGACATGCTGATCCCTCATCATGGCGCATAGCGGCGATCTCGGAACTAGACACGGAAACATCATAACGATGCCCTTTGCTCCACTTAGGAGATACAGGAACCAGCACCACCACCACCACCACCACCACCACCACCACAGTTATGCCAGAAAACATTGTAAAAACTGATAGTGCTAGATCGTCATGCCACATACAGTGAGATAGAGGCAATCCTAGGCATAATCATTTAGCTGTGAAAAAACATTTGCTCTTGTTGGATCTCACAATATTTGATACAATCTCAAAAGATGTTCATGTCGATTGATGCACACAAGTACACAAGAAATACAAGGTGGGACTTCAAAACACACATGAAAGATAGTAACAGGGGACGAATCATGGATCTACCCATATGAGTCGGAACGTAAACAGACACTATGGGTGTTTTAAGATGAACCAAATCTACAAGAGTCGTTCGCACTCGAACTACCTCGAAACAAATGATCAGTTTTTCTGGGAAAAAAAAAAAACTGTCATGTGGCAACAGTGTCTTAAGAACAACGTAAAGCGGTCAATTCCGAATGGTACACAACCATTTATTTGCCGGAAGTCTTCGGTGAAATAAAGAGAGCAAACAAGCCCGTCGGGATCTTCATCAAATCAATACGAGCGCTCACACATCTCGTCTAACAACCTACTATTTGAACACTTAAAAAAATCGAATTGATGACTCATTCACCGTACAGTCCTGATTTGACACTCAATAACTCCTTTAATGTTCCCGAAAATCAAGAATAAAATGATTTTAGTTGGAGAAGAAGCCGTTGATGCGTTCAAAAACCATGTTTTGGAGGTGTGTGAAGCAGATTGGAAAAATTGTTACGACGCGCATGCAAATGTGTGTTGATCATAAAGGAAAATACTTTGAGGTGTAATAAAGCAATTTTGAATGATAAATAACTGTTTCTAATCATTTAGCGTAAAATATAAATTACATCATGGATAGGGTGCAGTATTGGGGGGTGAGATCTGGTCAGCGCTTCGAACCCCGCCGGACAGTTAATGCGGTCTTCACGACCTGGAGCCGCTACTTCTCCATCAAGTAGCTCCTCAATTAGCGCCTCCAGGGACCTCACGAGGCTGAGAGCACCCCGGTCCAGTCTCCTAGGGTAGGGGGGGAATCCCCACGCCGGTACTGGAAATCGAGCCCATGTCTCCCGCTTGGCAAGCGATTAAATATATCGTTTTCATTAATTAAATAAAGGAAAGTGAAAAGAAGAAATTAAAACTATTAAATGGATTTAAAAATACAGAGCGTCGATAACATGTCGGTCTATAGATGTACTTGTTATTAACTTGTTAAGGAGAAAACTAAAGAAAGGAGGTTCGGTTTATCCAAGTTCATTTCGTTTGAAACGCAGCAAGCTGTAAGAGGTGCTTCTTCACATAGAGGTCAAAAACCTCAAGTACTTAATTTTGTTTATTACTTACCTTACCTTAGTCCGGGGCGGGCAACTGCAGTCCTTGAAATAATGACGTCATAATCTTCACCATCTTACACAATCTGAAAGCATAACAAACAAGATAATCGTTCATTGACTTTTGCTATATCATGAGCAAACCTTGACGAGTTTCCTGGCCAAAGAGTTAACATAGGTGAACATTTACAACAACAAATCTGATGTGTTACACTCACATGACTTTCTCTAGCTGTTCTACAAACTTCATACATAAGATTATTCTTCTTTCTACATCTTGCTAATCGAGGTACTTCACAACTGAAACTAATAACAATGAATACCTCGAAAGTGTAAGCTCCACGAAAAAAATGTATATGACATAACTTGTGTATTTTAACTAGATCTACATTTTTTGTATAGCAAGTTTTTGTCTATCTCTTACGGTTTACTAGTTATGCCAAATTAAGCAAAATTCATCCAATATACACAGGTCTTCAGAAGCTATTCCCAGAAAATTCAAGATATACATTTTATTTGTTAGGTAAATATGTTTAATATATGATATTTTAATCAAAATCGTTAGAGCCATTT
Organism: Hymenopus coronatus; assembly: GCA_030762935.1. Taxonomy (NCBI): domain Eukaryota; kingdom Metazoa; phylum Arthropoda; class Insecta; order Mantodea; family Hymenopodidae; genus Hymenopus; species Hymenopus coronatus. Next base: position 36,751,437 of record CM060895.1, read on the forward strand.
TTAAGAAAATAAAAATTTTCGAAAAAGGTTCCATGTGATGGGTAGTTTGGGGTGGGGGGATTTTTCTCAAAATCTTCGTGTCGCATCCCTGGAAGATACCAAACTTAAATACCAAGTTTGGTATTTTAGCTACTTTTCGTTTTTGAGTTATCGTGTTCACAGACGCACAGACAAACGGACACACACACACACACGGACCTTTTTGTGAAAATGCTCTTTTTGGATACAGGGGACCCTAAAACATATATCTCCGGTGAAATCTCGGTATCGAATTTTTGGGTGGAATACAATACTTCTCTATCCCTATGTACATTGTACATACGGGGCTAGAGAAAGTAATAACTAAACTAAAATGTTGTATGATTTATACAAATGACTTTCCCCGCCTATTCTGCAGAACATTCTTGAAAGTACGTCATGCTCATCGAGATAAACATTAGCACAAATTGTCGTATTACTTAGTTCCCTAAAGTACAACGGAAATAAAGCATACGCTAGGATAAAACGGTAGTTAAACATTTTAAAACCTGTCGCTTTGCGATTTAACTTCGGTTCTCTTTGCATGGAATGAAAAAGTCTCGTTTGAGAAAGCTTTAAGAATTTTAAAATTGAAATCAATAATAAGGCATATGTCTGAAATGGTTAACACCACAAAAATATATGACATAAATTGTGTGTCTTAACGAGATCTACATTTTTTTAGTAAGTTTTCTTTATCTCTTACGATTTACCAGTTATGCAAAATCATCCAGAATAAACAGGTCTGCAGAGGATGTTCCCAAAAAAAAGTCTACATATATAATTTGTCACCTTTAATTTGTGGTATTTCAATCAACTTCATTAGAGCAGTTTTTGAGAAAATAAAATTTCCAAAAATATTTCCATGTCAAGAGTAGTTTGGGTTGGAGTATTTTCTTGAAAATATTCGTGTCGCATCCTTCGAAGATGTAGAGCTTATAATCAGGTTTGGTATTTAAAAAAATTTTCGTTTTTGATCTAAGTGTTCACAGACAACGAACACACACACCATACGCACGTTTTCTGAACACAGAGGGCATTAAAACGTGTATTTACAATGAAATTCCGGTATCGAAAATTTTAATTCAATTAAAAATACTTTTTCTGCATATGCACTAAGAACAAAAAGTAAAAAAAAATATCTTCAAATTTTCCCCCACTCTGTGCTACTCACTATGGTAAATACCTACAGGATATCTACGTTTCTAGCTTCCTGAATTAATAAAAGAAGAATTTTGAGAAAAAGGATCCGTGAGCGTTTGTGTTTGACCGGTATAGCTAAAAAATCTGATGCGTTCTATTCACACGACTTTCTCTACATCGCTGTAACAAATTAATGTAATATAACTTATCTTTCTCTCTACTTTATGCTAATCGAGATAAACATTAGCAGAAATTGACTTATTACTTGCTTCCTTTTAAGTAGAAGGGAAATAACAGAGTACTCTAGGTTAAAACGATAGTAAAATCTGGTTCCTCTTTGCATGGCCAAGAGTTGATAAATTCATATTTGTGAAAAGTTTAAGTATTTTAAAATTGAAACCAATAACAAGGAGTATCTCGGAAGTGGACAATTCTACGAAAAGAGTACCTGTTAACGAGATTTAAGCTTTTTGTGTAGTAAGTTTTGTCTATTTCTTACGGTTTACCAGTTATACAAAAGTTGTACAAAACTTATTCAGAATGAAGAGGTCTTCAGAGGCTAGTCCCAGGATAGTCAATATATATATATATATATATATATATATATATATATATATATATATATATATATAATTTATTATAAAATATATTTAGCATATGGTATTTTTTATCAAAATCGTTAGAGACATTTTTGAGAAAATAAAAATTTTCTAAAAATGTTCCATGTAAAGGGTAGTTGGGGTGGAATTTTCCTGGACATTTTTGTGTCGCATCTTTGGAAGATACTGAACTTAAGCACCAAGTTTATGAGCTATACTGTTCACACACACACACACACACACACACACACACACACACACTCACACACACACTCACACACGGACTTCATTTCTAATTTTTTTTTAATTCAGAGGACCCTATATAAGTATTTTCGGTGAAGTTTCAGTATGGAATTTTCGGGTGGAATACAATACCTTCTCCATCTAATATGCACATGGCACATACGTGTTATATAAAGCAAAAATCTAATGTGTACCATTCACATGACTTTCTCTATATCCCTACAACAAATTATTTTTTACTTCATGCTAATCTAGAAAAATTAGCAGAAATAGTCTTATTACTTTCTTCCTTGTAAGTAGAAAGGAAATAAGGGAGTAGCATAGGTTAAAGCGATAGTCAAAAGCTGGTTACTATATGACTGAAGTTCCTTTGTTTGTATGGACATGAGCCGACAAATTCCTGTATGAGAAAAGTTTAAGAAAAAACAAGGAAAACAAAAACAAGGAATATCTCAAAAACGATCAACATCCAGAAAAAATATATACAACATAAATTGTGTGTTTTAATGTGCTCTACATTTTTTGTGTGGTAAGTTTTTGTCTATCTCTTACAGTTTAGCAGTTATACAAAATTCCGGAAAATTCACTCAGAATATAGTAGTCTTCAGAGGCTATTCCCAGAAAATTCAAGATATACATTTTATTTGTCAGGCAAATAGCTTTAATATACGATATTTTAATCAAAATCGTTACAGCCATTTTTGAGAAAATCAAAATTTTCGAAAAAATTTCCATGTAAAGGGTAGTTGGGGATGGGAGAATTTTTCTCAAAATATTCGTGTCGCATCCCTGGAAGATATTAAACTTAAATACCAGGTTTGGAATTTTACCAACTTTTCGTTTTTGAGTTATCGTGTTCACAGACACACGGACACACACACACACACACACACACACACACACACACCTATTTTTCGAAAATGCTTCTTTTAGATAAAGGGGACCCTAAAACATATACTTCCGGTTAAATCTCTGTATTGAATTTTTTGGTGGAGTGCAATACTTTCTCTATGCACTATGTACATAGTACGTGTAGAGAAAGTAAAAAGCATTAATTCTACTTGTGCGGAGTTCGCACTCAAACACGCACAGCATATGTTTGGTTATAATGTTTCTTTGGTGCTGATTGCGTGCACGTGTTAAAAGTAGCCTTCCTTTTTTTGGTTCGCTGTCACGGCCCCCTCACGTCTGTGCTGCTGCACATCAACGGATTAGCAGGTGGCCGTGGAGAGGCGTTCATCGCCCGGATTGAATTTCGAAATACTAAAGACGTTGAGACATTTATTATCCTAATTGATCTGCCTGGCAGAGGAGTGAAGTGCTGTTTTTTTGCGATAATTGTCTGAAGCATTATTCAAAACAGGTGATTAAATTCAGTTGCCAATTAGTGGGTCATTAAGGTATCTTGTATTAGCACTGTGTAGCCGTCGATGTTGAAGTTTAAATAATAAACCAATGGTTTGTTTGTGACATTATCCTACGAATTCAAACTCATATCTCTCCTTAAGTACGTTATATAACCCTTAATTAACGTTATTTTGACCATTTGTGAGAAATATCGCGTGTTCTTTTTGTTTTTCCTCGCGCAAGGAGTAGGCCCTAGGCAGGCAAGCCACAACAGCACACATGGGCAGTCAAGGAGGTTTATTGACGCTGATAAGGCCGTGTTTGGGCACAGAAAAGATTATACTGTTTATACATCATTCATGCTCTCTAGCAAAAATAAAATTACTCAGCATCTCCTGTTGTTTTTATTACTTTCTCTATACGCACTATGTACATAGTGTATAGAGAAGGTATTGCACTCCACCAAAAATTCGATACCGAGATTTCACCGGAAATATATGTTTTAGGGTCCCCTGTATCCAAGAAGGTATTTTCAGTAAAAGGTCCGTGTGTGTGTGTGTGTCCGTGAGTCTGTGAACACGATAACTCAAAAACGAAAAGTAGCTAAAATACCAAACTTGGTATTTAAGTTTAGTATTTTCCAGGGATGCGACACGAAGATTTTGAGAAAAATCCCCCCACCCCAAACTACCTTTTACATGGGACTTTTTTCGAAAATTCTGATTTTCTAAAAAATGGCTCTAACGATTTTGATTAAAATATCATATATTAAAGATATTTACCTAAAAAATAAAATGTATATCTTGAATTTTCTGGGAACACCGTTTTATTCTGTATGAATTTTGCTTAATTTGGCATAACTAGTAAACCGTAAGAGATAGAAAAAAAACTTATTATACAAAAAGTTTAGGTCTTGTTAAAATGCACAAGCTATGTTATATACATTTTTCTCGTGGAGCTTACCGTTTTCGAGGTATTCATTGTTATTAATTTCAGTTGTGAAGTACTTCTACTTTTCTCAGACGGGAGTGTCTGTTTTTCTTTTGTTCTACTCCTGGCCAAGAAAAGAAGCGATTTGTAATGACAATCGCATAACGACAGCTTTTAAAACATTTGACTATTGGTTTAGCCTAGTGTATTCCCCTATTTTCTTCCTACTTATACGGAACTAAATAATAAGAACATTGTGCTAATGAGTACCACGATTAGCAAGGTGCAGAAAGAAGAAGAATCTTATATATGAAGTTTGTAGAACAGCTAGAGAAAGTCATGTGAGTGTAACACATCAGCTTTTTAGAAAAAGGCTCCCGCGCGCGGGCGTGTGTCTGTTAACACGATAACTGAAAATCGAAAAATTGATGAAATACTAAACTTGTATTTTAAGCTTAGTATCTTCCAGGGAAGCGACAAGAAAATTTTGGGGAAAATCCCCCACATTAAAACACACAGTTTATGTTACATACATTTTTTTCGAGGAGTTGATCGTTTTTGAGATATTCCTTGTTTTTGGTTTCAGCTTTGAAAAACTTATACTTTTCTCATACAAGAATTTTTCAACTCGTGTCCATACAAACAAAGGAACTTCACTCACCTAGTAACCAGCTTTTGACTTCACTTTAACCTATGATACTCCCATATTTTGCTTCTACTTACAAGGAAGCAAGTAATAAGACTATTTCTGCTAATTTTTCTGGATTAGCATGAGATACATAGAAGAATAAGCTTACTCACAATAATTTGTTACACAGAAGTAGAGACAATTATGTGAATGGAACACATCAGATTTTTTTTTTTTTTTTAATTATGCACAACTGTAAGAGATAGACAAAGTTACGGCTCGTTAAAATACACAATTTATGTCATATACCGTGTTTAGTGATCCAAACTGGTTATAATTCGCTGGCCCTTGTGGTTGACTGTCAGCCTCTTAGGTCCAGCGAGCCCTAACTTTACAAAATTGCAACGTGTTGTGAACAATATCGTACGCTGCACCATAGGAAATGTTGAACTGTTGCGATAAGATTCGCAGTTGAACACGCTGGTCGTTCAAAATTGACTCCTCAATGCCTCTGACATTCTGCAGGGTTGCAGTTGTTACCAGCCTCCCGGGGCGTGGCGAATCATTAAGTTCCACACGGCCCTCTTGGAAGAGTGCACGCCACCTGGAGACATTGCTACACGCCACACATGTCTCCTTGAATTTCACTCGGTTTATGTTCCTTGGCCCATAATCACATCTCTCTGCTCTTCACACGTGGAGGACAGTAGCATGCTCGACAGTTTTGTTGCATAGTTCACGCTTCTCCCGCTAGAGCTGCACATAAAAATACCCTCTATATTGAAAACATCAAACTATATCTGTGTAAAATTCCAACATTCCAGCTGCAATACCAAGAAAAAAAATCTGATGTGTTCCATTCACATGACTTTCTCTATTTCTCTGCAACAAATTATTGTTAAAAAGCGTATACGTCTATTTACTTCATATTAATCGAGAAAAAATTAGCAGAAATAGTCTTATTACTTGCTTTCATGCAAGTAGAAGCGAAATAAGGGAATACCATAGGTTAAAGTGATAATCAAAAGCTGGTTGCTATGTGACTGAAGTTCCTTTCTTTGTATGAATAGAAGTTGACAAATTCGTATATGAGAAAAGTGTTTTCCAAAGCTGAAACCAAAAACAAGGAATACCTCAAAAACGATCAACTCCACGAAAAAAATGTATATAACATAAATTGTGTATTTTAACGTGCTCTACATTTTTTGTGCTTTAAGTTTTTTTTCCTTCTCTTACGATTTAGTAGTTATGCTAAATTTCGCAAAATTCATCCAGAATAAAGTAGGCTATTCCCAAAAAATTCAAGATATACATTTTATTTGTCAGGTAAATATCTTTAATATATAATATTTTAATCAAAATTGTTAGAGCCATTTTTTAGAAACTCAAAATTTCCGAAAAAAAGTTCCATGTAAAGGGTAGTTGAGGGTAGGGGGATTTTTCTCAAAATCTTCGTGTCGCATCCCTGGAAGATACTAAACTTAAATACCAAGTTTGATATTTTACCGACTTTTCGTTTTTGAGTTAATGTGTTCACAGACACACGGACACACACGGACCTTTTTCTGAAAATCCTTTTTTGGATAAAGGGGACCCTAAAACATATTTTCGGTGAAATCTCGGTATCGAATTTTTGGGTGGACTGCAATGCCTTCTCTATACACTATGCACATAGTGCATGTACAGAAAGTAAAAAAAAAAAAAAAAAAAAAGAATATATTATGCGTTACTTTGTATCCGCCCTTATATTACATGATTATCTATTGTTGTATTTGCTCGTAGCGGGCAACAATTTGCGTGTACTTGGACGAGATCTCGGGGTCGGGTTTTTCGTGTATAAGCGGTCGTCTCCTTAGCGCGGCGGTAGCGCAGCTGCTTACCAAGCGGGAGACCTGGGTTCGATCCCCAGTACCGGCGTGCGGATTTTTTCCACGCTGGGAGACCTGGCCCGGGGTGCACTCAGCCAATTGAGGAGCTACTTGATGGACAAGTAGCGGCTCCAGGTCATGACCGGCCCGGCCGGGGGGACTAGGCGCTGACCACGTCTCACCCTCCAATACTGCACCCCATCAATGACGTCTAGTGGACCGAGATGCGGCCGAGCGGTAGGCCAAGGTTCCCCGTGTGCTGTCGTGCCATGGAGTTACTCTGTATAAGCAGAATAGGGAGGGTGTTTGGAGGGAGAACTCTAAACATAACCTTCAATTAAACAGAGTCGAAGAATCGATGAGCGTCGAAGCGAAGAGAGATGAAATCGTGTTACAGCATAGAAATAAATACTTTCTAAATAGAATTTGAAGAAACAAAGAGAGATTTTAACTACATTGATGTCACAGGCTGGGAGTAGGAAGTGGGAATGAAAACAGAAATGGAGAAAATGGAAGAAATGCAATCGGGAATGGAGAAGACATGTACAGCAATGTAATCCGTATTGGAGAAAATGGAGCAGAAGATGGAAACCGGAGTTGAGAAGCTGAGAAACGACATAACTGTGAACTACGCGATGGAGAAGATGACGAACAACTGGAAGACATGCGATCTAGGGGAGTTATTGAAGAATGTGAGTCCTTGTGTTCCCCTGTAGCTTTGGTGAAGTACAAGAAGAACGGCGTGTTACTCTTCTGCATGGACAATATGAAGTTGAATGCCATCGCCATAAAGTTCCATTTTCCCTTACCCCGGAATGACAACACTGCCCGGTGGTTCTTAACTCTGAATTTGAAATCGGTATACTGGCATTCCTTTTCATTTTTGTTTCTTCATCCTTCTCATTCAAGGAAAACGGAATGTCAAAGTCATCGCTTAGCGGTCAGAAATTAAAAGTTTTTATCACGTTGGCCCCCTGTATTCTGCTATTTCCCTTGTGCCTACAAGAAAATAATAAAGCGTTTGTGTTAATTATTATTTCGATTAGCATGAAGGAGAGAGAAGAATAAGTTTGTGTAATATTCAGGAAACCTCAAACCTATTCAATCAAATTTTTGGGTGGAATGCAAAATATTCCTCTAATAGGTCAGCGGTAGAGAAAAGTAATAACTGATGAGGTGGGAGTAATGCGAATATAATATGATTTTTATATAATCGTTGTTTCTTTACGATCTGACATTTGTGCTGTTGTCAGATTTTGTGGTCTATTTTATAGTGACGTAATCGTGTCGAAAGGTCGGCTTTGTTGAAGGTTATCCAGTTGTGTGTTCTAACGCAGTGCCTGTGTATCTAATCAGCAATATACTTTCTCAGCAAGAAATAATTAAAGGACATATTTTACTGACTTGTTATCAGTAGCGGGTGAGATATTTAAAATAGCTTAATTTCCGTTCATCTTATTTACGATCCAGTTAATGAAAGAATATATAAAAAGGATGCTTTAGGTCCGCTTCAGTCTTAAAATTTATTGCCAAGTTGTCACCGCTTGGCGATTACAAAATTTAATGTCCCTGGTCAGCTTATAATGTGTGGTGCTTTTGATGACAAGTAAATATCTTGGTGGAAGTGTTTATTACTCTGAGAAACGATAAGATTGTAAGAAAAGAAAGAAAAACAAAATATATTGGTGAAAATTGACAGGCGGTTGATATAGTTTATAATCTGTATTACGATATTACGAGGGTCATCTAGAAAGTGACAGAAGATTTGGCATAATTAAATAATAACGAAAGCTATCAACAAAAACTTCATTTACAAAGTTACAGTACTTTGGTGTGTGTGTGTGTGTGTGTGTGTGTGTGTGAGTGTATGTGTGGGTCCGTGTGTCTGTGTTTCTGTGAATACGATAACTCAAAAACGAAAAGTCGGTAAAATACCAAACTTGGTATTTAAGTTTTGTATCTTCCAGGGATGCGACAAGAAGATTTTGAGAAAAATCCCCCCACCCCCAACTACCCTTTACATGGAACTTTTTTCGAAAATGTTGATTTTCTCAAAAATGGGTCTAACGATTTTGAATAAAATTTCGTATATTAAAGATATTTACCTGACAAATAAAATGGATATCTTGAATTTTCTGGGAATAGACTCTGAAGAGTAGTTTATTCTGGTGGAATTTTACTAAATTTTTAATAACTGCTAAACCGTAAGAAATGGACAAAAACTTACTACACAAAAATGTAGAGCAGGTTAAATAACACAATTTATGTTATATACCTTTTTTCCGTGGAGCTCGTCGTTTTTGTGACATTCCTTATTTTTGGTTTCTGCTATGAAAAACTTATACATTTCGCATACAAGAATTTGTCAATTGCTGTCCATACAAGCAAAGGAACTTCAGTGACATAGCAACCAGCTTTTGATTATCACTTTAACCTATGCTACTCCCTTATTTCACCTCTACTTACAAGGAAGCAAGTAATATGGCTATTTCTGCTAATGTTTTACTGATTAGCATGAAGTTAATAGAAGTATAAGCTTTTTAAGAATAATTTGTTACAGGGATATGGAGAAAGTCATGTGAATGGTACGCATCATATTTTATAGGAAAATAACACAAGTGAAGAGTGATAATGCAATGAACGAGTCTTCAGTGAGGAAATGGCGCATAATTTTCGAGTAATCAAGGATGAAGTAGTGTGTACGAAAAAGACCGGAGTGGAAGTTCATCAATCGTTATGGAGGAGTTGAAAGTAAATTTTGATAAAAGAATTAAGAAGGTGTTTCACTTTAAACACCGTACATGACTTTTTGGGTGGAAAAGATTTCCCAGCCATGAAGACCTCAAAGTGACAGTGACATCTTGGCTCAGATCTTTAGTGGTGGAAGAGTACAACATCTGCGTTGAAAAACCGGTACCACGTGACAATAAATACCTTGATAGCAATGACAATTACGTTGAAAAAAAACCTGATGTGTACCATTCACATGACTTTCTCCATATCCCTGCAACAAATACTTCTTAAAAAGCTTATACTTCTATTTACTTTATGCTAATCAGAAAAAAATAGTAGAAATAGTCTAATTACTCGCTTCCTTGTAAGTAGAAGCGAAATAAGGGACAACCGTAGGTTAAAGTGATAGTCAAAAGCTGGTTGCTATGTCAATGAAGTTCGTTTGTCTATATGGATAGGAGTTGACAAGTTTCCTGTATGAGAAAAGTACGTTTTTCATAGCAGAAACAAAAAATAAGGAATGTCACAAAAACGACGAACTCCACGAAAAAATGTATATAACATAAATTGCCTGTTTTAATGTGCTCTACATTTTTTGTGTAGTAAGTTTTTGTTCATCTCTTACGGCTTAGCAGTTATTCAAAATTTAGTAAAATTCATCCAGAATAAAGTACTCTTCAGAGGCTATTCCCAGAAAATTCAAGATATACATTTCATTTATCAGGTAAATATGTTTAATATCCGAAATTTTAATCAAAATCGTTAGAGTCATTTTTGAGAAAATAAAAAAGTTCCATGTAAAGGATAGTTGGGGGTGGGGGGATTTTTCTCAAAATCTTCGTGTCGCATCCCTGGAAGATACTAAACTTAAATATCTAGTTTGGTATTTTACCGACTTTTCGTTTTTGATTTATCGTGTTCACAGACACACGGACACACACACACACGGACCTTTTTGTGAAAATGCTTTTTTTGGATATTGGGGACCCTAAAACACATATTTCCGGCGAAATCTCGGTATCGAATTTTTGGTGGAGTGCAATACTTTCTCTATACACTATGTACATAGTGCGTATGGAGACAGTAATAAGAGTAAGTTACCTACTGCAACTTTGTAAATAAAGTTTCATGTTGATAACTTTCGTTATTATTTAGTTATGCCAAATCGTCTATCACTTTCTGGTTGGCCCTCGTGTTATCTATTGCCTCATTAAGGTTTTACTTAGGCCTACAACAAACCTAATGCACAAAAAAGGCTGACATAAAAGAATGATAGATAAAATTTCGCGCAGAATGGGAAATTAATTATTTCTACGTCCAGAATGTAGAAAGCCTGAATGTTTATTGTGTGCTAAGGAGTCTGACGTGTTCCATTCACATGACTTTCTATACATTTAGCAACAAATTATTGTTAAAAACCTTATGCCTCTATTTACTTCATGCTAAGCGAGAAAAAAAGTAGCAGGAATAGTCTTATTACTTGCTTCCTTATAATTAGAAGCGAAATAAGGGAGTACCATAAGTTATAGTGATAGTCAAAAGCTGGTTGCTATGTGACTGAACTTCCTTTGTTTGTATGGACAGGAGTTGACCAATTTCTATATAAGAAAAGTATAAGGTTTTTCAAAGCAGAAACCAAAAACAAGGAATGTCTCAAAAACGACGAACTCCACGAAAAAATGCATTTAACGTAAATTGTGTGTTTTAACGAGCTCTACATTTTTTGTGGTATGTTTTTGTCAATTTCTTACGGTTTAGCAGTTGTGCAAAATTCCGTAAAATTCATCCAGAATAAAGTAGTCTCCAGAGGCTATTCCCAGAAAATTAAGATATTTTAATCAAAATCGTTAGAGCCATTTTTAAGAAAATAAAAAAATTCGAAAAAAGTTCAAGGTAAAGTGGTAGTTTGGGGTGGGGGGATGTTTCTCAAAATCTTCGTGTCGCATCTCCGGAAGATACTAAACTTAAATACCAAGTTTGGTATTTTACCGACTTTTCGCTTATGAGTTATCGTGTTCACAGGCACACGTACACACAGACACACACGGACCTTTTTCTGAAAATGCTTTTTTTGGTTACAGTGGCCCTAAAACATATATTTCCGCTGAAATCTCGGTATCGAATTTTTGGCTGGAGGTGCAATAGCCTCTCAATACTCTATGTACATAGTACGTGTAGAGAAAGTAATTATAACATGTGATGATATTTTGAATCTGCACATGCTAATCAGCTGTAGAAAAATACATTTTAGCTATGGATATAATAATGAACTATACTACATTGATAAATTTGTATCGAGAAAAGATGTTAGCGTTCTATTGTACGCCCGAAAAAGGGTTTGCGAAGCCTAATTTTAGGAATATACACTGTAAGGCATATTTTGGTCCCCGGCCACTCGCATTTTAAATTGTCTAGCTCTGCCACTACTGTACTTTACATACCGAGCAAAAGTATTAATAACAACTGGTAGAATGGAGAGACGTTACACTTTCCCTCCTATATACTCTCTTACACGGACCTCTTTCTAAGAATGAGTTTTCTGGAACTAGGGGTCTCGAAACATGTATTTACTCGGTTGTTTGATACGTCTGGTAAATTTGAAAGACTGGAATATATTATTTATTCAAAGGATCGTAGAACAATTTTGAACAAGCTACAGCATACAGCTCATTGTTGATATCCCCTTAAATGACCAATGCGATTGTTGCAATTGAAAAGTGGGGACAAAAATTAAGTTTATGATTATATTAAACATTTTTATTTGAAGGGTTGGACTGCTGCGTAAATCAAAACAGATTTGAATGAAGCTCACATGGAATCTGCACCAGCATTGAAGACTATTTTTAGATTAATGAGCTTAAACGTGGTGGGTCAAACACCGAAGACGAAGCATGATCCGGCCGTCCACAGGACAGCTTTGACAAAACCCATGATGATGTGATGATGCAATACCGCCGAATTTGTGAGATTGCCGAGTCTGTAGAAACCTCAAGCAAGCGAGTGTGCATGTCCTGCACAGAGAATTAATTGGCTATGAAGACTTCGGGTGAGGGCGAACCCGCAATTGCTACCATCGGCCAAAAGCGCATGCGTAAGAATTCTTCATGACATACCCGACAATGTTTAAACGCCATCCACAAGACTCTTGGTGGCGATGAGTGGCTGTTTATGACACTTGGAACCAACATTAACTGCAGTCAAACCGGCAGCCAAAACAATGGACAAAATCTAGTAAAAATGCTCCGAAGAGGCTAAAGGTCATTTTGTTGATGGGAAGGTGATGACCACTATTTATGGGGACTCCCAAGGAATAGTTCTTATGGACTACTTGAAAAAGGCAGAACCATTCTTGCACCCTATAATGCTTTATTGTTGGATCATTTGAAACTTTCGTTTCAAACGATCAAAAGCCTCATGTTTAGGTATTGCAACTATGAACTTTGGAAAATATACCTTATGTATAATATCTTGTTGAGATTCATATTAGTTATTATACACAATAATAACGATATTTCTGCCATGTATCAAAATTCTAACTTGCATAGTTACTTAAATGATTTTTATTTTATAAATTAATTGTTCTCATAAAAATGAGCCACGTGATACATTTTGAAAGACTCACTTAAAATCCAAGATCTGTCATATGATTTTTATATTAGTCCTAATTAGTGTAGAAATAGTATTAATTTTCGTACTCCGAAAAACTCTTGATTTTTAAAAAATTAATAATTTAGCTCTCAAAACTGAAGCTTTATTTCGAAAAAGTATATGATCATTTTATTTATTTCACTTTTGAGAGGTTGTATCACATTTTTTAAACAATTTAATAAAAAAATTATGAAATATTTTGAGCATGGAAAAGTATTGTAAAATGGTTTGTGAAAACAATTAGTTTTAAAGTTGGGAGGGAGTTCCTATTACCTATTCGTAGATTCATTTGATTGGTAGTTAAAGTGCACAAAGTAGGAAAAAGATATATTTTCTTAAAATTTAGAATTTAAAAAACTTTTTTCATAGTTTTTGGTCAAATTTCACAGATACATCACCTTAACACGCAAAATGTGCATCATCCCACACATCCACACACAATTTCCATGTGTATGAATTGGTTTTGAATTGGTCTTCATCCTCCTGTTCACCAGACTTAGCCCGAAGTCACGTCTTCCCGTTCTCTAACTTGAAACTTTGGACTTAGTGGAAAGAAATCGACATCAAATGAAGAAGTGATCGTGGCAATTGTCCACTATTTTGCACAGTTTGGTGGAACATACTTTTCCAACTGGAGAAAAAGTTGGAGGATCTGGACCAAGTATATCACCAGCAAAAGTGACTGTAGAGAAATAAGGTGAATTGTTTACGGAACAGATACCTTTTCTTGCTTTTTTTAACTTATCACATCGTCAAAACACTTTTATGCAGTGCGATCCATATAAACCTGAACCACCTTAATAGGCCATAATTTCTCTCTGAAAGCTCGTAGAAATGGGAAATTTGTTTAATGATCTCAATGGCTCAGGGAGAAACGACAGCAATCATGGCATCAATTGATCAGTGCCATCTGTCGACTACATTGATGATTTTGATGGAAATTATTAGCATTTTCATTGAAGACAGTCTTTAGTTTGCAGTCATAGCAGCAACATTCACTTCAAGAGCGTGATTTCATTGTGAAAACATATTGGAAGACAAATTCCTTGGTAAAAACACAACGGGAATTTACAAGAGAATTTAATGTTTGGAGTGTTCCGACAAAGGAAACAATTTTATCGCTGGCAAAAAAGCTGGAGACAACTGGTATACTGGTTAGTGAGAGTGGAAACATAGATCACCATTGGGAGCAGAAACTGTTATCAATGTTCTAAGTACATTCGAAACGAAACGAAATAGGCAACACTGGAGGATAATCTTGGCAGAACGTCACAGAATATGGTGAAACGAGTGCAAATATGTATAGATGCTAGTGGAGGACATTTGCAACATTTGCTCTGAGAGGTAAACAGTGTAATGTAATCTTTGTGTATTATATTCTCCCAAAGTTATTGGTTCAAGACTTATGGCCCCTTAAAATGGTTCAGATTTAGATGGATCGCACTGTATTATGAAATATATCATAGAATGTTTGGTTGGAACTCAGTATTTCATTTGCTTACTGTAAGTGCGTAGTAGAGAAAGACAAAACAAAAGTGTATCAAATTGCACATTGGTGAAATAGTTGTATGCGATTCTGGATGAAAATCACGTTTCCTTTTGCCTACAAATGGAATGTTGCTGGGAACAAGGTAAAATGTATAATGTATCCTGTTTCCACAGAAATCAGGCCAAACACAAAGGAAGACATATCGGTTTGTGGTTCCGAAGAACAGAACTCAAGCAGATTCCTAAAATTTCTTTAGAAAAACAGGTTTTTTCTTTTTTCGATAAATCTTCCGCAAAGCGTTAGCACGTTTCTCGGATCTTGTGGTTTGATACGTGCTCGAGACCACGTATAACAAACTCTTCGATCTTGAGATATCAACTAACTCTCTTTACAAATTTACAACCAAAATGCTGAAATGTGTTTTAGTTCCTTAAAAAACATTATCTGTGTATTCTCAACTTCCGCTTAGAACTCTGGAGTTCAAAATTGATCATGTGCCTTTCTGGGAAGTAATCAAAAGACAGAAAGTGTATTATATGGCTTAGCAAATGCTAAAAGTATATTTTTCGACTTTAGTTTTAGTTTATGCTTCGCACAAATAATTGAGCTAACGTGTACAATATAATCTATAACAAACTATGACGCTGTTACATTCTCCACTACGTACAGCAAGCAGGAGCATTGCACCCAAAAATTGGATACCGTGATTTCACTAGAAATAAACGTGTATACAAAAAATCGGATGTGCTCCATTCCCATGAATTTCTCTACATCTCTGTAACAAATTATTGTTAAAAAGCTTATGCTTCTACTTACTTCATGGTAATCGAGAAAAAAATTAGCAAAAATAGTCGTATTACTTGCTTCCTTATAAGTGGAAGCGAAATGAGTACCATAGGTTAAATTGATAGTCAAAAGCTGGTTGCTATGTGACTGAAGTTTTTTTGTTTGTATGGACAGGAGTTGAAAAATTCCTGTATGAGAAAATTATGTTTTTCAAGGTTGATACTAAAAACAAGGAATATCACAAAAACGATCAACTCCACGAAAAAAATGTGTATAACATAAATTGTGTGTTTTAACATGCTCTATATTTTTTGTGTGATAAGGTTTTTGTCCATCTGCAAAATTTATGCAAAATTCTGTAAAATTCATTCGGAATAGTCTTCAGAGGCTATTCCCAGAATATTCAAGATATACATTTTATTTCTGATAGAAATGGCATTAATATGTGGTATTTTAATCAAAATCGTTAGAGCCATTTTTAAGAAAAATAATATTTTCGGAATTTTTTCCATGTAGAGGGTAGTTTGGAGAGGGGGGATTTTCTTAAAAATCTTCGTGTCGCATTCTTGGAACGGTCTTTTCGTTTTTGACCTATGCTGCCCACAGACACACACACACGCACACACACACACGGACATTTGTCTAAAATGCTTTTTTTGCATTCAGGTGGTCTAAAAACATATTTCCGGTGACATCTCGGTATTGAATCTTTGGGTGCATTACAATACCTTCTCTATACACTGTGTACATAGTACGTATAGAGAAATTAAAAAGGAAATATTTCTATGTGTCCGTGGCCTATAAACACGATAACTCAAAAACGAAAAGTCAGTTAAATACCAAACATGACATTTTAGTTCAGCATCCGAAGATTATCAAGAAAATCCCTCCACTCCAAAACTACCCTTCGCATGGAAAAAGCTTCGAAAATATTTATTTTCTTAAAAATAGATCTAACGTTTACACGACAATTTAGAGCATATCTTAAATTTTCTGGAAATATCCTTTGAAGACCTCTTTATTCGACATGATTTTTAAATAACTTGTAAACCGTAAGAGATAGACAAAAACTTACTGCACAAAAAAGTAGTTGTCGTTAAAACACACAATTTATGAGATTTGTTTTAATATTTCGAGATCTTCCTTTTTATTGGTCTCAATTTTAAAGTAATTAAAACTTTTCTCAAATTGAAATTTTTCATTTATTTCCTGGCTATGCAAAACTAACTGGATTTCAATCATATTGGGGCCAACTTTTAAACTATTTGACAATCACTTTAGCCCAGCGTATTCCTTTGTTTCCTTTCTACTTACAAGGGTGCAAGTAATGACTATTTCTGCTGTCTTGATTAGCTTGAATAAGGTAGAAGAATAAGCTTTTGCAGGAATAGTTTATTATAGAATAGGAGAACTTTATGTGAATGGAACACATAGCTTTTTTAATTTCTCTATACGAACTATGTACATATGTATAGAGAAGGTATTGTATTCCACCCAAAAATTCGATACCGAAATTTCATCGGAAATACATGTTTTGGGTCCCCCTGAATCCAAAAATAAATATTTTTACAGAAAGGTCCGTGTGTGTGCGTGTGTGTGTGTCTCTGTGTCTGTGTGTCTGTGGACAGCATAGCTCAAAAACGAAAAGCCCGTTAAAAACCAAATTTGGTATTTATGTTTGGTATCTTCCAAGGATGCGACACGAAGATTTTCAAGAAAATCCCCTAACTACCCTTTACATGGAACTTTATTGAATTTTGATTTTCTAAAAACTGGCTCGAAGGATTTTGATTAAAATATCGTATATTACAGATATTCACCTCACAAATAAAATGTATATCTTGAACTTTCTGGGAATAGTCTGTGAAGACTATTTATTCCGGATGAATTTTGCGGAATTTTGCATATTTGCTAAACCGTAAGAGATGGATAAAAACTTACTACACAGAAAATGTAGAGCACATTAAAACACACAAGATATGTTATATACATATTTTTTTTTCGTGGAGGTGATCGTTTTTAAGGAATTCGTTGTTTTTGGATTCAGCTTTAAAAAACTTATACTTTTCTCATACAGGAATTTGTCAACTCCTATCCATACAAAGGAACTTCAGTCACATAGAAACCAGCTTTTGACTATCACTTTAACCTACGGTTTCCCTTATTTTGCTCCTACTTACAAGGTAGCAAGTAATAAAACTATTTCTGCTATTTTTTTCTCGATTACCATGAAGTAAATAGAAGCATAAGCTTTTTAATAATAATTTGTTACACAGATGTAGAGAAAGTCATGTAAATGGATCACATCAGGTTTTTTTACATTTGTTATTAACATTATCATCAAATTTTTCATTGTTTATATTTTAGTTTCTTAATTATAGGTAAATTTGTACAATATCAACGTATAAATTGTTCTACACAATTCAATAAACATATAAATTTAAAGTGCATGCCCTGATTTAAGAAAGCAATCTACGAGTATTAGAGTTTGTTTTACTTTCTCTACACGTACTATGTACATAGTGTATATAGAAGGTATTGTAATGCACCCAAAATTAGATACCCAAATTTCACCGGAAATATACGTTTTAGGATCCCCTGTATCAAAAAAAAAAAAAAAAGGTATTTTCAGAAAAAGGGCCGTGTGTGTGTGTGTGTGTGTGTGTGTGTGTGTGTGTGTGTCAGTGTGTCTGTGAACACAACAGCTCAAAAATGAAAAGTCGGTAAAATACCAAACTTGGTATTTAAGTTTAGTGTCTTCCAAGAATGCGACAGGAAGATTTTGAGAAAAATCCCCCAACCCCAAACTATTCTTTAAAATGGCTCTAACGATTTTGATTGAAATACCGTATATTAAAGGTATTTATGTGGCAAATAAAATGTGTATCTTGAATTTTTGGGAATAACCTTTAAAGACCTCTTTATTCTGAATGAACTTTGCGTAACTGATAAACCATAAGAGTTAGACAAAAACTTACTACACACAGTTTATGAATTGGTGTCATTGATCATTTCTGAGATATTCCTTGTTATTTGTTTCAGATTTAAAAATGCTTATACTCTTCTCACATGGAAGGTTGTTAACTCCTGGCTCTGCATAGAAACGGAATTCAACCACATGACAACCAGCTTTTAAATGATTTGGCTGTCGTTTTAGCCTAGTGTATTCCCTTATTTACCTACTACTTACAAGGAAGCAAGTAATAAGATAATTTTTGCTAATGTTCATCTCGATTATTATAAAGTAGATAAGTAGATAGAAGAATATGCTTTTAAACGATGGGAATGGAACACATCAGATTTTTTTTTTTTTTACTTTCTGGATGTTGGAAAACATCGACAAAAATCTGATATGTTCCATTCACATAACTTTCTCTATATCTCTGTAAAAATTGTTGTTAATAAGCTTATCTTTTATTTATTTCATGCTAATCGAGAAAAATTAGCAGAAATAGTCTCATTTCTTGATTTATTGAGAGTAGAAGCGAAATAAGAGTACTATAGGTTAAAGTGAAAGCCAAAAGCTGGTTACTGATGTTCCTTTGTTTGTATGGACAGGAGTTCACAAAGTCCTGTATGAGAAAAGTATAAGTTTTTCAAAGCTGAAACCAAGAAAAAGGAATATCTCAAAGACGATCAACTGCAGGAAAAAAAATGTATAAAACATAAATTGTGTTTTTTAACGTGCTCTACATTTTTTGGGTGTTAAGTTTTTGTCCATCTCTTACGGTTTAGTAGTTATGCAAAATTCATCCAGAATAAAGTAGTCTTCAGAGGATATTCCCAGAAAGTTCAAAATATACATTTGATTTGTCAAGTAAATATCTTTAATATATGATATTTTAATCAAAATCGTTAGAGCCATTTTTTAGAAAATCAAAATTTTCGAAAAAAGTTCCATGTAAAGGGTAGTTTGGGGTGGGGGGATTTTTCATAAAATCTTCGTGTGGCATCCCTGGAAGATACTAAACTTAAATACCAAGTTTGATATTTTACCGACTTTTCGTTTTTGAGTTATCGTCTTCACAGACACACACACACGGACCTTTTTCTGAGAATCCTTTTTTGGATACAGGGGACCCTAAAACATATATTTCCGGTGAAATCTCGGTAATGAATTTTTTACTTCCGCTATACACTATGTACATAGTACGTATAGCGGAAGTAAAAATGCTTCCGAGGCACAGAATGGAGTATGTAGGTGTTATGTACACCAGAACTGAGGTCATGTGTATTCCCCAGTGAGAGAACTTGTATGGGAAGTGACTCCAGTCTAAAGAACAGCGGTGCAAGAACGGCACGTGCCAGTTGGAGACGTTGCCATGAATTGCTTCAGTAATTACATTAATAACATCATACAACCTTAGTGACCAATTGCAGTTCATCTCAGGCAATGTTTTGTAGTGTCATCAGTCTGCTACACTTTAACAACAGTTTTAGTAGCTTACTTCCAAGCAGCTTCTTTGTTATCTTTTGTTTGTGTACTATTGTCTCCAGCCACATGTTCGCAGTAGATGCACTTTGTATTCAATCATTGCAGACTCTTTAGCTTTGTATTTTCCAAGCGATGTGCAAGGCTTATTGCTGTGTTGGAAATCGAACCGTAGTCTAACTCCGGTAACACTGTAATAGCTGAGCCCACATTTTATTTTCAGGGAAGTTCCTTTCAGTGCAGCACCGTACCTGTTTGAACTATTTGTCTTAGGTGAAATTTGATCAAAATTACTTTTTACTTTCTCTATATGCACTATTTACATAGTGTATAGAGGAGGTATTGCACTCCACCCAAAAATTCGATACCGAGATTTCACCGGAAATATGTTTTAGGGTCCCCTGTATCCAAAAAAAAGTATTTTCAGAAAAAGGTCCGTGTGTGTCCGTGTGTCAGTGAACACGATAACTCAAAAACGAAAAGTCGGTAAAATACCAAACTTGGTATTTAAGTTTAGTATCTTCCAGGGATTTGACAAAAAGATTTTGAGAAAAATCCCCCCCACCCCAAACTACCCTTTACATGGAACATTTTTCGAAAATTTTGATTTTCTAAAAAATGGCTCAAACGATTTTGATTAAAATATCGTATATTAAAGTTATTTACCGACAAATAAAATGTATATTTTGAATTTTCTGGGAATAGCCTCTGAAGACTACTTTATTCTGGATCAATTTTTATAACTACTAAACCGTAAGAAATGGACAAAAACTTAACCCACAAAAAATATAGAGTACGTTAAAACACACAATTTATGTTATATACATTTTTTTCGTGGAGTTGATCGTTTTTGAGATATTCCTTTTTCTAGGTTTCAGCTTTGAAAAACTTATACTTTTCTCATACAGGAATTTGTCAACTCCTGTGCGTACAAACAAAGGAACATCAGTCACATAGCAACCAGCTTTTGGCTTTTACTTTAACTTATGGTACTCCCTTATTTCGTTTCTATTTACAATAAAGCAAGAAATAAGACTATTTCTGCTAATTTTTCTCGATTAGCTGAGATAAACAAAAGATAAGCTAATTAACAATAATAATTTACAGAGATATAGAGAAAGTCATGTGAATGGAACACATCAGATTTTTTCATATTAAAATAACATGAATTCTAAACTATAAGACATAATATCCTTTTTTCGTACTTGATCGATTTAACTAACAATTAGGACATGCATAACTATGCGCATTCTTATTAATGGGCACTTCCAACTTTAAGCCTTATTTTCTCGTAACCTTTTTACTTTTTTTAGCATGTATGTACAATGCACATAGTGGATAGGGAAGCTATTCCATTCCATCCAAAAATTCCATTATGAGACTTCACCAGAAATACATTTTTCAAGGTCCTCTGATTACAGAAAAGGAATTTTTCGTCCTTGGATTATCGTGTTCATAAACAGATGGACACACGTACACAATGCCACACGGACCCAAACATGTCCTTTTGTTGAAAAATTCTTCTTTTTTTATACAGAAAATCCTAAAACGTGTATTTCCTGTGAAATTTCGGTATGGCATTTCTGGTGGAGTGCAATACAGGCTCTACCTACGTACTATGTACAATGTAGAGAAAGTAAAAAGTTCCATTGTGTGTGTGTGTGTGTGTGTGTGTGACTGTGGGCAACATAACCCAAAAACGAAAACTTGGGTATTTAAGTTCTGTATCTTCCAAGGATGCCACACGAAGATTTTCAAGAAAATCCCCCACACCAAATAAACTTTACAGTGAACATTTTAAAAAAAAATATTTATTTTCTCCAAAACTGCTCCAGCGATTTTTCTTAATATGCATACGTTTAAAATACTTTTATTGCAGACCAAATGTATAGCTTGCATTTTCTGGGAATAGTCTACAAAGACCTCTTTATTCTGGATGACTTTTGAATAATAGGTAAATCGTAAGAGATAGACAAAAGCTTACTACACCAAAAATGTCAAGTTCGTAAAAACACACAATTTAAGTCGTATACATTTTTTATACAGTTAACTGTTTCCGAGATATTTCTTGTAATTAGTTTAAGTTTAATACACTTGAACCTCTCTCAAATGAGATGTAATTTTTACTTTTTCTATACGTACTATGTACATGGTGTATAGAGAAGTATTGCCTCCACCAAAAGTTCGATACCGAGATTCACCGGAAATATATGTTTTAGGGTATCAAAAAAAAAAAAAAATTCAGAAAAAGGTCCATGTGTGTGTGTGTGTCCGTGTGTCAGTGTATCAGTGTGTCAGTGTGTCCGTGTGTCTGTGAACACGATAACTCAAATTCGAAAAGTCGGTAAAATACCAAACTTGGTATTTAAGTTTAGTATCTTCCAGGGATACGAAACGAAGATTTTGAGAAAAATCCCCCCACCCCA
Organism: Hymenopus coronatus; assembly: GCA_030762935.1. Lineage (NCBI taxonomy): Eukaryota > Metazoa > Arthropoda > Insecta > Mantodea > Hymenopodidae > Hymenopus > Hymenopus coronatus. The sequence continues at coordinate 36,773,727 of CM060895.1, forward strand.
AACTACCCTTTACATAGAACTTTTTTCGAAAATTTTTGATTTTCTAAAAAATGGCTCTAAAAATTTTGATTAAAATATCGTATATTAAAAATATTTACATGACAAATAAAATGTATATTTTGAATTTTCTGGGAATAGCCTCTGAAGACTGCTTTATTCTGGAGATGGACAAAAACTTACCTCACAACAAATGTAGATCACCTTAAAACACAATTTATGTTACATACATTTTTTTCGCGGAGTTGATTGTTTTTGAGATATTCCTTGTTTTCTTCAGCTATAAAGACATACTTTTCTCATACAGGGCTTTGTGAACTCGTGTCCATACAAACAAAGATACTTCAGTCGCAGAGTAACCAGCCTTTGACTATCACTTTAACCTATGGTAGCCCCTTATTTTGCTTCTACTAACAATTAAGCAAGTAATAAGACCATTTCTGCTAATTTTTGTTTCATTAGATGAAGTAAATCGAATAATTTGTTGCAGTGATATAGAGAAAGTCAAGTGAATGGAACACATCAGATTTTTTTGTGAAATGAGATACAAATTTTAATATTACTCTCTCACATAGCTGTAGTCAGAACAGTGTGTGCAACAAAACCCATTGATTTAGGACCGAAATCCGGATTTAGTAGTCAAACTAAAGCTATGTAATTTGCACCTCATATCACAAATAATTTAGCAAAGTTACTTTAAATAAGGTTTTAAAATCATTATATATGCATGTTATTGATTTCAATTTTAAAATACATCAATTTTTCTCATATGGGAATTTGTAAACTCCTGGCAAGGCAAAGAAAGTGATTTCAACCACATGACAACAGGCATTTAAATGATTTTACTAGCCAAGTGATTTCCATAAGCTCCCTTCTACTTACAAGAAACAAATAATAAGACAATATCTATTAATTTTTATCTCGATTAGCATAAAGCAAATAGAAGAATAAGCTTTTTAACTATAATTTGTTACAGAGATGTAGAGAAGTCATGTGAATGGACATCATATTGTTTAAAAATCTGATATGTTCCATTCACATGACTTTCTCTATAACTCTGCAACAAATTATTGTTAAAAAGCTTATTTTTCTATTTACTTCCTGCTAATCGAGAAAAAATTAGCAGAAATAGTCTTATTACTTGCTTCCTTGTAAGTAGAAGTGAAATAAGGGAGTACCATAGGTTAAAGTGATGGTCAAAAGCTGGTTGCTATGTGACTGAAGTTCCTTTGTTTGTATGTATGGACACGAGTTCACAAAGTACTGTATGAGAAAAATGTTTTTTATAGCTGAAACCTAAAACAAGGAATATCTCAAAAAAATCAACTCCACGAAAAATATGTATATAATATAAATTGTGTGATTTAAAGTGCTCTACATTTGTTGTGAGGTCAGTTTTTGTCCATCTCTTACGGTTTAGCAGTTATACAAAATTCCGTAAAATTGGTCCAGAATAAAGTAGTCTTCAGAGGCTATTCCCTGAAAATTCAAAATATACATTTTATTTGTCAGGTAAATATCTTTAATATACGACATTTTAATCAAAATGGTTAGAGCCATTTTTGAGAAAATCAAAATTTTCGAAAAAAGTTCCATGTAAAGGATAGTTTGGGGTGGGGGGATTTCTCTTAAAATCTTCGTGTCGCATCCCTGGAAGATACTCAACTTAAATACCAAGTTTGGTATTTTAGCTACTTTTCGTTTTTGAGTTATCGTGTTCAAAGACACACGGACACACGCGCACGGACCGTTTTCTGAAAATATTTTTTTTGGATACAGGAGACTCTAAAACATATATTTCCGGTGAAATCTCGGTATTGAATTTTTTGTGGAGTGCAATACTTTCATTATACATTATGTAAATTAGTAGGATTTAGAAATTATACCTAAAGGTAAACTCTAAATGTTCCTCACTGTATAAATCACTCTATGCGTCAAGTGTTTTAGGAAGAGCTAAATTGAAAAGAGACTGCTGTGAATGAAATATATTATACAAGCTTTTTCAGACTAAAGAAAAACAGCACGTAATTCATGTTAAGATGGGTTTGGGCTAGCAGCTCACTGAATTTGAAGTCACGTACACTATTCTATTACGTGACATGTGAAGACGTTTTAGTTTTTCTGGTTTCGCAGCTGATGTAAGTTTTTGCAGAGAACACCAGCGAAAGGTTGTTTAAAGGACATACGCACGAGACAGAGAACGAGGGGAGAGGATAACAGACCTATTTTAAAGGAGTGGGGGAGAGATCTAAGACAAAAATCTGCTATGTTCCATTCACATGACTTTCTCTACATCTCTGCAACAAATTATCATTAGAAAGTTTTTCTTCTATTTACTTCATGCTAACCAAGACAAAAATAGCAGAAATAGTGCTATTTCTTGCTTCCTTGTAAGTAGAAGCGAAATAAGGGAGTACAATAGGCTAAAGTGATAGTCAAAAGCTGGTTACTATGTGGCTGAAGTTCCTTTGTTTGTATGGACAGGAATTTACAAATTCTTGTATGTGAAAGTTTATAAAGCTAAAACAAATAACATGGAATATATAAAAAAATAAAAAATGTAAATGGCGTGTTATTTATGGACGCTCTTTGATTGCTGTGGTTCTCAGCGTCCCATTCTAAATTGGGCGCGAAAGACCGCTTAATTTTGCTCAGAGGACTCTCTATCGGGCTTGAGGTTCTTTTCGTGCCGTAAATCTACGACACGGGACCCACGGATTTACTTCCCTTCCGAAGGAAGCCATGCTAAGGATTTTTACTCCCTAAAAAATCCATCGTCCTCCGCCGAGTTTGAACCCGCGACCTTGGGTATATGAAGTTAGCATGGTAACCATTACACCAACTCCACGAAAAATATATATATATATATATAACATAAATTGTGTAGTAAGTGATTTTTGTGTACCTACTAAGTTTCTTCTACCTCTTACGGTTTACCAGTTATGCAAAATTCAATAAAAATCATTCAGAATAAAGAGGTCTTTAGAGGCTATTTCCAGAAAATTCAAGAAACACGTTTTATTTGTCATGTAAAGATTTTTAATATACGATATTTTAATCAAAATCGTTAGTCATTTTTGAGAAAATGTTTCCAAGTAAAGGTTAGTTGAGGGTGGGGGGGATTTTCTTGAAAATCTTCGTGTTGCATCTTTGGAAGAAACTGAACTTATATACCAAGTTTGGTATTTAGCGGACTTTTCGTTGATCTATGCTGCCCATAGATACACACACACATTGACAGAGAGACATACACGGACCTTTTTCTAAAAAATCTTTTTTTTTATTCAGCGGGACCCAAAAATGCATCTGCGTTAAAATCACGGTATTGCATTTTTGGGCGGAATTCAATGCCTTCTCTCTACACTATGTACATATTACGCGTAGAGAAAGTAATAATACAGTAAGAGAGAGAAAGAGAGCGAGTAGAAGCACTTCAAGTGCAGGGAACTTCAGGTTTTGTCCAGTTACCCTCCAGAAATTCCAGTTTAAATCTTCCTTTGAGTTTGGTAAACCACAAAACCGCATTCAGATGGAAGCAGGGGTGCCGTGACAACCAGAGCTTCGTGATCGAACAATTATTGCCAGTCGAGAAAGAGTCACGACCCAGAGGTCACGCCAGAGCAAAGGTCGTCCATAAGCGACCTCTCGATCTTTGTCTTCTCAACACATCGCAGACTGAAATGATTTTAAACAGCAACAGCGTCCGTCTCCAGCGTAACAGTAGCATCATATGAAACATGTCGTGAGCAGATTGCTGATATAGCATACAGGCCAACAAAACATGTATCGTTTCTCACGTGTTCATTCACTCCAGAGTAGCGTTGTATTGCTTTACACAATCGATTACTAAACTATAGTCGTTTTGCATCATATTACGTTCTCTGCCACGTACATAACAAGCTGAGAAAGTATTGCATTCCACCCAAAAAGTTTATACGGACTATTTTGTTTATCACACGTGATCGTAAGAAGTGGCCAATCCAGTACATTGGCGCATAAAATTCCTACTCATTATCTCTCACACGTGCAATTGTTTTTCTAAATTTATCGTACTCACGTGCATTTGTTTTCCATCTAAACTAACGTTCGTCTCATAATAAATCACTGTGCAGACGATATTCCCTACATAATCTCGGAAGTTTTTTTTTTGGTTGTGTTAAACGCCCGCTTTTATTACCATGACACCGCAGGCGATGCCACTACATGGAATGATTATAGAGCGCCGGTGGAATGCGATGGCGGGGGAAACCGGAGAAAACCCGCCACTGCACCGCTTTGTCCACCACAAATCTCACATGCGGTCTAGGTGAGAGGCAAATGGTCTAACCACTCAGCCACGGCGCGGTCTGAAGTTAAAAAAACATTTTGGAGAAAGGTCTATCGCTGAAACATACATACCTATTAATTGAAGTCTCAAATCCGCAGAATACTAAAAACAACAGAAAGAGTGTGTGGAATCAGTTCAACGAATTCTGTAAGAATTATGATATGGACATCAAGTTGCAGTGATTTCAGTGCAAACACACGTCAAAACAAGTGGGATTTTAGGAATATTATTTTCCGTGTCCATATAGGCTAATCATTGTTATCTTATTCATGAAATAGTCTTATTAAATACAATTTTTCTCTAGATCGCAAAAATTGCTCAAGAATTTATCGATAAACGTTGGAGCTCTCGTTGTATTTATTACCTATCATACTTTACCAGAAATACATTTATCGATGGCTCGTGAATAAAAAGTAATTGTTCCATTCCAATGACTTGCTATTATCTGTTATGTAAATAAACTATTCTTATAAAGAAATATTCTATCTATTGCATTTTTCAGATAAACATTAGCAGAAATTGTTTTAATTGTTTTTTCACACAAGCCGTGTGTAGAACAGGAGTTGGAAAGGTAGAGTCAAACTGAAAAATTCAATGCCATATCCAGGATTTGAATCACGGATCTCCCGGTCTCTAGCCGGTTGCTCTTCCACTGAGCTACCATGGTAAAATGCTGACATAGCATTGAATTTCTCAACTGACTCGAATGCTTCCCGGTAAACCACAAGGTGAACTCAAATTATTTTGAGATGACAACCCCAATAGCGTCTTACAATGTTTAAGTACTTTAAGTTCCAGGATTCATAGCACAACCAACATTATGGTCATTTGGTATTTATTAATAAATAATGAAAATAAAATGTATATTTGAATTTTCTGGGAATAGCATCTGCAGACCTCTTCATTATAGATGATTTTTACACAATTGGTAAACCGTAAGAGATAGTGAAAAATTTACTGCACAAAAAAAAGTGTAGATCTCCTTAAAACACAAAACTTAAGTCATATACAGTGTGTTTTCTTTCATTTGTGGAGAAAACAATTTCCAAGATATTTCTTGTTATCGGTTTAGTTTTATAATAGTTATACAACATATAAATAGAAGCATGAGCTTTTTAACAATAATTTGTTGCAGAGTTGTAGAGAAAGTCATGTGAATGGAACACACATGTTTTATTTAATTTGAATTTGTGCGGCAATTCGCGTGGTGTGTAGGAGTGAGGGAGAGGGTAGAACGGAAATGATGCAATAGTATATATGCGATCAGAGATAATACGCCGTTATAACATGTTTTACCTTAGTTAATTATCCGAATTCACTTAGAAATACACTTTTAAGCGGCAGAGAGACGGCGCGGGGAATACGGATATGTAGACAGGTATGTATGCAGTGTGAGAACCCTTTCTGCTTGACCGTTGGCTCCGATTTCAACATTATGTGAAAACAAGTCTTCTATTTTATTACTTTCTCTGCACGTACTATGTACATAGCGTGTAGAGAGGGTATTGCATTCCATCCAAAAATTCGATACCGAGATTTCGCCGAAAATAGATGTATTGGGGTCCCCTGTAGCTAAAAAAAAAGTTTTAAGAAAAAGGTCCGTGTGTGTTTGTGTGTGCGCGAATGTCCGTGTGTCTGTGAACATGATAAAAAAGTCGGTAAAATTCCAATTTTGGTATTTAAGTTTAGTATCTTCCAGGGATGCAACGCGAAACTAGACCCAAATGGAAAAAAATTCGAAAATTTAGATTTTCTCAAAAATGACTAAAGATTTTTATTACAATACCGAAAGTGAGGTATTTATATGGCAAATAAAATGTATATCTTGAATTTTCTGGGAATAGTCTCTAAAGACCTCTTTATTCTGATTGAATTTTGCTGAATTTTGCGTAACTGGCAAATCGTAAGAGATAGGCAAAAACTTACTACACAAAAAAGATATAACTCGTTAAAACATACAATTTATATGATATACGTTTTTTTCGTTGAATTGACCAGTTCTGAGATAATTCTTGTTATTTGTTTCAGATTTAAAATACTTAAACTTCTTTCACATGACAAGCTGTAAACTCCTGCATAGGCCCTGCATGGAAACGGACTTCAACCAACTAACAACCAGCTTTACATTCGTTTTAGCCTAATGTATTCCCATCTTTTCCTCTACTTACAAGGAAGCAAGGAATTAAGACAATTTCTGCTAATGATTATCTCGATTATCATAAAGCAGATAGAAGAATATGTATTTTAACAATAATCTGTTACAGCGATTTAGAGAAAGTCATGTGAATTGAACACATCAGATTTTTTTTAATCTCGGAGAGTAATGTTTTTTTCTAATGAGAATGCTCAAAAGCCCATTAGCAGCTTAACTTTCTAGCTCGAAAGGAAACTGCTGCATTCGTCAGACGTTGGCGGGAATCTTTACTATTTTCCCCCGTACCGATGAAGTTTGAAACTTACTTTTCCCACATGCTATTTGGAAAACATATCGTGAATGCAAGATGACTCCCAGTTTTCAAAATTAATATTCTGGAGAAAAAAGTCTGATAAGTACCATTCACATGACTTTCTCTATATCCCTGCAACAAATTATTCTTAAAAAGCTTATACTTCTATTTACTTCATTATAATCAGAAAAAATTAGCAGAAATAGTCTTATTACTAGCTTCCTTGTAAGTAGAAGCGAAATAAGGGACTACCATACGTTAAAGTGATAGTCAAAAGCTGGTTGCTAAGTGACTGAAGCTCCTTCTTTTTTATGGACATGAGTTGACAAATTCCTGTATAAGAAAAGTATAAGTTTTTCAAAGCAGAAACCAGAAACAAGCAATGTCTCAAAAACGATGAACTCCACAAAAAAAAAAAAAAAAAAAAATGTATATAACATAAATTGTGTGTTTTAGCGTGCTCTACATTTTTCGTGCAGTAAGTTTTTGTCCATCTCTTACGGTTTAGCATTTATTCAAAATTCCCTAAAATTCATCCAGAATAAAGTACTCCTTAGAGGCTATTTCCAAAAAATTCGAAATATACATTTTATTTGTTAGGTAAATAGCTTTAATATACGATATTTTAATCAAAATCGTTAGAGCCATTTTTGAGAAAATCAAAATTTTCGAAAAAAGGTCCATGTAAAGGGCAGTTGGGGTTGGGGGGATTCTTCTGAAAAATCTTCGTGTCACATCCCAGGGAGATATTAAACTTAAATACCAAGTTTGGTATTTTACCGACTTTTCGTTTTTGAGTTATCGTCTTCACGGACACACACATACACACACACACGGGCCTTTTTCCGAAAATGCTTTTTTTAGTTAAAGGGGACCCTAAAACATATATTTCCGGTGAAATCTCGGTATCGAATTTTTGGGTGGCGTACAATACCTTCTCTATACACTATATACATAGTGCGTATAGAGGAAATAAAAAAAAAAAATTGTCGGATACAAGAAGCTTGAGTAGAGAAGACCATGTGGATTTGTTGTTCTACGAAAAGTGGAAGCTGCGAGGCGATCTTGACCTAGCCTTCAAGTTTCTGTAACATGTAATACCAGTCATTAGGTGCAATTAAAAGGAAGGGCTATATTTCCATTGCTATGAGAATCTCTCTCTCTCTCTCTCTCTCTCTCTCTCTCGCTCTTTCTCTTTGTCTCTGTCTCTCAGGGAAAACCTTGAAAAATTACAAGTGTCATTTGTCGATAAATCTCATTTCCCCACCGACACGCTACTGTGGTGGTGCTGCGCATATAGATTGCTTTGTTAAAGCACCTTTCGCAAGCGATGGACGGCATAAACTAACAAAAAATACGACCACGTTTGTATATGGGGGAGGTGTTCTTTGTGCAAGTTTCCAGGAATCGTCTGGCCTTCTCTCGCCCTATCACTTTCCCAGACAGCTGGCCCTAAATATCAACAAGGGCTTCAAGGGTCTACTTCAGGGAGCCTTCATATTCCTACTGCAAACGAAACCAACCTTCCAGATGCTGCGGTAAAGTTTTAGAATTTTGGTTGCGGCAATTCGCCTGGATAATAGTTTCCTTCATTACTACGAATACTAATATTATAAAGAGTAAAAGGATTTTAAGATGGAAATTATGTCCAGAAAAAGGATCAAAAAAGTTCTGAAAATATATATACGTTCCATTCACGTGACTTTATTTTTCAACAAACTATTCTTACAAAAGCTTGCTCTTCTATGTACTTCATGCTAATCGAGGTAAACATTAGCAGAAGGGAAGTAACGTAGTACAATAGGCTAAAGAGATATTCAAATATTTTTAAAGTTGTCGCTATATGATCGAATTTCGGTGCTCTTTGCATGACTAGGAATAAAGCAACAGAGATATGAAACGAATGACGTCTTACCGTTTGAGAAAAGTATGTATTTTAAAACTGAAACAAATGAACAAGGAACCATTCAGAAATAGTTAGCTCTACAAAAACAAAAACTATGACGAGATCTAAATTTTTGTGTGTAGTAAAATTTTGTCTATCTCTTAGAGTTTAACAGATATTCAAGTGTTTCAAAATGAAGTGGACTTAAAGAGGCTATTTCTAACAATGTAAGATGTTGCATTTTATTTGTTATGTAAATATTTATAACAAATAGTATCAAAATCGTTTGAGAAAATCGAAAATTTCAAAAATCATGTAAAGAGTAATTTGGGGTGGAGGGATTTTTCTGAAGATCTTCATGTCGCATCCCTGGAAGATGCTAAATTTAAATACCAACTTTGGTATTTAGCCTACTTTTCGTTTTTGAGTTAAGCTAATTCATGAAACTGTTACCGAAAAACTGAAATTTCGTAGACTTTGCTCACGTTGGGTACCAAAGATTCTTACTGAGCAACAGGCGGCAAACTTCTATGAAGAAGGTATACAAAAACTTGTGCCACGCTATGACAAATGCCTGCAAAATGTCGACAGTTATGTGAAAAAGTAGTTTAAGAGTTGTAGAATTTTGTGCAATAAATAATTATTCTGTATCTGTACACAATTTAATTTTATTACCAAACGGAACTTACTTTCTGGACGTACCTCGTATATATAAAGAGAGAGAGAGAGAGAAAGAGAGAGAGAGAGAGAAACTCCGTTTGACATCTAAAGAAGCTAAAGGAGCATTACCTTGTTACTCGGAAAGCGAGTTCATTCAAAGTTGAAAAGGATTCCACATTTGGATTATTGTTAAAATTTTAATTTAAATTGCCTTTAGCAAATCCATCAAGATAGTTCCTAATACACATCATGCAATAAAATGTATTCCAGAACTATCTGAACTTATTTTAAACGGTTACGGTATAATTGTTAATTTTTAGCTAACGTTTTAGTTTAATGTTCTTTAACCTGGTTGGCCATATCGGTCCGATCAATGAAATTGGTGAAATGATGCTCAAATAATCTAGGGACCATGGAGCTTAAAGCTGCTTGAATTTGGTCTTCTCAGAATAAGGGAAAACCCCGAAAAACCCCTTATTCGGGTAAATTACCCTAAGCTAGATTCGAACTCGCGACCTGTTGAATGCAAGGCAGACACGCTATCCCCACACTACCCAGGCAGTCTGTTTAGATTGATTTGATTTCACAGCTGCAGTTTGGCCTTGTTGCTGGTATATGAATTATTTACAATTTCCATAAATTATATTTTCATAATTATTGACTATTATTGTCTTCTGAGTAAACTAAAATGGTTTGAAAATGCTGCCTTTACAGCCACGTATTCAGTTCAGGGAAAAGGTGAAAGTCACTGGGTGCCAGGTCAGGTCTGTACGGTGGATGATCGAAAATTGAAACTGTTCCAGTAACCGATGGGTTGTGCCAGCAGTGCGTGGAGAGCGTTGTCATGGATCAACACAATTCATGAAGTCAACATTCTTCTTCGTTTGTTTTGAACGACTGTTCGCAAACGTCGAAAAGTACGAAGATTTTCAAAACAACGCCAATGCTCATTTGAAATCATTGGCGGTAACATTTTTAGAATCGGGTATTGCAAAGCTTGTGCACAGGTACGATAAATGGTGATTATGTTGAAAAGTAACCATAAGTGCACAAAACTTTTAGTAATAAAATATTTGTTATCTATGAACTTATCTTTTATTTATAGCAGAAGAATACAGATGTGTACAGAAGAAAGCTATACAAACAATCTGTAATGCTTAAAGCATACACTCGTGCAAAGAACTATTTCAAAAATTGGGCATATTACCTTACCTTGTGTTTATATATTATCCATTTTAAAATTCTATGCAGTTAATCGACATAGTTTTATAACAAGCATGTAAATTCATAACATTAATACCAGACAAAGGGATATATTCATCATCCCAATGCCAATATTCATTGCTTTCAGAAAGGAGTATATTTTAACAATCAAGATATTTAATGCTCTCCTCAGCAATCTCAAAGAAAATGTTGGGAATTTCTTAAGGAGTACCTTTGCAATAAATCATTTTACTCTGTAGATGAATATTTCAGTGACAAATCTGTCTGACAATACCGTAATATTCATTGTATTAATAAGTATTATAATGTATTGCATTTTGTGTATATTAGCGTGCATGTGTTTTATATTCAAATTAAACTGATGTATATTTTGACTTGCACGAATGTGTTAAATGAATTTTATAGTATTTAGCAATGACACAAGGTCTGTAAAGCCGGATGTTTTGATATTCTACACTCTAGTACATAATTGTAAATTCTATACACATTTGTAAATATGTATTGTAATTTGTTGACATTTATGAAGAGTACATAATACAATAATCATATTTTAGTTTTATATAATTACTAGTAGTAACTATTATATCGATCATTAGAAAACTATCATCTGATATTACATCAGTGTTACAAAATGAAATTATACTTGCTTATATTTTTTAACACTATTTTTTATACTCTTTGTTTTCCATGTGCATGCAAAAATAAAATATGGTGTGTTCCATTCACATGACTTTATCTACGTCTCTGCAACAAATTATTGTTAAAAAGCTTATTGTTCTATTTACTTTAAGCTATCGAGAAAAAAAAAAACAACAGCAGAAATAGTCTTAAAGTGATAGTACAAAGCTGGTTGCTATGTGACTGAAGTTCCTTTGTTTGTATGGACAGGAGTTAACAAAGTCCTGTGAGAAAAAGGTATAATTTTTTAAAGCTGAAACCAAAAACAAGGAATATCCCAAAAACGATCAACTCCTAGAAAAAAATGCATATAACATAAATTGTGTGTTTTAAAGTGCTATACATTTTTTGTGTGTTAAGCTTTTTACATCCCTTACGGTTTAGCGGTTATGCAAAATTCCGTAAAATTCGTCCAGAATAAAGTAGTCTTCAGAGGCAATTCGCAGGAAATTCAAGATATACATTTTATTTGTCCGGTAAATATCCTTAATATACGAAATTTAAATCAAAATCGTTAGAGCCATTTTTGAGAAAATTAAAATTTTCAAAAAAGGTTCCATGTAAAGGCTAGTTTGGTGTGGGGGGGATTTTTCTCAAAATCTTCGTGTCGCATCCCTGGAAGATATGAAACTTAAATACAAAGTTTGGTATTTTAGCTACTATTCGTTTTTGAGTTATTGTGTTCACAGACACACACGGACCTTTTTCTGAAAATGGTCAGTAATATATTCCCGGTGAAATCTCGGTATTGAATTTTTGGGTGGAGTGCAATACCTTCTCTATGCACATAGTAAAAATCTGATGTGTACCATTCACATGACTTTCTCTATATCCCTGTAACAAATTATTCTTAAAAAGCTTATACTTCTATTTACCTAAACTAATCAGAAAAAATGAGCAGAAATAGTCTTATTACTTGCTTCCTTGTAAGTAGAAGCGAAATAAGAGAGTAACATAGTTTAAATGATAGTCAAAAGCTGGTTTCCATGTCAGTGAAGTTCCTTTGTTTATACGGATAGCAGTTGACAAGTTCCTATATGAGAAAAGTATGTTTTTCATTGCAGAAACCAAAAATAAGGAATGTCTCAAAAACGACGAACTCACGAAAAAAATGTATATTACATAAATTGAGTGTTTTATCGTGTTCTGCATTTTTTGTGCGGTAAGTTTTTGTCCATCTCTTACGGTTTAGCAGTTGTTCACAATTCAGTAAAATTATCCAGAATAAACTACTCCCAGAAAATTCAAGATATACATTTTATTTGTTAGGTAAGTTTCTTAATATACGATATTTTAATCAAAATCGTTAGAGCCATTTTTAAGAAAATCAAAATTTTCGAAAAAAGTTCCATGTAAAGGGTAGTTTGGGGTGGGGGGATTTTTCCCAAAATATTCGTGTGGCATCCCTGGAAGATATTAAACTTAAATACCAAGTTTGGTATTTTACCGACTTTTCGTTTTTGAGTTATCGTGTTCACAGACACAAGGACACACACACATACGGACCTTTTTCCGAAAATGCTTTTTATAGATAAAGGGGCCCCTAAAACTTATATTTCCGGTGAAATCTCGTATCGAATTTTTGGATGGAGTGCACTATGTACATAGTACGTATACAGAAAGTAAAAAATGAGGTACATATGCTTTTATAGAGCGCATTAAGTATAGTGCAGTGGCGTACAGGCCTCAAAAGCTAATGATATGATTATATGTCTATTCTTCTGTTTTTGTAACCCGTGCTTTTAGCACTAGAGCATGTTTTCCGTAATATATAAACATATGTATACACGTATATCCCTTGACAAGTTCTATGTTTAGTGGCTTTCTGGCCTAAACGAACCTACAGAATGCTTTCTAATCTAATCTAATCATATCGGAGGTTGAAAAAAAAAAACAGTCCTCGTGCTAGAGAAAGTAAGGTGTTTTTACTTTCTCTATAGGCACTATGTACACTAAGGTATTGCACTCCACCAAAAAATTCGATACCGAGATTTCACCAGAAATATATGTTTTAGGCTCCCCTTTATCTAAAAAAAAACATTTTCGGAAAAAGGTCCGTGTGTGTGTGTGTGTGTGTGTGTGTGTGTGTGTGTGTGTGTGTGTGTGTGTCCGTGTGTCCGTGAACACGATAACCCAAAAACGAAAAGTAGGTAAAATAACAAACTTGGTATTTAAGTTTAGTATCTTCCAGGGATGCGACACGAAGATTTTGAGAAATATCCCCCCACCCCCAACTACCCTTTACATGGAACTTTTTTCGAAAATTTTGATTTTCTCAAAAATGGCTCTAACGATTTTGATTAAAATTTCGAATATTAAAGATATTTACCTGACAAATAAGGTGTATATCTTGAATTTTGCTGGGAATAGCCTCTGAAGAGTAGTTTATTCAGGATGAATTTTACTAAATTTTGAATAACTGCTAAACCGTAAGAGATGGACAAAAACTTACTCCACAAAAAATGTAGAGCACATTAAAACACACAATTTATGTTATATACATTTTTTTTCGTGGAGTTCGTCGTTTTTGTGACATTCCTTATTTTTGGTTTCTGCTATGAAAAACATATACATTTCTCATACAGGAATGTGTCAACTGCTGTGCGTACAAACAAAGGAACTTCTGTGACATAGCAACCAGCTTTTGATTATCACTTTAACCTATGGTACTCCCTTATTTCACCTCTACTTACAAGGAAGCAAGTAATATGACTATTTCTGCTAATGTTTTAATGATTAGCATGAAGTTAATAGAAGTATAAGCTTTTTAAGAATAATTTGGTGCAGGGATATAGAGAAAGTCATGTGAATGATACACATCAGATTTTTTTTATTGGATTTAGGGACCTCAAAACATATTTCCGGTAAAATCTGGCACAGAATTTTTGGAGTGAAATATAATAGCTACTACGCACATTGTGCACATGTGGCAGAGAAAGTAAGAATGATATGGATTAGAGAAAGTGAGTTTAAGGAATGGGTTCAAGGACCAGGGACATGAAATGAACAGATTTAAAAAGCATATGTGGTCTGGTTGTCTCCAATAGGCTGTATAATTGATGAGGGGCCCAGTAAAGACGCTATGACGTAAGATATAATGTTACACACCTGCAAGCAGTTGGGGAACTCAACCAGCTGGAACAAGTTTTTAATCTGCCTGGCTCCCCCCACTCCGCCTCTCACGTATGTAGTACGCCAGTAGTAAACTTACTACAACTACAGCTAACGTCCGTCCCCGCTTCGCCCAGGCCTTGAGGGGGACGGGGATTAACTGAAATCGACATCAGTGGCGGATCTTCCACCGCCGCTGATTTGTTTTCGTTTTAGATGGGCACACATGCATTGACATCTTTGGGATTTGAGGCAAAACCCAAAGATTTAACTTAGGCTCGAAAATAGCAATTTGGAATATGAGGGGCGTTCAACAAACCTTAGAAAATCCAAGAAAATACACTCATAGCATCAAAAGAAAAAACCTATGTTTAGTAACCGTCATCTCTTACTAGATGCCCATTAAAGTTTCAGTTATAACCACCACGTTGATTTCGTTGCCATAGACAATTGAATCAACAATCTTTTTTTTTTTTATGTTTCATTTATATAGTCCCCCCTTTAACATCTACGGTCGTTTCGGGGGCTTTTGCTTTAGAAACAACTGGTTGTCTGTAGGTTCTTTACGTTGGATTATTTATTTATTTATTTTTTGTTTGTAGTTGAACGTCCTTTAGCCTGGTTCGTTATATCGGATGTTGAATGAAATTGGTGAAATGATGTTCAAATGATCTCGGGGTCCATGGAGCTCAAAGTTACTGGACATTTATCTTCTCAGAATAAGGGAAAACCCCTAAAAAAAAAACTTATGTGGGTAACTCACCCTAAGCGAGATTCGAACTCACAACCTTTTGAATATGCGGCAGACACGCTACCACCACACTATCCAGGCGGGCTAGGTTGAATTTAAATTGTTTTATTTTCCTCAAACACACACACACACACACACACACACACACACACAATTCACTCTCACATACATACCTACTTCCAGACTCTGTGGGGGATAAGGAATAATTCCGGTTAAAGAAAAATTACTTGTCCCAGCCGGGGAATCGAACCCGGGACCTCTGGGTGAGATCAACAATCTTGTACTTATTTAGAAAGATAGAAAAAAAACAAGTTTCATGCTGTGATTAAACATTTCTATTTAAAATGCTTATCACCGACAGAGATAAAAGCCGATTTGAATGAAATTCATGGCACAATTGCTCCTGTATTTACAACAATTTACAATTTCATAAATGAATTTAAAAATAGCGTACATCCACAACTGATGAACATCGTTCCCGACTTTCAGTAGAAGTAACTTCCTCCGAAATGATTGACAAAATCCACGATAGCGTTTTGAGTGATCGACAATCAAAGTTCGCGAAATAGTAGAGTCCACAGGCCTACAAGGTGATGGTCTAGGTTTTTTGGGATGCACGCTGATGCATCTACATTGATTACTTGCAGAAAGGAAGAACGATAAATGGAGAGTATTATGCATCATTACTGCACCGGTTGATGGGAGAAATCGAGAAAAAACGCCCTCGTCTGACAGAGAAAAATATTCTCTTCCATCAAGACACTGCAAATGTAGCACGCCTGCGCAGTTTCGATGGCGAAAATTGTAGAATTACGGTTCAAATTACTACAACATCCAACATATTCTCAAGATTTGGTGTCCCAGTGACTTTTTTTTTATTTCCAACTTGAAATAATGGCTCGGCGGAAAAAGATTCACGAACTGACGTAGATGTCATATCTAAAACAGATGCCTATTTTGAATGCTTTGCGAAATCCTATTTTTGGAAGGCTTAAACAGTATGGGAAACGCTGAGAAAAATTATCGAGCTAAAAGGAGATTATGTTGGAAAAAAAAAATCTATTAAGCATAATTTGTTCTTCTGTCTATTTCTAAGGAGTCGCAGTTGAAACGTCCACTAGAGCACTTCGACCTCGCCGCTGCCACCGAAGATGTCTGCCGTAGTCGCAGACGAAACGTCTGGGAAGAAGGAGGAGCCCAGTAGACCACGCCCACAAGCCCGGATTATACTCCAGCCAGTATTGGCACCGGCCGTGAAAGCCTAAGAATTTCGATATTTCTAAGGATTTATTGAACGCCCCTCGTACAAAAATAGATAGTGAACAAAACATAGAAATCTATAATAAATTAAATAAATGTATAAAAAGACACTTCGGCAAAAACATGAGAAGAGATGTGAGGACAAAGAATACCTAACAACGTATCAAAACCAGTACTAAAGAACGCTTGCTAAATTTGGGTCCTGACATTCAGAGGGAAGGCAAGAGTAGAAGCAGCTCAAATGAGATTATAAGACCATTTTTGGAAGTAACAATATTAGACAAAATGAGCACAAATGATATAAGAGCACAAATCACGGAGGAGAACATAATTGAGGAGATTCAACGCTATCGGAAGGAATGGAAAGACTATGTGATATTCAGCAAGATTTTTTTTTATCGACCCTCTGGACGAAGAAATACTGGACGGTAATTGAGAAGATGAAGTGATCGATGTATTTAGCCTCGGAACAGGTCTTTGGTCTAATCCTTGTGGGGAGGAAGAAGACCAAAGATTTGATTTTGGAAGAACAGAAACGTTGTACGTGGGTGGGTCGCTAGATAAGCGGAGAAATCCAGAATATTTACCATTCTTGGGGGAATCATTGCTGGTAAGTTGAATTTACTGAACTCATTGATAACGTAACGGTAGCTGCCAGAATATTGTTTTTATTTATTTTTTGTTTTGTTTGAAATATTTATTTTTGATCGTTTAACTGCTAGGTCTTATCATGACCTTATATAGTTTTAAATTAATTCATTATTTCGAACATTATACAACACTTTATCTAACAAATTAATATCTTTAAGAAACTGTAGAGTTTTTTTTTTTTTATCTTGTCTGGTTTGTTCATGGTATTGGAGAAATCCGAGATGCTGGCTTGTTGTCTACTCTTAGAGTACAGTGGACAGTCCACAATGATGTAATGGAGTGTTGCAGTTGCTACAGATTGGAGGCTGGTCTTTGTTTAGAAGAAGAGAGTGTATTAGTTTGCAGTGGCCATTCTTAGACGGGAGATGATTACTTGATTCCGACGTTTGGGTTTTCGAAGGGATTGGAAGAAGTTAGTACAACTAAACGAGCTTCATGGAGTATGCTATCAAGTGATAGCCACTCTGCTTTCCATTTCTGCATAAACGCTCGTTTAATAAAAATCTTGGTACGAGGAGGCCATGGAGGGATCTCTCACCGGATGTCAGGATGCTTCTTTAGCATTTTGATTAACTAATTAATGGTATATATATCTATACGAGAGGAAATCCATATTAATGCCACTTTTTCCCCTGTGTTTTTAATTTTGAAGCATATGGAATACTATCTTGTATCATTGAATGAGTAGGTTCAGATTTCTGAGTGAATAGTAGAGTATTTAAAGAATCAGTGAAGATGAAGTGGGCTTTTTTGGGAAAACATTTTTTCCCTCATTTTATGTTTGCAGTCTAGACAGTATGAACGTTCTTGCAAGTGAAATGGAGATTAAGAGAGAGCATTTTCGTGCAATGATGTTTTAGGACTTCAAATGTGCCTTAAATGAAACACATCCAATTGAGCGTTTGAGGGGGGCTTTTCGGGACTATTTGTCGTCACATGCCACTGCGTTCCACTTGTTTGGAGAATTCAAAGGAGGCGACAGTCTCTTAAAGATGAAGAGAAGAATGACAAACCAACAAGAGCAGTGGCTGAGAAAAACATTCATCATCACTATACATCCAAGAGTATCCTGCAAGGACAATGAACTGTGGCATTAGCAATTTAGTTGGCCGAGTGTTTCAACCATCCTTCTTTTCTGTAAAGATGTCTTCTAGAGGATTGCGCCATACTCTATCTGAAGCACAGAAGCTCCATAGGATGAAATAGTGCCAAGAAATGCTGCAAAGATTTAACTGTAGAAAATCTCGTCGTGTTTCAGATATTGTTACGGTGACGATATCAGTTTGACCCAGATACAAAATGTCAGTCCTCTATTTGGGTACTCCCAGATGACCAACCACCCGTCAAGATCTAGAGAGCAAGGAGAGCCGGAAAGAAAATGTTTACTTTTTTCTCGTTCACAAGTGACCACTTGGTATCAGTTGTGTCCGACGATCAAATCCGAAAACTATTATTCCAAAATGTTATACAGAAGTCTGCTTGCGGAAATGTTTTAAAAATCTAAGAAAATCGTTCAAACTCAGGACTAACATTTTGTTGCATAATAATAGTACATCATCTCGCACCGCTAATGTAGCAATGAAGTTTCTGCATAGACTGAGGCCAAACTACTGACTCATCCACCAAGAGTCCCGATCTGGCACCATGTAATTTCTTTCTATTATCTACGGAGCAGAACCTGTTTAGGGGTCAGCGATTTTCTAGCCCTGAAGAAGTTGTTGCAGCATACGAAGTGTAGTTATCTATGTGCCGGAAACTGAACGACGTGGACGCTTCCAGAACTAGTTCCATTGGATGGAACGCTGCAGTGCCATAGAGAATACTCTGAGGAACTGGGATAAACAAAATGTTTCTATCAGTATTGATTATTTGCTGTCTCAATACTTACTTAGTGACCCTGTTTGAGTATTTAGGGGGTAAGAATAGATGAAGTTAGATAGAAACATTACATTAAAACACAATCAATAAAGGTAAAGTTATAACATCAATACTGAACAGTCTCCTAAAAAACAAAAAATAGACATATAAGTAAAAAATCTGATGTGTTACACTCACATGACTTTCTCTAACTGTTCTACAAAACTTCTTACATAAGATTATTCTTCTTTCCGCATCTTGATAATCGAGGTACTAATTAACACAATGTTCTTATTACTTAGTTCCTTATAAGTAGGAAAAAATAAGGGAATACACTAGATGAAAGACAGTCAAATGTTTTAAAAGCTGTCGTTATTCGATTGTCATTGCAAATCACTTCTTTGCTTGTCTAGGAGTAGATCAAAAGAACAACGGACACTTTCTGTCGCAGAAAAATATAAGTACTCACAAGTGAAACCAAAAACAAAGAATATCTCGGAAACGGCTACCTCCACAACAAAAATGTAAAGGACATAAATTGTGTGTTTTGATCAGATCTACATTTTATGTGCAGTAAGTTTTTGTCTGTCTCTTACCGTTTAGCAGTTAAGCAAAATTTAGCTAAATTAATCCAGAATAAAGGGATCTTCAGAGGCTATTCCCAGAAAATGCAATATATACAGTTTATTTGGTATGTAAATATCTTTAATATACGGGATTTTAATCATTTTTTATAAAATCAAAATTTTCGAAAAATGTTCCATGTAAAGGGTAGTTGCGGGTGGGGGCATTTTCTTGAAAATCTTCGAGTCACATCCTTGGAAGATACCAAACCTAAATACCAAGTTTAGTATATAACGGTCTTTTCGTTTTTGAGCTATGCTGTCCACAGTCACATACACAGACAGACAGACAGACACACACACGAACCTTTTTCTGAAAATGCTTTTTTTTTTATTCAGGGGATCCTAAAACATGTATTTCCGGTGAAATCTCGGTATCGAATTTTTGGATGGAATACAATACTTCCTCTATACACTATGTAGATAGTACGTAGAGAGAAAGTAAAAATTGAACATTGCGTACTCATTATTAGACCAGGTAAAATATAAACAGCTGAGTTGCCACAGACATATCAGAACAATGATTGAAGAAAGGTTACAGAGAAAGGCGTTGGGGTGGAGTCGATCTGGAGGAAGAGAAAAAGAAAGACCTCAAAACTCATGGATGAGGAAAATAACTGGAATGAGAGCAAGAGGACTCGAAGATATAGAATGGATGGATAGAGACGAATGTAAATAAATAGATATTTAATTAAATTTCTTAAAAGTTTGAAAGCTGACCATAGTATTCTAAAGAAATTTGCTTAAAAGTTGTAAAATAAATTATGAACATTTGAATTGTCGCTTTTTTACTTTCTGTATCACGTATGTACAATGTACAAAGTAGGCGAGGTGTTGCATCCACCCAAAAATTCGAGTCGGAGATTTTATCAGAAATATGTTTTAAGACTCCGTGCTTGTGTGAGTAGGCATGTGTCGCGGTGTGTGTTTACTTTGTGCTGTGGTGTGTGCCTGAACGGCATAACTCAAAAACGAATAGTCTACTAAAAACCAAACTTGGTACATAAATTGGACATCTTCCAATGATGTCACAGGAAGACTCTCAGGAAAATCCCCCACCCCAAATACCCATTATAAAATACATTTTTTGAGAATGTTTATTTTCTAAAACTGGCTATAACGATTTTGATTAAAATAGTGTATGCTAAGATATATTCATGAAGATTTAGTGTATCTTGAATTTTCTGTGAAATGTCTTTGAAGACTTCTTCAGGCAGGATAACATTTGCATATGTGGTAAACTGTAAAGAGTAATTTAGGATGTTTTTTTTTTTAAATCTTTTGTCACATCCTTGGACGATGTTAAACTAATATTAAGTTTAGTAACTAACCAACTTTTCATTTTTTATTTCTCTTTTTCTTTTTTTTTTATGCAGGAGATCCTAAAATGTGTATTTCTAGCGAAATCTCAATATGGAATTTTTTAGTGGAATGTAACTAACACCTACTCTACCATGTATTATGCACGAAGTAGAGAAACTAAAACGAAGAATCTGGTAAATGCCATATCAGGTATTTATGTTTAGTGTCTTCCTAAGATGCAACACCAATATTTTCAAGTAGATCCATATTTCCGAGGCTACACTTTACATGGAAATATTTTAGCTATTTTTAATTTTCTAAAAAACAGCTGTAATGATTTGATTAAAATACCGCGTGTTTAATGTATTTACGTGACAAATGAAATCTATATATTGAATTTTCTGGGAATAATCTCTGAAATTTTCCTTATCCTGTATGATTTTGCATATTTGGCAAACCCTAATACATAAATAAAATGTTACTCAACGAAATATATAAATATTGAAACACACAACCAATGTTAAATATAGCTTTTGTGAAGTTAACCATTTCCGTTATTATTTTTTGTGTGGTTGAATTTGAAAGTTCTTAATATTTTTAAGAGAAAACTCGCTTTTCTCTTTTTCTTTCCTTCTTCTCGTTTTTATCCAAAGAGAATGGGATTCCAAAGTTAACAATAACAACCCTCTCTGTCGCTTAAACCTACTGAATTTCCTTACTCCCCTTGTACTTATACGAAGATGCTCAATTAAATCAATAAAATTATGAAAATGTTTATTTCGATTAATATGAAGTAAATGAATAAACTTATGCAATAATAGTTTGTTGAAGAATGAGAAGGGAATGTAATGTAATGCTTCGGATATTTTTATGGTAGATTTTGCTGCCATGTTGAGGAAATTTTAATATTAATTTATTCTTATTTAGTAACGTAATTAAATGTATGGTATAAGTAGTGGATGCATTTTTAACAATATATGACCCTGCATGCATGGTTTTTGAGATCATTTAAGTTCTATCATCATAAATCCTCGTGATTATTGTAATTCAATTCCTGCCTTTTGATACTCTTTGAAATTTTGACAAAAGACATTTCCATACATCAATTCAAATACAATTTAATTCCTGCCTTTTGATACTCTTTGAAATTTTGACATAAAACATTTCCATACATCAATTCAAATACAATTTAATTCCTGCCTTTTGATACTCTTTGAAATTTTGACAGAAGACATTTCCATACATCAATTCAAATACAATTCAATTCCTGCCTTTTGATACTCTTTGAAATTTTGACAGAAGACATTTCAATACATCAATTCAAATACTATTTAATTCCTGCCTTTTGATACTCTTTGAAATTTTGACAGAAGACATTTCAATACATCAATTCAAATACTATTTAATTCCTGCCTTTTGATACTCTTTGAAATTTTGACAGAAGACATTTCCATACATCAATTCAAATACAATTCAATTCCTGCCTTTTGATGCTCTTTGAAATTTTGACAGAAGACATTTCCATACATCAATTCAAATGCAATTCAATTCCTGGCTTTTGATACTCTTTGAAATTTTGACAGAAGACATTTCCATACATCAATTCAAATACAATTTAATTCCTGCCTTTTGATACTCTTTGAAATTTTGACAGAAGACATTTCCATACATCAATTCAAATACAGTTCAATTCCTGACTTTTGATACTCTTTGAAATTTTGACAGAAGACATTTCCATACATCAATTCAAAGACAATTTAATCAATCCTCTTTCCTTTAAACAGCGATTTCTTTGGGGAAAAAATAAAAAGTCAAATGTGTCAAAACTATATTTTGAAAAAAAAAAAAGTTTTCTTTTCTGTGTTTGTAAACTAAAGTCTACACCATGTATACAACGTAAAAATAAAACAAAAGCATATTTTTTGAGTGTAGTCTCTTTACAAATAGCTTGCGAGAAACCAGGTATGTGCAACAATACATACAATACATCTTCAGATCAATTTCAAAACTGCACCTAAGTATAATGGAAAACGAGGCAATTTTCTGTAAATTACAAAACGAGTGTAAGATACGCATTTTTTTTTTTTATTTTCAGTTTTAAATTGTTCTTAGGTGCATTAAAAATGCGATGAAATAGCTTAAGGTTTTTCGATCACTGTAGTAGCTTAACAGAAGTACTTTTTAATGCGGTTATTGATATTCAGATAGATTAGAATTCTTCTCTTGGATATATAACTTTTTGTATCACAAACATTTTAACTTCAAGAATTAATTTACATCAAAAAATATATTGTACATTTTCTTAAGACTATAATATGTAGTTACAAAATGCCTATATTAATATGAAAAACAAATCGAACAAAATATAACTGCCAGAGATTTTGAAAAAACAACTTATAATTTATTCAACAAACCAATTTTTGTTTTCAATATATAAAACTTAAAATGTATACATTTTATTAAGTGTATAAAAAGTACATAATAAAATCGAATCATTGAATTAAACAGCATAGCACTAAAACGGGAATATGTGCCTTCATAAGATATACAGATATGATATTTCACTCAGTTAAGTCAATTCAATATTTCAACAAGCCAGACAAAGTTACACTTTTAACTTCAGAAGTTCGAAAACCGAGACTTTAAATGGCAATGTTTATACACAGTAAAGCTAAAACTTGAATCCCCCACTGGCATCAGCACAGGCGAGAGAAACCTTAGAAGAAAAAACGAAAACACGATGGGCCAAATAAAAGATCATAAGTGCCTCAGGAGAGAAGGAGATAGTGGAGACAACGCCCTCTGTGCAGTGTTGCCGTGATTTTGGCCCAAGTGATTAACCCAGCTCGTCTTTTATTTTCCTCCTTCGATTTGTTTTGCCGCTAGGTGTAGTGTACAAGTAACTCGGTAGTTATCTTTGCAGAGAAGTTCCTTTAGTCACGTGGACTCAACACGTTAGCGCGGGAAGTTCCTCCATTGGTTGATTTTCTTGTTTACAGCTCGCAGCGTCAAGATCACATCCTATAGGCGGTCCACCTTGCATGCTATAGACACTTCTAAGATCTTCAGATGTTACAATATAGTGCGGGTGATGTAGTATCGTTCTGTCATTCGGTGTATTGGTAGACACTATCTAGTGGTTTCAACAATCGAATGAATTACGATAGTGATAAATGACTATCGCAAATTCGGTTTTTCATTCGGATTTAAAGGATGTTTATTTTCGCAAAATGCGTAAAGTATACCACAGATGAAGAGCTAAAGTAACCAGTTTTCATTGGGATTTAAAAGTTATAGCTCTTGAGTAATACAACAAATCTGATGTTTTCCATTCACATGACTTTCTCTATCTGTTCTAAAAGCAATATAAAATATACAACAATTACAATATAGTGCGTGTGATGTAGGATCGTCCTATGGGCACTATCGAGAGTTTTAGACAATCGAATGAATTACGATAGTGATAAATGGCTATCGTAGATTCGGTTTTTCATTCGGATTTAAAGAGTATTAAATTTTCGCAAAATGCGTAAAGAATGGTACAGATGAAGATAAATGATACCATTTTCATTGGGATTTAAAAGTAGGAATTTATAAGTTCTAGCCCTTGAGTAATACAGCAAATCTGATGTCTTCCATTCACATGAGGTTCTCTACCTGATCTGCAAATAACTATTCTTATAAAGGATTATTTTATCTAGACCATGTTCATCAAGATAAACATTATGTCTTATTAGTTGCTTCCTTGTAAGCAGAAGGAAATGAGGGAACATACTAAGCTAAAGCAGCAGTAAAATCTTTTTAAACCTAGCCGCTATACAAACAATTGAAATTCGGTTTTCTCTGCATGTCCAGGAGTAAAACAAAAGAGATACGAAACGAAACATAACTTCCCAATTGATAAACATTAAAGTAGTTTAAAATTGAAACTAATAAGAAGGAATATTTCGTAAACGGGTAATTCTATAAAAATAGTGCGTCTTAATGAGATCTATATTTTTATATAGTAAGTTCTTGTATTTCCCTTATGGTTTACCGGTTCTGCAAAATTCATCCAGAATGAAGAGATCTTCAGAGGCTATTAGCAGAAAATTAAAGATATACATTTTGTCATCTAAATATCCCTAATATATGGCATTTCAATCAAAATCGTTAGAGGAATTTTAGAAAAAAAATTAAAAATGTTTCCATGTAAAGACTAGTTTAGAGTGAGTGATTTTCTTGAAAATCTTCAGTATTGAATTCCTGCGAGACACTAAATTTAAATACTGACTTAGGTATTTCTCGGTCTTTTCTTTTTGAGCTATACTATCAGCACACACACGAACTTTTTCTAAAAATGTGTTACATGCTTAGAAGGAAATCTTGACCTCAAATGTTTTAGTATAATACATTGCACACAGCAGGTACAGAAGGTAAAGTATGTGTACAAAAATCTGAGGTATTCATTCACATTACTTTCTCTACATCTCGCTTAACAAATTATTGTTGAAAAACTTATCTTTTCTATGTACTTCATGCTCATCGAGATAAACGTTAGCACAAATGGTCATATTACTTACGTCCTTGTAAGCAGAAAGGAAATAAGGCAATACACTAGGCTAAACCGATAGTCAAATATTTTAAAAACTTGTTGTTATGTGATTGGAATCCAATCCCTTACATGACCAGGAGTTGACAAATTCCCATATAAAAAAATTTTAAAACTGAAGCAATAACAAGGAATTGGATAGATAGAGTCAGACTGAAAAATTCAATACTCTAGCCAGGGTTTGTACCACGGACCTCCCGGTCTCTAGCCGTTGCTCTACCACTGAGCTACCATGGCATAATGCGGTGGTTCAAATCCCGGCTATGCATTGAATTTTTCAGTCTGACTCTACCTATCCAACTCTTGTCCTACACATGGTTTCTGTGAGAATACTATTAAAGTATTACAATAACAAGGAATATTTCCTAAATGTTCAATTCCACGAAAAAATTTATATGACATAAATTGTGAGTTTTAACCAGATCAACAGGTTTTGTTCAGCAAGTTTTTATCTTTATCTTACGGTTTACTAGTTACGTAAAATTCAGCAGAAATCAACTAGAATGAAGAGGGCTTCAGAAGCTGTTTCCAGAGTCTTCAAAGTATACTTTTTAATTGTCATGTAAATATCTTTAATAAATGGTATTTTAATCAAAATCGTTAAGCGAATATTTTCAACACATTTAATGACAATGTTTCGCTCTACATACATATGTGAGCAAAGCTTCTCTAAACTTAATTATATCAAAAACCAGCATCACAGTAAAATATGCGACAGTCAATTATTCATCTATTTCGGCTCTGTATCTTACCTGAGCAGCATATATTGATAGACTCAATA
Source organism: Hymenopus coronatus (assembly GCA_030762935.1). Classification (NCBI taxonomy): domain Eukaryota; kingdom Metazoa; phylum Arthropoda; class Insecta; order Mantodea; family Hymenopodidae; genus Hymenopus; species Hymenopus coronatus. Next base: position 36,799,872 of record CM060895.1, read on the forward strand.
AGTATATCGCCGAAACGGAAAATCTGATCTGCTCGATACACATGACTTTCTCTACACCTCTCTAACAAATTATTATTAAAAAGCTTATTCTTCTATCTACTTCAAGCTAATCGAGATAAAAACATGCAGACATGGTCTTGTTACTTAAGTTCCTTAAAAGTAGAAGCGAAATAAGGGAATACACTAGGCTAAACCGACAGTCAGATCTTTTAAAATGTGGTTGCTAAGGCATAGAAATCCGATTCTTTACGCGGCCAGGGGTTGACAAGTTCCCGTATGAGAAAAGTGTAAGTATTTTAAAACTGAAATCAATAAGAAGGAATATCTTAAAACGGTCAATTCCACGAAAAAAATCCATTAACAAGCTCTACATTTGTGTGCAGTAAGTTATTGTCTATCTCTTATGGTTTACCAGTTATGCAAAATTCCGTAAAATTCATCCAGGATAAATATGTCTTCAGAGGACAATTCAAGATACCTGAAAATTCAAGATATACATTTTATTGTCCATGTAAATATGTGTAATATACGATATTTTAATCAAAATCGTTACAGCTATTTTTGAGAAATTCAATTTTCGAAAATTTTTCCATGTAAAGGTTAGTTGGGGTGGGGGGTATTTCTTTAAAATCTTTGTGTCGCATCCTTGGAAGATACTGAACTTAAATACCGAACAAACTTTTCGTTTTTGAGCTTTGCCGTCCACACACAAGGACATTTTCCTAGAAATGATTTTTTGGGGGGGATTCAGGGGGTCCCAAAACATATATTTCTGGTGAAATTTCGGAATCGAATACAATACAATACCTTCTTTATACGTGTAGAGAAAGTAAAAAAGACAACAATATATACAGGTGAAGAAGGCATTTTCATTACGTTGCATAGCGGCATACCCCAATGCTTCACACGGAGAGGAATGACTTACTGAGTTCCTGATCTAGACATACGATGTGCAGATTTCACGTAAACACCAGAGAGAATGTTACAGGTGTGGGTACTTTGAAAGCTGCTCATATAGACAGTCCTAATTTCCGTGATGTTGCTTCTGCCCGGAAGCCAGCACATTACATGGTACAACCTAATATGGTGAAGTTTGGCTTTCATTGTCAGCAGGTTTTCCACCATCCATGTTCAAAGTCCCCTCAGGGCAAACACACGCTGGTGTTTGTGTATCCATTACGTCACTGACCCTGAAACTGCATCACGTTGTTTCCAGGAAAACCATCCATAACGTTTGAGGTTTTTGCTTTACATTAGCTAGAAACATACCAGTGTTTGGGGTTTTTTCTGGCTTAGTGCACTTGCAGAATCAGGGATCAAAAATCTGATGTGTTCCATTCACATGACTTTCTCTATATCTCTGTAAAAATTATTGTTAATAAGCTTATCTTTTATTTATTTCATACTAATCGAGAAAAATTAGCAGAAATGGTCTTATTGTTTGCTTTATTGTAAGTAGAAGCGAAATAAGGAAGTACCATAGGTTAAAGTGAAAGCCAAAAGCTGGTTGCTATGTGACTGATGTTCCTTTGTTTGTATGGACAGGAGTTGACAAATTTGTATGAGAAAAGTATAAGCTTTTCAAAGCTGAAACCAAGAAAAAGGAATATCTCAAAAATGATCAACTTCAGGAAAAAAATGCATACAACATAAATTGTGTGTTTTAAAGTGCTCTACATTTTTTGTGTGTTAAATTTTTGTCCATCTCTTACGGCTTAGTAGTTATGCAAAATTCATCCAGAATAAAGTAGTCTTCAGAGGCTATTCCCAGAAAATTCAAGATATACATTTTATTTGTCAGGTAAATATCTTTAATATACGATATTTTAATCAAAATCGTTAGCCATTGTTTAGAAAATCAAAATTTTCGAAAAAAGTTCCATGTAAAGGGTAGTTTGGGTGGGGGGATTTTTCTCAAAATCTTCGTGTCGTATCCCTGGAAGATACTAAACCTAAATACCAAGTTTGGTATTTTACCGACTTTTCGTTTTTGAGTTATCGTGTTCACAGACACACTGACACACTGACACACGGCACACACACACGGACCTTTTTCTGAAAATACTTTTTTTTTGGATACAGAGGACCCTAAAACATATATTTCCGGTAAAATCTCGGTATCGAATTTTTGGGTGGAGTGCAAAACCTTCTCTATACACTATGTACATAGTACGTATAGAGAAAGTAACAATGCATGTGTTACATTTACATAACACTCTATACACTTTCTTAGTAAATTGTTCATAAAAATCTGATATATTCCATTCGTATGATTTTCTTTGTCTATTCTGTACAGATTATTTTTATAGAAATTATTCTTCTATTTACTTCATCCTAGCCAAGAATAAATATAAGCAAAAATGTATTGTTACTTAGTTTCTTATAAGTATAAGGAAAGCAAGGGAACACACTATGCTAAAACAATAATCAAGTCTTTTAAAAGCTGGTCATTAAAGATCGAATTTCGGTTCTCTTTGCACGACCAACAGTAAAACAAAATATAAAGGTATTACAAATTACAGTTTGAGAAAAGCTAAAATATTTTTAAATTAAGAAATCCAAAGATATACCTTGGAAATGGTTAATTCCACAAAAAAGTACTTTACAGAGATCTACATTTTTTGTGTGCGAGTAGTAAGATTTTGTCTCTCTCTTGGGAGTTATACAAAAGTCTTCCAGAATGAACAGCTCTTCGGAAGTTATTCCAGAAAATTGAAAATATACATATTACTTGTAATGTAAATCCTTTAATGTGCTATATTTAATCAACATCGTTAGACATATTCTTTAGAAAATCAAAATTTTCGGAAAAAAAGGGTATTTGGGGAGGGGGAAATTTTCTTGGAAAAATGTCTTGGAAGGAGGCGAAATAATATCAAGTTTGATATTTTAATCAACTTTTCAGTTTTGAGTTATCGTGTTCACACACAAGGACACATACATGTGGACTTATTTTATAATTTTTTTTGCAGAGGGGCTCTGAAACGTATACTTTCGGTGGAATTTCAGCATTGAATTTTCGGGTGGAATGGAACATGTTTTCTACTTATATATCACATACTAAGAAGAAATAGTAAAATTGTTTATTTTTTATTTATTTATTTAGGAGTTTAAGACATACGTTTTCACCGTCGGATTTTTGGGTGGAGCGCCGTACAGTCTCTACATCTAAAGTTATGTAATAAAAATGTAATGTATGTGTGAACTGCATAGGTTAAGAAAGAGACAAAAGGAAAAGAAAAGAAAGAAATGAGGAGAGAAAGAAAGAAAAACAAACGTGTTTAAGTGATTAAAGCTCAAATGATAGAACAAGTTAATAACTTTAAATATTTGGGACTTGATATCTCAATTTATAATTTAAATGAAAACCTGGATAACAATGCAATAAAATACAATTCAGTAAAAGTATGTATTAATACTTGTTTGGGAAAACCAATGAGGAAGGATATCAAACTGAGATTATATAACTTTGAGTCCAGACCAAAGCTTCTTTATAGTTTTAAAACTTGGATTATAAAGAAAAATAATAACAATAAAATCGAAAGTGCACAATGAGATTCATGAGAATGCTACTTACTGTAAGTATTTAAAACAGATTTACTAAGCGGGAGACCTTGGTTCGATTCCCAGTACCGGCGTGGGGATTTTTCACCCGCTGGGAGACCTGGACTGGGGTGCACTCAGTCTCGTGAGGCCCCTGGGGGGGGGGCAATTGAGGAACTACTTGATGGAGAAGTAGCGGCTCAAGGTCATGAGGACCGCATTAACCGGCCGGGAGGGATTCGAGTCGCTGACTACGTCTCACCATTCAATACTGCACCCCATACATGTCTGTCATGGACCGAGATGGGGGACGTAGCGGCCGGGCGGTAGGCCAAGGTTCCTTGTGAGCTGTCGTACCTTGGAGTTAATGGAAGGTAATTCGACGTGGGCATCAAAATTAAAGAAAGGGTTGGAAACCATTGGGATGGGAGACATTTGGATGGCGGGGCAGGAAAACAGGCGGAGTATTTGGAGAAAAATTACGAACCGCCTCTGTGATATTGACAGACAGCAAATAATTGCGCAATGCACAGAGAAGTGTCATTAGAAGTACAGTCTGGGCTAAAATCGGAGTGGGGTATGGAGCAATACATCAAAACAGGTACCACCCGAAAATTCAATGCTGAAATTCCACGGACAACATGGACGGGCTAGGTAAATTTATACTTAAGGCAAGACAGCTGAGATCTGAGGAGGCTGCCAATAGAGAAGGGGGGGGGGGAATAAGATCAACTAAACAAAAGTGACTACAATGTTCTACATACATATATATTATGTCATACTTAGGTCACTGTTGTTCTATGGTTTTATATATGTTGTATATATTATGTGTATATATGTCTTTTAAGTGTAATTATCTATTATAAGAGGGTGCATTTATGAAGATGTACTCTGTGCTGTAAATTTAAATTGCTATATTTGAATATCTTTGCATTTTTATTTTCGGGTTCACTCTTAATTCTTTGTTGTTGTTTAATATTGCTTTTGACTGTGCATTACCTTTGTCTTTTTATTTTCGTGTTTACTCTTTTAATTCTTTGTTGTTGTTGTTTTAATATTTTTTTAATGTGTATTAGAAAAGCACATACGGTCTGTGGACCCGTGCGATTGTTGAAATTCTATGTATGATATTGCTATGTCAATAAATACACTTATTCATTCATTCATGTTATTTAGAACAGATAGAATGAGAAGTGAAAGTTCAAGAAAGGAACTAAATAAAATTGGTACACTACAAGATATAGTTTAATATCAAAAGAACTAGCAAGACCATGCTAATCGAATGCTCTTTGACGGACTACCGAAAAGCTCTTATGTAAAACACAAAGGCCGAGGATCACGCAGAAAACTCAAATTTTATAAACACTTTTGGCTCAGCACGAGCCTAAACTGCCAAACCTCAAAAAAACTTGAATAACTGCAGAAGGCGAAGGCATTTAAGTTAAAATATCTTGGAAAGGTTCCAAACGAAGTTTTAAGTAAATGTTCCCAACCATAAATTCCCATTATATGAAATCTTTTTTGAAATATTTTATTTTCCCAAAACTGGCTTTAAAGATTTTGATGATTGCATGAAAAACTATTTTTTTTTAATTTTCAGATAATAGTGTGTAATCGCTGTTCTAAAAGTTCTTTTTGGTGACTTAGGGAATATCATTTCGTGTATTTCTTGTTATATCTCGATATCGATTTTTTGGTTCGAATTAAAGTCTTCCTCTACTTGCTAGATTTGCTTCGAAATTCTAAAAGGTTTACATATCATCTTGCTTAGGAGGGTTTAAATACACTACCTCTGTACTTTATGGATAAATGAAAAATACATATAGTGAAAGAAGAATTTCATACATAACTATAAACACATGAATACGATTTTTGAAGAATTTTACTAATATTCAATATATGTATACCCACAAAGTTTAATGCCCGCGCCGTGGCCGAGTGGTTAGACCTAGACGGCCGGGTTCGATCCCAAGCGACCGCATGTGAGATTTGTGGTGGACAAAGCGGCGCTGGGGCGGGTTTTCTCCGGGTACTCCCGACATCGCATTCCACCGGTGCTCCATCATTCACGTATCATCAGTGTCACCGCCTACGGTGCCATAAGTAGTTAAAGCGGGCGTTAAACACTATCATTAAAAAACAAGTTTAAACACTTGTTGATTTGGAAAAATGTTGTTTCTTAAGTGAAACAGGTTTTAACTTGCCATCTTCCTTGGCCATTTATTCCACTCTAACAAAAAAACTGATGTGTTACATTCGCATAACTTTCGCTGACTCTTACAAAAGTTATTCTTCTATCTACTTCATGCTTATCAAGTTAAACGTTTGCAGAAATAACTTTTTCTACGACCGAGCGTAATTGAGCAGTTTACGAGCTCATTTCAGATCGTAAACTTAATCCACGCGCAAAGAAGTGCAGCAAGTGTAAAATGTAAGCGTAAAGTAATTTTGTTGCATCTTTATGCTCACCAAAATAATTCACGATATTAGTGTGTATTCGGTTATAGCAGGCCGTGATATCCTTAGAGCTGCGATAAAAGCAGAATCATATTAATTATTACCGGCCCTAACACTGCGAAACAAATAACGAACGATAACCCTTGGCAAATGGATCAAACTTATCCTCAAATTTATTTCATCTTTCGTCGCTTTTCTTTTAATATAAGAACATTTTCGTAGAAAAAAAACATTGTATGATAAGCGAGTGTGAAACTGGACTGCGTTTCGTTTCACAATATTACCGCTCGAATCATAAATCATAACTTTACGCTCTTACATCATCAATAACTATCATTACAATATTAATAGCTTGTACACAGGAAATACAGCAAGGTAAAGCGATGGTCAAACTTTTTTAATGCCGGTTGCTATGTAACCAGGATATATATCAATAGCGACTTTCATTGGGGAAAAATAAGCAATATCTCGGAAATGGTTAATTCCACAAGAAACATAAATATTTGACATACATTGTGTGTTTTGAAAAGATCTAAATTTTTGTCAATAAGTTTTTGTCTATCTCTTACGTTTTACAAGTTATGCAAAAATCATTAGGAACAGAGAAGACTTCAGAGGCAATTCCCATCAAATATAAATATATATATATATATATATATATATATATATATATATATATATATTTTTTTTTTTTATTTGTTATCCAAGTACTTATATGGTATTTTGATCGAAATCGTTAGAGCCATTTTTGAGAAAATGAAAATGCTGAAAATTTCTTCCATTTAAAGAGTAGTTAGGGTTGGGGGATATTCTTCAAAAATCTTCGTATCAGGTTTGGTACTTATTCCGAGTTTTAGTCTAAGTTATGCTGTTCACACACACTTGGACTTGGGACCTCAAAACATGTGTTTTCGGTTGAGCTTCTGTACCTATCGTATTTTTGGTGGGATACACTACCTTCTCTATCTACTGAGTACATGGTACGTATATAAGCAGATGGGTTTTATTTTTGAAGAATTAGATCAATATTTACATTTCTATGCCCATAAAGTTTAAACATTTGTCGTTTGTTTTGGCAAAGTTGTTATTTTCGAGTGAAACAGGTTTTAACATGCCATCTTCCTTGACTATTTATCCCACTTGAACAAAAAATAACAAACACCGTTTTCCAGTGGCTTGGCTAATAGACTCCTATTATACTGTAAGCTCCTAGCAGAGCTGAGAATAAAGCATTGCATTTGAAAAACATCTGCTAAGCTGTGGAAATATTACCTCTTCCCTACGTGGAGTAAAGCATTTTAACTGGAATATTCCCTTCTGTAAAAGTATGTATACCACATTTGCTCTTAGTTGGCAATGAGAAATGTACCTATGTTCTAATCGTCTGTTACTTTCCTTTTCGAACTACATAATATAAATATAATATTCTATTTCACTAAAAAATTCTATACCGAAAATACATGCCGTTCTCTAGCGTTTTGTAAACAAACTTTCTACAAAAGACTATTCTTTTATCTTCATCATCCTAATGGAGATAAACATTAGTGGAATTGATATAATCATTTGCTTCTTTATAAGTAGAAGTGAAATAAGGGAATTGTTAAATATATGAATAGGTTAAATATATGAAACAATTGAAATTCGGTTCTCTTTGCTCACTAGGAGTTGTTTAAAGCGAGAATAGGAAGGATGAATTCCCATTTAAGTAGCTTAAAACTAAAACCATAACATGGAATATCTCGGAAACGGTTAACTTTACAACAAAAATGTATATGACACATTTTGAATGTTATAACGATCTGCATATATGGTGTAGTAAGTTTTTGTCTCTCTTAGGGTTTACCAGCTGTGCAAAAGTTAAACAAAAGTTATCCAGAATGAAGAGGACTTCAGAGGCTATTCGCCCCCCCAAAAAATTTAAGATATACATTGTGTTTGTCATAAAATACATGAAGCATATGGTATTTTAGTCAAAATTGTTAGTCATTTGTGAGAAAATAAACAGTTTTGAAAAATGTTCCATGCAAAGTGGGACTTTCTTGAAAATATTCGTGTCGCATCCTTGAATGATACTAAATTAAATACCAAGTTTAATTTAAGCAACTTTTCGTTTTTGAGCTATGCTGCCATCAGGCACACGCGCGCGCGTACCTATTTCTATTTTTTTTTTTTTCTGGATTCAAGGGTGTCAAAGCATGTAATAAATCGATATCCAATTTTTGGGTGGAATACCAAACCTTCTCTATTTATTGAAACACAGTACCTATATGTGTGTGTGTGTGTGTGTGTGTGTGTCTAAACACAACACAAAAAACAAGTTGATTAAATATCACTCTGGTTATTAAGGACGCGATTCAAAGTATCTTTTACCTGGAAGAACTTACGTTGCATTTTAGATGTTTAAAACTGATCAACCATTTTGATTAAGTGTGTGTATATCTATATACATTGCAAATAAATCACATATCTTGAATTTTCAGAGAAATCGTCTTCATTATGAATGAATTGTTAATAACTTATATAGTTTTTGTGTTCCTAAATGGTGTGATTTATCTAAAATAAATTATTGTGGAGTTAACCATTTACAATAAATATCTATAAAACCTCAGGGCAGTTAATCTCTCTTTCTCTCTCTCTCTCTCTCTCTCTCTCTCTCGTGGTCATACTGAGAAAATTGAGTTAAAAACACACTGCAACCAGCTTTTAAAATATTTGACTAAGATTTTAGCCTAATGTATTCCCTTATTTCCCTTTTACAAGGAAATATGAAATAAAACAATTCTTACAATGATATCACGTTAACATGAAGTAGGTAAAAGAATAAAGGTTATTTAAGAATAATGGGAGATGAGGAAATGTGAATTTAACGTATCAAACATTAATTATTTCTACTAGAATGCAGTTGCTCCATAAACGATGGAATCTGATATCCGAATTTTTTATAAACAGTTTTGGATTTTCTACTATAAATATATAAAAGCTCAATAAAATTACTCTTAGTCTAAGTGGTAACTTTTCTTTTTTTGGTAGCGTTTAACGCCTGCTTTAACTACTTAAGGCACCGCAGGGGGTGACACTGATGATACATGAATGAAAATGGAGCACCGGTGGAATGCGATGGCGGGGGACACCGGAGAACCCGGAGAAAATCCGCCCCAGCACCGCTTTGTCCACCACAACTCTCATGCGGTCGCTTGGGATGGAACCCGGGCCGTCTATGTGAGAGGCGAGTGGTCTAACCACCCGGCCACGGCGCGACCTAAATGGTAACTGAACTGACAATGAGTTGGTCGTTTTACCTTGCTGTTATTCTAATTGTAATTTCCTTCTCTAGCACGAATGTATAACTTTATTGATAGTGTTTAACTATTATGGCACCGCAGGCGATGACACTAATGACAAATAGAATGAAGATGGAGCATCGATGGAATGTGATGGCGGGGGAAACCGGAGAACCCTGAGAAAATCCACCTCTGCGCCGCTTTGTCCTCCACAAATCTCACATACGGTCATTTGGGATCGAACTAGGGCCGTCTAGACAAGAGGCGAGTGGTCTAACCACTCGTATCTACAATATACATAGTAAGTAGAGAAGATATTGTATTTCACTCAAAAATTAGATACCGAGATATCAAAGGAAATACATTTTCTTAGGGCCCCCGATACAAAAAACAATTTTTAGAAAAAGAACCTTTGATTTTCTAAAAAATGGCTGTAACAATTTTGATTAAAATACCGAGTGTTAAAGATGTTTAGACGGCAAATAAAGTGTATATTCTGAATTACTTGGGAATAAGTCCTCTTAATTCCGAGTGACTTTTACATGATTGGCAAACCGTGAGAGATCGACGATAACGTACTATACATCAAATGTGGATCTCGTTAAACACCCAATTTATGTCATCCACTTTTTGTAGCCATTCCAGAGATATTTCTGTAGCCTCTGAAGATCTCTGGATCACTTGCACATAACTGATAAACCGTAAGATATAGATAAAATTTTACTACACCAAAAACGTAAATCTCTTAAAACACATAATTTAGGTTTACCTACACATTATCTATTACTTTCTCTACACGTGCTATGTACATAGTGTATAGAGAAGGTATTGCACTCCATCCAAAAATTCCATACCGAAATTTCACCGGAAATATATGTTTTAGGGTCCCCTGAATCCAAAAAAAAAAGTATTTTCAGAGAAAGGTGTGTGTGTGTGTGTGTGTTTTTTTTTTTTTTTTTTTTTTGTAGTTTAACGTCCTTTAACTTGGTTGGTCATATTGGACGATGAAGATATGTGAAATGATGCTCAAATGATCTCGGGGTCCATGGAGCTTAAAGTTACTCGACATTCGCCTCCTCAGGATAAGGGAAAACCCCGAAAAAAACCTTATCCGGTTAACTCACCTTAAGCGAGATTCGAACTCACGACCTTTTGAATGTGAGGCAAACATGCTACCACCACACTACCCAGGCGGGGTGTGTGTGTGTGTGTGTGTGTGTGTGTGTGTGTGTGTGAACACGATAACTCAAAAATGAACTGTCGGTAAAATACCAAACTTGGTATTTAGGTTTGGTATCTTTCAAGGATGCAACACGAAGGTTTTCAAATTCTAAACTACCCTTTACATGGACTAGTTTTCGAAAAGTTTGTTTTCCTTAAAAATGCCTCTAACGATTTTGATTAAAATACCACACATTAAAGCCATTTTTATCACAAATAAAATGTATATCTTGAATTTTCTGGGAATAGCCTCTGAAAACTATTCTGAATAGATTTTACGGAATATTGCATAACTGCTAAACCGAAGAGATAGACAAAATCTTACCACACAAAAGATGCAGAGCACCTTAAAACACACATTTTATGTTATATACATATACATATTTTTTTTTTTGTGTGGAATTGGTCGTTTGTTTAGCTATTTCTTGTTTTTGGTTTCACCTTTGAAAAACTTAACTTTTCTCATACAGGAATTTGTCAACTCCTGTCCATACAAACGAAAGAAAATTCAGTCACATAGCAACCAGCTTTTGACTGCCACTTTAACCTATTGTACTCCCTTATTTCGCTTCTACTTACAATAAAGCAAGTAATAAGACCATTCCTGCTAATTTTTTCTCGATTTGCATGAAATTAATAGTAGCATAAGCTTTTTAACAATAATTTGTTGCAGAAATATAGACAAAGCTATGTAAGATTTTTGTATAGTTAATTATTTATTAGTTATCCCTTGTTATTGGTTTCAATTTTAAAATACTTCAAACTTTTCTCAAACGTGAAGTGTTCAGTCTCATCTCTTTTGTTTCACTGAAAAGAGAAACGCATTTCAAATACATCACATAGCTATTAAAGGATTTGACTGTCGTTTTATCCTACTGTATTCTGTTATTTACCGTCTACTTACAAGAAAGCAAGTATTAAGACCATTTCTGCTAACGTTATCTCGATTAGCACCATATAGTTAAAAGAACAATCAGTTTATCGGTAGTACAGGTGAAAAAATCATATGAAAGGCACACATCAGATTTTTACTTTCTCCATATTTACTATGTACATAGTGTATAGAGAAGGTATTGCACTCCACCCAAAAATTCAATAGCGAAATTTCACCGAAAATATATGTTTTAGGGACACCTGCATTCAAAAAAAAACATTTTTAGAAAAAGGTGTGTGTATGTGTGTGTATGTCCGTGTGTCTGCGAACACGATAGCTCAAAAACGAAAAATCGGTAAAATACCAAAGTTGGTATTTAAGATTAGTATCTTCCAGGGATGCGACACGAAGATTTTGAGCAAAATCTACCCCCACCTCAAACCACCCTTTACATGGATTTTTTTTTTCCAAAAATTTTGATTTTCTCAAAAATGGCTCTTAACGACTTTTACTTGACAAATAAAATATAAATCTTGAATGTTCTGGGAATTGCCTCTGAAGACTACTTTATTTTGGATGAATTTTACGGAATTTTGCAAAACTGCTAAACCGTAAGAGATGGACAAAACTTGTCACACAAAAAATGTAGAGCATATTAAAACACATAATTTATATTACATACATTTTTTCGTGCAGTTGATCGTTTTTGAGCTATTATTTGTTTTTGATTTCACCTTTAAAAAGCATACTTTTCTCCTACGGGAATTTATCAACTCTTGTCCTTACAAACATAGCAACCAGCTTTCGATTCGTACTTGAACCTATGGTACTTCCTTATTTCGCTTCGACTTACAAGGAAGCAGATAATAAGACTAGTTCTGCTATTTTTTTTTCTTGATTAGCATGAAGTAAATAGAAGACTAAGCATTTTAATAATAATTTGTTACAGAGATGTAGAGAAAGTCATGTGAATGGAACACATCAGATTTTTATTCGATATGCCACCTGTTTGGGAGCAGAAGTTCAACATTCCTGGCAGTTACTTTAAAATAAGAACTTGAGTGCGCCTTTGCCAGCACCTCTTCCGGTGACTCTTGGTTCTCTCGCTCCTTAAACCTAGTTTGTCATATCGACGTTGAATGGAATAGGTGAAATGATACTCACATAATCTATTGGTACAAAGGGCTTAAATTTACTCGCATTCGTTTTCTTAGGACAAGGGAAAAGCCCCTAAATGAACCTTATCCGGTAACTCACCCTAAGCGATATTCGAACTCGCGACCCCTTGAGCGGTTAATTATTCCCGTAACTCCTAAATGGATGCTTACGTGATCGGATTTGAATCTCGAGTTCGTGAGTTTACCGCTATGCGCCATGGACGAAGGATCGCCGCGTCGCCCACAGATGGCATTGTAGGAACGAAACCACGACTTGCGGACGCGAAATGTGGGAACTATGCCCAGAAACCTTCTTCTTTCAAGCTGTGGAGTTCTTTTACGTGCAAATAAGCAGGATACTAGCTTTACTTCTCATTCATGCGTCCGAAAAAATCCATCACTCTCCGGTAGGTTTGATCTTGCAATATTGCCTTGTAGAGCTAGTACGGTAACCACTACACCTTGAGAGGTTACCTTATAATGTAATGACCCTTGATTGATTAACAAGTTTGGTGTTTTATGACCCTGAACTATCTAAAATGATAGGCGATTAGGAACCACAAGGAAAACTCCCTCGCGAAAGTGGTGAATGATTATTTTAATTCATTTGGTTTAATACAATGTTAATACATGTATTTTATGTAGTTTTTATAATTCCTTTATGTTTTGTTAACGGAGGTTGATATTTAATTCAGAATTTATTGTTTTTTTAAGTTTATTATTTTTAATAAATATTGATTTTTTTTAATTTTTTTATTGTTGTTGAAGAGGTTTAAGTTATATTTTTGGTTATGATTATATAGCATATGGATTAATTACTAGCGTACGAACATAACCTCGAATCTTCAAAATGCGTTATGAATGTTGACCCAAAAACTGAATGATGAATCATGAAGAACAACCCAAGGTATCTTTGTTTACAACGTGTTTTAAAAGCCACTCGAGCTAGATTGTATCTGTGACACGAAAATTGACAAACTGCAAGTGCTATTGTTGGAAAGAGGCGGGGAGAGTGCTGCAGATGTTGAAGCTAGGTCAGGAGAACCCAGCTGTATTTTTGTTTGGGACGATGGGCGGGTAAACCTGCATCCATAAACCTTGAGGTTTGTATAGACGGGGCCCTTTCTTTCCCAGGGGAGGGAGGTCCCTAACCTTTCTATGTTTTGTTGTGTACAAGTGTGCAAAGCTTGCTTTACTTTTGCAGGTGCATAACAGACACGTCATTGCCTGTTTGGTTTTTAAAACTCACCGCGTCAACAAGTTTAAACTTGTAAAAGTGTTAGGCAGAATTTTCATATCAATATTCTTTTCACTCTACTACAATATTTTACGAATTTCAGGGATTAAGTTTAGTATTTTAAATGTGCAGGGTTACTACAAAAACAATAAACAACTTCAACTGCCTGTAAAACAAAAACTATTAGAGATAGCAACCTAATTATTTTGGAGGTATGTTGAGAAACTCTCAAAGTTTCGTTTGTTACTATTGGTAACGCTGTAGTGTTTTGTTTGTTGTTGCAGAAGCTGAAATGGCGGAAAATCCTGTGGAAAAGGCATATTGCGTGTTGGAATTTGCTAGAACGCAATCAGCAACTATTGTTCAACGACATTTTAGAACACGTTACCATAAAACGCCACCGACTAGACAGTCAATCTACGACTGGTATAGAAAATTCGAGACAACGGGATGTTTGTGCAAAGGGAAGAGCTCGGAAAGACCAAGAGTTTCGGTAGAAAACGTTGAACGTGTTCGTTCTGCCTACATAAGAAGCCCACAGAAATCGACATCTAGGGCAAGCATGCAATTACAAATTCCACAGCAAACTGTATGGAAAATCTTGCGGAAGCGACTGCACATGATGCCTTACAGATTACAGATGTTGCAGTTTCTGAGTGAAGAAGATAAGGTCATACGGCGTGACTTTTGCATCGACATGTTGCGACATGATGAAGACGATGCTGGTTTTTGTGAGCACATCATTTCATTTTTGTGGTAACGTGTTCTAAAATGTCGTTGGACAACAGTTGCTGATTGCGTTCTAGCAAATTCCAACACGCAATATGCCTTTTCCACAGGATTTTCCGCCATTTCAGCTTCTGCAACAACAAACAAAACTCTACAGCGTTACCAATAGTAACAAACAAAACTTTGAGAGTTTCTCAACATACCTCCAAAATAATTAGGTTGCTATCTCTAATAGGTTTTGTTTTACAGGCAGTTGAAGTTGTCTATTTCTTTTGTAGTAACCCTGTATAATATATTATCACGTGGGTCTGGTATAAAGTATATATCAAAGAGAGAAAGCTCATTGAGGAGAGAATAATTTTAGCTCTACATTGCAAAAGCTTTTTAATATCACACATTGCATATGTTGTCCGTGAGAACCTCAATGGAACGTGCCCATTTTCTGTAAAAAAAAAAAAAAAAATCTGATGTGTTCCATTCACATGACTTTCTCTACATCTCTACAAAAAAATTATTGTTAAAAAGCTTATGCTTCTATTTACTTCATCTTAATCGAGAAAAAATTAGCATAAATAGTTTATTAATTGCTTCCTTGTAAGGAGAAGCGAAATAAAGGAGCACCATAGGCTCAAGCGATAGTCAAATGTTTTAAATCCCGGTTGATATGTGACTGAAGTTCTTTTGTTTGTATGGACAGCAGTTGACAAATTCCTGTATGAAAAAAGTATAAGTTTTTAAAGCTGAAATCAAAAACAAGGAATATCTCAAAAATCGATCAACTCCACGAAAAAAATGTATATGACATAAATTGACCATCACTTTAACCTATGGTACTCCCTTAGTTTGCTTCTACTTACAAGGAAGCAAGTAATAAGACCATTCCTGCTAATTTTTTCTGGATTAGCAAATAGAAGCATACGCTTTTTAACAATAATTTGTTGCAGAGATGTAGAGAAAGTCATGTGAATGGAACACATCAGATTTTTCAATAACTATCCAGGAATTTCTTATGATATGGAACGAGTGTGACATTTCAGGGTCAGGATATAGTACCGTGCTTTTAAATATATGTCTATCGTCACCTTCAGCAATATCAACTGCCCCCTATTTGGCGTGTGCACAAGTTGCAGAACTCAACGGGACAGTTTCAGTGGAGAACTGGGCGAGAACAACCTTCATTTACCCCTCACAATGAGCGCAACACGCTCACAGCAAACCGAACCAGGTGGCTCAGCGTTTCGTCTGGGACTGGCATTCAGAAAACCGGGGTTCGCTCCCCATTGACCGCTCACTGGCATCGGGGTTTTCCGTAGTTTTACTGGGGCCGGTAAGATGAAAGCTGGGGTGCTGTATATCTACCAAGTTCCTTTTCCTTTCATTCCTTCATTCCATTTCCCTTCTTCATCTCTCAGATCGGCGGCAGGTGTGCTTGAGGCTTTACAAGCAGATGGCGGCCGCGCTGTGGCCGAGTGGTTAGACCCCTCGACTCTCACCTAGACGGCTGGGGTTCGATCCCAAGCGACCGCATGTGAGATTTGTGGTGGACAAAGCGGCACTGGGGCGGGTTTTCTCCGGGTACTCCGGTTTCCCCCACCATCGCATTCCACCGGTGCTCCATCATTCATGTATCATCAGTGTCACCACCTGCGGTGCCATTAGTAGTTAAAGCGGGCGTTAAACACTACCAAAAAAAAAAAAAAATAAAAAGGCAAATGGCGCAGTTGCTTACTCCGAGTAAAATTTCCTTTGCGCTGGTTGAGGAAAAGTGTCGTTGTAGAGGTTTCCCGGCGCCGTATAGTCTCCGTGGCGGGCCAGAGCTGTCATCTAGTGTAACTGTTAGAGACTTCCGTGCGTCGCTCCGCTTAGCTCCGTCGTTTCCTGTATGCTGGCCTTTGATTTCTCCTCCTCATATCCCTTCTCCGGGGGAGGGGTGATACGCCGCAATAGATCAATACTTGGTCACAGTTACCGAGCTGTCCCCCGCCGTTAACATGCTCATACGTTCACAGCAAGATGTGTGGTCACTCACTCAAGGATTCCACAGGCTTGTTTTAAATCGAAATAGTCCCGTAGTGTTCTGCAACTCTTAAAACGCCAATATCTGCAAACGTCAAATGCGGGACAGTTGTGTCACCTGGTATAAGAAATGCAACGATCCTAGAACGTGTATCTCCATTAAAGCGAAGTACATAGGAAAACTATTTGAAGTGCTCATTTCTCTACCTAATTTGCAAGAATCTATTGGTATAAAATCTTATTTTTCTATCTACTTCATGTTAATGCAGATAAACATTAGCAGAAATGGTCTTATTACCCGCTTCCTTGTAAGTAGAAGCGATAGTCAAACGTTTTAAAAGCTGGTCGCTGCACGATTGCAATTCGGTCAGTGTATCTGATTAGGACTAAAACGAACGATAACTTGAAGAAAAAGTACAAGCATTTTAATTGAAACTAATAATAAGGAATATCTTGGAAATGATAATTTCACAAAATAAATGAATAGAGCACACATTTTGTATTTTAATGAGATCTATATTTTTTGAGCAGTAAACTGTTGTCTATCCCTTACGGTTTACCAGTTATGCACAAGTCATCTACAATGAAGAGTCTTTGGAGGCTATTCCCAGAAAACTCGAGTGATACTCCTAACCATATAGAATTTTAGATCTGAGTCATTAGAGCCATTTTTGAGAAAATCAAACTTTTCGAAAAATGTTCCATGTAAAGGGTAGTTTGGAGCGGGGCATTTTCCTGAAAATCTTCGTGTCGCATATTTGAAAGATACTAAACCCAAGTGCTAAGTTAGATATTTAACGGACTTCCTGTTTTTTTATTACTTTCTCTACACGCACTATGTGCATAGTGTATAGAGAAATTTCCGTGTGTGTGTGTGTCCGTGTGTCTGTGAACACGATAACTCAAAAACGAAAAGTCAGTAAAATACCAAACTTGGTATTTAAGTTTAGTATCTTCCAGGGATGCAACACGAAGGTTTTGAGAAAAATCCCCCCACCCCAAACTACCCTTTACATGGAACGTTTTTTCGAAAATTTTGATTTTCGCAAAAAAGCTCTAACAATTTTGATTAAAATATCAAATATTAAAGATTTTACCTGACAAACAGAATGTATATCTTGAATTTTCTGGGAATAGCCTTTGAAGATTACCTAAACCGTAAGACTTAGATAAAATCTTACTACACAAGAAATGTAGAGCACGTTAAAACACACACTTTATGTCATATACATTTTGTTCGTGGAATTTATCGTTTTTGAGACATTCATTGTTTTTGGTTTCAGCTATGAAAAACATACTTTTCTCATATAGGAATTTGTCAACTCCTGTCCATATAAACAAGGAACTTGTCACATAGCAACCAGCTTTTGGCTATCACTTTAACCTCTGGTACTCCCTGATTTCGCTTCTACTTACAAGGAAACAAGTAATGTGATTATTTCTGCTAATTTGTTCTCGAATAGCATGAGGTAAATAGAAGCATAAGTTTTTTAACAATAATTTGTTTCAGAGATGTAGAGAAAGTCATGTGAATGGTACACATCAGATTTTTTATTTTGTTCACAGGCACACACGAATAAACATACACGGAGTCTTACTGAAATATGTGATCTCAGATTACTTTCATACCCCAATGGGGATTTACAATGTGGGAAGTATTTTTACGTTTCGGGCTTCATAGATCTCAAAATAATACACATCACCTTGTGTTTACCAGGAAGCATACGAGTTAATAGAGGAATGTAATTGCATGCCGGCATGTTGCTATGGTAGCTCAGTGGTTACGACCAGCTAGAGACTGGGAGATCCAAGCTTCAAAACCCGGCTATGACACTGAAATGTTCAGTCTGAGTCTATCTATCCAAATCCTGTCCTACACAGTGTTGCCAGAAGCATTTCTCAAAATTTCGCCCGAATCATTAAAAATCGCAAAGTTTCAGTTGAAGTCACCCAATATTTTTATTAAAATGTGCAACTTATTTTACTATTTTATATACACAAACACATATACACACTCTTGGAATATTTTCAAAATATTCTTATAACCGGTATCTCTATTAAGTATAGCACAACCATAACAAATGGCATAATATTGGAATACTAACTAGTGTGAGCTGCGCTGACAGATTCAGCAAAGAGTAGGAAAATACGAGACGTTTGCGCCGATAATTATATTGAAATATTACATAAAGTATTTATTTTATTAATTACTTCCCTCAGTTGAGGGTTGCCTTATAGACATGTAGACTTATAACCATACAATTTTATTAACAGAACGATAAATGCTACATTTCAGGAGCCAATTCTCCGATGTGTTGCTATGGGGACATACTTTTTATTCTTATGGTTTTACTTCCCGCACTAATGCTCTTGATCATGATTAAATTTAATTGTTAAAATATCGAGAAAAAAAAAACAAACCAACAAGTCTAATATATAAAAAGTATAATGAAACATTAACCACCAGTACTGAAATTTCTTTTGCTTTTATTGAAACCACATTGCAAGTGAGAATGTCAACTTATGACCCATCCATAGCAACAATATTAATAGATAAGTACCGCAAATTAACTATATCGCACAAAAAAGTATTTATTGGCAGGATTAAAATAACGCTATATAAATAAGTATTTAGTATTTATTTGTTCAGTCATTAGGTACATTAATTAGTACAATAGACATGGTCAAAATAATATGTACATGTAAAAGTCAGTTATATAACAATTCTAGTATTAAAAAATTCATCCACATTGGAAAATACATTGTCCATCAACCATTTTATTTATTTTAGCCTTAAACTGTATTACATTCAGATCTCTCATGTGGTCAGGAAGCTTATTGTAAGCTATAATGCTGGTTATCAAATAAGTATCTTTAACTTTCTTTAGTCTAGTGTATGGGACATGTAATTTGTCAATACTTCTGGTATTTAACGAGTGTACATGTCTGTTCAGTGTGCACATATAATAATAATAATAATAATAATAATAATAATAATAATTGTAATATATAGCAATTGTACACTGTTAAAATTTTCTGTTGCTTAAAAAGTGGTCTACATGGAGCATTGTAAGAAGTATGACATAAAATTCTCATTTTTTTTTTTTTTTGTAGAAAGAGAACGTCAGAGAACGTTTAGTGTTTGTCAATTTAGATTTAGAGCTCTGTTCCCTACCAAACGGCGCATAAAATTAACAACAGGCATTAATAAAAGTTATAGTTTGCAGAAATATTTTAGTAGCCCAAACATTCACAAATCGTCTTCTTCAAAATTTGGTCGTAAAAAGTGGATTTTAGTAGCCCAATCGGCGACTTTTCGCCCAATATGGCAACACTGGTCCTACACACGACTTATGTGGAAAAAAAATAAAATTAACATTAATGGATTAGATAAAACAAATTATGTGAACTACTTTGCTACATTCAATGATGCGGATATAGATTCTGGCCTTTTAGACAATAATTTTAGGCCACTTTCATTACCAAGAGTTGGCAACACTACTTAGAACAAGTGATCACAACATTCAAACTGAATATATCGTTATGCAATGTCAAGTGTAACTGATGATTGAAAAGTGCTTATAATATCTTCATGTCGAGAATCGCTGTGCCCCCTTCTGATGCCTCTCTTTCTTTGCTCCCCCTTCAGAAGTTGGGCCACCTGTTCCTCCTCCGCGAGGGAAGGTCATCATGAATACCCTGGTCTAGGGTTGAACACCTGCAGGGTGCAACTTGGGCTATGGGAAAGCTTTTCCGTCAACTCAGCTTCCTTCAAAACTGATATAAGGTCAAACAGGAAATTAACAATCTGTTGTAATAAAGCTTCTTCGCCTTTGAACAATCATTTTAAAGACACAAAGTATACTGACAGAAAAAAATCTGGTGTTCCATTCACATGTCTTTCTCTACGTCTCTGCAACAAATTACTGTTAAAAAGCTTTTGCTTCATTGCAAGTAGAAGCGAAATAAGGATGTACCATAGGTTAAACCGATAGTCAAAAGCTGGTTGCTATGTCACTGAAGTTCCTTGTTTGTATGTACAGTAGTTGACAAATTCCTGTATGAGAAAAGTGTTTTTTAAAGCAGAATCAAAAAAACAAGGAATGTTTCAAAAACGACGAACTCCACGAAATAAAAGTATATATCACAAAGTGTGTGTTTTAACGTGCTCTACATTTTTTGTGTATTAAGTTATTGCCCATCTCTTACGGTTTAGCAGTTATTCAAAATTCCGTAAAATTCATCCAGAATAAAGTACTCTTCAGAGGCTATTCCCAAAAAAATGCAAGATATACATTTTATTTGTCAGGTAAATAGCTTTAATAAACGATATTTTAATCAAAATCGTTAGAGCCATTTTTGAGAAAATCAAAATTTTCGAAAAAAGTTCCAGGTAAAGGGTAGTGGGGGTGGGGGATTTTTCTCAAAATCTTCATGTCGCATCCCTGGAAGATACCTAACTTAAAGCTTTACAGACTAATCATATATGAGCTATCATGTTCACACACACACACACGGACCTTTTTCTGAAAATGCTTTTTTTTGGATACAGGGGACCCTAAAACATATTTCCGGTGAAACCTCGGTATTGAATTTTGATGGAGTGCAATACCTTCTCTATACACTATGTACATAGTGCGTATAGAGAAAGTAAAAAATTCTAAATGGCTTTCTCTGATTATTCTGCAATAAGCTATTCTTACAAAAAATATTCTTGTCTACTTCATTTGAATCGAGATAAACAATAACAGAACTGAAAGGAGTCAGTTGAGGAATTTAATGTCACGTCGGAATATTATGGCAGTTCAACGGTTAGATAACTGGATGAAAACCAGAAGAATCTGGTTCAAATTCCGGCTATGGCATTACATTTTTTAGTCTTCTTTTTATGGTGTTTAACGCTCGCTTTTACTAGATGGCACCACAGGCGATGACACTGGTGATACATGAAATGAAGATGTATCACCGATGGAGTACGATGGCGGGGAAACCGGAGAGAACATCCCCTGCGCCGCTTTGTCCACCACAAATCTCACATTCGGTCGCTTGGGATCGAACCCGGGCCGTCTAAGTGAGAGGCGAATTGTCTAACCACTCGGCCACGGTGCGGTCATTTTTCCAATTTCTGTGTACACACGACTAGTGTGGAAGAGAAAATTAATTCACATTAGCAGAAATGGTATTATTGCATTTTCTTGTAGGTATGTGGGAAATAACAGCACTCTAATCTATTAAAAGCTGGTTGCTATGTGATGGTTTGAAATTTCGTTCTACTTGCATGACCAGGGTGAATTAAAAAAAAAGAAGAAAATGAACAACTAATGATAGCATCTCATTCGAGAAAAATAATACTATCCTGACATTTAAAAAAAAGACAAAAAACAAAAACAAAACAAACAACAACAAACAGTATATCTCAGGCATGATTAATTCATAAAAACATGACATAACATAAATGAAATGACATAAATATGACAAGGTACCAAAAAAACTTCCATATAAAGGTTAGTTAGAGCTGGAGATCTTTCCTGAACATCTTCAGTCGCATCTTAGAGGATGCATTCTTGGCATTTAACTCACTTTTCGATACCGAGATTTCACCGGAAATATATGTTTTAGGGTCCCCTTTATCTAAAAAAAGTGTTTTCAGAAAAAGGTCCGTGTGTGTCCGTGTGTCTGTGTGTCTGTGTGTCAGTGTGACTGTGAACACGATAACTCAAAAACGAAAAGCTGGTAAAATACCAACTTGGTATTTAAGTTTAGAATCTTCCAGGGATGCGACACGAAGATTTTGAGAAAAATCCCCCCATCCCAAACTACCCTTTACATGGTGCTTTTTTCGAAAATTTTGATTTTCTAAAAATGGCTCTAACGATTTTGATTAAAATATCGTATATTAAAGATATTTACCCGACAAATAAAGTGCATATTTTGAATTTTTTTGGAAATAGCCTCTGAGTGAATTTTCCGGAATGTTGTATAACTGCTAAACCGTAAGAGATAGACAAAAACTTACCACACAAAAAATGTAGAGCACATTAAAGCACACAATCTATGTCTTATATCTTCTTTTTTTTTTTTTTTTTTTTTTTTTTTTTTTTGGAGTTGATCGTTTTTGAGATATTTATTCCTCGTTGTTTTTTTTTTTTTTGGGTCAAAATTTGTAACTTTTCTCATACAGGAATTTATCAACTCATATCCATAAAAACAAAGGAACTTCAGTCACATAGTAACCAGCTTTTGACTATCGCTTTAACATATGTTACTCCCTTATTTACTTTCTACTTACAAGGAAGAAGGTAATAAGACTATTTCTGCTAATTTTTCTAGATTAGCATGAAGTAAATAGAAGCATAAGCTTTTTGAGAATAATTTGTTGCAGGGATATAGAGAAAAACATGTGAATGGTACACGTAAGATTTTTTAGTTGTGCTATCCACACACATAAGGATCTTTTTTAAAAATGCCTTTTTTGATTCAGGAGTCCTCAAAACAAAGGATCTTTCAAAAGTTACTTCAGACTTTAAACCGCTATAAATATTATAATTTTTGAGATAGGATAAAATCAAAAGAAGTAATATACAGGACAAGCCATGGGGTTTGGTTTCCTTTTTTTTTTTTTTTTTCATTAGCCCAGTGTTATCATGTCTACATTTTTAATTTCTCTACACGTACTATGTACATAATGTATAGAGAAGGTATTGCACCCCACCCAAAAATTCGATACCGAGATTTCACCGGAAATATATGTTTTAGGTCCCCCGTGTCCATTAAGTCGCCCTCCGTGCTAACTTCATGTACCCAAGGTCGCGGGTTCAAACCCGGCGGAAGATGATGGATTTTTTTTTTATTGTAAGAAAACTCTTTTGTACAATTAGGTACAATGCAGTTGAGCTAATTAGATACACAGACAGCATGTAATATGTGGTTGGGGTACTATCCAGCGATGGGCCCAAAGAAATAGTACAAAGATACAAAGAAAGCAGCACAGAAAATAATAAAAGAGCTAAATATTCAGTCGCAGATCGGAGTGCCAGCGGCGCTTCAGTCTTCGTCGTTGAGGTTCAGGAGGAAGATAAATATGGCGGAGAAGAGGATTGCTGTGGCGCAAACAGGATCGTTGGAGCCTCTTGTAGCTGATGCGGAGGACACGCATTACCTCCGACAGGCCTATGTCAGCGTGCAGAGTTGAGTTGCGCACGTACCTTGGAGCGCCAGTCATGAGGCGGAGAAAACGGTTCTGTGTGCGCTGGAGTTTGATGGTTTGCGACGGAGCGGCAGAACCCCATATCGCACAGCTATATTGCCACATGGGTCGAATTAAGGAGGTGTAGACAAGACGCTTGTACCGCAAAGGCAATGGCGAGGAACCTGACACAAGATGATGTACGTCGCGGATGCGATGGCGAATCCCTGCACTAGACTGGAGAGATGGGGACCCCAAGTAAGTCGGTTATCCAAGATAAGGCCGAGGTACCTTATAGAAGTCGCGGTGGGTATCTCCGTCCCATTGAGAGAAATGGGATGATGGGTCACGTTCGTTTTGTAGGTGAACTTCACAGTACGGGATTTATGAGCGTTCATAGTCACTCTCCAACGTTGGCACCAGGAGTGAATTTGGTTGCAAAAGTCCTGAAGGCGGCTTGCCGCCGTAGCACAACTACCCACACTTAGCGCCGCCACATCGTCGGCATAGTGAGCACTGGTGAGTTGCGGATGACTAGGAAAATCCGAGGTATAAGCCAGGTATAATAAGGGGCCCAGTACGCTCCCTTGCGGCACACCAGAGGAGATAGGAAGGGCCTTGGAAAATGTACAATCATGTTTAACAGAGAAGGTACGATTGCGCAAACAGGACTGTACGAGGCGGAAATAAGTGTCCGAGAGATGCGGTTTGAGTTTGAATAACAATCCATCGTGCCAAACTTTATCAAAGGCCTTCTCCGTATCCAAAAACAGTCCTATGCATACAGATTGACGCTCATAGGAATCAAGAATAGCGTCAACGACACGATGGAGCTGCTGAGAGCAGGAGTGAAGAGAGCGAAATCCAAACTGGGTGTCAGGGATAATCGGTGTGAGCTGAGGCAAAAGACGAGGCAGAAGGAGACGTTCGAAGATTTTGGAGAGTAGGGGGAGTAAACTAATAGGACGATAACTGAGGGGATCACTCTTGACTTTATCAGGTTTGGGAAGAAGGATAACTGTAGCGTGTTCCCATTGATGAGGAATATGAGCTGTGCGGAGGATAGCGTTGTAGATTTGTGTCAACAAAACCAGCGCATTCCGGGGTAAATGAAGGAGTAAGGGTTGCACAGTAAGATCAGGACCGGGAGCTTTGTGGGCTGAAGAGCGAGCGATGATGTTTTTAACTTCAGCAGGGGTAAAGAAGTGGTGGAAAGGAGTGAGCAACAAAGGTTGCGTGAGTTCTTCCTCCACGCGATGAGCAAAGTCCGCGTCCAGCACAGGATTCGGGGAAAACTGACGTTCCAGGAGTTCTGAGCACAAATTTACCTTTTCAAGTGGCGTAGAAAACCAGGTGTTCCCAACCTTAAGAGGCGGCATGGCAGCAGAAGGACGTGTCAAAGTTTTAGTCTTCTGCCATAGGGACCCATCACTGGTGTTTAAGTCTTGTAGTCGGTGTTCAGCAGCAGTGCAGCGTGCAGCACGTAAGGCAGCCTTCAGCTCCCGAGTAGCGCGATTAAAATTGGTTTTGTGAAGCGGGTAGCGCGTGCGTTCCCAGAGTTTCCGACAGTCTCTCTTGATGGAGTGCAGTAGACGGATCTCGGGAGAATAGAATGGCACAAGACGGGGAGGACGAAGATCCTGGAGAGTACTGCTGGCAAGGTTAGCCGCACACTGGGTATTGCGAGTCAAGGTAGAAACAGCCACATCGACATCACGGGGTGACTTAAGCGGCACAGTTGTAATAGTGAGATCGGCAAGCAAAGAGGTGTACAAAGGCCAGTCAAAAGGATGGCGTATCAGGGATGGGGGTAAGTCTTTGTACTTCGCACCATCGGAGAGAATGAGAAGGACTGGTAAATGATCGGAGCTCAGATCATGAAAAACATAGAGACGGGAACAATGACGGGAAATATTACGCCCAATGAAGATATCCAGCACATCCGGAGTCGTACCATCGTGTGGGTAAAACGTAGGTTCAACAGGAGAGAGTACGTCTAGGTGTAACTGATAGATTGCAGCGTATAAAAGTTTACCCCTAAGATTAGATAAGTTCGAACCCCATAGAGGATGTTTGGAGTTAAAATCGCCGCCGACCAAGAAGGGGCCCTGGAAAGCATGAACAAGACCCCAGAAGTCGGTGAGACTGACATGATCCTGAGGAGCAGAATAGAAAGAACCAACTTGAATGCTTGCGGAAGTAGTAGACAGCTGAATCCGAGCAACCTGGAATGAGTCCTCTAGAAGAGGCGGAAGGGCATGGTGAGCCAGAAAGTTTTGATAAACACCGCAGAACCACCCATTCGAGTAGAGTGAGGGTGATCAGCACGATACACAGTATACCCAGGAAGATGGAAAGATATGTGAGGAGCCAATTTGGTTTCAGTGGCGAGTAGGAGATCTACGTCATAAGCCGTAAGGAAATGTAATAATTCATAAAACTTATTAGTTATACTCTGACAATTCCAAGTGCAGATTCGAAGGCAGGAAGTAATTGAATTAGCCATGAGCACGGAGCAGAACAGGAATCAATTGCTGCAGGGTAGTAAGAAGGGGCTGTAGAAGAGCGAAGATAGAGTCCAGTCGAGCTATCAAGCAGTCCAATGGAGAACGGTCCTGTTCACACTGACGGGTTGCGGCTGGAAAGGGCTGCGTAGCACCAGGAGGGGAACCTCGAGAAACTAGAGACGACAGCAAAGGTCGAGCATGAAATGCAGGAGGACGAGGAGAGGCAGCTTGAGTGGAAGTAGGTAAGGTAGACTCCATAGGTGGGAAAGCATGAAGTGGAGGAACGGCAGCAGGAGAGGCACCAGAAACGGTACGTCGGGGAGAAGAGCGAGACTGAATGACTTGGAGGCGTCGATGAACAGGGCAGCCTTTATAATTCGCCGTATGTTGACCTTGACAGTTCACACACTGCGGCGGCGCGTGAGGAGCCTTAGAGCACTGCGCACTGGGATGATGGCCATCACATTTGACACAACGGGGTTGTTTGTGGCAATAATTACGACTGTACCCAAATTCCTGACAATTCATGCACTGAATAACACCCCTTTTGGGTTTCGGGGGCTCCACCCTCACCATCGTGTAGTACAAACGATCGAGCTTATAGATGTCGTCGTTGAGCGGACTGGGCTTGAAATCCACGAAAAAGAGAGGTAGCTTCGCCTTGGTGACGGGATGGTAAACTGGAGTCATCTGTGCGGGTGAATATCCAAGGGAGGTCAATTCTTGCAGCACTAGAGTAGTGTCTATAGTGGGATGAAGCCCACAAATAACCACCCGGAGGTTGCGATCATGACGCATTTGGTGGTGTGAAACTCGGACTTTTGGTCCTCAAAATACTGTATGGCTACACGGTAACCGTCCACAGTCTCGAAAGCGAATTTGACTTTGTTGCTGTCCAGTGTAACAAGCTTGTAAGCGCCAACATTGGATGTTTGTAAGTGTTTGAGGACAGTATTCACGTTGAGTATATTAGAAACATAGATAGGAGGTGGCTTTGGGGGTGGGGAGACAGAAGGAGTAGGCGCACTTACGCCATGATCACCATCCTCTAGATCCATGTCAGCCAAGGGTGCAAAACGGTTAGTTGTAGCGAAAGGAGAATCAGGTACAGCAGAATCCAGTTTCTTCCTCTTGGAGTCACGTGGGCAAGAACTATCCCGGCTGGGTGGTGCAAAACCGGCGGAAGGCAGGCCAAGGTCGACAGGCCGCATTTGACCAGAGCAATCCGTAGTAGCAGGCACGGGCTGGCGTTGTTGATGAGGTGACAAAGAGGTTTCTACCTGTGAGCTGCTTGACGCGGTTGGAAGAGCTGAGTGTGGCGCCGGTAGAGAAGATGGCTGGTCCTCAGGCTGGTAGCACGTAGTAGCAGGCACGGGCTGGCGTTGTTGATGAGGTGACAAAGAGGTTTCTACCTGTGAGCTGCTTGACGCGGTTGGAAGAGCTGAGTGTGGCGCCGGTAGAGAAGATGGCTGGTCCTCAGGCTGGTAGCACGTAGTAGCAGGCACGGGCTGGCGTTGTTGATGAGGTGACAAAGAGGTTTCTACCTGTGAGCTGCTTGACGCGGTTGGAAGAGCTGAGTGTGGCGCCGGTAGAGAAGATGGCTGGTCCTCAGGCTGGTAGCACTTAGTAGCGGGCACGGGCTGGCGTTGCTGATGAGGCGACAAAGAGGTTTCTCCCTGGGAGCTGCTTGACGCGGTTGGAAGAGCTGAGTGTGCGCCGGTAGAGAAGATGGCTGGTCCTCAGATTGGTAGCACGTAGTAGCGGGCACGGGCTGGCGTTGCTGATGAGGCGACAAAGAGGTTTCTCCCTGGGAGCTGCTTGACGCGGTTGGAAGAGCTGAGTGTGCGCCGGTAGAGAAGATGGCTGGTCCTCAGGCTGGTAGCACGTAGTAGCAGGCACGGGCTGGCGTTGCTGATGAGGTGACAAAGAGGTTTCTCCCTGGGAGCTGCTTGACGCGATTGGAAGAGCTGAGTGTGGCGCCGGTAGAGAAGATGGCTGGTCCTGAGGCTGGTAGCACGTAGTAGCGGGCACGGGCTGGCGTTGCTGATGAGGCGACAAAGAGGTTTCTCCCTGGGAGCTGCTTGACGCGGTTGGAAGAGCTGAGTGTGGCGCCGGTAGAGAAGATGGCTAGTCCTGAGGCTGGTAGCACGTAGTAGCGGGCACGGGCTGGCGTTGCTGATGAGGTGACAAAGAGGTTTCTCCCTGGGAGCTGCTTGACGCGATTGGAAGAGCTGAGTGTGGCGCCGGTAGAGAAGATGGCTGGTCCTGAGGCTGGTAGCACGTAGTAGCGGGCACGGGCTGGCGTTGCTGATGAGGTGACAAAGAGGTTTCTCCCTGGGAGCTGCTTGACGCGATTGGAAGAGCTGAGTGTGGCGCCGGTAGAGAAGATGGCTGGTCCTGAGGCTGGTAGCACGTTGTAGCGGGCACGGGCTGGCGTTGCTGATGAGGTGACAAAGAGGTTTCTCCCTGGGAGCTGCTTGACGCGATTGGAAGAGCTGAGTGTGGCGCCGTCAGAGAAGATGGCTGGTCCTAAGATTGGTAGCACGTCTGCATCGCAGAATAAATAAGCTGCCCCGTAGCAACGGGGTCAGCCATGGTGTAGAAATGTTCCAATAATGCAATGGATGGAAAGAAAGCACGAACACACAAAGAAAGTACGGATAGAAGAGGCTGTCAAAGTAGCCCCGTTTAACTCCACGCGAAACTGCACGCGAAAAGAAAAACACAAGTCGCACCAGCGAGAGCAAGAGGCAGGCACCACAGCACGACGTGAGCTGCCCGGCTGTCAGACAGCGACTCGATGGATTTCTTAGGGTGTAAAAATCCTCAGCATGGCTTCCTTCGAAAGGTGTCTAGATTTACGGCACGTAAAAGAACCTCATGCTTGATAGAGAGGCCTCTGAGCAAACTTAAACGATCTTTCACGCCCAATATAGAATGGGACGCTGAGGACCACAGTAGTTAAAAGAGCGTCCATAAATAACACGCCATTTAAAGCATTAAGAGAATTTTCACAAAAAGCTCCGTGAGTGTGTGTGTGTGTGTTTGTGTGTCCGTGTGTCTGTGAACACAGTAACTCAAAAACGAAAACACGGTAAAATACCAAACTTTGTATTTAAGTGTAGTATGTTCCAGGGATGCGACACGAAGATTTTGAGAAAATTCCCTCACCCCAAACTACTATTTTCTAACATTTTGATTTTCTTAAAAATAACTCAAACGATTTTGATTAAAATATCATATAATAAATATATTTACCTGACAAAATGTATATCTTGAATTTTCTGGAAATAGACTCTGAAGACTACTTTATTCTGGACGAATTTTACGGAACTTATCACACAAAAAATGTAGAGCACTTTAAAATGCATAATTTATGTTATATGCATTTTTTCATGGATTTGATCGTTTTTGAGATATTCATTGTTATTGATTTCAGCTTTCAAAAACGTATAATTTTCTCATACAGGAATTTGTCAACTCCTGTCCATACAAACAAAGGAACATCAGTCACATAGCAAGCAGCTTTTGTCTTTCACTTTAACCTATGGTACTCCCTTATTTCGCTTCTACTTACAATAAAGCAAGAAATAAGAATATTTCTTAAGAATAAGCTTTTTAACAATAATTTGTTGCAGAGATATAGAGAAAGTCATGTGAATGGAACACATCAGATTTTTGTGGAATGAAACACTGGTAATTTTATTCACACTACTCCAATAATCTGTGAACTACAAGTAATGGTCCTATCACTAAATGATAGAATACAGCTAATTCAATGCTGTTATGAAAACAAGAGGAGCTTTTGTTAAGGTCTCCGAACATATTTTAGAACTCTAACAATTTAAGAGCAGGACCATGAAGTTTGAGGAAACTGATTTGTTGCTCATAAGACGAAATCTGCAAGCCCAAAGTAATTGATGATGTTTGTCACCCTCCGGGGTGTATTGGTTACCGCTATATACCCAAGATCGCGGGTTCAACTCGGGGAGGACGATAGATTTTTTTCGAGCGTAAAAATCCTTAGCATGGCTTCCCTCGGAAGGGATGTAAAGCTGTTGGTCCCGTGTCGTAGATTTACGGCACGTAAAAGAACCTCAAACCTGATAGGTCTCTGAGCAAAATTAAGCGGTCTTTCACGCCCAGTGTAGTCTTGAGTGTCCATAAATAAAAACTTTATTTTAATCAATAATGTCACCATTGCTGAGATGTTTCACAGCTATTCCCAACAAAAATATTATGCATACCTTTGGTGATCGTGGCCGCCACGATCTCCAGATTTCAATCTGACCAACTTAAAGAATGAGTTTTCCTGAGCATGGAGTCGCAGAAAATCTGGTGTATGTTGAAAAAGAGAGCGGGAGTCATCTTATTAATGTTTTATAAAACCGCATTGTTTGCCCAAATATTCTGCCTTTTTGCGATAGTAAATATTATATATAACGGTTTAAAGTTTTAAGTGACTTTTGAAAGACTTTATATATCCGGTGAAATCTGGGTGTTGAATTTTTGGATGGAATGTAATACTTTCTATACCTGTTATGTACATAAACAGTAATTGGTAGAGAAAGCAATAAGGGAATACATTGCAAATATAAATGGTTTAGAAGGAAGTGATGCGGAAGAAAGTGTGTACATTCAGAAAGTATTCTTGTGAGCCCAGATGTCTTGATATTTAGGTTTGAGAGATTACCTTCTCACAAGGGCTCAATTGCAGTTAATGCTAACCCGCAGAGATAACAACAGAGTAACGTAATGGCTCTGTCTTAGGTCATTATAGAGATTTGTTAAGCGTCTCGAGAGGTTGCGCTGATCAACAGATGTCGCTAGCTAGCCTCAATAGAGTGCCATTACATGCTTGTTAAAGGAAACAATATCCCACTGTGTCGGGGATGTGCGAACTGCGCTCCTGTTTCTCAAACTCGTGGGAAACACGTTACTACAACTTCAAAAATTGAGGTTGTAATTTGTGTGTATAATGACTCTCGGGAAATTAAGGTACTTGAAGACGAAATAATGTCAGCTTTTGAAGCAGTAAAACGTTTTTTAACTTCGTACTTGACCTGGAAGTAAATGACAAGGTAAAGAAATATCGTAGGCGGAGTGTTGTTATACTTTCATATCCTTTGTGGTTTGGTTTAATAGCTTCCTAGAAGGAAAAGTTGTCACATTGTCATTTGGAAGTTATTACTTTCATTACAACCTATCTAGTAAATAAATGTGGTACTGCATTTCACTCCAAAATTCATCATAGAATTTCCACTGGATATAAAAGCTCCACTGATATAAAAAATCTGATGTTTTACACTCACGTAATTTTCTCTAGCTGTTCTACAAACTTCATACATAAGATTCTTCTTCTTTCTGCACCTTGCTAATCGTGGTACTCATTAGCACAATGTTCTTATTATTTAG
Source organism: Hymenopus coronatus (assembly GCA_030762935.1). Classification (NCBI taxonomy): domain Eukaryota; kingdom Metazoa; phylum Arthropoda; class Insecta; order Mantodea; family Hymenopodidae; genus Hymenopus; species Hymenopus coronatus. The sequence continues at coordinate 36,831,495 of CM060895.1, forward strand.
TTCCGTATAAGTCGGAAGAAAGTAAGGGAATACACTAGGCTAAACCAATAGTCAAATGTTTTAAAAGCTGTCGTTATGCGATTGTCATTACAAATCGCTTCTTTTCTTGGTCAGGAGTAGAACAAAAGAAAAACGGACACTCCCGTCTGAGAAAAGTATGAGTACTTCACAACTGAAACTAATAACAAGGAATACCTCTAAAACGGTAAGCTCCACGAGAAAAATGTATATGACATAACTTGTGTATTTAAACAAGACCTAAATGTTTTGTATAGTAAGTTTTTGTGTATTTCTTACGGTTTACTAGTTATGCCAAATTAAGCAAAATCCATCCAAAATAAACAGGTCTTTAGAAGCTATTCCCAGAAAATTCAAAATATAAATTTCCTTTGTCAGGTAAATATCTTTAATATACGACATTTTAATCAAAATCGTTAGAGCCATTTTTTAGAAAATCAAAATTTTCGAGAAAAGTTCCATGTAAAGGGTAGTTTGGGGTGGGGGATTTTTCTCAAAATCTTCGTGTCGCAACCCTGGAAGATACTAAACTTAAATACCAAGTTTGGTATTTTACCGACTTTTCGTTTTTGAGTTATCGTGTTCACAGATACACGGACACACTGACACAGGACACACACACACACACACGGACCTTTTTCTGTAAATACTTTTTTTTTTTTTTTTGATACAGGGAACCCTAAAACATATATTTCCGGTGAAATCTCGGTATCGAATTTTTTGGTGGAGTACAATACCTTCTCTATACACTATGTACATAGTGCGTATAGAGAAATTGAAAATTGGAAGTGCCTTCTTATCTATGTAGCAAACTATTGATGATAAGCTTATTCTTCTACTTCATGCTAATCGAGATAAACATTAACAAATCGTATTATTTAGTTATTACTTAGTATAAGAAGGAAAATGGAATACACTAGACTAAACCGACAATCAAGGGATTGAAATCAGTTTCTTTGGGTGGCCAGGCATTGACAAGTTGCCGTATGAGAAACGTTTCAAGTATTTTAAAACTGAAACCAATAATAAAGAGTATCTCAGAATCGTTCAACTCTACGAAAAAAAAAATGTATATGGCATAAATTGTGTGTTTTAATGGGGTCTACATTTCTTGCAGTTTACCAGTTATGCAAAATTCAAAAAATTCATAAGGAGTCCTTCAGAGGCTATTCCCAGAAAATGCAAGATATACATCTTATTTGCTATGTGAGTATCTTAAATATAAGATATTTTAGACAAAATCGTTAGTCACTTTTGAGAAAATCAAAATTATCGAAATGTTTTTCCTGTAAAGGGTAGTTGGGATGGCGGATATTGTTGAACATTTTCGTGCCGCATTCTTGGAAGATATTGAACTTAAATATCAAGTTTGGGATTTATCGGACTTTTCGTTTTGGAGTTATGCTGTCCATAGACACACACACGGAACTTTTTCTAAAAATGCTTTTTTTTTTTTTGGATTCAGGGGTACCCAAAACATGTATTTCCGGTGAAATCTGGTATCGAATTTTGGGTGTAATGCAATACCTTCTCTATACACTATGTACATAGTATGTCTAAAGAATGTAAAAATCGTATTTCGTTTCACTCCAAAATTCGACATGGAGATTCCACCGCATATACAAGCTCCCCTGATATAAAAATTCTTATGCGTTCCATTAGTTATTCTGTAAGAAACTATTCTCACAAAAACTTAATTCTTCTATTTACCTCATGTAATCGAGATATATATTAGCAGAAACGGTCATAGTTAGAGTAGAAGGGAAATAAGCAAATACACTAGGCTAAATCAACAGTGAATTGTTTTAAAATGAGTTGCTATGGGATTGAAATCCGTATCTTTGCGGGGTCAGGTGTTGACAAGTTCCCGAATGAGAAAGGTTTTGAATATTTTAAAACTGAACCCAATAATAAAGAATACCTCAAAAACGGTCAACTCTACGAAAAAAATGCATATTGCATAAATTGTGTGTTTTAATGTTTAATGGACTATTCGTTTAGGAGCTATGCTGTCCACAGACCCATCCATACACACACAGACACACACACACACACACACGCTCGTGCGCGCGCACAGACATACACATGGGCAATTTTCTAAAAATACTTTTTTTTTTTATTCAGGGCGTCCTAAAACATGTATTTCTGGTGAAATCTTTGTGTCGACTTTTGGGATACAATACCATACCTTCTCTATACACTATGCACATAGTACGTTTACAGAAAATAAAAATCTGGTGTTCCATTCACATGACTTTCTTTACCTATTTTATAAGAAACTATTCTCACAAAAGTTTATTCTTCTATCTACTTCATGTAATCAAGATAAATATTAATATAAATGATCTTATTACTAATTTCCTTACAAGTAGAAGGGAAGTAAGGCAATATATTAGGCTAAAGCGATACTCATATCCTTTAAAAGCTGGTTGTTATGTCATTGAAATTCAATTGTTTTGCATGGCCAGAAATTGACCTTTCCAATATGAGAAAAGTTTAAGTTTATGATTTAAAACTGAAACAAATGATAAGGAATGTCTTAGAAATGGCTAATTCCATTATGTATATGGCATAAGTTGTGTGTTTTAAAAATATATACATTTTTACTTTCTCTACACATACTATGTACATAATGTGTACAGACGGTATTGCACTCCAATCCAAAAATTTGATACCCAGATTTCACCGGAAATATATGTTTTAGGGTCCCCTGTATCCGAAAAGAGCATTTTCAAAAAAAAAAAAAGGTCCGCGCGCGCGCGCGTGTGTGTGTGTGTCCGTCCACCCGTGTGCTCTGAACACGATAACTCAAAAACGAAAAGTCGGTAAAATACCAAACTTAGTATTTAAGTTTAGTATCTTCCAGGGATGCGACACGAAGATTTTGAGAAAATCCCTCCAACCCAAACTACCCTTTATAAGGAACATTTTTCGAAACTGTTGATTTTCTGGAAAATGGCCCTAATGTTTTTGATTAAAGTATCATATATTAAAGATATTGACATGACAAATAAAATGTATATCTTGAATTTTCTTGGAATAGCCTCTGAAGACTACTTTATTCTGGATGACTTTTACGGAATTTTGCATAATAGCTACATAAACCGTAAGAGATGGACAAAAACTTATCGCACAAAAAATGTAGAGCACGTTAAAACACAGAATTTATGTTATATACATTTTTTCGTGGAGTTGATTTTTTTTTAAAGATATTCCTTGTTATTAGTTTCAGCTTTAAAAAACAAACTTTTCTCATATAGGAATTTTTCAACTCCTGTCCACACAAACAAAGGGACATCAGTCACATAGCAACCAGATTTTCACTATCACTTTAACCTATGGTACTCCCTTATTTCGCCTCTATTTACAAGGAAGCAGTAATAAGACTAATAAGATTAGCATGAATTAATTAGAAGCATAAGCTTTCTAACAATAAGTTGTTGCAGAGATATAGAGAAAGTCATGTGAATGGAACACATCAGATTTTTAGTAAGTATTTTTCTATCTTTTACCAATTATGCAAAAGTCATACAGGATGAAGAGGGCTGCATGGTTATTCGCAGGAAATTCAAGATATATATCATTTGTCATGAAATATCATAAGCATATGATATTTTAATCAAAATCGTCACTCATTTTAGAGAGAATCGAAACTTTCAACAATTTCTTCATGTAAAGTGTAGTTTGGGATGGGGAGATTTTCTTGAAAACTTTTCGTGTCGTATCCTTAGCAGATGTTCAACTTAATTATTAAGTTTGGTATTTATTTGGTTTGGTATTTAGCATTTATCCTGAATTTTTATTTGTAATTTATGCTGTTCTCAGAGGAACACTAATTTTTTCTAAAAATGCATTCTTATATACAGGAGACCTCAAAACATACGTTTTGATAATTTTCTTTTAAATTTAGAATTTATATTCTTCTACTTTGAAAAAAATTTGATATATTTCCTCTCGCATGAGTTTCTCTATATTTCTGTAATAAATTATTGTTAAAAAGCTTGTTCATCTATTTATTTAGTGCTAATCGAGAAAAAATTAGCACAAAGAGTCTTATTATTTGCTTCCTTGTAAGTAAAAGGAAAATAAAGGAGTACCATAGGCTGAATCGATAGTCAAATGTTTTAAAAGCTGATTGCTATGTGATTGAAGTACCTTTGTTTGTTTATACAGGAGTTGAAAAGTTGCCGTATGAGAAAAGTATAAGTATTTTAAAACTGAAACCAATAACAACGATATGTCAAAAAACGGTCAGCTCCACGAAAAAAATGCATTTAACATTAACTGTGTGTTTTAAGGAACTCTACATCTCTTTGTGTGGTAAATTTTTGTCTATGTCTTACGGTTTACAAGTTATGCAAAACTATGCTACTCCCAGAAAATTGAACATATACATTTTATTTGTCATGTCAATATCTTAAATATAAGAAATTTTAATCAAAATCATTACAGCAGTTTTTGAGAAAATAAACATTTTCGAATTTTTTTCGATGTAAAGGGTATTTGGGGGTGGGGGATTTTCTTGAAACATATGTCATGCTATGCTGTACACAGACACACGCACCTTTTTCTAAAAATAACTTTTTTATGGATTCAGGGAGCCTCAAAAATGTATTTTCAGTGAAACCTCGGTATCAAATTTTTGGATGCAATACAATAACTTCTCTATGCACTATGTATATAGTAAGTGTAGAGAAAGTAAAAAGTAATTTTTAATTTTTTTCAAGATATTTAGTCAACCTTAACTTGAGTAAGAATAGATTGTATAAATTATATAAGCATAAATAATACTAATAGAGAAAGACAAGTGAATATAACAACGTTGTTATTCATTACAAAATATTATGGTTATAATATCACACTTGAGAAGCATTTGTACTGATGTGTTGTAGAACTGAAGGGCATTAATCATGTATCACTCAATGTTCTGAACCTTAATAGGCACGAAACTATAGCATAACGCTTGTAAATAATTCAGGAATGTATTGAATATCATGCTAAGGGAATAAAGTTCCGTGATTCCTGAATTTTCATGGCATAGACACGCGTGTATTGATAGCGTGGTCTCAAAACTATCTTGTATAGCGATCACAAAAACTGCTAATGTATTAAAAGCAATTACACTGTCCATCATTTTCTTGATTATCAATGATCTACATCTGGCAGTTTAATCACACATTTGTATTCTTTGTGTGTATTTTATACAAAAAAAACTTATTGAGTATTCTCAACTGTTTCGTGATGATCTGGTATTAAAATACAATGTGATACCAACGTTTTTCAAGAAAAAAGCTATTCTATGCAATACTTTTTGTTCATACCGTTCAGCATGCATGTATTGCACCAATGAGTCATCCCTCAAACAATGAAATTCGGAATATTTTTTGCATGCAGTATAGACATGCAAGAAACAGACTTGGTGAAATAAACAATAACATGGCTTGAACCATCAACTATTTATTTATTTGTATTTAATTTATATTTTATTTATTTACGCTAAGCTGTATACAGGTGAATATGACTGGTGTTCAGCCCTGCCTCTTTACTACTCAAACTTATGTTTTACAATAGTTTATTAATTCTAGTTTATTACACCACTTTTTATTTTCTCTACACGTACCATGTACATAGTGTATAGAGAAGGTATTGCACTCCACCTAAAACTTCAATACTGAGATTTCACCGGAAATATATGTTTTAGGGCCCCCTGTATCAAAAAAAAAGAAGCATTTCAGAAAAAGGTCGATGGACAAAATCGTACAACACAAAAAATATAGAGCACCTTAAAACGCACAATTTATCTTATATACATTTTTTTCGTGGACTTGATCGTTTTTCAGATACTCCTTGTTTTTATTTCAGCTTTAGAAAACATACTTTTCTCATACAGGAATTTAACAACTCCTGTCCATACAAACAAAGGAACTTCAGTCATATAGCAACCAACTTTTGACTATCACTTTAACCAATACTACGCCCTTTATTCGCTTCTACTTACAAGGAAGCAAGTAATAGGACTATTTCTGCTGATGTTTTCTTGATTAGTATGTAGTAAATAGAAGCATAAGATTTTTAACAATTTTTGCAGAGATATAGAAAAGTCATGTGAATGTAACACATCAGATTTTTATTCTATTTGCTGTCCATACGCATTTATTTTTCACTTATAAGTATTGCCCAATATTCTTACTGTCTGTTTTAAAAATGTCAATTACCACTACATTTCTATCCATTTTAACAATTTCTTATTAATATACTCTTTTTTACAAACTTCAGTCTCCTTACATTTAAATAAAATGTGTTCCATATCGTCATTTCTGCCTCATATAGGGCATTGATATTGTGGAATACCCTTCCTTAAACCTTTAACCTCCATACTCCTGGTTTCAGCCATGCAATACCTTCTCGCTCCTCTTTATTTGTCACGTCTATATATTTTCCTCTTCCCCATGAGTCGATCATCAACTAACTGAGTTGAAGGTCTGCCATGTTAACGAATGTGGCACGTATTTTAGAGATATTGGAATCAAATTCCAAGGGCCAAACAATTTGATAAGGTTTTTTTCGCGAGTTTTCTGAATCATAAGGTAAGCTTGTGAGGAAACTGGCATTCATCTTCTCAGAACATGGGAAAACCTGGTAAAAACCTTACCTCCGGATAACTGACTCTAACCGAGATTCGTACTCGGGATCTCCTGAATGTTAGGCAGGCACCTATACCATAGAGGCATACCTTTTGGCCGATAAAATACCAAGTGCTGCATCATTCCCTTAATGCAACTCGTAATTTATATTTACTAGGGGCGTTCAGTAAGTCCGTAGATAATCCAAGAAATTACACTCATAGTGTCCAAAAACGTTTGTATTTAATAACCACTAGATGGCAGTTAAAGTTTCAGCTAAATCAATCAGGTGGTTTCGTTGTCATAGGCGATTGAATCAACAATTTTGTGCTTCTTTAGAAAGATGGGGGGGAAAAAACTAGTTTCGTGCCCTGATTAACTTTGTTTAAAAGGCTTAACACCGAGAGATAAACGCCGAGTTGGATGAAGCGCATAGCACATCTGTTCCTGCATTTGCAACAATTTACAATTGAATAAATGAATTTAAACGTGGCCGTACAGCCACAAATGATGAACATCGTCCCGGGTGACTTCGTCTGAGATGATTGACAAAATTTAAGATATGGTTTTGAGTGAACGATGAATCAAAGTTTGTGAAATAGTAGAAGCCACAGGCAAATCACAAACTACAGTGTTTTCAATTCTACACCAAAACTTAGGTCTTGGCAAAATGGTTGCCAAGAGACAGAAGTACAGTCGAAACAGTGGGGATTTAAAGGTGAATCAGCTCCGAAGAAGCCGAAGGTCGTGAAATCTGTAGACAAGTTGATAGCCACGGTTATTTTTTGTTTTGGGGGGGGGATCCATGCGGAATCATCTAAATTGAAGGAATAACGGTAAATTGAGAGAATTATGTATCGTTATTGCACCGGTTGAACGTAGAAATCAAGAAAAGACGACCTCATCTGGCAAAGAAAAATATTGTCTTCCATCAAGAAAATGCAAAGGTGCACACCTGCGCAGTTTCGATGGCGAACATTGTAGAATTAAGTTTCGAATTACTACAAAATCCACGGTATTCATCAGATTTGGCTCGCAGTATTTTTTTTTTTTTTTTGTTTCCGAACTTGAAAAAGTGGCTTGGCAAAAAACGATTCACGTCTAACGAAGAGATCATCTCCCTCCGAAGTCATATACCATTTGGAAGGCTTAAAACTGCTGACGAAACCCTGGGAAAAGTGTGAGATTATGTTGAAAAACAAAAAAAGTCTCTCAAAAATAGTTTGTTTTTCTATTTTTTTCTAAGGGCCCATTCAACTAACCTAACCTAATCTGAGGTTAAATATAATCGTTCCATAACTTTCGTTAAAAACTCTCATTTGAGAAAAATCAATGCTTAAACCATTCCAATAACGAGGAATATTTCGGACATTGAATCCTCTTTCTTTCTTCCTTCTTCTTCTTCTGCCTAACAGGCATTATCCCAACTGACCTAATCTGACCTCTATCCAGCTTATTAGGTCTTCCGTATTTCTTCATATCTTCAATCACGACGTATGCCCGCCGGCCAGGCGACCGCTCAGTGTTATTTTGTAAATACGGGAGTTCTAGTAAATTCCTTAAAAATAAATTAAATTTATTTATGGATGCTCGTTCACTGTTGTGGCTCTCGTCATCTCATTCTATAATGGGCGTGAAAGACCGCTTAGATTTGCTCATATGCCTCTATCAGGCTTGAAGTTTCTTACGTATCGTAAATTTATGACACCGGCTTTACTTTCCTTCCAAAGTAAAGGGTTTTACGCCTAAAAATATTCATAGCCCTCCGCCGGGTTTTGTCGTTCACCATTGTTTAGGCGTAATCTCTGATTCCCAAGGTCTACAACACGGGAACAACGGCTCTGCTTCCCTTCCGAAGGAAGCCATGCTAAGGATTTTTACGGCCGAAAAAAATTCATCGCCCTTCGCCGGGTTTGAACGTGCGCCATTGGGAACCAAAAGACGACGTCCAGCTTATTTTCAGTATGCTGATATGGATTAGTCTGTTTAGCTTGGGTGATATTTTATATTGTTCTTCAGATAAATTAATGATTTATATAATAAAATCATTAGCAGTAGTAGACTCCATTACGATAGGTATATGATTGGCACCACAGATTTCTGAACACTGCTCATAAAATACTCCAGAACGATAAATCAAATGGTTGGCAATACAGATTTCTGAATACTGTCCATAAAATACTCCAGAACGATTAAATCAAATGGTTGGCACCAGAGATTTCTGAACACTGTCCATAAAATACTCCAGAACGATTAAATCAAATGGTTGGCACCACAGATTTCTGAATACTGTCCATAAAATACTCCAGAACGATTAAATCAAATGGTTGGCACCACAGATTTCTGAATACTGCCCATAAAATACTCCAGAATGATCAAATCAAAAGGTTGCACCACAGATTTCTGAATACTGTCCATAAAATACTCCAGAATGATCAAATCAAAAGGTTGCACCACAGATTTCTGAATACTGCCCATAAAATACTCCAGAATGATCAAATCAAAAGGTTGCACCACAGATTTCTGAATACTGTCCATAAAATACTCCAGAACGATTGAATCAAAAGGTTGGCACTAAACATTTCTGAACACTGTCCATAAAATACTCCATAACGATTAAATCAAAAGGTTGGCACCACAGATTTCTGAAAAATGTCGATAAAATACTCCAGAACGATAAATCAAATTGTTGGCACCACAGATTTCTGAATACTGTCCATAAAATACTCCAGAATGATTAAGTCAAAGATTGGCACCTCAGATTTCTGAACATGTCCATAAAATGTTCCAGTACGATTAAATCAAAAGGTTGTTTAATTCAATCGTTTTGTAGTATTTTATGGTCAGTGTTCAGAAATCTGAGTGCAAACCACAGATTTACACCTATCGTAATTGAATCTACTACTGCTAACGATTTTATTAAATTAATTACTAGTTGATCTGAATTACAAATATTTGTTGATTACATACCCGATTTTTATCCTCGCCACTGATAGATGCTCTGCAGAACAACCACATTTTGAGAGCTTACGTTTATTTTGATTCAGTGACCACAAGGCTTGGTGCCGCAGCGACCACGAAAATATTACATGTTGATGGCGTCACCTGATATGACCAGACCCTCCTGAGTGGTCTTCTGCCTTGACCGTATCGATGCTCGTGTGGTTGGCTTATCGCACATACATCACCAAGCCCTAAAATACCTCACGCAATGCGACCAGCGCACTTTAATCACATAGAAATCAATCCGCCGGCAGTAAGAACCACAGGTGCTATGCACAGCGTCATTTGTGCATGTGCACAGTTCATACACCTTTAATTACAGGCGTCCAAATTTTTTTCACCATAAATTTCATTGTCTTGCAGAAGATCTTGTTCGCACATCAACAACTTTGCTTTGCATGTGTGTTAAATGTTTCTGATAAACTGTCATTAATTATAAAAACAGCGAGATGTGCATCATACAAATATCTGATTTTCCCTTGGGTATACAAAGAGCAAAATTATGATTCGCAATTCACAGTTTTAATGACTAAACCTTACAATTCTGATTATATTTTTATGGCCAATTTGTGAGTATAATCGATATAAAATTATACTTGCTATAATGATATATAATGAATTGTTCTATTGCATTCTGTATAAAAAAAAAAATCTGATGTGTTCCATTCACATGACTTTCTCTAGCTGTTCTACAAACTACATACTAAGATTCTTCTTCTTTCTGCACCTTGCTAATCGTGGTGCTTATTAGCACAATGTTCTTATTATTTAGTTCCGTATAAGTAGCAAGAAAATAAGGGAATACACTAGGCTAAACCAATAGTCAAATTTTTTAAAAGCTGTCGTTATGCGATTACAAATCGCTTCCTTTCTTGGCCAGGAGTAGAAAAAAAAAAAAAAAAAAAAAAAGCGAACACTCCCGTCTGAGAAAAGTTTAAGTACTTCACAACTGAAACTAATAACAATGAATACCTCGAAAACGGTAAGCTCCACGAGAAAAATGTATATGACATAACTTGTGCATTTTAACAAGACCTAAATTGTTTGTATGGTAAGTTTTTGTCTATCACTTACGGTTTAATAGTTGTGCCAAATTAAGCAAAATTCATTCAGAATAAACAAGCCTTCAGAAGCTATTCTCAGAAAATTGAAGATATACATTTTATTTGTTAGGTAAATATCTTTAATATATGATATTTTAAACAAAATCGTTAGAGCCATTTTTAAGAAAATCAAAATGTTCGAAAAAAGTTCCATGTAAAGGGTAGTTTGGGGGGGGGCGGAATTTTTCTCAAAATCTTCATGTCGCATCCCTGGAAGATACTAAACTTAAATACCAAGTTTGGTATTTTATCTACTTTTCGTTTTTGAGTTATGTTCACAGACACACGGACACACTGACACGGACCTTTTTCTGAAACTGCTTTTTTTGGATATAGGGTCCCTAAAACATGTATTTCCGGTGAAATCTCGGTATCGAATTTTTGGGTGGAATACAATACTTATCTATCCCTATGTACATTGTACATTTGGGGCTAGAGAAAGTAAAAAGTATTTCATTCTCACGATTATCTTTACTTATTCTGTAATAATCTATCCTCACAAAATCTATTCGTATATTTATTTCATGCTGATCATGCTAAACATTTGTATAAATTGTCTTTTTACTTAGTTCCCTATAAGTAGAAGAGAAGTAACGCAATGCACTATTGGATATATTTAAAATCAGTTGCTACAGCCTGGTTTAATTTGTGCGTCTAACCTGACGGAATGTACGAGAAGCACCAGACCTAACAAAGAGAGCACAAACATTTTATTTCTCTACATAGTCTCCTTTCAGCTCGATAACCTTTTCCCTAGCGATGTTCAATAGCTTCGATACCCTGTTTATAGTGAGAACTATTAAGGCCTCAAAAAAACCATCAACTGCAGACTCCACCTCTTCATAGTTGGCAAATCTTCTACCACCAAGTTTGGAAACAGAAAATAATCAAAGGGAGAAATCTGGAAAATAGGGTGCATGAGGAAGCAATTCGAAATGTAACTCATTGATTTTGGCCATAGCGATAATGGACGTGTGAACTGGTGCATTATCTTGATGAAACAAAACTTTATTTTTCGCTAAATGCGGCCGTTTTTGCTCAATTTCATCACACAACGCTGCAACATGTTCGCATAATATTCGCTATTGCTAATTTTTCTTTGTTGAGATAATGAATATTATTATCCCCATGCGTCCCAGAAAACTGACGCCATGACCTTGCCTGCAGATGGCACCGTCTTCGCATTCTTTGGAGCCGATTCTCCCCTTCCAATTCACTGTTTTGATTCATCCTTGGACCCAGGTTTCACCTATTGATATGAATCGACACAAAACCTGGCTTTATTGCAGCGAAACATTGATAAACACTCGACTGAAACATCCTCACGATGTTGTTTTTGTTCTATTGTGAGCAAACGCGACACCCACCTTGCACACAACTTTCTCATATCCAAATTTTCATTCAGTAAGTGATGTACAGAACTTTTTGAAATGCCTGCAATGTGTGCTAGCTCGCGCACTTTCATTCGACGGTCATCCAATACCATTTTGTGAGTTTTCTTTACAATTTCTGGACTGGTGACCTCATTTGGTCGACCACTGCCATGTTCGTCTTGGCAGCTCATACGGCCGCGCTTAAACTTTGCCACTCAATATTTCACTGTTGTAAACGAAGGAACAGACTGCCCCAAAGAAGAATCTAGCCCAGCTTTAATATTAGTTGGAATAAGACCTTTCAAATGAAAGTATTGTATCACGTAACGATAACCAGTTTTATCCATGTTTACTAATTCGCTGAGAGTATTCACTAATGATGGCTGCCAAACAAATGTTAAACAAAGTAAAATCGTCAAACTTCAAACTTAAGCTTTCTAAAGTTGGTACTTTTTACCATTGTTATTTGAAACTACAACCGCTATCTATACGTCAGATCGGGTGCTTCTGGGACACCCTAAGTAATAGCACATTTCCTTGCCTCTTGGCAAATACAACACACGAAACCTTAGTGGTGAAAAGGACCGGTGCTAAAGAAACCGCCTACACAAATACTAAAATATTTTAAAAACTGGTTGATATGAGATTGAAATTCTGCTCTCTTTGCATGGTCAGCAGTAAAGAAAAACGACTGACAAAAACCTTACTACACGAAAAATGTAGATCTCGTTAAAACACAATTTATGACATACATATATTTTTTTTTTTTCGTGGAGTTGATTTCCGAGGTGCTCCTTATTGATTTCAGTTTTAAAACACCTAACATTTTATAAACATTAACAGAAATATTCTTATCACTTAGTTCCTTGTAAGTAGAAGGAAAATAAGAGAGTACACTAGGCTAAAGCATTAGTCAAATCCTTTAAAAGTTGGTTGCTAAGTGATTGAAATTCAGTTCTGTTTGCATAGCCAGGAGTAAAAAAAATACTCAGGAATGACAAACTTTTCAGAAAAGTTTAAATACCTACTGTAAAATTGAAACCAACAGCAAGGAATAGCCTGGAAATGGTTAACTCCACAAAAAGATGTAAAGGACTTAAATTGTGCGTTTTAACAAGATTTTTTATGTTAATATTTTGTCTATTTCTAACCAGTTTATATAAAATTCATATTTGATGAAGAGGTCTTTAGTGGCTATTCCCCGAAAATTCAAAATATACATTTTCTTTGTCAAATAAATATCTTTATACGGTATGTTAATCAAAATCGTTTGGCCTGGTTGGCCATATTGGGCGATCAGTGAAATTGGTGAAATGGTCCTCAAATGATCTTGGGGTCCATACAGCTTAAAGTGACTCGATATTCGTCTTCTCAGGATAAGGGTGCTTCGCCCCCTCCCAAAAAAAGAAAAACCTTAGTCGGGTAACTCCTCTAAACGAGATTTGAACTCGCCACCTCTTGAATGAGTCTTTTTTGAGAAAATCAAAATTTTCAAATATGTTTTTTCAATGTAATGGGTTGCTTCGTGTGGGGCAATTTTCTCGAAAATCTTTGTGTCGCATCCTTGGAAGAGGCTGAGCTTAAGGGGAGTCGAAATGGGATTTTAATTTTTTTTCCATATTCATGTTTTAATGCTGCGACAGTATATCAGCACGCTGTTTATATTATTAGTTTAATTATTAGTTTTGTATAGGTTTAATATAAGAAATATCTGCTTCAGTAGAACACAGAAACTTAGGGCGTAGAAGCTTCTATTATGCTCGCCAAGATTACTTGCTTTGTTAATGCTAGAGAGACAATTGCCTTTGTAGAGTAAGATTTTGAGAGCCTCAGAGATACAAGTAACAGCCTGAAGGTTAAAGGAAGGTTTATCCCATAATATTCTGGAATTTCCCATTGTAAAGAATGATCACGTGGGTGGAATACAAAGAAATTACCCAATTAGTCACGTGACAACGATATTTTTCGCGCTTATTTTTAACCAATCATAAAGGAGTGCAATATTGGAGGTTTTAGGTATTTAAGTGATGCACGTACAAGAAATAGGGCTACTTGTTACTTGTCTACTTGCTTATTGATATTACTTGATATTGTGAATTCGCAGGGTAAATGTTACTCTGACGGCGAAGCTTAAAGTTACAGTTACTGCAGTAAGACAATAAGAACCCAGCAAGAGCGGAAACTAGCACTCTGAATAATTATGTCATCATTTTCAGGAGTAGGGAGGGTTAATGCCGCAACCAGCAACAGCATTCGTTTAGTGAAACTAAGTGAAATATCTCTTTCCTTGAGTCTACATTTAGTCATTCTTTTCTCCCCTGAGTAAGAAGCAACCTTGTTCTACAGGAACGAGCATAGCTGGCGCAACAAGGGACTCCTCATAAGGTATGTTGATAGAGAATTTCACGGGTGCTGATCCTTGACCGACTCCGAGGTAGACCAATACGACAGTGGCATACTGGCGCCCCACATGAAACAGCTGCAATAGATATTTCGAATCTCCTACTCTTTTTGGTATAACTTTCATAGAGGTACGCTAATTATAAGTAGTATAAAAATATTCTTGAAATAATCCTGCGTAGTAGCTTTTACATCATTCTTTACACTCACTTGATAAAATATCAGTAAGTTTGCAAATATTTGTGATAGAGAAGAGGAATTTTTTATTTTGATCGGAAAGTTTTACTTTAGCTATTCGCAGCATTGGTATCCCTTCATATTAGAGCGTCGTTGTACTACGAAGCTGTGTTTGGAAATTTAAGTTATTTTTTTTAAATGCTACGTTTGGAAGCATTTCAGAAGAAGTAAAATTTACTATACAAATGCCCCATTTTTACCACACGTTTGTACCTAAACATGAGTAATTTAAAGAAAAAGTTTTTATAAATATGGATTAGTTGTTTTTTAAATTTTAAAAATCATTTTTCAATACAATTTTAAGAGGTTTGTTAAAGCAATCATACTTTTCCTTCTAATTAACAGAATTATTCAATTTTTCATCAATCAATTGTAAAGGTATATCTGAATATACCTTGAAAAATTTAGCTCATGATCTTAAATAGTTGCCGAGATAATGGGTCAAACTTTAACATTAGCAAGATAATCAAGTTTGGTATTTAACTATTCGTTTTTGGGTTAGGCTGTTCACAGACAAACACATACACTTCTAATGTTTTGTACAGGGGACTCTAAAACGTGTATTTCTAGTGAAATCCCAGTATGGAATTTTGGGTAAAATGCTCTACTTTCTCTGCGTATTAAATTATGTACTAAGAAGAGAAAGTAGGAGGGCTGGAAAAAAGGAAACACAAAACGATAGATAAAAGCAGAGATAAGCTCAAAGGAAAAAGGTTAAAATAAAGAAACAAGCGACTGTCGAGCTACGTTAAAGAACTGTGGCGTGGAGAGATAGATATCCCTAGGGTATGCTTCTTGATAACGGGAGGTAAAAGAGACACGCGCATCACGTGACACACGCTGCGTGCTTGTCACCCGGGTAGAAGTAGAGCTTTCACTCTACCAGAAAATTAACGGGGTTGTTGGAGAGCGGTCATCCTCGTTTTTATGGCTCTCTCTATGGTCGCTAATAATTTCCGTCAGACTGCTCGTTCACTAGCTGCCAGTGGCGAGTGTCTGCAAATTTGCAAAGCGTATCTCAAGCTGTCTACAACAAAGTTCGATTGGAACATAAGGAGAGAATAATATTCAAAATTGCTGTTACCTGTGCGAGATTTCACCGGGAGTACACATTTTGAGACCTTTAAATCTAAAAAAGGGCATTTTAAAGAAAAATGTGAGTATATGTGTATGCAATCAGAATAAGTTAATGACTGAACTTTTCGCAAAGATTTATTCATAAGATATTTGATTCGATTTATTTGAATAACGAAAAGTTGCTTAAATAACACACTGAACTTTGCGAAGTTCAGAATATTCCAAGGATGCAACACGAAGATTTCGCATTCCAAACTGTCCTTTGCGTGCAAACATTTAAAAAACACTAATTTTCTAAAAATAATTTAATTTTTTTAATCAAAAAGTATGTACTAGCATGTTATTAATTGATAAATAAGACGTAGGTATATATTGAATTTTCTGGGAATGGCCTCCAAAGTACTCAAAAATAACTTGTATTTTTTATTAAACTACTATATGTACTAGCATATTTTCGTGATATATTTAATTGATAAATAAAACGTAGGTATATATTGAATTTTCTGGGAATAGCCTCCAAAGTACTCAAAAATAACTTAACTTTTTTTATTAAACTGCCATAAATACTAGGATATTTTTGTGACATATTTAATTGATAAATAAAATGTTAATATTCAATAACCTCCAAAGCACTCTTATTTTAAATGGCTTTTGCATAACTAGTAAACCGAGCGAAATAAACAAAAACATCCGGGCAAAAAATTTAGATCTCGTTAAAATACACAGTTTATTCAAATGTGAGTTTTCTATGGAGTTACCCATCTCCAATATATTCCTTTTTTTGTTTCAATTTAAAACATTCCTATTCTTTCCTCAAATGGGATGTCGCAAGATGGCAATAAACATTCTCTTACTCGTCGTATGTTTGTTAACAAATATGATGTGTTCCATTCACATGACTTACTCTATAGCTATGCAACAAATTATTGTTAAAAAGCTTATGCTTCTATTTATTTCATACTAATCAGGAAAAATTAGCAGAAATAGTCTTATTACTTGCTTCCTTGTAAGTAGGAGCGAAATAAGGGAATACCACAGGTTAAAATCAAAAGTTGGTTGCTATGTGACTGAAGTTCCTTTGTTTGTATGGATAGGAGTTGACAAATTCCTGTATGAGAAATGTATGTTTTTTAAAGCTGAAACCAATAACAAAGAATATCTAAAAAGCGACCAACTCCACAAAAAAAAAAAAAAAAAAAAAATGTATGTGACATAAATTGTATGTTTTATCAGGATATACATTTTTGTGTAGTAAGTTTTTGTCTATCTCTTACGGTTTACCAGTTATGCAAAATTCTGTAAAATTCATCCAGAATAAAGTAGTCTTCAGAGGCTATTCCCAGAAAGTTCAAGATAAACATTTTATTTGACATGTAAATATATTTAATATTCGATATTTTATTCGATATTTTATCATAATCGTTTGAGCTATTTTTGTTAAAATTAAAATTTTTGGAAAAAGTTGCATATAAAGGACAGTTGGGAGTGGGGGAATTTCCTTGTAAATCTTCGTGTTGCATCCTTGGAAGATACCAAACTTAAATACCAAGTTTGGTATTTAACGGTCTTTTCGTTTTTGAGCTATGCTGTCCACAGACACACACGGACCTTTTTCCAAATATCTTTTCTTTTTTTTTTTGATTTCGGGAGACCAAAAACGTGTATTTCCGGTGAAATCTCGGTATCAACATTTTGGGTGCACTACAATACCTTCTCTATACACTATGCACGTAGTACGTGTAGAGAAAGTAAAAATGGTACCCTGCGTAAATAATACTTTACAGAGGGGTTGTGGTAATATGAACTGCAAATGAAATTACTTGCTCTACGAAATTTACGAATATAAAATGTTCGAAAGAAGAAGGTTAGGAGTATTTAAATTATTGCCTAAGGAATTTGCAACTTTGCATCACATTTGATGGCATGCTTGGCTCTATATACATTTGTGGGCAAAGCTTTTGTTAAATGCATTGTATTAGAAAACAGTAGCGCAGAAGAATACGCGACTATCATTATGTTCATATGTTAAAGCCGTGCAGATGAGAATGCTCTTGTGTTTACAAACACCCCATTACGTCGCATAGCGGAATGCCCGAGTACTGGCCACCTGAGTAAGGTAGAAGGGGGGATAGGACAAGAAGTAGGACAGCCAACGAATAGGATATCTCCAATCTATAGTGTTCAAACTTCGATCTTCACTAGACACCAGGACAGTCAGACTCATTTGCCTAAGCTGTACCGCCAGGTAAACCTGCACCGGAAAAGCACACAGACGATACGGTAAACCGGGAAGGTTTTACTCAGTCGAGAGATGGCGAGCGAACAAGACGACGACGCGATCGCTTTAGTCGGTCTGTTAGTGGTCATGAAGTAAAAAAGAAAAAGCGGAAATGCAAAACCTGATGTAAAGATTGGCTTACAAAGAGAAATGAATTCACTCGTACAAGATTACTAACAGAATTTTTACTGTTTTTATTTATTATAATAATAATATTACTATGTTTATTATGTTGTTAATTATTTCATTTATGTAGCCCCTTTAAGAGGCTTTGCACTTAAAACAACTCGTCTGTAGGTTCTTTACATCGGGTATAAATAGTTTTATTTTCCTCAAACACACACATTCACTCTCACATTCATACTTCCAGACTCTGTGGGGAATAGGGAATAATTCTGGTTAAAGAAAATTTACCCGCCCCAGCCGGGAATCGAACCCGGGACCTCGCAGCTCGCTCACTACGGAGGCAGTATATATAACTGTATATAAAATAATAATTTACGACTAAAGAGTCGGCTAAACACAACTAAGAACTAGCACAACTAACCTAAAAGCTGCACAAGCGTCCTCGAGGGAATCACACACATTCTCAGGTGTACACCTTGCGCAGGTCGCTACGCCTGTACAGGTAAACCTCACCGGTATATCGGAACGTATCGAGCCTAAGAGCCAAGAAGTCTAGACGCAGATGGTGGGTAAATTCATTGAATCAATGGAGGATTCTCAAAGACTCTCCAATAATCTCTTGAAGGAAATGAGAGATGGAGTGGCACGGCCTAATAGAGCAGCATATATGTACAGTAGGCGCTGTAAAATATTTCATTGCAGACTATCCTAATGGAAGGAATACAGAATTCTTTCTCTATGTGCATAACGTAAGGATAAAGTTTGGAATATGCAAACTATTGCATTGCAGTGCATTACGTAGCTTATTATGTGTATCTATATGAATTCTTACATTGAATAACATGAATACAACATATTGCGCTCACTCTGCGTCTATGTTTACATCTTATTGCAAATCGGGCATTTTGCTGAACCTGTCTAACATTTCCCAACAATATCCGCGACATGGCCGAGTGGTTCGATCCCAGGCGACCGCATGTCGGATTTGTAGTGGATAAAGCGGCGCATGGGTGGATTTTCTCCAGCTTCTCCCGCCATCACATTCCACCGGTGCTCCGTCTTCATTTCAAGTATCATCAATAAAGCTCAGTCCAGGGTCACGAAATTGTCGGATTGTGGTTCGGTGTACATAGAGTATAAATATGACGTGATGGAGTAGGCGTGGTGTCTTCAGTCCGTTTCGAAACGTGTTGCTCTACCAGCATTGCTCACTGCCTGGCCTCGTTCAATTCCTGCTAATAGAAAAAACAGTGAACACTGAAATAGAGTGCAGATTGAAAAAATGTAAAAAATACGAAAGGGTAGGTGTTCGACACTGAACCAACCTGTGAATGATTCAAACATATTTTGAGTGACAAGATACAGTAAAGATGTATCTTGTAATTCACTGCAGTTAATTCTGAATGAGTTTGGTTGATTTATGTTCATTGCCTTTTCATTTTACTATCCTGTTTTTTGTTTTGTTTTTGTTTTGTTTTTGTTTTTTGTTTGTATCAATATTTATACTTTTATTTGTAAAAGTACAAGGCCGTTTTATTTACTAATCGTATTATGAAATAATGTCAATGCATGTAATGAACTACTTTTGGAACAGATTATGCTTTAACGTGTGCCTGTTTACGCTTTAACCCCTCCCAACTACCGCTGACTGCTCTGTGTGTTTCGGAACCCAAAACTGAGCTCTATTCATCAGTGTCATCGTCTGCGGTGTCATTTGTAGTAAAAGCGATACTAAATCATTGTCAGAAAAAAATCATTCACAAAAGTTCCCTCTTATTGTCATCAGTCATAAGGGTCTAACTACTGCAACAAACACGTCTTCGTTCTGTGTGTAATAATCAGGGTCAGTTGAGAAATTCATCGCTATGCCGGTATTTTGCCATGCTAGCTCAGTGGCAGAGCAACCGGCTATATACCGGGAGATCCGTGGTTCAAATCCCAGCTATAGCATTGAATTTTTCACTCTGACTCTACCTACCCAACTTTCGTTATTATTTAGTTATGTCATATTGTCTGTCACTTTCTGAATGGCCCTCGTAATTTCAAACCCTGCTGGATGCAGTGCGTACGCTGCATGCTGCATGTTTTCATTGCGATTCTTTTTAGCATGCTTTTATCTCTGGTCTTCTAACTTGACTATTTTATGTTCAGGGCGCTGATAACCTAGCAGCTGAGCGCCAATCGTCATCATCATCAGACCAGAGATGAACTTGAGATGAAATAAAGGGACAGGAAGTTTGGGGAATGAAGAAACCTTACCACCATTTGCCTAGTGATCCAGGAAAGTCCTTGAAAAAACTCCCTGGGTTAGAGAGTTCGGCTATGGGGATGAAACCCAAGACCTTCCAAATGACAATCCCAAACGAAATACCTGAGCCACTTGGCTGAGTTCTGAAGGAAGGTAGGTGACTCACAACTAATCTTACATTTAAACTATAATGGAAGTTTGGGGAATGAAGAAACCTTACCACCATTTGCCTAGTGATCCGGGAAAGTCCTTGAAAAAACCCCCTGGGTTAGAGAGTTCGGCTATGGGGATGAAACCCAAGACCTTCCAAATGACAATCCCAAACGAAATACCTGAGCCACTTGGCTGAGTTCTGAAGGAAGGTAGGTGACTCGACAATCCCAGAGCCACTTGGCTGAGTTCTGAAGGAAGGTAGGTGACTCACAACTAATCTTACATTTAAACTATAATGGAAGTTTGGGGAATGAAGAAACCTTACCACCATTTGCCTAGTGATCCGGGAAAGTCCTTGAAAAAACTCCCTGGGTTAGAGAGTTCGGCTATGGGGATGAAACCCAAGACCTTCCAAATGACAATCCCAAACGAAATCCCTGAGCCACTTGGCTGAGTTCTGAAAGAAGGTAGGTGACTCGACAATCCCAGAGCCACTTGGCTGAGTTCTGAAGGAAGGTAGGTGACTCACAACTAATCTTACATTTAAACTATAATGGAAGTTTGGGGAATGAAGAAACCTTACCACCATTTGCCTAGTGATCCGGGAAAGTCCTTGAAAAAACTCCCTGGGTTAGAGAGTTCGGCTATGGGGATGAAACCCAAGACCTTCCAAATGACAATCCCAAACGAAATACCTGAGCCACTTGGCTGAGTTCTGAAGGAAGGTAGGTGACTCACAACTAATCTTACATTTAAACTATAATGGAAGTTTGGGGAATGAAGAAACCTTACCACCATTTGCCTAGTGATCCGGGAAAGTCCTTGAAAAAACTCCCTGGGTTAGAGAGTTCGGCTATGGGGATGAAACCCAAGACCTTCCAAATGAAAATCCCAAACGAAATACCTGAGCCACTTGGCTGAGTTCTGAAGGAAGGTAGGTGACTCACAACTAATCTTACATTTAAACTATAATGGAAGTTTGGGGAATGAAGAAACCTTACCACCATTTGCCTAGTGATCCGG
Organism: Hymenopus coronatus; assembly: GCA_030762935.1. NCBI lineage: Eukaryota > Metazoa > Arthropoda > Insecta > Mantodea > Hymenopodidae > Hymenopus > Hymenopus coronatus. The sequence continues at coordinate 36,853,157 of CM060895.1, forward strand.
GAAAGTCCTTGAAAAAACCCCCTGGGTTAGAGAGTTCGGCTATGGGGATGAAACCCAAGACCTTCCAAATGACAATCCCAAACGAAATACCTGAGCCACTTGGCTGAGTTCTGAAGGAAGGTAGGTGACTCACAGCTAATCTTACATTTAAACTATAATGGAAGTTTGGGGAATGAAGAAACCTTGCCACCATTTGGCTAGTGATCCGGGAAAGTCCTTGAAAAAATCCCTGGGTTAGAGAGTTCGGCTATGGGGATGAAACCCAAGACCTTCCAAATGACAATCCCAAACGAAATCCCTGACCCACTTGGCTGAGTTCTGAAGGAAGGTAGGTGACTCACAACTAATCTTTCATTTAAACTATAATGGAAGTTTGGGGAATGAAGAAACCTTACCACCATTTGCCTAGTGATCCGGGAAAGTCCTTGAAAAAACCCCCTGGGTTAGAGAGTTCGGCTATGGGGATGAAACCCAAGACCTTCCAAATGACAATCCCAAACGAAATACCTGAGCCACTTGGCTGAGTTCTGAAGGAAGGTAGGTGACTCGACAATCCCAGAGCCACTTGGCTGAGTTCTGAAGGAAGGTAGGTGACTCACAACTAATCTTACATTTAAACTATAATGGAAGTTTGGGGAATGAAGAAACCTTACCACCATTTGCCTAGTGATCCGGGAAAGTCCTTGAAAAAACTCCCTGGGTTAGAGAGTTCGGCTATGGGGATGAAACCCAAGACCTTCCAAATGACAATCCCAAACGAAATCCCTGAGCCACTTGGCTGAGTTCTGAAAGAAGGTAGGTGACTCGACAATCCCAGAGCCACTTGGCTGAGTTCTGAAGGAAGGTAGGTGACTCACAACTAATCTTACATTTAAACTATAATGGAAGTTTGGGGAATGAAGAAACCTTACCACCATTTGCCTAGTGATCCGGGAAAGTCCTTGAAAAAACTCCCTGGGTTAGAGAGTTCGGCTATGGGGATGAAACCCAAGACCTTCCAAATGACAATCCCAAACGAAATACCTGAGCCACTTGGCTGAGTTCTGAAGGAAGGTAGGTGACTCACAACTAATCTTACATTTAAACTATAATGGAAGTTTGGGGAATGAAGAAACCTTACCACCATTTGCCTAGTGATCCGGGAAAGTCCTTGAAAAAACTCCCTGGGTTAGAGAGTTCGGCTATGGGGATGAAACCCAAGACCTTCCAAATGACAATCCCAAACGAAATACCTGAGCCACTTGGCTGAGTTCTGAAGGAAGGTAGGTGACTCACAACTAATCTTACATTTAAACTATAATGGAAGTTTGGGGAATGAAGAAACCTTACCACCATTTGCCTAGTGATCCGAGAAAGTCCTTGAAAAAACCCCCTGGGTTAGAGAGTTCGGCTATGGGGATGAAACCCAAGACCTTCCAAATGACAATCCCAAACGAAATACCTGAGCCACTTGGCTGAGTTCTGAAGGAAGGTAGGTGACTCACAGCTAATCTTACATTTAAACTATAATGGAAGTTTGGGGAATGAAGAAACCTTGCCACCATTTGGCTAGTGATCCGGGAAAGTCCTTGAAAAAACTCCCTGGGTTAGAGAGTTCGGCTATGGGGATGAAACCCAAGACCTTCCAAATGACAATCCCAAACGAAATCCCTGACCCACTTGGCTGAGTTCTGAAGGAAGGTAGGTGACTCACAACTAATCTTTCATTTAAACTATAATGGAAGTTTGGGGAATGAAGAAACCTTACCACCATGTGGCTAGTGATCCGGGAAAGTCCTTGAAAAAACTCCCTGGGTTAGAGAGTTCGGCTATGGGGATGAAACCCAAGACATTCCAAATGACAATCCCTGAGCCACTTGGCTGAGTTCTGAAGGAAGGTAGGTGACTCGACAATCCCTGAGTCACTTGGCTGAGTTCTGAAGGAAGGTAGGTGACTCGACAATCCCTGAGCCACTTGGCTGAGTTCTGAAGGAAGGTAGGTGACTCGACAATCCCTGAGCCACTTGGCTGAGTTCTGAAGGAAGGTAGGTGACTCGACAATCCTTGAGCCACTTGGCTGAGTTCTGAAGGAAGGTAGCTGACTCACAACTAATGTTACATTTAAACTATAATGATAACCATCGCCAGTGTTTCGGTTAGGAAAGTTGTTGTGAACGCCACTGCGGGAGATATTCAGCAGACTGGAAGGCAATGTGGTCTGGCCACTGGACAGAGATGATGGTCTCTACGCTCGGAAGCACCGGGAAGCATTTAAATGGAGACTATCCATGTCGTAAGTCAATTTTATATTTTTCGCAGTGGCACTCATGAAAAGGATTGAAGAGGGGCGAGTCACTATCAACCAGCCCTTCATCATTCCGGTACAGCTTCCGGCTGATAGTTCTTTTGTTTCAGGATAAATATGGGCTGGATAACGTGTAAGGTACGCGCATAAAAGCAGGGCAAATAAAATGTGCTGTACGAACATAAAAGGTGAGGTTTTGCACAAGGACTTTAAAAAGTTTACTTCACCGTCAGTTATACTGTAATACATGCACTGCGAGCGTCCATGATTCTGTCAAAAATTGAGAATATAATTCCTCTTTTTGTTTTTGTTCCTTTCCCTAATAGTCTAATAATTAAGAGGAATATTTTATTCCTCAAACATTTTTGATGTCGGTATTTCATCGAAAATATGTACATGTTTCGGGTCCCCTGAATCCAAAAAAAATGCAATTTCAGAGGGAAAAAAATCTATGTGTTCCATTCACATGACTTTCTCTACATCTCTGCAACAAATAATTGTTAAAAATCTTGTGAATTAGCAGAAATAGTTTTATCACTTCTTTCTTTGTAAGTAGAAGCGAAATAAGGGGGTACCACAGGTTAAAGTGATGGTCAAAAGCTGGTTGCTATGTGACTGAAGTACCTTTGTTTGTTTGGACAGGAATTGACAAATTCCTGTATGAGAAAATTGTTTTTCCAAGCTGAAACCAAAAACAAGGAACATAAAAAAAAAAAACGATCAACTCCAGGAATAATATTTATATAAGATAAAGTGTGTGTTTTAAAGGACTCTACATTTTTTGTGTGGTAAGTTTTTATCCATTTATTACGTTTTAGCAGTTATACAAAATTCCGTAAAATTGATCCAGAATGAAGTAGCCTTTAGAGGCTATTCCCAGAGCCATTTTTAAGGAAATCAAAATTTTTGAAAAAAGTTCCATGTAAAGGGTAGTTAGGGGTGGGGGAGTTTCTTGTAAATCTTCGTGTCGCATCCTCGGAAGGTACCAATCTTAAATACCAAGTTTGGTATTTAACGGTCTTTTCGTTTTTGAGCTATGCTGTCCACAGGCACACACACAGACTACACAAGCACTCACGCGGACCTTTTTCTGAAAATGTTTTTTTTTTTTGGATTTAGGGGGACCCAAAACATGTATTTCCGGTGAAATCGAGTTTTTGGGTGCAATACAATAGCTTCTCTATACACTATGTACATAGTACGTGTAGAGAAAGTAAAAACGTGTGTGTGTGTGTGTAAATGAAAAGTCAGTTAAACACTGATCTTGATACTTGAGTTCAGCAACTTCCAAGGATGCGACATGAAGATTTTCAAGAACCTCATCCCACCCCAACGTAAGCTTTACATGAAACATTTTTCGAAATTTAAATTCTCAAGAATGGCTCAAACGATTTTGATTGCAATACCATCCATATATTTAAGATCTTTTTATAACAAATGATAAATATATCTTGAATTTTCTGGGAATAGCCTTCTGGATAACTTTTACATAACTGGTAAATCGTAAGAAATAGAAAAAACCTACCTCATAACAAGTGTAGACCTTGCCAAAACTCACAATTTATGTGAAATACATTTTTGCGGAGTTATTCCTTGTTATTGTGTTAAATATTGCAGTACTTATTCTTTTCTCAGATGAGAAGTCATCATTCGTTTTTTCTTTTCCTTTGTTTTTACTTTCTTGCTTATTTTCCTCCAGACTATTCTAAAAGAATTTATTAAGTCATCATATAGGATCAACGCTTAAGATTTGACTATTGCTTAACGTAGTGTATTACCTTATGCTCTTGTGATTACAAGGAAATACGCAGTAAAGCCATTTCTACTATTTTCATCTCGATTAACATGAAGAGCAAGAAAAATAAGCTTTAGTAAAAATAAATTGTTGCTCAATTGGTAGAGAAACTTATGTGAGTGTAACATATATAGGTACCTTTCCTTATTCGGTTTAATCTTTTCGTTCAATTCGTAGATTTCAATTATTGCGGGTGCTTTCGTTTCCTACGAAATCTCTTCTTGTGGAGCCTTTGACATGCCTTAAAAATCTCATTTCGGCAATTGTTATCCTACTCTTTTAGTATCACTGTTACGAGGTACGTCCAGAAAGTAAGTTCCGTTTCAATTTATCTCCGCTGCAGCGCTGCGATCGCAGTTCCGCACATGCGCGGTAGACGCTCTGTATCAAGGAGAAGAAACGTGCGCCATTTTGAGATCGCTGTCAGCCACATACGCTTTGTTGTGCTTGTTTACAATGTCGGTGTTGATTGAAAATCCCGCCGTTTGTGAAATCAGATCTGTGATTCGTTTTCTGAATGCTAGGAAAGTGAAACCAATTGAAATTTATCCGACAGTTCAATGAAGGACGTAGTGAAGTGCACGATGAAGTACGAAGTGAGCGTCCATCTTTGGTTTCAGAAGAACTGGTTCACGCGATTGATGACAAGATCCAAGAAAAACCGCAAGTTTACAATTGGTGTTTTCGCTATGGAATTTCCCCAAAGCTCACGATCACTAATTCATGAAATTGTTACCGAAAAACTGAAATTTCGTAAACTTTGCTCACGTTGGGTACCAAAGATTCTTACTGAGCAACACAAAACAAAACGGATGGGTAGTGCACTTCAGTTTTTAACCCGTTATGATGAAGACGGCGAAGAATTTCTGACACAGATAGTCACAGGAGATGGGACTTGGGTTTCTTACGACACCCCTGAAAGTAAGCGGCAATGAATGGAATTGAGGCACACTTCATCCCTAGCAAAGGTTAAGCCGAAACAAATCTTGACACCTCGAAAAATGATGTGCACAGTGTTCTGGGACTGAAAAGGCATCTTACTCATTGATTTCTTACCGCGTGGTCAAACAATCAAAGCAGATGTTTATTGCGAGACACTTAGGAAATTGCGCCGCGCAATACAGAATAAGCGCAGAGGATTGCTGTCAAAAGGCGTTGTTTTTCTTCACGACAACGCACGACCACACACTGCAAAAGTGACGAAAAACCTCCTACAGGGATTTGGCTGGGACGTGTTTGACCATCCTCCGTACAGCCCTGACCTCACTCCTAGCGACTTTCAACTGTTCTTACATCTCAAGTCTTTCCTTGGCGGCCAAAACTTCAACAATGACGAAGAGCTGAAAGAAAATGTTTCCAACTTTTTGAAGACATAGGCGGCAAACTTCTATGAAGAGGGTATACAAAAACTTGTGCCACGCTATGACAAATGCCTGCAAAATTTCGGCAGTTATGTGGAAAAGTAGTTTAAGAGTTGTAGAATGTTGTGCAATAAATAATTATTCCGTATCTGTTCACAATTTAATTTTATTACCGAACGGAACTTACTTTCTGGACGTACTTTGAATATTGAGTACTAAAACAGTTTTGATTTATAAAAATTAGTTTTCTTTTGTCTTTTTTTTTTTTTTTTGGTAGCTTAACGTCACGCAAAGATGCAATAATCAAATAATCTCGGGGTCTATGGAGCGTAAAGTTATTCGACATTCGTCTTCTCAGAATAAGGGAAAACATCCCAAAAAATCTCATCCACTCATCCTAGGCGAGATTCGAACTTGCGACCACTTGAATGAGAGCCAGACACGCTTCCCTCGCACTACACGCCTCGTCCTGCTTGTATTATTATTGACTGTGTGATGAGCTTAATGGAATTCCTGCGTCCTCGGATTTCCCGGAACTTAATTACCTTCACTACTGATTTCGAACTAATCGCTTTCTCCAATATAACTTGCCTTTACTAAAACTTATACCTATACCCCCGCCGCTGAATCCTTGCGCTTGACAGTTGGGAGTTAAGTTGGTACAACCGCAAATAACAGATGAAGAGCTTTACCCGTTTGACTCGCTGAACCAATCACAAAGCAGCATTCTGGTCGGTCCGTCAGACAACGAATCTATATCTCCAACCGCGTGCTCAGTTTGTGAACTAAACAACGTACGTTGAGTTGTTCTGTACAAGCTACGTACAATTCCTTGTTATTTATATGTGAATGTTATTTAGGTGTGGCGAGGGTGGACGCCGCTTCTGAAAGATGAACTTTAATCATGTACACAAAATAATACGGAACGCACAGGAATTAGACGGAAACATAAATGAATGTGAACCACTAATGGTATCTTGGTGACGACGATGAAATTGACAATGACGATGTTGCTTCAGAGAATGATGACGACGGACATTGGATGGAACTGAGTCACTAAAATTCCAAATATTGTTATACCTTTCTCTCATTGTAACGAGCTATTTTGCATTAATTTGATCTGTATTGTAAATAAGTAACGTATGCTACGTACGTTATAGTATCACTGTTATTTTAATTAACATCAATAATAATTAGTTAGGTTCAGTATTGATCGGCATTAATTTATTATTTACATGCTTATTTTCGCCTTTACACACGATAGAGACATTTACTATCAGCTGTTGTTTACTAGCTACTTTGGCAACGCCGCAAAGACAGCATACCCAACTTTACGCGAAACCACCCGAACTGTCAAGTCCAAGGATTCAGCGGCGGGGGTATAGCAACTGACTTGTTACTTGCGCTTATTTAACACTGCACCAACAGAATTATAACTTATGCATTTTTGCACTATTTGTTATGACATTAGTTATCGCAATTATTTTTTTATTAACAATCACAGAATTGCAATTCTCCTCTCTAGTTAAAAGGTTGATTATTTTCTCATTAATGCAGTTAAGGAGTTTAGCTCACGGGGAGCATGACACAAAAGTGAAAATAAATCAGGTGTTGGAAAGGAAGGGTTTACCTCACTGGCCATCCAAAAGAATAGACAATTGCTGCAGCAACACCTGTTTCGTTTCAGGAAGCACGGATTTCCCACGACTCCGGATGTTGTACCGTGTCAGATCATAAGCCATTGTCATTGTTGTGCACTTGAAAGCAGATGCCCCGAGGCTCTAACAAACCTTTCGTAATTACCTAAATAATCTCTGCATTGTGTTGCTTTACAAGCATGTGCTGTAAATATCTACCTGGCAAATTCCGTTCAACTTTACTCTCCGGTCAAGGTTTCTGTCATGTTATCATTTTATAATGACACATTGTAGTATACATTCTTCAATCTGTTATAGTAAAAAATATCAGTCAAATATTTTAAAAGCAAGTTGTCGTGAGACAGCGTTGAAATTCTGTTCTCCCTGCATAACCCGGAAAGAGAAAAAAAGGGGAGGGGGAAAGTAGAATGGCTTTTTCATTTGCGTAAAGTATTATTATTGGAAAGTTTTAAAAAATAACAAGGAATTTGTCAGAAATGTTAACTCCACACATATGATGTATTTGACATAAATTGTGTGCTTTGAAAAGGTTTACATTTTTTGTCATCTTCTACGGTTTACCAGTCAAGCAAGAGTTATTCAGAATGAAGAGAACTTCAGGGGCTATTCCCAGAAAATTAAATATATCTATACATTTCATTTGTAATGAAAATATTTTAAATATATGGTACTTTAATTCAAATTTATAGATCCATTTTCAGAAAATCAAAAATGTTTCGAATAGTATTCCATGTGAAGGGCGTAGTTTCTTGTAGCTGTATTCCCTGTATCAGGTGTGTATGTGTGTGGAGAAGCATAGTTCAAAAACTAAATGAGTCTTAAATACCAAACTTAGTATTTAAGTTTAATATCTTCCAAGAATGTAACACGAAGATTTTCAAGAAAATCCTCCACCCCAAACTACTCTTTACATGGAAAAAAGTTTGGCAATTTTGCTTTTCTCAAAAGTTTCCTAACGATTTTGATTAAAATAGCGTATATTAAAGATATTTACACTACAAATAAAGTGCATATCTTGAATTTTCTGGGAGTAGTTTCCGAAGACTTGTTCATTCTGGATGAATGTTGCTGAATTTTGTATAACTGGCAAACCATAATAAGTAGACAACAAATTACTACACAATAAATGTAGATCTCATTAAAACACACAACTTAGGGCAAAATCCCTGGATGAAAGTCTTTTATTAAATATATAAATAAAAGTTTATAAAATTAATTATATACACTAAAGAAAAACCAAATATTTTTTGTTGTAGAGTTGTGCGTTTCCGAGATATTCCTTGTTATTGGTTTGAATTTTAAGCTATGTAACTTTTCTCAAACGGGATCACCTTTCATTTCACCTCTCTTATTTTACTGGCAGTGCAAAGCGAACCGAGCTTCTATTGTATATACAGGATGTTTGAAAAATACGGGGCATAATTTCAAGTATGTATTTCCCACATGTAGACAATCGAATTAGTTCATTATAACATGTGTCCGGAAATGCTTCATTTCCGAGTTATGGCCTTCACAACATTGAAATTCACTGGAACGTTTTTCTTTCCGCAGGTTGTTGTCATTACAGAAGATGTTCAAAATGTCCACCTCGTGCTTGAATACAGACCTCACATCGATGTCTCATTGACCTGCGAACACGATCCCAAACTCCAGGAGTATTGCGTATGTCCTCACAACTTGCCACAATTCGATTTCGAAGGGATTCCAAATTCGGCACCGGAGACAAATAAACCAATGATTTTAAATGGCCCCACAAGTAGAAATCGAGAGGGTTCAGATCAGGTGAGCGTGGAGGCCAAGCAATTGGGCCACCTCTACCTATCCATCGATCAGGAAACCTTCGATCTAAGTACCGGCGAGCCGTAAGACTGAAGTGTGCAGGAGCGCCATCATGCAAGAAGTGAATGTGTTGATGATTGATCAGTGGAGTGTCTTCGAAAACGTCAGGTATGGTGTTTTCCAGGAAGTTTGTGTACGCCTGCCCCGTAAGTCTGTTTACAAGTACATGGGGTCCAACTAATCGATCACCAATGATACCGGCCCACATGCTGAGGGAGAACCGCACCTGGTGATGAGATACAACAGTTGCACGTGGGTTTTCATGCGACCATACATGCTGATTGTGGAAATTTGTTATGCCATCTCTTGTGAACTGTGCTTCACATGTAAATAATACGACGGCAGAAAAGTTCGGATTTACACCACACTGCTGCAAGAACCACTGACAGAACCTAACTCGTGCAGGGTAATCGCTGGTGACAGGGCCTGTACACGTTGCAAATGATAAGGATACAATTGATACTCGTTCAACAGTCTCCAGACAATCGTATGAGGAACATTGACTTGCAACGCTAACCGTCGTGTGCTGATAGAAGGAGTCCTGTCCACAGCCTCCAGAATCTCCTCCTGCAGTTCTGGAGTTGTAGATCTTGGTCGTCCCCTTCCCAAACCAGGAGAGGTGAATGTTCCATACTCGCACAGACGGGAATGGAGACGTACAAATGTCTTCCGATCTGGACATTGTCGCTGTGGGTACCTCTCCTGGTACAAACGACGAGCCAGCGCAGCATTGCCGTCCGCCTTACCGTACATGAAGTGTATCTCTGCCAGCTCTTGATTTGAATGCATGTCGCACAGTCTTAACGCCTAAAGAACACTGAATGTAACCTTCCTCAGAATGAACTATCAGAGCGCCCTCCTAATGTCTCCTTTGACGGCAAAGACCTGCGGAAAGAAAAACGTTCCAGTGAATTCCAATGTTGTGAAGGCCATAACTCGGAAATGAAGCATTTCCGGACATGAACTATTTTGATTGTCTACAGGTGGGACTTTCAATGTTGTAAAGGCCATAACTCGGAAATGAAACATGTCCGGACACATGTTATAATGAACTATTTTGATTGCCTTCATGTGGGAAATACATACCTGAAATTATGCCCCGTATTTTTGTTTTTAAAAGATTCGACTATCGCTTTAGCCCTTATCTCCCTTCTACTTACAAAGAGGCGAGTAGTAAAGTAATTTCTCGATTAGCATGTTGTAGATAAAAGAATTGTCTTGGGTAAGAATAGTTTGAAAATATCAGATTCTTAAAATAATTTTCAAGACAAAATGTTGCCTCTGACGATCAGCTTTAAACAAGCAGAAAAATGTTCCGTAGCCCTCAACGGAATTGCTCGTATGTAAACGAAGAGAAACGTCACGTCGAAGAGTCACGTGATAGTACGAGACTTGGTGATCGTCCAATACTTGTTACGTGACCATCGCTCTGTGGGAATATTGTTACCTCCTTGCCATGCGTCATGTGGACAAATAGCGCGCGGAGACATTGTAAAGGTGTCGGCAGCAGAATGGTACGTGCGCAACATGTACACACAACGTAGCAGGAGAATGTCAAATGCCAAAAATCCATCCTGTTCAACCAGCATCAGCTACCACGTATACAGAAGGGGTATAGGGTACAGAATCGGATCCCGGTGGTAGCGCAGCTGCGTTCCAGGCGGGAGACCTGGGTTCGATTCCCAGCATTTTTCCCCGCTGGGAGTCCTGGTCCGGTGTGCACTCAGTCTCATGAGGTCCCTGGGGGGTCAATTGAGGCGCTATTTGTTGAAGTAGCGCCTCCAGGTCATGAGAACCGCATTAACGGGCCGGGGGGTTCGAGGTGCTGACCCCATCCATAACATCTGTCATAGATCGAGATGGGGAACGCAGCGTAGGTCAAGGTTCGTTGTGAGCTGTCGTGCCATGGAGTTATTGTTACTAAAACAAACCTTGCAGTTTCGACTACGACAATTGGAATTATGTTGTATTAAATTAAAAATAAATGAGGAAACAGATAAATAATGTATATAAATAATATAATTTATTAAAATCGACGCATAATACAAAAATAGATAAGTTGTAACTGTTTACAGTGACATTAGTAGCGTTGGAAAAGCAATTAACTCGAAGTCATAGTAGGGAAGGCAATTAAGTTCCGGAATTTCAGTAACCAAGAATTCCATTAGCTCAAGTTAATGAAGATTGTACCTTCTAAACTCTAAAGGCTGTTCGAAAGTCAATATAGATTATTCCTCTGAAATTAGCAAAAGTAAGGGATTATTAGATTTAGCAGTCAAATAAAATGAAGAATATGTGTCAGATGTTGAAATGAACTATAAAATTTGGCAACGTAGATCTATGGTGGGGTAATATGATGTAGGTCAGACTGTATTTCCAAAATTCAGTTACTCTGAGTCTCTTGGCACTTCTTGCGCTTCAACACTCTGCTGCAGATTTTACAAGTTACGGAAGTGAAACTGTGATCGGTAGCTCAGTGGTAGGCTTATGAACCGTTTAGCGGTGATCGGAAAGGTCACATTAACTTGAATCCGTTTACTTCATTACGAAAACAAACTTCGCCTTCAATATAAAGTGTTTACTTTCTCTACACGTACGATACACATACTTTATAGAGAAGGTATTGAACTCCACTAAACATTCAATTCCGAGATTTCACCGAAAATATACGTTTCAGGAACCCTACAACAAAAGAAAGCATTTTCAAAAAGACCGTGTGTGTGTGTGTGTGTCCGTGTCCACGATAACTCAAAAACGAAAAGTCCGTAAAATACCAAACTTGGTATTTAAGTTTAGTATCTTCTAGGGATGCGACACGACGATTTTGAGAAAAATCCCCCCACCCCAAATTACCCTTTCACATGGAAAAATTTCTAAATTGTTGATTTTCTTAAAAATGGCTCTAAAGATTTTAATTAAAATATCGTATATTAAAGATATTTACCTGACAAATAAAGTGTAAATCTTCAATTTCCTGGGAATAGCCTTTGAAGACTACTTTATTCAGGATGAATTTTACGGAATTTTGCGTAACTGCTAAACCGTAAGAGATGGAAAAAAACTTTATCACACAAAAAATGTAGAGCACCTTAAAACACACAATTTATGTCATATATATTTTTTGTGGAGTATGTCGTTTTTGAGATATTCCTTGATTTTGATTTCATCTTTAAAAAACATAATTTTCTAATACAGGAATGTGTCAACTCCTGTCCGTACGAACAAAGGAATAGCAACCACCTTTTGACTATCACTTTAACCTATGGTACTCCCTTATTTCGCTTCTACTTACAAGGAAGCAAGCAATAAGACTATTTCTGCTAATTTTTTCTTGAATAGCGTAAAGTAAAAAGTAAGCTTTTTAACAATAATTCTTTGCAGAGCTGTAGAAAAAGTCATGTGAGTGGAATGCATCAGATTTTTATACTCGAATTTAGCAGTTTAATGTGTGACAGTTAAAATTTCTCGTGCATAGATATACAGAACAGTTCAATTCTTCATCATCAAATTTCTGCAGTATTTTCAGCAACTCTTGGTTCAAAGCAAGTGACGGAATCAGACCAACGGTACAACCAGTTTTGCTTTTCAGCGAATAACTAAACAGCTTTCTATTCGTACACAAATCTCTCAAATGAAAACGTTACAATACTACTATTGGCAAGCAGCGAAGTGTTTTTTAAGAGTGAGTTTAATTGTCCAATTGTTCATAAAAGGAATTCCACTATGAAGAAATAAGTTCTTAAATTTGAAAATATGTTTACTGCCTATCGCTAAAGTCAAAACATGTGTAACACAATATTTAATATATTTAACTTAGACTGTCCACAGCGGCAAGTTGCCTGACAAGTATGGCAAATGAGGCTGCGTTCGAGGTAGTTATGAAAACATTTATTGGATAATGACAATTATTATTATTATTTACTGTTACTAGTATTATTATCATCGTCACTATGATAATTTAGGCGAGTAATAATTTCGTGTTAGTTGTGACCTCATGACAGAAGAACCTAATTTTACAAACAAAAAAAGATTATTACTCTTTCCACACAATAATAATCGAGCTAAACATTAACAGAAAGTTCTTATTACTTAATTCCTTATAAGTAGAAGGACACTAGGCTAAAGTGATACCCAGATGATTTAAAAGCTATATCGTTATGCAGTTGTCATTACAGATCGCTTCTTTGCTTGGCCAGGAGTAAATTAAAACAAAAGAAAAACGGACACTTTCTGCCTGAGAAATATAATCTTTTAAAATCTTTGTTACAATTTGTTCTTGTAGCTTAATTTTATATAGTTATTATAACGTATTGTAAATGATTTTTGTAAAACTCATAACATTTTCTGTAACAACCCCTAAACATATTTTATTCTGTCTCACTAGGCAAACTCATTTATGAGTTGAGTCAAACTAATAAATAAAATTCTTTACATTTGAAAACAAATAACAAGGAATATCTCGGAAACGGTTACCTCCACAACAAAAACGTAAAGCACATAAATCGTGTGTTTTGCCGAGATCTACACTTTTTGTGTTGTAAGTTTTGTCTATCTCTTATGATTTAGCAGCTAAGCAGAATTCGGCAAAATTCATCCAGAGTAAAGATGTCTTCAGGGGCTATTCTCAGAAAGTTCAAGATATACTTTTTAATTGGGATATAAATATCTTTAATATACGGGATTTTAATCAAAATCGTTAGAGACATTTTTGAAAATATCTACATTTTCTAACTTTTTTCCATGTAAAGCTTGTTTGGGATGCGGGGATTTTTCTCAAAATCTTCGCGTCCTATACCTATAAGAATTAAACTTATACTAAGTTTGGTATATTACTGACTTTTCATGTTTCTGACACATGACAAGCCAACACATGGAGCTTCTTCTGAAAATACTTTTTTTTATACGTAAGGACCCCATAGCGTCTATTTCCGGTGAGATCTCAGTATAGAATTTTTAGGTGGAATGCAATACTTTCTCTATACACTATGTACATGTCATGCTTAATTAACACTTTTACTGCCATAGATTAGTATATATGTTTAAGTTTGTTTAACAAAAATTAGAGATATAAAATGCACTCTAATATACATTAGGCTTTATATACGAGTATTACATTTTATCAGCAAGCTTTCAGCTTTTTATCACATTTGTCTTACATGAGAATTTTATTCAGACATTTCTTTTCTTCAACATTTCTGAAATGTTATGTCACTGAAAATATTGTTTTCATATTCACAGCTCTTTAACAATCGATATTTCTTTACCACATAGTCAAGTAAAAGTCAAGGGTAAAATGGTTTGTGGGTCATAATGGAAGATAAACAAGTAACAATAAATGGAAGTGCAAAATGACTTTCTCTACATCTCTGCAACAATTTATTGTTAAAAAGCTTATGCTTCTATTTACTTCATGCTAATCAAGAAAAAAAATTAGTAGAAATAGTCTTATCACTTGCTTCCTTTTAAGTAGAAACGAAACAAGGGAGTACCATAGGTTAAAGTGATAATCAAAAACTGGTTGCTATGTGACTGAAGTTCCTTTGTTTGTATGGACAGGAGTAGACAAATTCCTGTAAGAGAAAATTATGTTTTTGCAAACTGAAACCAAAAACAAGGAATATCTAAAAAACAACCAACCCCGGGAAAAATGTATATAACATAAATGATGTGCTTTAATGTGCTTTACATTTTTGTGTGGTAAGTTTTTGTGTATCTCTTACGGTTTAGCAGCTACGCAAAATTCCGTAAAATTGATCCAGAATGAAGTGGTCTTCAGAGGCTATTCCCAAAAAATTCAAGATATACATATTATTTGTCAGGTAAATGTCTTTAATATACGATATTTTAATCAAAATTGTTAAAGCCATTTTTAAAAGTTTTCGAAAAAATTTCCATATAAAGCGTAGTTGGGGGGGGGGATTGGACAGCAAGCTCAAAAACGAAAAGAACGTTAAATACCAAAGACACACACACAGACACAAACACGGACATTTTTCTGAAAATTCTTTTTTGGGGGGGATTCAGGGGGACCCAAAACATGTATTTCCGGTCAAATCTCGATATCAAATTTTGGATGCAATACAATACCTTCTCTATACACTATGTACATAGTAAGTGTAGAGAAAGTAAAAATCGATATAGTCTTGCGTTATCTAAACCAAAATAAAGAATAAAGCTGCATATCCCGAATTAAGAATAGCAGTTTAATTTCCCTGTTCTCTCTCTTTTTTTATTATTATTATTATTTTAAACAGTACCGGAGTCTGAACAGGACCCCGGCGCTGTATCCCCGTTTACACCCCCCCCTAAATTTACTGTATGATTACTGGTTACCCACGATCCCCTACCCACGAAGCACCAAAGCGAGCGAGCGTGGCCATGGGGACCGGCTCTTGAGAGCAACGAGTTGGCGGGCTTCTGCAATAAAGTAAAGAGGGTTGCGGCCTCAAAGGGAGAGCATTTCTCGACCAGGGTAAAGCCGAGCCGATACAACAGATCCCGTAGAGGAAGTGATTTATACTTTGACGTTTTGGTACAGAATTTGTTTAGATATACTACAATCGGAAAACCCTTGCACGTTTCTAACATTTGCTTCTACGTGATTAAATGTTTGTTTCCAGCTATTTCCTATCAGAAAGCTATTTGAGATTTTATGACCGATTGAAGTCAAAATTTCACCTCCAGTGTTGCTTAAAAAGGTTTTGATTTTACCAAGACTAATGACCATGAAGATAAACTGAGAAGAAATATTCGCAGATTTAAAATTTCTTTCTCTCGACAATTTCTGAAGTGGTGATCGTTATCAACAATTTCACAAGAAAATAGAAAAGTGTGCGTTTCTATCCCAAGAATTTGTCAAGATATTTAAGGTGACGATTTCAATTTTGAATTAAAGGACAAAAGTCTAAAGAATGACATTTTGTAATAGCAAAATGAATATGATGCCAGAAACAATTTACCCAATAATTCCACATTAAAAACATACAAGATGCTAAATTATTTAAAATTTAAATAATTGTATATACTCTATTGTATCTAAGTATACTTCGTATTTGTATTTCTCAAATTTAACATGTAATGACTTAAATAAAATTTGACGAAGCCATGAATTTATAAACACTTTGAAATTCTATTCTTGCTATTTATCCATTAATATGAATCCAAGTTGTAACCTCCTAACGTGACTACATGATATAATGTGATCAAACTGAAGAATAAAACGCTATTCTATTCTAAATGGCAATATATTATCTTCCTGGTATAATATAAAAAATATCTGATGTTTTCCATTCACATGACTTTGTCTACAACTCTGCAACAAATTATTGTTAAAAAGCTTATGCTTCTATTTGCTTCATGATAATCGAGAAAAAATTAGCAGAAGTAGACTTATTACTTGCTTCCTTATAAGTAGAAGCGAAATAAGGCAGCACCACAGGTTAAAGTGATAGTTAAAAGCTGGTTGCTATGTGATTGAAGTTCCTTTGTTTGTGTGGACAGGAGTTGACAAATTCCTGTATAAGAAAAGTATAATTTTTTTAAAGCTTAACCCAAAAACAAGGAATATCTCAAAAACACGAAAAAAATTCATATAGAATAAACTGTGTGTTTTAACGTGCTCTACATTTTTATTGTGGTTAAGTTTTTGTCCATCTCTAACGGTTTAGCAATTAAATTTTCGTAAAATTCATCCAGGATGGTCTTCAGAGGCTATTCCTAAAAAATTCAAGATATACATTTTATTTCTCTTTAATATACGATACTTTTTATTTTAGAAAATCAAAAATTTTGAAAAGTTTTCCATTAAAGGGTAATTGGGGGTGGTGGGATTTTCTTGAAAATCTTCGTGTCGCATCCTTGGAAGATACCAAACTTAAATACCAGGTTTGGTATTTAACAGTCTTTTCGTTTTTGAGCTATGCTGTCCACAGACAGACACGCGCAAAGGGACCTTTTTCTAAAAATGCTTTTTCTGGATTCAGGGGGACCCAAAACATGTATATTCGGTACCTATCAAATTTTTGGGTGCATTACAGTACCTTCTCTATACACTATGTGCATAGTACGTGAAGAGAAAGTAGAAATTGAAGTTCGTTTTCTTGACTTGGTCATGTTGGTGCAGTGGCCAAGTGCATTCTATTATAAATTCTGCAATACTGAAGACGGGCACCAAATAAAAGGAGCAAGTAGTGTAAGGACTGACCTTGAACTCGTACGTCACGAACACCTGTGTGACCTCTAGGGTCAGAGCAACAGACAGGTGTGGATGAGCATGACTCATGGGGAGAAGGCGTCATTACCCCCAGTTATTTAATACGTTGCGCAGATTAGGATATGATGTTCTGACGTGGGGAAAATGCCTACATTATCAACTAACGTTAAGTCGATTCGAACATCCATCGTTGAAAAATGACCTTTTCGTTTACACTGTAGGAGTTTAGATAATAACTTGGTTACGGATATCAGATGTTTCTTCTGGGCCTTGCATTCGAAGTCGTGGGTTCGATTTCCGCGGCCGACCACTCTTACCGAGGCACTAGTTGTGTGATGGGGAGGTTTCTTCATTCCCTCAATCTTTCTGTCCCTTCATTTCGTCTCCATTTCAATCAACCGGTCTTTTTCAGGGTTGTTTCGGCGAGGACCGCGATGGTGTCACCCTTCCGTGGTGGTGACCGCTCTTCCCACGGCCGAACTTTCTGGCCCATGGTTTTTTCAGGGTTTTCCTGCGTCATCAGGTGAATGCTGGAGATACTTCTTTCACCTCCCGTCCCTTCATCTCGTTTTATTTATCTTTCAATCCGTTTTTTCTAGGTCGAAGGGTCGGCGAATGTGCTGCGGCCGAGGTGATGATACTTCGCTTTGTAACTGCTGTTCTCTCCGCTGGGGTGGCATGGGATCGTAGTATCGACAGCCTGGAGAAAACTAGTGTAGGGATGAAGAACTATCAGTATCATATAAGGCCCACCTCGAACTGCGCACTTACTCGGCACACCTGTTGTCTCCCTTCATCTTGTGCATCCACTCCGGGGTCTGACATACAATACCAATATAGTGCTCTGTAGTCCGTGGTGGTGAATGCGCTTCTAATACAGCTTTCGACGGCAGGGTGGCGTTGGAATCTACTGTAGGACCCAGGAAATTCGGTCAGAATTCCTAGCGCTACCCGCATTGAGATGAACAACTGCTTGGAATATCTTAGCGACCCTCCACGGTGGCCTTTTCTCCATGGTCAGGTTTGGTGGTAGCGTGTCTGCTTCACATTCAAAAGGTCGTGAGTTCGAATCTCGCTTAGGGTGAGTTACCCGGATAAGGGGTTTTTCAGTGTTTTCCCTTATCCTGAGAAGACGAATATTGAGTAACTTTAAGCTCCGTGGACCCCGAGATCATTTGAGCATCATTTCACCAATTTCATTCATCGCCCGATATGACCAACCAGGTTAAAGGACATTAAGCTACACTTTGCACGTTTTCCCTTCACTTTGCCAATTACTTTCACTGTCATTCAACACATTAAATTGCACTTTAATGTACATTTTGAATCGCAAAGTCCGGACGCTGAGATGCAAGTCATATTTAAATAGTAGTTTGACATACAGATGTCCCAAATTTATATACTATCCTTCCAGAATCCTATTTCAATGACAATTATTGGACACAAAAACATTATAGCCTGTATATTCTACATACGATAGTTCCCAAGTGTAGTCATAAATACTTAACAAATCAAAAATCGGATGCTGCAACTTACTATTGATAAATTCTATATACTGGTTCGTCTATTGGCTAAAAAATTCCGTTTTTCCTCTCATTATGCGTTCTCCTTATGTAACGCAGCGAGGTAGTCGGACCAGCCCGCATAGGTTTTATCAGCAGTAGCTGGTAAGTACCAAGATCAGAATTGGAAGAGAGCTGGAAGGTCTTTCGCGCGAAGTCCTAATTTTTACTTTCTCTATACGCACTATGTATATAGTGTATAGAGAAGGTATTGCACTCCACCAAAAAATTCGATACCGAGATTTCACCGGAAATATATGTTTTAGGGTCCCCTGTATCCAAAAAAAGTATTTTCAGAAAAAGGTCCGTGTGTGTGTCCATGTGACAGTGAACATGATAACTCAAAAACGAAAAGTCGGTAAAATACCAAACTTGGTATTTAAGTATATTATCTTCCAGGGATGCGACACGAAGAATTTGAGAAAAATCCCCCCAAACCAAACTACGCTTTACATGGAAAAAATGTCAATAACTTTGATTTTCTAAAAAGTGGCTCTAATGTTTTTGATTAAAATATCGTATATTAAAGATATTTACTTCACAAATAAAATGTATATTTTGAATTTTCTGGGAAAAGCCTCTGAAGACTACTTTATTCTGGGTCAATTTTACGGAATTTAGCATAACTGCTAAACCGCAGGAGATTGACAAAAACTTTCTGCACAACAAATGTAGAGCGCTTTAATAAACACAATTTATGTTATATGCATTTTTTTCGAGGAGTTGATTGCTTTTGAGGTATTCCTTGTTTTTGGTTTCAACTATGAAAAACTTATACTTTTCTCATATAGGTCTTTGTGAACTCGTGTCCATATAAACAAAGGAACTTCAGTCACATAGCAACCAGCTTTTGACTAACACTTTAACCTGTGTTACCCCCTTATTTCGCTTCTACTGACAAGGAAGCAAGCAATAAGACTATTTCTGCTAATTTTTTCTCGATTAAATGAAGTAAATAGAATAATTTGTTGCAGAGATGTAGAGAAAGTCATGTGAATGGAACACATTGGATTTTATTATTATTATTATGATTATTATTATTATTATTATTATTATGATTATTATGATTATGATTATGATTATTATTATTATTATTATTATTATTATTATTATTATTATTATTATTACGGTGAGCGAATGGAGATCAAACAACTCCCAACAATAACACGTTGCTTTAACTGCTTGACCAAATAGCGACGAAACTGTTGGGTAAGATAGCTCGCTAAGGTGTCAACCCCCTACCGCACTACCTCCCTTAACGCCAAGGAGATAGTGCTAGAGGACCGACCAGACTAGCTATTCCATCATCTGTAGTCAGGTGGCAAGAGAAGCTAACCTTTTAAACTCTCACCCACACCTACCACTTAGCTCCGCAACAAGTAGATGGTGCTCGGGTGCCCCCAGTCTATTATAGTTTTCTTCAAAACATGATGGCCCTCAAAAGCTTCCTCTTACCTCTGGGCAAACAAAAGACGATCCTGTATTAGGGGCCAGGATGCAACGTAGTAAAATCTGTTTCTTGGATATACGGGTTGAAAATCGAGAATCGCACCTCGTTAAAGGCCCAGTAAGTGGACGACTTGGCAACAACGAGGGATGCTTTCCAACCGCAAACTTTAAAGTGAGGCTTTGGAAGAAGAATTGGGCAGGGTTATTATGTTCTGAAAAATACTCTACTTATATTATCTGTGGATAGATGACAGTGCAATCGTGATTACCATTTATTTTAATTTTTGCTTATTGTTTTAGACTAAAGGTGCAACTTTGGGTCGTGGTATTATATAACCAATCTGGTCTTTATTTTGAAGACTGATGAGAAACCACGAAGAAAGAAGGGGGGAGAAAAACAGCTAAATTAGTCGCCCATGGGTTCTGGATTTAAACCCAGGACATTCCACTTGTTTACTTCCCATTGTTAACGAATGCAGACTTGTTCATGACACAATATTGTTCTTCATAGTTATAACATGCAATATTATCTTAAATTTTTTCCCAAACCCATTAACATTCTACCTATTTTTGAATTCGTAGGTAAATAATAATATTATCAGTGTACATTTTGGACATACACGTACTTTTGGGTGTTAAATTTCATTAGAATTAAATAAAATATGTTCCAAACATCGAAAGCGAGGAACAATGCTGCAGTTATGTGCACTTCCCTTCCCAAATACTCTGCTTTCTTTCATGAATGTTTCTGTTACTTAACTAAAATGAAGGCAAAGGAATAGATACAAAAATACTTATACATACAACTCATGTGGTTTTCCTCTTGTATATCAGAGGTAGCGTGGCCGAGCGGTCTAAGGCGCTGGTTTTAGGCACCAGTCCGAAAGGGCGTGGGTTCGAATCCCACCGCTGCCATTATTTTTTATTGCAGCGTATTTTTCTACTTAGGACATTGCGTGCGCGGTTTTCAAACAAGGTTCACAGAATTACTCATCATTTAAAAGTGAAGACATATCAAATACAATTACGGTATGAAAAAGTATTGTAAGAGATGGAACAATGATTTATGATATATAGGAGTTTAATATGAGAAATTTACCATGCTGATTAATTAAATAATCGTAATTTAAAACATCCCTGTGTAGCCAGTAGATGCACAAACAATAAAAGATCAGAATATAATGTTGATGGTGGCGATACCATCTTTTGGAGAAAGAGAGAAAAAAAGAAGAGATAAATAAAGAAATGGCTATAGATGTATTTAAGCAATATAGTTTAGAAACCAAATAGCTCATAATTCACATAAAGCAGCGATCGGCAGGTTAACTGCTCTGTGATGTCATTCCGCCGAGCAGTATCTGTTTTTCTCAGTAGACCTTCTTCCAAGAGCACCGAGAGTGACGGTCGGACGAAAACCTTTCACTGAACAATGGCGACCTTTTTGAGTTAAGTTGACAAGCCAGTAGCGCAGTCACGGTTTCTTATCTTTGTTGGAAAACTGAAACTTGTTTAATTTATTTATGCCAAATGTAGCCTTCTCTTCAGCTATCCGAAACACGAAAGGCATGCCAACAATTTATGGTAACCTAACACAACCTTACTACCTTGGTAGCACAACTGCTTACCAAGCGGGAGACTGGGTTCGATCCCCAGTACCGGTGTGGGGATTTTTCCCCCGCTGGGAGACCTGGCCAGGGGTGCACTCAACCTCATAAGGTCCCTAGAGGGCCAATTGAAGAGCTACTTGATGGAGAAGTAGCGGCTCCTTGTCAAGATCACCGCATTAACCGCTCGAGGCGCTGACCACGTCTCACCCTCCAATACTGCACCCCAGCCATGACGTCTGTAGTGGACTGAGATGGGGGACGCAGCGGCCGGGCGGTAGGCCAAGGTTCCCCGTGAGCTGTCGTGCCATGGATTTATTATATAACACAACGTTATTAAAAGGGCTCAAAAATTAACATATAGGTCCTCCAACTCCTCCCTCCGCTGCACCACTGGATCATTCCTTAGTTATTGTGTTTGTTTGTATTATTAACAGTTTTAATCTATCAAAAGTTAATCTGAAAAACCTAGAATTGGAATACTTATAGTAATAAACAAAATAGCTTTATTTTATATTAAGTTTAAGTTTAATTATCTGTTATATATATTAAGTTGGGGTAGCATCTTGGGGACCGATAGCGGGACAGAATCGAAGTTAACGCAGTATGGTATATAGGTGTGATGTGTTAACAATGCAGTGTGTACGTAGTGGTACTAATATAAGGAAAATGGGGCAGTGGTTGCGTAGCAGTGGAAGGCGATTGAGATTGGGTGGGTGCTAAACATACATACCACTGATTTAAGGGTACTAACAATTTTAATATTTACACCAATTGCTATTTTGAGACAAGTCATCAGCATCATTATCCGTTTCATTTTCTCTCAAGATACATAGATTACAATGCACACAGCATACATTCTTAACGTCGCAAACGTGAATCGTCACCGATTGGCACGTAAACAGGCTTTATACTGCGAAAAACTTCGCTCCAAATCATAAATTGTTGGGCAAGATATTCCATCGGCAATTATTTTCGTAGCAACACCTCGTAGCACATTACGTATTTCACGCATAATTGGACATTAGGGCTCGAGGCATTTCAATGTTAGATGTTGCCAAATATGTTATTGTTGAAGATGTATTTGCAAAGTTCTTCTGTGTGAATTGCAAAACTTCATGCAATCCATTTGAAAAAATCTGATGTGTTCCATTCACATGACTTTCTCTACAACTCTGCAATAAATTATTGTTAAAAAGCTTATGCTTCTGTTTACTTCCTGCTAATCGAGAAAAAATTAGCAGAAATAGTCTTATTACTTATTCCTTATAAGTAGAAGCGAAATAAGGGCGTCACATAGGTTAAAGTGATGGTCAAAGAAAGCTGGTTGCTATGTGACTGAAGTTCCTTTGTTTGTATGTACACTAGTTCACAAAGTCCTGTTTTTTATAGCTGAAATCAAAAACAAGGAATATCTCAAAAACAATTAACTCCACGAAAAAAATGTTTATAACATAAATTGTGTGTTTTAAAGTGCTCTACATTAATTGTGTGGTAAGTTTTTGTCCACCTCTTACGGTTTAGCAGTTATACAAAATTCCGTAAAATTGACCCAGAATAAACTAGTATTCAGATGCTATTCCCAGAAAATTCAAGATATACATTTTATTTGTCAAGTAAATATCTTTAATATACGACAATTTAATCAAAACCGTTAGAGCCATTTTTGAGAAAATCAAAATTTTCGAAAAAAGTTTCATGTAAAGGGTAGTTTGGGGTGGGGGGATTTTACTCAAAATCTTCGTGTCGCATCCCTGGAAGATACTAAACTTAAATACCAAGTTTGGTATTTTACCGACTTTTCGTTTTTGAGTTATCGTGTTCACAGACACACTGACACACGGACACTCACACGGACCTTTTTCTGAAAATACCTTTTTGGATACAGGGGACCCTAAAACATATATTTCCGGTGAAATCTCGGAATCGAATTTTTTGGTGGAGTGCAATATCTTCTCTATATACTAGGTACATAGTGCTTATAGAGAAAGTAAAAAGAGATTTTACAATCTTCATTGAAAGGCATGTACTATCACAAAAGGCATTAATTATCTGTAAAACAGTACAGTAATACACAGCGTTACTACAGGTTGTATACATAAGGCGCATGCAGTAGCCAATGTGCATACTATTTGTCTATTATCGAGACCGAGGGCCGCGCCATGGCCTCACCTAGGCGGCCCGGGTTCAATCCCAAGCGACCGCATGCGAGATTTGTGGTGGACAAAGCGGCGCAGGGGCGGGTTTCTCCGGTTTACCCCGCCATCGCATTTCTCCATCCTCACTCCATGTATCACCAGATTATTGCCTGCGATGTCACAAGTAGTAATAGTGGGCGTTAATTGCTACCAAAAAAAAAAAAAAAAGAACGAGACCGACCGGCATTGGCGAGTGCACACGCCACATGCAAACAACCTGTAGTAACGCTTTGAGGAACGTGGCTCGATTATGCTGAATATTACAATACTGCTTCACCGGTAATTAATGCGTTTGATGATATCAAAATTGTAAACATTTTTGACTCAAATGGATAGTAAGAAGATTTGCAACTTATACAGAACATTTTATAGATATAGCTACGACAATAACATATATTTGCAAAAATCCAACATTGAAATGCCTCGAGCATGTCTTGAACTTGTGCAAGCAATTAATCAGAGACCCGTGCCACCTGTTTTAGACCGTGTCAAAAAGAAAGTGAAGACAGGGTTTGGAAAAAATGTCGGATTTTCAATAACGCCTGAAATAAGAAATGCTTTTTTTTTTGTAGTGTTTAGCGCCCGCTTTAACTACTATGGCACCGCAGGCGGTGACACTGATAATACATGAATGACGATGGAGCACCGGTGGAATGAGATGGCGGGGGAAACCCGGAGAAAACCCGCCCCAGCGCCGCTTTGCCAACCACAAATCTCACATGCGGTCGCTTGGGATCGAACCCAGGCCATCTAGGTGAGATAAGAAATGTGCTACCGAAGTACTTGCGGATGGAATATCTTACCAAGCAGTCGATGATGTGTCCTATTTCTGTTTTTCTCGAATACATTTTGTGGTATGAAGTGAAGGTTTTCACAATATATAGCCTGTTTACGTGCCAATCGGAGACGATTCATATTTGAGACATTACAAATGTATGTTGTTGTCCATTGTAATGAAACGGATATTGATACTGTTGATTTATTGCACAACAGCAATTGCATGTACGTAAATATTAAAATTGTTAGTTCCCGTAAATGAGTGGTGTTTATGTTTAACTAAATCGCTTTTAACCGCTAGTGAAAATTTCACTGGCTACCACGTAACCACTGGCCCATTTTCCTTCTATTAGTGCCACTGTGTACACACTGCATTGTTAACGCTACTAATTATTAAAACCCAAGCTTGATATTGCAAATCTATGCAATAAAACAAACTCAGTTGAGCAAAATCACTCAAATAAATGAAATAAATAAAGCGAATGGCATATGAAGGCTTTGCCTGTTAAAGCAAAGCCATATCAAGATGTAAACAAGCGGTACTTAAGACAGCTGAAAGGTTACATAAGGTTTAATACTGCTTCTTGGCTTCATGCCACAAGGCCACTATTGTCACATACACACAATGCACTTATAGCCTTGGCAGCAACCGGAATAAAAACAACCACACTTTCTGCCATTTATAAGATACTAGATAAACTGCTATTGGTAGCACGCTTTCATCCAAGATATTATTAATGGGAATATAATTTATGCAAGCTTGCCACAAGTTCTTAAGGGGACAGTCAAGTGAAAATCCCAAATTCCATAATTTTAAAGCAGAGTTGTCAAATTGTGTATATTTATTGCATTTGTTGATTATAGTCTCGATTTAATCCATCAATTCCAAATAGTTTCTGCTTTATTAATTTTTAATAAAAGTTTTAATTGTTTGATATAAAATGCTACTTGTGGAGTACTTTTCATATTTCAAGTATAATATTCAGTAGGAATTTTGTTAATATACATACATATAAATTTGTATCTGTAATTTTTATTTTTATATTCATTGTTAGTATTTAGTGCTACAAACAATACTCAACTAACTGATTCTCATCTAAACCCAAACCAAATTATAAAACAAATATCCTAAAGAGCTTATGTTCTAAATTTCATTACATTCTTGTCAAAATTGCTCCGCAAGAGAGTTTTTATGCAAACAAAATATAGCTTTGAGAAAGGAAGAAAATAAAGTTTGTGCTCTCTAAGGTTTGGGCGATCGGTTATACATTTAAAAAGGATGGAGAGTATATAATTATACCGCTTTTAATAATAAAAATTAAAAACTACAAATTTGGTCGAAAATGTTGGATTTTCGGTTGACTGTC
This sequence comes from Hymenopus coronatus, assembly GCA_030762935.1. Lineage (NCBI taxonomy): Eukaryota > Metazoa > Arthropoda > Insecta > Mantodea > Hymenopodidae > Hymenopus > Hymenopus coronatus. Next base: position 36,879,263 of record CM060895.1, read on the forward strand.
CTCTTAAGCAGGTAGAAAGAGAAAAAACTCTGATATGTTCCATTCACATAACATTCTCTACATCTCTGTGACAAATTATTGTTAAAAACCATATTCTTCTATCTTTCTTTATTATTACTGTGCTAGACATTAGCAGAAATTGTCTTAATTACTTGCTTTCTTGTGAGTAGAAGGGAAAACACTAGCTGAAGTGATGGTCAAATCCGCGTGAAAAAAGTTTAAGTATTTTAAATCTCAAACAAATAACAAGAAATATCTCAGGAAAAAAAAAAAACGTATATGACATAAATTGTGTCTTTTAACTTGATCTACATTTTTTGTATTGTAAGTTTTTGTCTGTCCCTTACGGTTTACCAGTTACGCAAAATTCAGCAAAACGTATACAGTTTAAACAGGTATTTTGAGACTATTCCCAGAATATTCAAGATATACATATTATTTGCTGTGGAAGTATCTTTAATACACGGTATTTTAATCAAAATCATTAAAGCCTTTTTTTCAGAAAATCAACATTTTCAAAAAAATGTTCATGTAAAGGGTAGTTTAGGGCGAGGGGATTTTCCTCAAAATCTTCGTGTCGCATCTTAGGTAGATACTTAAGTTAAATACCAAGTTTAGTATTTTACCGGCTTTTCGTTTCTTGAGTTATCATGTTCACAGACTCACGGACTTCTATTTCCGGTGAAATCTCGGTATCGAATTTTTGGGTGGAATGCAATACTTTCTCTATAGACTATGTACATAGTACTGTAGAGAAAGTAAAAAATTCAAAACAAGTTTATTAATTCTGTCAAAGGATGCAGAAAGGCAACTTGGTGTGGCCAGCTGAGGCACGCGTACATTTTTGAGAACCGTGTTTGCTCCACATGACAAGATAACCATTGAAGGATATTGTTGCACATTAGAACTGACATGGATTATGTTACCAGCTGGGAGGAGCGGACCATCATTGCCAGCTTCTATAATAATTACGCGGAAGATTGGCGCAGCGCAGGCAGCACTTGTGTGTTTACCGCCTGCTGGAGTAATTTATAGAGGCGTTGCCTACGCGCATCCACACTCACACTCAACATGTTACGACTTGATTGTTTTAAAGAGCTCTGCGCAAAACTGTACTAGGGGTCACATACTGTCCTTGCATCATCATCAGGGTTCGTGTATCACAATCTATTGGAATTCATCGAAAGCCAGCTGTGGCACACATTCATCATCAATTTATCGACTGAAGTGGCATCGTAGAAGTGCGTTTGACTTGTCCATGTTCAATTCCCGGTAACGGCTCCTTTTTACCCATGGGTTTTTCGGGAGGTTTCCCTGGGTCGTCAACAGTAGTTTACCTCATCCCTCGACTTTTCCTGTCGCTCCATGTCGTTCCATTAATTATTTCATTAATCCCCCACTCGTTTAGTCTATTTCAGGACAGCTATTGTGCTTCGATGCAGCGTGGAAGGGTCTGGAACTTTCTCCGTCCCTTGGCCCTCGGCCGGTTGCCGGATGTATACGGACCGCTTCCTTGTCCTTTGGACTCTAGTTGGGGTGAGGGTCTGTGTTTGCCGACTTCCGATTAAGTTATAAATAAATACCTAAGTAGGTAGAATTATTAAAGAAATGATTATTTTAAAAATTAAATTGTAATGATATAATTTGTAAAATAAGGTATTAATAAACCATGACTATTAATACAATAGTGTGCAAAATCTAAGGACGAAAGTAACATTCGTATTCTGTGCTACTGCCAGGTATACTAGTGCAATGAAATTTTAATCATACATAGAAAGAACTGCTGCAGTAATCAAGCAAACCAAATATACAGTGAGACCAACAGAAGAGACACTTTTATTCATACAAAATAAGCTACACTAAAGTCACTACGTCATATCATAGTCCTCCAGAATGACAATAATAGAGATAATGTGCTTAAAAGTGTGTATGATCTCCACGGACAACAATGCATGCTGTGCATAGTTCTATTCCTCCATCAGACAACTATTGGACGGTTGTTGGTGCAGGTTGCTATGCTGCAATGTGTCTTCCCAAAGCATCCCAATACGTTCAATGACCTTTAAATCGTTCCAAGAGATCCTCCACCTGTGCCATTCGATGCGGTCGCGAATTGTTGGGGCCGACTGCACCCCTGGGGATAGGAGTAGAGTATCAAAATAATTTTGACCAATGAGCCTTCAGTACTCAAGGATATGGAGGTCAGATTTTCCCATGCCATATCACACGGTTCACCAAAAAGATCATGTCCAAGAATGTTTCTGGTTGCATTATCTGTTTCCACTAGAAGAAGGTATGCCGAGAATCACTACTCAGTGAATCTGCTCTCATCCGAGAATAGCAAGCGAATCCACTTCCCGTTAGTCCAATTCTGATGATCATGGGACCATCGCAAACAGTTTCGCCGTTGTGCTTATGTCAATGAAATACAAACAACTGGTCGCCAGGCAAAGAGACCACCTACATGAGCCACCGTACCACTATGTAGCGCGAGATTGCGAGTCAATCAGTCCGGTAATTGTGGTTGCAATTACACCCGATGACGTGGACCCCTTCTTGCCTGTTGCACAATGTAGGGGTCATCTGCAACTGTAGTTGGTCAAACACCGCCTCTCCTTGGGACAATAGTGTCTGTGGTTTGGAAGGATCCCCTGTGAAACAATGCTATGAGCAATACCAAACTCCTGTGCTACACTCATCACACTTCGTCCTTTTTCCAGTTTTGCAATGATTCTTCCCCATGTAAAGTCATCCAAATGTTGTCTAAGGGTCTTGTTGAGAGAACACCACTACAGTGAAGCTGATTACCATCCACTGTCTTGTTCTATTTCTTTTGCTTCCCCGTGTTGCGGGACCAGACCCACTCGGTGCTATACTTGGTACACTCAAGACATGTGATGTCCAGCTTTCTACCTCTGGCAACTATCTCGTCCTTAATGGTACATAATGATATGTGTATATATTCCAAATAAAGCTTTAACCCATAAGAAAAGTTCGTATCTCCACTGGGAGTGTTGAACTGAGGGCAATCCATAACTAGGGATAGTATTGATATAGGCTACAGGTTGTATCACCAAGTGTGTTGGTTTTTACTATTTTCCTTTTTACTTTCTCTGTACGTGCTATGTACATAGTGTATAGAGAAGGTATTGTAATGCACCCAAAAAGTCGATACCGAGATTTCACCGGAAATACATGTTTTGAGAACTCCTGAATCAAAAAAAAAATTTTAGAAAAATGTCCGTGTGTGTGTCTGTGCGCAGCATAGCTCAAAAACCAAAAGTCCGTTAAAAACCAAACTTGGTATTTAGGTTCGGTATCTTTCAAGGATGCGACACGAAGATTTTCAAGAAAATCCCCCCACTCCCAACTACCCTTTACATGGAACTTTTTTCGAAAATTTTGATTTTCTAAAAAATGGCTCCAAAGATTTTGATTAAAATATCGTATATTAAACATATTTACCTGACAAATAAAATGTATATTTTGAATTTTCTGGGAATAGTCTCTGAAGACTACTTTATTCTGGATGAATTTTGCATATCTACTAAACCGTAAAATATGGACAAAAACTTAACACACAAAACATGTAGGGCACGTTAAAACACACAATTTATGTTGTACACATTTTTTCGTGGAGTTGATCGTTTTTGAGATATTCCTCGTTTTTGGTTTCAGCTTTGAAAAACTTATACTTTTCCCATACAGGAATTTGCCAACTTGTGTCCATACAAACAAACAAACTTCAGTCACATAGCAACCAGCTTTTGGCTTTCACTTTAACCTATGGTACTCCCTTATTTCGTTTCTACTTACAATAAAGCAAGAAATAAGACTATTTCTGCTAATTTTTCTCGATTAGCATGAAATAAATAAAAGAATAAGCTTATTAACAATAATTTGTTACAGAGATATAGAGAAAGTCATGTGAATGGAACATATCAGATTTTTTGTGCATGTGCATTCTGAAATTGCGCAAGAGACATTGCAATGGTAGCTTTGCAGTAGTCAGAAATGTTATAAGTTGCCCAAATGAATCCATCTGGTAGTTGCGAAAATGGCAAGTTTAGGTTTGGGTTTTCCAGGTGGTAGATCTTCTATGTTGTAGTAAAATGAAGTGTTATCTTGTAGATTAGTCTAGAATTTTACAGGAACTCTTATCAGAATTCTAAGTTGCTTTTTTGTTTCGTTTTGCCGTTGCATTTAGTTGTTGACTCTTCAAGCTTTTACCACTGTATGGTTCATGATTGTGATCCTCATTACATGAAACAAAATTGCGTTTGTTCATTCCGTAAAATTATAACAATTCTTTTCAGATCTCGTTTGAAACAAAAATTAATGATGAGCGACCAAAGCGCGAAGTCAAGTGGGACTATCAAGGTGTAAATACATCAGCGCCTCTCAACTACCTGTTTGTAATATGGACAATCTATTTTTCCGCTAGAGTACTACTTCCCTATAATAACTAGGGCAATTAGTAGATATTGGAAACCACCAAGAAGCTCAATTTGAAGATTTCACCAGAAAAAGTGGCTTAAGGTTTTCTGAATAGAAGAATATTCTTAGAAAAGTGTGTTTGTATGTGTATGGGCAAAATATAACTCAAAACAAAATGTGTAAATACCAAACTTAAGTTCAGTGTCATCCAAAAATGCGACACGAAGATTTGCAAAAATAATTCTCTAAACAAACCACTTTTTACACCAGAGTATACATTCAGTTTTATTGTTTTCTCCAAAATGTGATAGTCAATACGCATTGCTTCCTTCCTGGGCAATAACCATTAGAATCAGTGTCAAGTAGGTTCAGTCCTGATGTCAACAACAAGGCTCAACTCACCGCGTGTTAACGGTACATGTGCGCACTAAGTTTTGCAACACTAGCGATATACATCAGCAACCTGTGGAGAGTACTTTGAGAAATGTGGCATTTCTGTGTCAGAATGTACTGCATGCAAAATTGTATTTACAGTCGATGGTTCATTTCTGAAAAAACAATCAAACTTTACCGCGAATAGCACTTTTCGCAAAATCATCGTATTTCTCCGAAAGTTTTTTATATTTACGCGATTTTCCCGGTGTTCTTAGGCTTCCGGATGCTTGCTGTTCCCTTCTAACACTATGTACACTAATTGCAGAAACGCCAAGGAGATCACCCGTTTCTTTTTCGATATTCTTTATGGCCAATTCGGCGTTTCTTTCTTTAAGCACCGCGAAACAATGCGCGACCATTCGCCTCTCGCCACTTTTTAAAGGCTTGCCTCGGTTGTATTTTATTACGGCTAATCATCCATGATCAAAAGCTTGCTGCTTTTAAATTGCATATAGCAAGTCCCCTGGGCTTGTGAGGCATGCGAGATGTACAGGAAATACAGTCTTAAATAATACATTATCAGAGGCGACCCTGCACTATAAACAATAACAGCTTAATCAGCATTCGCCTCGAGAATTACCGGTTGTTTAAGAAAGCTATCTGGTACAGGCTTGTAACTTATTATGTTTATAATAGTAATATAAGTTAGCTGCATTTTATTTAACAGTAATAAGTTAATGAAGTCAATATATAATTTCGCCGGTCTTCTGTCTAATCTATATGTTTTTTATAGAATATGTACGTCTGTTGTAAATATTCCTTTCAGAATTCGCGAACCCAGAGCCATCTGCTTGGTATGTGTCAGATATGGATAAAATGTCGGACTATTACCTTTTATAAGAATCGAAGCATTTGCATATTTTTCTCTCCGAAACTAACCCGCGCAGAGCAGTGATCTGAAAACTATTACAGTACTGTACTTTTAGGAGGCTGTTACAATATGCATCCACGTAAAAGTTAACACCCATTACCTTCCCTGAACCAATCAACAGCCTATCGCTCTTTTGCTTCAGTATCTCTATCTCTCTCTCTCTTCCCTCCCATGTGTTGACATCAGGACTGAACTAACTTGAGACAGATAATAGTAAACAAAGGGCAAGAGCCTTTGCTAAGGGCGAGAGGCAAAGTAGTAAAATCTCTGTTTCCTGTAGACTCTGTGGGCAGTTCAGTTGTTTCGTGTCAGTACGGGTCCAAACCGGTGAGTTAAGGCACATGTTCAAGGAATAGCAAGTGGAAGACTTGGTAGTTGCGTTGGTTGATTTCCAGCCGCAAACCCCATAATTCCATGCCTTCGGCAGAGGAGTGGAACAGAGTTATCATGTTCTGAAACACTACTGTATCGAAAACTCCTGTAATCAGTCGCCTCTCCCTTAGGTGGCCAGCGTTCGATGTGGGAGGGGATTTCTCGGGGTTCTCTGGTTTCCCACGCCATTCATTCCACCATGTGCATTTTTGATGTAATCCATTTCACTATCATATCATTCACTTTCCCAATTTCATGCCAGGCATCCTGGCTTGTCTCTGATTCGTGCTTCTGCTCAACAAGCATCTGACGCCAGACGCTGACATGTGAATCCTGTATACGAGGAGGGTGAAAAAAGAAGAGAGAAAGGGTTGTATGGGAAGATTGATTAAATTCATTATGTGGGGTGGGCAGAGGAATCCGAGGTTTTCAAATGTCATTTTCCTATGGAATATGGAAGAAACAAAAGAAAAGCAGTTTTAAGGTTATTGTAGAAATAAAGTGATCGCAATAGAGTTTTGAGCAGCACAACTTAGGTGCAAATTATTCTCAAGGTAAAACAGAACTTGAAATTACTGCCAGCGACGCTGGGAGATTCCGCTTGCCCCGGGCAACGCCAAGTCGCTGATTTTAATGTTGCTTAAATAAGTTGCCCACGAGCAGCTGGGTGACCTCGCCGGAAGTGAGGTCACACGCAGCATTGTTGCAGATTGCGGCTCGCTAATCAACCTCTTCCTCTTTCTCGGCTGTCACACCGGAAATAACGTGAACTCTTGTTGGGCGTTACAGGAGGCAAATGCTCATGTAGATGTCGATTTATTTCATGGGAGCGGCCCAAAAGAAATAAAAACCTTTTTAGCGCGTTAATACACCCTCCCAAAATCCTTCCTTCATAATTGTGCATTGTTTGAGGAGTTGATAAGCTTGGATTATAACCTGCCCGGTCCTAAGTAGCCATTACACCGTTATTCCTGTCACCTCAGCCAAAGATATATTACACAGAGTAAGTAAAATAGTCTGGAAAATCTGATGTGTTCCATTCACATGACTTTCTCTACATCTCTGCAGCAAATTATTGTTAAAAAGCTTATGCTTCTATTTGCTTCATGCTAATAGAGAAAAAATCAGCAGAAATAGTCTTATTACTTACTTCCTTGTAAGCAGAAGCGAAATAAGAGAATATCATCGGTTACAGTGATAGTCAAAAGCTGGTTGCTAAGTGACCGAGGTTCCTTTGTTTGTATGGACAGGAGTTGACAAATTTCAGTATGAGAAAAGTATAAGTTTTTTAAAGCTGAAACCAATAACAAGGAATAACTCAAAAACGACTAACTCCACAAAAAAAAAAAAAAAAAAATGTATATTTCATAAATTTGTGTTTTGTCGTGATCTACATCTTTTGTGTAGTAAGTTTTTGTTCATCTCTTACGGTTTAGCAGTTATGCAAAATTCCGTAAATTCATTCAGAATAAAGTAGTCCTCAGAGGCTATTCCCAGAAAATTCAAGATATACATTTTATTTGACAGGTAATTATTTTTAATATACGATATTTTAATCAAAATCGTTAGTCATTTTTGAAAAAATCAAAATTTTCGAAAAATGTTCCATGTAAAGGGTAGTTGGGGGTGGGTGGATTTTCTTAAAAATCTTCGTGTCGCATCCTTGATACAAAACTTAAATATTAAGTTTGGTATTTAACGGTTTTTTCGTTTTTGAGCTATGCTGTCCACAGGCACACACGGATATTTTTCTAAAATGCCTTTTTTGGATTCAGGGGGACCCAAAACATGTATCGAATGTTTAGTGCAATAAAATATCTTCTCTATACACTATGTATATAGTACGTGTAGAGAAAGTAATAGAGTAAGGTAATGTAACTTTGTAAATAACGTTTTGTATTGATAAGTTTCGTTGTTATTTAGTTATGCCATATTGTCTGTCACTTTCTGGGCCTCATAATTGGAGGTGTAATGTTGTAATTGAGCCCCAATTAGCCGGAATTACGAGGGTTTTATTGTACCTTATTTCACAAAACTGTAGACTGGGGATGTCGCTCGATTACGTTGTAACAAACGCGTTCACTCAACATGCGCGCAAATGCGCGCACGAATCTTGAGTCAATCATTACAGTTTCATAAATCAGTGTAGTGCTGGAGACAAACAACACGCACCACTAATTACAGCGCACTCTATTAAATATCCTAACACGATATCTGTATATCAAATTGGATCAACATATAAATAATTAAGAGCGAGTTATGCGTGTCAACATCGCGTGGCTTTCTGCGACTTCTGCTCCTATTAAACCGAAACAATCAAAAGTATACACGAATTTCGTTATACTTACTTCCTGCCTACAAAAATCTGATGTGTTCCATTCACTACTTAATGCTAATCGAGAAAAAATCTGATGTGTTCCACTCACATGACTATCTCTACATCTCTGTAACAAATTATTGTTAATAAGCTTATACTTCTATTTTCTTCATGATAATCAGAAAAGAACTAGTCTTGCTTCCTTGTAAGTAGAAGCGAAATAAGGGAGTACCATAGGTTAAAGTGATAGTCAAAAGCTGGTTGCTATGTGACAGAAGTTTCTTTGTTTGTATGGACAGGAGTTCACAAAGTCCTGTATGAGAAAAGTTACGTTTTTCGAACCTGAAACCAAAAACAAGGAATACCTAAAAAACGATCAACTCCTCGAAAAAAATGTATACAACATAAATTGTGTGTTTTAATGTGCTCTACATTTTTTGTATGGCAAGTTTTTGTCTGTCTCTTACTGTTTATCAGTTATGCAAAATTCCGTAAAATTCATCCAGAATAAAGTAGTCCTCAGAGGCTATTCCCAGAAAATTCAAAATATACATTTTATTTGTCAGGTAAATATCTTTAATATACGATATTTTAATCAAAATCGTTAAGAGCCACGTTTTAGAAAATCAAAACTGTCTAAAAAATTTCTATGTAAAAGGTAGTTTGGGGTGGGGGATTTTTCTCAAAATCTTCGTGTCGCATCCCTGGAAGATACTAAACTTAAATACCAAGTTTGGGATTTTACCAACTTTTCGTTTTTGAGTTATCGTGTTCACAGACACACGAACACACACAGACGGACATTTTTCTGAAAATATTTTTGTTGGATACCGGGGACCCTAAAACATATATTTCCGGTGAAATCTCGGTATCGAATTTTTTGGTGGAGTGCAATAATTTCTCTATACACTATGTACATAGTACGTATAGAGAAAGTAAAAAATCAGCAGAAATAGTCTTATTACTTGCTTTCTTGTAAGTAGAAGGGAAATGAAATACCATTGGCTAAATCTATAGCCAAATCTTTAAAAACCTGGTTGCTATGTGCCTGAAGTTCCTTTGTTTATATGCACAGGAGTTGACATACTTTTTCATAGTTAGGGGAATATAAGTATTTTAAAGCTGAAACTAATAACAAGGAATATTGCAGCGTTGATTACGATGCGTTGATTGTAGGCACACGTTATGTGCGCCATATGCAGCGTAACTGTCACTTCCTAACAACTCCTCTACTCTCAAGTAGCTGGTACTGAAGCTCCTCCGGGATGGGTTACCATGGCGTTACGCAGTCTTGCATGAATCTTGACTCTCCCAGACGTGGATTTAGCTAGTGGGTGGAGTTGTAGGAGTGTTCTTGTAGATATTAAGAAAAACACTTGCATACCTTGTACTGTTATTTATTATGAAGGAGATTTGAGACTCGCACCTGGTTATACCTTTTATACAACTGATTGATGCTCTAACACTGACTCACAAGTACTCTTAATTACACTGTTTCCGTTGAGGACATGGCGCAATTCACTTTCGCGTAATCATGAGCGACGTTACTTTACTTCACAGACGAATTGTTAGCAAACAGTCCGACGTGGTCTCTCTCACGCGTAATTCTTAACAACGGCGACGTGGTGTCTCCCACGGGTGATTTCTTAACGACCCCGATGATTTTTTTTTTTTTTTTAATTTTCGAGTGGAGGGGAAAAATCTACCTTATGGACTAACCCGGGCAAGCCCGGAGTGTCGAGGTCTCCCATGTGGGTATACCGACTAAAAAAACCCCTCCACCGGTATTAGAAGGAAGAAAGGAGAGGCGGTACCGCATGATTGCACCCGCGGATTCAAGGCGATAATATAACTGACTGCAGGGTGTAGTCAGAGGAGTGAAATGAGGACCAGGAGACAGACTTGACCGAGGCCCAGACTGCCACCGCGGAGTATTCGGGGAGAGGAGTGAAGGAATTCTAGGGTGAAGGATGGAGTTAGTGCTGGTTGACTCTGTTGAGCCAGTCGTTGTATCCTAGGACGTTTTCGAGCCTAAGCCCTTGGCGTCTACTTTGGATGTTGAACTTGGAAGTTTGAGGTGCCGACTTCTCCAGTAGAGCTCTCACCTCCTCCCTGAAGATGAGTCGGATATCGGTGACTGCTGTTGCTATTGCTTGGTGAAGTTCTGTGTGTGAAGTGGAGGTCCTGAATGGCCTCACTTAGGTCCTGGATTTCCTGCTGCAGGATGGTTGGTGTTGGTTGCTCAGTCTGCGGAGATGGTTGTGTAGATGATGGTGTCCGGGCTGGTTTAGGCGACGAGTGCCTGC